>BSBM01000637.1:14474166-15705833 GCA_027924585.1 Larix kaempferi | reverse complement strand
GGTGGCCGATTCCCCGAAGGTGGAATATTTCTTCGACCCACAAGGCCAAGTAATAGCTCAGACGTAGAGTGGCGGTCTGTTTTATGATATTTTGCATCCCATCGTATCAGTCTGTTTCAGACTCTTTCTGAATATGTAATATTCTTATACTTTGGGGCCACTTAAGACCTTCCAGCTACATAGGAATTGTTGTAGTTAGCAATTGTGCAATGACACATGTAAAATCAGGTAGGCATGTCTGTGAGTACTCATTTATATTCTCAGAGACCATCGACTAGGCTGAGTATGTGTCAGTGCGGCTATAGCAACTTTCTGTTAGAATGATTCTATCCAAAAGAATGAGGATACCTATATATACTCATATGTAATGGAGGGCAAAGGGTTCAAACTGGTTGAAAACTTGTTGACACCTGTTGGAACTCATGAGGCTTTTTGTGTTGTATTTTTGAGATGTTCCTTTAATAAAATTGGCAGAGCCGAGCAAGCAAGTTGAGTAGAGATTTTTGAGTTATTTTATTTGCAGTCTATACCTTCTTCTCCTTCATGTGAATGTTTCCCTATTATCTACTTCATAATGTTTTCTTTCATGTTTGGATAAGTGTATATTGAGGCAGAATTCATATTTGTTATGCTTTGTTTCTTTGATTCCAAGCATCCACAAACTAGTTTATACTAAAGTTAATGCAAAATTCATTTAATAATGCTCTGTATTGATGGAATGTTCTTATTTTCTTCCTTATCACCAGATAAACAACTCTTTGACTGTAATTTAGTAGCTACCATTCCTCTGCTATGAATTATTTGCAAATCATTTCCACTTTATCATCATAAGTGTTTTTGACTCCATTTCCCAATGAATGTTCACCCTGTTTCAACCAAACAACAAATCTGTTTTTAATTCTAAATCATATATCTGGCCCTAATAAATAGTTGATGAGAGATCCCTCTCTAGAAATATAGAGGCCAACTAGCTTTCCTAAAGCTTGGTTTTTTGTGTTACCTTAAAGATACCTTCCCACAACCTTGGAGTCGATTTGAGTGCTAACAGATGCAATACATAAAATTGAGCTCCCTAGGAGTGAAAAGGAAATCCAATCTTTTCTAGAAATAGTGAATTTCATAAGGAGATTTATTCTCAATTTTGCAGAGATCGTGAGGACGATCACCTGCATGCTTAATAAATACACTCAAGTGGGGTGGACTGCCGAGGCTAGTCAAGTGTTTGAAGATATAAAACGAGCAATTATTGAAGCACTTGTACTGATCAGCCCAGATCTCGACAAAGAATTTCTTAGGTTTTCTTTTGCCTCTGAGCACTCCATAGTGGGCATGCTTTTACAGAAAAATCAGGAAGGAGATGAGAAACCCATAGCTTTCTTTAGCATGGATCTCAGAGATGTTGAGCTCAAATACAACATTATGGAAAAGCAAGCCTATGCCATGGTCAAAACTCTGAAGGATTTCAGAGTTTATGTTCTACATTCCCATTCTGTAGCTTATATTGCTAATGTTGCTGTGAAAGATATATTCATGCAACCCAATCTAGAAGGTAGAAGGGAAAAGTGGATAGTTGTGCTACTGGAATATGACCTGGAGATAAATCCTACAAAGCTTATTAAAGGACAAGGGCTGGCCAGGATCATGGCTGAGTCAAATCGGGATTCGATGAGTATGAACTTGTTGTCACACATGCAAGAGGAAACTTCCCAAGATCCACTACCTCAGGTATCAAACAAATTTTTGTCGTCTCCTTGGTATTCTAATGTTATATATGTTTTGAAGAACATGCAAACACCCCCTGAGATGGGAAAAAGCAAATCTAGATCCACCAATATGAAGGTTGCAAATTTTTCCATATTGGGCGGTTGTCTTTATTGGAAAGACCCTGGAGGTGTCCTCTTGAATTGCATAGTGGAGGATGAGGCAAAAGTGACCTTGAAAGAGTTTCACAAAGGTGTCTGTGGAGGACATCATTACTGGAAGGTCATTATTAACAAAATTCTCATGGAAGGGTTCTATTGGCCTACTATGTTCAAGGATGCTTATAAGGAAATAGCCAGTTGGCATGAATGCTAATTTTTTGAAGGAAAGAGGAAGCTCTTGTCCTTTCCTTTGAAACCAATATTTGTGGAAGCCCCTTTCCAACAGCGGGGGCTTGATTTCATTGGAGAAAGTTTCACCAAATCCTCTAGAAAACACAGGTGGATATTGACTGCCATTGATTATTTCACCAAATGGATCAAAGAAGTACCTACTAAGCAAGCCACATATACAATCATCGTCAAGTTTCCAGAGGAGAATATCATGTCTAGGTTTTGATGACCCGTTAAAATAATCACTGATAATGCACATGCTTTCAAATCCAAGAAGATGATCAAATTTTGTGACAAGTTCCACATCAAGTTGGTCCATTCTACTGCATACTACCCCCAAGGAAATGGGTTGGCAGAATCCTCCAACAAAAGTCTGGTGAGGATAATCAAGAAATTGTTGCAAGAAAATAAAAGGGCTTGGACACCAAGCTGACCTTTTCCCTATGGGATGATAGGATCACCTCTAAAAAATCCATCGGAACTTCTCCTTTCAAATTAGTATCTGGAACATATGTGGTATTACTCAATTGCCTCAGAGGGCCCATAATGAGACTACTGCAGGAGTAAGAAGAAGATCCAAACCCTAAACTGAGGAGAGCTAACCAGCTAGTGGAAATACAATAAATTAGAGATAGGGTACAGGCTGAAGCTGTGAAAACTCAGAGGGGAATCAAGAAGATGTTTGAAAGAAAGATCAAGGCGGATGATTTCCATGTGGGAGATCTGGTATTAAAATGGGATGCTAGAAGGGAAGACCAGGCCCAGAAGTTTGATAACCTTTGGTAGGGGCCCTATACAATCATCGCCCGCCATGGGAATAATTCTTTCTTCCTGTAGGGCGATAATGATGAACCAGTTGGCAAGAGACCCATCAACAGATGGTTCTTGAAGCATTATTTCACGTAAAAATCAATTCTGCCGACCCACCCCCATTGTACATTTCCATTTTTTTTCTATTAGTCATGTTTCAGTTTTTGTGATACGAAGAAGGAAAAAGAGGAGGGGAGTAAGGGCCACTAGTCTACATGTTCTTGATATCTCACGGGAAGGATAACATCCCTGTTTTGAGCCGTTGTTAACACTTATTATGGTTTCCACCAGGGAAGGTAAAGAAAATCCCCCACCAAATCCCCAAGGTCACCCATCAACCTGTTGCACCAAGTAAAAAGTTAGGAAACCCAAAAAATAGATAACTGTCAAGAAAATCAAAGCTATATGACCAAGCTGCAGTGAGAAAATGAGAAAAACTAGCAATAAGGGATTCTTCCGCAACCAAAGGAGATTCAACGGCCAGGATTTGATGGCAGGATCAGATCGGCGGTTGAGAATGCATTCCACAAGCAGGTACAAGAGACTTTTCCGCTTTTCCGCAAGCCCACCAATACGATGTCCCGCATTCCGCATTGTGTATTGCGGATTGCGAAGAAGTAATTTTCCGACGATGTCAAAATAGGGTGTTCGATTCCCGCAATCCACATTGTGGATTACAGATTGTGGAAAGGTCATTTTCCAAGGGGTGAAAAAGTGAGTTTCCGAGTTCTGCATCCCTCATTGCAGATTGTGGATTGCAGAAAGGTCATTTTCTAGGAACGCAAAAAGTAAGTTTTCGAGTTCCGCATCCAACATTGCAGATTGCGGATTGCGGAAAAGCAATTTTCTAGGAGGCAAAAAAGGCACATTTTTTATTCCCGCATTCTGCATTGCGAATTGCGGAAAGATCATTTTTTAGAAAGAACAAAAAGGAGATTATGATTTCCACAGTCTGCATTGCGGATTGCAGAAAGGTAATTGCGGATCGAAAGAATTTTTGCAGAGCAAATCATGGTCGCATGGAATGAATATTTTAACAGAAAAATGGCGTGTTTGAGAACGACAAAGGGGTCTATTTTAGTTACCTATCCTAATAAACCTAAAATGGCTTGATCCGAAGGACGAGTAGGTGGCTTCCATGGCCCAATGGCACACTGCCAACACAAATGATTCCCTGCCTCCACTCATAACAGAATCAGAGGCTGTTGATTCAGGTGGCCCAGCTCGAACGACCTCATCATTACCAGTCCTAGTTTGTTTTGAATTAGATAGATGATTTTGATGTTTTGTAAGCCTATAAATGTAGGTTCCGAAGAGGACCAAAAGGTTGGCTGTTTTATATTCAAATATATTACTACTCTGGGCTTGTATTAAACGCGTCCCCTTAATTCAATGAGAAGACCCGATTCTTGAGCTTGAGATTCATGGGATGTGTGTTCTGATGTCTATTATTTATCGTGTATGTGTTCTTGCTTTGTATTTCCATTAATTGTTCTTTCTGCAGTACCTAGATCAAGAGTACATGGTTTGGAATTCATGTCCCCATGATCCAGAAGCATATGACTAGGTATTCCACCCTTTTCCTCTCGAAGTTGCAGGTTGGAATTCATTCTCAAATTCTCTAACCTTGTAATGGAACTTGTCCCCTTTTTCTACCTCCATCTACCAACTATTTTGACTTGAAAGAGCCCAATCTACCTTGCCTCTAGCCTCTGCATTTGTGGTTTGAATATTTCATTGGTGACAGTAAACCCACCGAAGTGGACTTCATGCCCAATTTTCCTCCTGTTCTTAATCCCAACCAACTGAGAAAAACCCTTTAATTCATTATCTGAAGGTCTAACCACCACTTTTACCAATAACCCAACCTATTCAAGCTATATCTTGTTGTTGGAAGAACTAAAGAGAGATCCCTCTCCATGGTTGGAAAGGTTAGTTTCTTTCCACTAAAGACTGGTTTGCAACAGCTACCTCATGGTCTTTCCTGCCACAACCCAGGAAAATCTTGAGTGATAACACATAGAATAAAAATTAGCCCCAACAAAGGCTCCCATTGCTGTAGCAATTTCTATGGCCTCTCTCTGTGCGTCATCAATGGCCTACTTCCATTTGACTTAGTTAGGGACTGGCCCAACTTTCACTTCTCCTTCGCTATTTATTTTTGAACCTTTTCTTAGCATTGTCTTCTCTCTCTTGTTGAAACAAGAGTCTCTAAGCACCACTACAACATATTCACAAAAGTATGTTGCGTGTTCAACTGTGGAATTCATAAGTATTTTGGTATTGACAATAGGAATTGGTTGAATATCCATGGAAAACACTAACTGATATGAATCTTGGGGTGGTGGTAGTATGACTTGGGGAGAAGCAATTGTACACAAATTTTCAGAAGGGAATTCAGTGGACTGAGTAAGAGGAGTACTGGTTTTAGAGTGTAGAGGAATGGAAGGGGTATCAACTTTAGCTAATGGAGTATCTAACTTAGAGGTTGTGGCCGTAGGGAAATTTCACCAATTGGATATTTTTCGGGTTTTTTTTCAAAAAATAAATTTGCTATTTGGTCATTTTTAGTCTCTAATATCACCTATATTTACATAAAATATGTTTTTTTTTATCATAATATTCGCCAAAATTCACAAGTTTCAATAGTAAATTGTATGTTTCATATTTAATATTCACGTACCAATCTATACATATATTTTTTTCAATCCAAAATAATCGCCTAAAATACTATACTTAAGTATAATTTTATAATCCTTAAAAATACCTTGGTTGTGGGTTGTTGTGAAACAATAATGTCAACTAACTTGTCCAACCCAGTCTGAGTGGGTGACTTAGAATATTGTGCAATTGAATTTGAAGGGTTGGGATTAGGAAGCAAATTGTATGGTGAATTTGAAGTAGATTGGGGAATACAATCATAAAAAATAGAGATTTATGATAGACCACTATTTGGAGATGGATGAGAAGCATCACCATTAATAGTCTAGATATACTGAGAAACATATGTTTGATGAGGTTCCTAGACTACTGGATTTGGATTGATAACCTCCAGAGGTTGTTCTTTTTCTAAATCAATAACATCATTAATGGATGTTTGAAGTAGAGGATTGAAAACTAAGCTAGTTTGGTTTTCAACCTTCACAGATATATTCGGTTCTATATTACGAGTAGGAACCATGTTATAAAAAAACTGAGTATGAGAAACAAACTTACCTTGAAGGATTTGGGTCTGTTGAATTAGGGTATTGATATTTTGAATGGGAGTGGAAGACTTAGCACCCAACATAGGATGTTTACCCTTATTCTTGTCTAATTGTTGTTGTGCATTGGAATGTGATGAAAATGAACTAAAAACTATAGATTTATTAGTATCCTCCATTGCTTCCCTATCAGCTTCTTTCTATTATTGGAGAATTATGTCTCTCTCCTCCACAACCCTAAGCCATTGTTGCTTCTGGGATTCATGTATGATGATTCTTTGGTTTGCATCTGTCACTTTTCTCAAAACTTCTTCAAAATTTTATACACCCTGGTATAAGGAATCATTTGGCTATTTCTCATGTACATAAGAGTTGTTAAAAAGTTCTTGTGAAAATTGATTTGCTATAAACCCCTTGGGGTCATCCATCCTTTTCTCCACAAAATCCAATTTCAACTAATCAAACTCTTTCGCTAAAATTATACCATGAGTTCCATTCTATATTATTAAATTCCCAATGTATAGAGGGAATTAAGGCCATTCTCTTAACTTTGAGGAATGACAATGACCATGAAATCCATCGTAGATAGTCTGGAAAGCTACATCAGAAAGAACCATCCTATCAGGGACATGCCATGGAAACAAATGCACTGATTTACTACCCCAAATTCTGAGGTAAGTAAAATACTCTCCCACGTTCCAATCACTCATACTATCAATCAGAGAAATAGAATTTTCGAAAACACCGGGAGCATTCTTTTTGAAGATGAAAAATAAACAATACTAATGAAATTTTCACATATGTCATAAATATAGGGTTTGTAGTTATCTTCCCAGAGAATTGAACAATAAATGTGGATTGGAGGCTTCTCTCTGGTCTAGTTCTAGCTCATGGGATTATAAGAGAAGGAAGCCCACACAATATCCATCAAATATGAAGACAAGTAAAACTTAGGATTATTAATGGCTGGAGTCTTTTGTTCCTGAGAAATTGTATTCTTAAGGTGACAGAAATTTTTTGTTCTTAATTGAATATTTTACCTGTAGTGGATATGTAATGTGCCAAGGGGGTCCATTACAACTTGAAGTAGTAGAAGGTATTTGCACCATAAAACCTACAAATCATGGCTACAAGTAGTTTATACTGCTCTCTAAGTAGAGCGGTTGGATATTTCTTGTTCAATCTACATATGAAAGTATCAGGGTCATCCATCCAGGCTTTCAGGAGAAAGTATAGTTCATAAGTGTTCTCGAACATCTTTTTGAATTCCTATGTAAGGATCTATTGTGGGGTTTTCAATGCATAGATTCTTTCAAATTTATCTGGCTTAAATGAAGCATAAACAATCTAGTTGGATTCTCTGAACTTGTTTTTCAGAATATCCGCATAGTCAAACATCCACTTAACTAAGTCTGTATAGGGAAAAACAGTTGGACGTGCAACAATGGCATGGAGCTAAGAATTGCTAATATTCTAATAGATTGGGATTTCATATTTGAATTATGAAAAAATCATCACTGTCATAGATGTTGTATATTTTTTCCCAGTCCAAACAAAGTGTATCCGAAACCCACACGTTTGTGTCTAAATAGAAGCCAAAATTGTAATCTTTTAGCTTCAATTCCTCGACAATGGATGTAAACTAGTTCTTTTAGCCATGATAGGAGAAATGGTCCTACAATGTGGTAAAAATTCAAATAAGGTACTCAAAATATAAAAAACTTGAGAAGAACTTGATAAAATCATATGATACCTACAAAAAAATGAAATGAATTCACTGAAAGTAATAAAACCCTCTTGCAAAAACAAAAGATGTTGGTGTGCTAGAATCCGAAGTCATTGTGTTGTAATGGTGAAATAAATTCGAAAATTGATTAAGTAAATGTTACATTAGCACAAAATCACTCATTCATTAATCATAGCAGGCATGCCCTGAAATCTATGGTTAGATCTTAATAGTTCATTAATTGCATTAATTTGGCCCGTGTTTCGAGGCATTTTGGTGCATGTAAAATATTATTTTTTTATGTGAAAATAGGAGTTCCAATGTGGGACCTCGAAAAATTTGAAAAACTTGGGAGTCGGGATTTGGTACTAAAAATAATATAACAATTCATAACTCCCCAACTTACGACATACACAATTTATTATGAATGGAAAAATTCAGTAGTCAGGATTTGGGACTGAAGCTTGATCATAACAAATAGCTCCCCCAACTATCGACTGCCAATGTTAAAATGGAAATATCGGGATCGAGAAGTCGACAAGCTTAAATATTTTTAACCAAATTTCATGCCGACTTCCCACTTCCACAAGCATTGGAGTCGAGAATTTGGGGCCATCAATTTAACTTTTATGAAATAAAATCCTTCTTCTGAATGCTTAAATTAAGCAAATAAATATGTCAGGATCAGAACGTCAGGACGGTTATGTTAGAATACTAAAACCCCAATTTATACTTAGGATATAATGTATTAGTAATTTTTTATTAATTTCGTAGGTGTTGACAAGGTAGTTGGCCACCTTTTTCCTTCTTAGGCACATACTTCCCATCATTACCCATAGGAGAACACTTAGAAATATTATGGATAATATCCTATCAAAGTTTATGGCTATCCTGAATTAGTAAGAGCGCTTTCATGCCTTACATAGTTTTTTCTACTTTTAGTGGATAAGGATAAAGGTAGTTCTACTTGGAAACTGTCTTCTTTTTTGGGAAACTAACCCTCCATAATATTTTTCACCAAAAGCCATGATTTGATTGATTTTCCATCACTCATCACCTCACATGACTGATTTTTCCAATTCACGAGCCTATATAGCAATTTGGAAAGTGATTTTGCCACCTGGGAGGGTTTTTTGCATAGTTAGTAAGCCTTCTTTTGTGAGGATTTCAAATGCCTTCTTTGGATTTAAAATATCTGATGTAATTATATATTTGGATAGCCATTGCATGGCCTAATTTTGGATGATGTACTATTATTCAATAGAATTTTATTGTGTGCATCAATTCAGTGCCTATTTTGAGTGATCTATACAAGTTTTTGCTTAACAATATTTGTGAGCCTATAATGTTTTCTTTGCAAGATCAACCTGTGAATTGATTTTCACATGGTATTAGAGAGCCTTTAGTAGTAATATTCTCTTTTTATTTTTTTGTATCTTTTGCAGGATCGAATCCAGCCTCATAGGGGCATAATCTAGTCTCATAGGGGCACAATCAGTGAAGCCATGGTGCAATCTCAATCAATCATCTTGACTCCTTTCAACTACTTTGATTGGAAGGCGTAGATGGAGATTCTGTTGAGGATAAAAGGCCTATACAATGTGACTATGGGAACTGATATTTATCCTACTGCAGTCATTGAGAATGCCAAGTGGCATAACATAAGAGATGAAGCTTATGGTCTCTTGTGTCTTAGTACTTCCAGGGATCTTCTTTTCTATCTAGATGGTCTTTCCACTCCTAATGAAGTTTGGGTCAAACTTCAAACTTTGTTTGGAAAGACAAATGAATTGATGGGCCACCAAATGGAGAATGAATTAATTTCACTGATTCCAAGCAATTTCGAGACCCTACAAGACTACTTATCTAAGTTTAAATCTTCGGTTCTCCATGAATTGAAGTGTTGTGGGATTGACAAGAAATATGAGCAGTTGAACTTGGTCATTCTTTCAAAATTGGGCCCATATTATTCTGTCTTTGTTTCGACCTTCCATGCCACCAAACTCACAGTTCAAAACTGGAATATTCCTTCTCTGGCATAGTTCATGGAATCATTGACTCGGGAGAAACACAAGTTGGTCTTGATGGGAGCCATAAATCCATCAAAGGACCATGCTTTGGATGCTAGAGATTCAAATAATTCAAAAGGTAAGAAGAAGGTTAATCCCAAAAATCCACCAAATCAAAAGAAATAAAAGAAAAAGTCACAAGAGGAGCCCTCAAGATCCAAGAAGAATCCAGAGAAGAAGAAGGAGAAGAAAAAGTGCACATACTGCAATAGGGGATTTCATCCTGAGAGTTCCTACATCAATAAGACCATTGACATGATGGCTCAACTTCTTGATAAGAACAACATCCCTCTTCCAGATGGTGCACGGAGGAAGGAAGGAGGTTAAAAATCGGAATACAAGGAGAGAGTTCATGGTTTGATGGCTAGCACATCAAAATATTCCTATTTCATCATTGATTATGGGGCATATAGACATATGGTTACCACAAGAGAGTCGTTTTCCTCTCTTGATTCCTCTGGTGGTCCTACAATTGTGTTGGGATATGACACTGAAACTACATCCAAAGGGAAGGGTAGAATAGATCTAGACCATGGTTCCTTCACAAATGTCTTGTTTATTATTGGTCTTGCTACCAATATTCTTTCATTATATTAGATGACTCATACTGGGTCACCTAAGAAGGTCATCTTTATCCCCAATGATGTGGAAATTTCTGAAATTTATACAGGTAGTTTGTCACCATAGGTACTCTTGATCATAGCTCAAAAGTATACAAGTTTCCCCACTTTGTGCCTTTCTCATCATCTTAAGCAATCCTCACACATGCCAATGAAGCAAACAAATGATGGCATGAGATATTTGACCACCCTAAATACAAGTACTTATATGATTTGAATGAGAATAAAATGGCTACATGTCTTCTAATCATCAAATTTTCCAAAGGAATTTGTCATGGATGCATCCTTGGTAGGCACCCTAAGCGAAAGTATGAGAGAGATAGAAGTGAAAAAATCTATGGACCTATTGAGCTAATCCACAACGATATATCGGTTGCATTCCCCAAATTTTCCTTGAATAATTCCAAATATGTCCTTACCTTCGTTGACGACTACTCAAGGTTTTGTTGCATTTTCTTTCTCGAATTGAAGTCGGGACTCTTTGTTTTTTCAAGATTTTTAAAGCCTGTGTAGAGAATATTTCTTATATGAAGATAAAATCCATCATAATAGAAAATGGTGGGGAGTATATCACGTCTTATTTTCAAAAAAAATTTGCTGATGTTGGCATTCATATGTAGCATACAGTTCTCTACACACCTCAGCAGAATGGTGTGGCTGAGTGGAAGAACAGATCTCTCAAGGATATGTCTACTTGCATGTTGGAGTCCAATTTTTTGTCTCCAAGACTTTGGGATGAATACATCAATTGTGTAGCCTATATTCAGAATAGGGTGCCACATAAATCCTTGAAAGGAATCACTCCTTTTGAAGCTTGGAGTGGACATAAGCTTGATGTGTCTCATTTCATAATTTTTGGCTCAAAGGCATGGGCTAGAATACCTCCTGAGAAGAGAAAGGATTTGCAACCCCAAATAAAACCATGTATATTTGTTGGCTATCTAGAATAATCCAAGGGTTACAATTTTCTCAATCTTATGACTCAAAAATATTTCATTGAAATAAGTTTCTAATTTGAAGAAGAACCCTTGTAGGTAGTTGAAATTGGAGAATCTTTTAAACCACCACCTATTGAAGTAAGTGAAGCTTCTCATGAAATTTATGATTCTGATTTTTAGGATGATAACAACCACATGATTTTAGATTGAATTTCACCTACAAGGACTAAGTGAGATCCAAAAAAAATTGAAGCAAATAGAGAGCTTGTGAGTGATCCTCAATATCCTAGGAGGACTAGATCTCAGTTTGAGAATGCTCATTTTGTCAAAGATCATTTTCTTCCTAAGAAGTGTTTTTTGATGGTTGAATATGATCCTTAGTCATATGAAGAAGACTTGCAATACCCTATATGTAAGGATTCCATTTATGAGTATTTTCATTCTCTTTAAAAGAATGGAACTTGAGAGCTAGTTTCTCTCCGCCTTGGCAGAAATCTAGTCAAGTGTAAGTGTATCTTTCGTACAAATATGACTACTAATTCTGATGCAGTCAAGTTCAAAGCAAGGTTGGTGTCTAAGGGCTTCTCAAAATTACAAGTCCATGAATACAATGATACCTTTGCACCAATTGCAAAGATGGATTCAATAAGACTAGTTCTAACAATTGTAGCATCCAAGCACTTGGAAGTGCATCACATGGATGCAAAAAGTGATTTCCTCCATGGAGACATTGAGGAGGAAATATGTATCCAACATCCAGAAGGTTATATTACCAACCCCTCTCTTGTGTGTAGGTTTAAGAAGTCACTATATGGGATTAAGAAAGCTCCTAGAGATTGGTATGCCAAGATAGATAGTTTTCTCCTTTCACAAAGCTTCAATAGATGAAAATCTGATCTGAATGTTTACACGAAGCTTATCATTGGTTCTATGTTTGTTATTGAAGACTTATTTGCATCATGCTTTTTCCATGAATGACTTGGGAATACTTAGAAAATTTCTGGGACTTTAGATCTCTCGGTCCAACTCAGGAATAAAAGTATCTCAATCAAAATATGCATTAGATATGCTAAAAAAATTCATAATGGAAGAATGCAAACCAACTAAAACTCCCTTTATTTTAGGAGTAAGACTTGAAGATGCAAAATATTCCCCTTGGTGAACATCACCTTTTCTAGATAGCTAGTAGTGATTTTGTTGTATATTACTCAGACTCGACCCAATATTGCATATGCAGTGAGTATTTCATCAAGGTACATGGATTGTTGGAACAGGGCTAGTTCACAGAATTTTTGGTACAAACAACGACAAGGAATATAAGTGGACAATGGAAAGGGTAAAAAGTGATCGCAAAGCGGAGAAAAGCGGTTAAAGAGGAGTTAATAGTTATTTAGACTTAGTGGTTAAGATATGTCCACTTTGCAAAGTAGACCAATTTTGTAACGACCACTGAGCCTATAAATATGAGTCACATTGTAATCATTTCATAATATTATGTTATATGAGATCCAATGGCATGATCTTATCTTTGGATTGACTTTGATCTAAGTTTTTGAGGATGGGTTTCGTGGATCTATATCTCTATCGTTTCTGTGGTTTGTAAGACAAATTATGTGTATGAATTATGCTTTTAATGAGAAGGAATGTTTCGTCCATGACTTTGTCTCTCATGTGTTTTATCACAGTAGGATTAGATGTGTTTTATCGCAGTATGATTAGATATAGTGTGCTGCAGTATGGATAGATTTGGTATATCGCAATTATGATATGTATCGTAGATCAGTTAAATATGTTTCTATAATATGTTACTGTGAAGCTCAGATTAGTATGTATCTGTATGCAGTGATGGTGTTATGATGCAATTTCTTACTATGTCTATTTCTGAGTTATGCTGTGATTAATTGTCAATGATGCATGTCCTCTTATACCCGTGGAAGCTTGGTTCATGTAGCTCCCTTAGGTGCCTCGAGTGAGACCTCACTCTCCTTTAAAGTGTTGTTGGAAAGGATAAACCCTTTTTTGGCTGATATTTATGGGTGTTTGTGTCGAGCTTTGTTGACACTGCACGAAGTGAACCCTTGCCGACATATCTGTGTCAACAAATGGTTCTGTTTCGAGCACCTTAGTGTGAAAATAAGAGGACGTGTTGTGGCATCTGACAAAGTCGGATATCAGGGAATGGTTCAACAAAAAGACACGAGATTTTTTTTAGTAAGAAAATCAAAACCCTGTATGGTCGACAGACCAATGGTTGCAGAAGCACATCTATACTAATATCCATGAGGTATTTTTCTATGAGTTTCCTATACTGTTATATGAATGGTTGGGTAAACTAACTGATTAGAAAATTAATTTCCAAGGAGCTGATCTAAAGCATTGGACCTCGGAACTGATCCAGCAATTGAGTCCTGTTAACAATAAAGCTTCAAGGGATGTCGACGTCTGGGTGGATAACATTTTGGAAGGGTACATTACGGATTTTGTTTTCGATACAGTTAGATCGTACAGTGACGCAGAAAGAAATTTATTTAAAGGATCCAGAAGAAGGTACCTATTGGTGCTACCATTGTGGATCAAAATGCTCATTTGTGAAAAAGGAATATTGAAGATGAACTACGACGAGTAAAGCTCTGGTGCGTGGAGGCTATGGGTACTGAGCAGATGCAGGTCTGATAGAATGATGTGGGGTAGATGGAAATGAGCTACAAAAAAATTGTAAAGGAAGAAGTGGAATATTGTGGCCCCCTGAGAAGTGGGGTGAGGTTCTGGCCAGAGAACAAGAGAAGGACTAATACAGAGAGAGAGAGAGAGTCCTAGTGCGACCGGAACAGAGGAATGTTAAGCTAGCCGACAAGGGACTAAGCGACCCTACAATGATGAAGAGTACAACCAGGATACCCTTGAACCTAAGGAAGGATAGAAACAAGGCTACGACGTACCCACAACCCTGTGCACTTCGCCAAAATTTGGAGGAAGAAACACAAGCTCTTCGCACGGTTGTCCTGTGGGTCATAATAGCAATAATAGTAGTGGATATATAAACACTAGTATAAAACCAAGGATGGAGGGAGAGGACATGAAGTTGCCTCTCTTTTAGGGTAATGGGAAAGAGCATCTTGATAAATATTGGTTCTTGTGTGAAGAGGTGTGGACATTAAAACAAGTGTTGGATGAAGCTATCAATAAGGGACAATTGGCGACGAACTTCATAGGTCGTGCACTGGATTGGTACATGAAGTTTATACAAGTACCTACAGGACTTCCACAAAAGAATTTGGAAATAATCAGAGCTGGGCTGATCGGCGAGTTTAAGAATCCTAAATCAGAATCACGGTACATCATAGAATTGAAAGAGATAAAGAAATTCCCTAATGAGTCGGTATTGGATTTTTATCAGAGCTTCAAGACGCTGATGGATAAAGTTAGTTTTGGGATGAGCGATTTGTAGCACAAGGAATGGTTTATTGCAAAATTGATACCGCACATACAGATTCCGTTGATGCAGCAAAATATCTTATCTCAGGTGGAGGCTTTGGAGCTTGCGATGAAGCTCGAAGCTTCGTCGATTGGTGAAACAGGGATCAACATGAGCCAGATCCAGTCACAGTTAGCAAATTTGAATATTCAGCTCCAGGAGATTAAGAAAGGGAAGGAAGTTTTCGAAGAGGTATGGTGTAGTCGATGCAAGTCTGAAGGGCATCATAAATATCAGTGTCCTGAGTATCTAAATTCTGGTGTTCCCAATCTCCTCAGTCAAGGAGGGATACCCTAGTGCTGAGTGTGCCGAAAAAGAGGATATCGCTCGGAGGAATGCATGTATTTACAGAAGGTTGCGTTGAAGCCAGCTAATCTGTATTTTAACTTTTGTCAATTTGTCAGCCATGATGAGAAAAATTGGTGAGCATATGACTTGATTCAAAAAAGGAATTTTGATACTTAAGTTGATTGTGGAGTTGTTGATGCCCCGAAGATCGCAGCATCAAGCAGAAAGGGATTCTCCCCGGTAGACTATCCCAATTAGATTGTCCACCGTTTGGTGTGGGGAATCCGTCCGGTTAGCGGTTCCGGCAACTGTTAGGTTTCGAGCTTTGCTTCAATTACACCGGTTATGGCCCGATCCACCGTACTTTTGATTTTATGGTTAAAAATGATATGCAACTGCCTAAGCTAACTTAATCTAAATGCAGAACTCGAAACAAATCTGTATTTAAAACCGAAATAAACCTAAACTATCCTTGCAAGGAACAAAATTATAAGTATGAGTAATGTGCTGGAAGAGTTATCTAAAGATCAACAGACAGCCATTAAATCATAAAGATATATCTACAGCAAGAAAACAACAGATATTAGAAGATAGCTTCCAATTCACATATAACACATTCCATTACTCATGTAGGAGAAAATTCATTTGCACAAGAAACAGTAAGATCATTCAATACAGAGAAATAATTCAAGACAGAAAAGAAATATCTCACTATAGAATATGAAAGTCACAAGAATAATCCAGCAGGCATCCAACATCTATTTCCATGCAAAAGACGTCCTCTCCAGGCTCTTATTAGGAAAATGTCATTTTCTTGAAGCAAGTGCAAGATAGCTCGTACAAGTTAAGAAAATTATTTTCCCTGCCAAAAGTCCCCTAGCACTATTCCCTAACCTTCTATTTATATCTTTACAAAATGCCTCTTGGGCTGCCACCTGGCTCTTTACACCTGTCCTCTATAGACTTTTCCTCTTAATAAACAAATCGTGGCCCTTTTCTTAAAACAGAAAATTTCTCAAAAATAGAAAAGGACAGTTGTCCAGTGATTCTACACTTTCTACATAGGGAGACCAAATGAAAAAAAGGAACAATGCCTTAGGATCAGCGTGTTCACCCTTGGGAAGGCATTCCTGCTGGGAGAGAAGCACTTTGACTGGTTGCTACTGCTGCTGTTGCTTTCTTTTCCTCCTCTTCTATGTAACTGAACCAGATACCAGTGTCTCTGATAGCCACATTTGCTGGGGAAGGGAGCAAGATCTTCCGGGAAGTTACATGTTTACCAAGTTCTACTTCAACACCCTAAATTTCTGAAACTGCTGCTTGGTGGACTTCTTTAAGCAAATGACTGTATATTGATGACAGCCCAATATAGTGATGGAGATCATCAGTGGCTAGGACATCAATCTTCTTTACATATTCTATTTGAATGCCTAGCTCTTCCTTCAAGTCTGATAAACATTGCTCTTTGCTTGGGAACTCCTCGAGGGACTGAGTAAAACTCTACTTGCACTTATCATGCACTTCATGGATTTTTTGATAAAGGCTATTACTTTTATCCATTGTATCTTGGATCTCAGTCATTAGCTTAAGGCCACAGTTCCTGCAGAATTCAATAAGGGCTATATCTTCTTTAAAATCATCTACAGACTTGAATGGGAGATGCTTGGGGAAATCAACCTTCCCTTCTCTCCATTCCACCTGGCTCGGGATGTTTTCTTTAACCCGAGTATATTTTCCCTTAAGCCTATTGGCCTCTGCATTGAATTCTTTCAATCTAACCATCATGGATTTGAGCTTGCACACTTCCTCAGTAATCAGCTCCTGTGTGGCGTGCATTTGTCTCAGAATGTCACAGGACAACTCATGAAAGGGAGACATATCTATTACTCTGCTCTCTAACTACTCTAACTGCTCAACCATTGCTTGCTTATCTACTTGCAGATGAGAAACTCTAGCTTTAGAATCGTTCTTTTCTGCTTCTAGAACCATCATCTGGACTGCCAGGTGCTCCTTTTCTTCTTCTAAATGGTGATACCTTTCTGACAATTCCTTGTGCTCAACAGACAGGCAATTATATTTATTCACTACAAGATGCTTGTAAGCCTGCTCATTAGCCACAGTATGTTGGAACATGCGAGCTCTCCTCTTTGTTGACTCAAATTCTCTAACCATATCGACCACATTGTCCTGCGTTGCTTTTGCTCCTGACACAGCAGCGGATGCTATGGCTATGGGAGCCTTATTTCTATTTTGCATCACCGTGGTCTCCCACCGGGTAACAATATCTTCTTGGAAGAGTCTCTTTATCCTCTCTTCCGATTTCAAGACTACCGCCTTCCCCTTCTTGTCATACACAAATTCATCCCATCCGGACACAGTATGATCTTCTGATGGAGTTTAAGGGATGATTGGGAGGTCTATTACATGTATTTCTGCTTCTATGGGTGGGGTCTGTACTACTTGAGACGTGTCTGTTCCCACATTTTGGGTGTCGGGGACACCTGCTTGAGCTGTGTCTATCTCCACATTTTGGGTGACGGGAACACCTGCTTGAGATGTGTCTGTTTCCATATCTTGGGTGTCGGAGCCACCTGCCTGTGCATCTTCATTGGTCTTAAGTTCTTCTTCCGCCTTTTGTTCCTCTTCAGCTTTACGCCTTCTTTCTTCATCTTCAGCTTGCTGCTGGTTTTCACTTTCTTCCCTTTGCTCTAAGCTTCTTTCTGCAGCCTTGCATCTTCTGCTTCTTGTTGCAGCCTTACTTCTTCAGCTTGTTTCTGCAGCCTTGCTTCCTCAGCTAATCTTTGTTCTTCGTGGCCTAGGGCATCAGCTGCTTCTCTCTCTTTCTGCAGACTGGATTTTCGGACTAGGGCAGAGCTAGAGCTTGCTCCACTGCCTTGACGACAAATCTGCAACTCAGTCATGTTTCTGAAGCCTCTGAACACTTCTTCCTCGACATCATAGTCATGATCATATTCAAAATGAGCATAAACTTCTTTGCAATGCTCGGCAACCTTGCTCCACCTATCATTTCTATGGAAGATCATTTCACCAAAGTGGAAAGCTTTAAGCTCTTGAACGAATTCCTCAGCTGATGCAACCCCTGAGAATTTGTAGGTTCCTATGCAGAAGGGCAAAGGAGGGAAAGAAGCCTTATGTTGTTTGTTAAGCACCCCTCCTATTCCACCAAGGAAAATATGCCTGGCTGCTTCCTTGACGACTACATAATCAGTAGCGTATTTTGGAAAAATGTATGGCGCTTTGGTACCTCCAAACATCCTGATGTAGGTGCCCTGCTCTGAGAAATAAAAATCACCATAGTTTTCCAGGACCTCCATGGCATTTTCTGATAGACAATTTGGCTCTTCCTTGAACATCTGCTCATATAGAGGCATGATGAACTCTTCGTAGATGAGCTTATAGCTTGCTCTGTAATTTTGAGCCCACATTATTTTATAAGCAGTGTAGATCGGGGTGTTGGCTTTATCCCATGTGCAACCTAGCCTGGGGAAAGAGAGATTGGCCAAGATGCAGTCAATGAGATAGGAAGACATGTAAAATTATGACTTTTTTAAGGCCAAACCATCTCTTGCAGCAGCCACTGTGGATGCCAAATTGTTCGAAAGGATAGTAGCCCAGTCAAACACAGTTCCTTTGAATGCTATGAAGTCGATGATGGGGGCCCATTGTATCCTATATACAGTTCCATTGGGCATGCTGAAAATTCTGCATAGCATCAAGGCGATTAACCTAAAAGGAGGTCTTGGGGTCTGAACATCATATTCATCATTACCTCTCTTCCTCAGGTGCTTGCCTATGACCAATACTTTTTTTGCCATCTCAATATTATTCATCTTACCCAACCATTCATCACTTAGAGCTTGTTGGGGACGTGAGAATTTGTAGGCTGCAGTAATATACGTTGGATGGAATGAAGCGAATGGCTCTCCCTTGGTGTCATGCAACACTCTTGTCTCTGGGTTGGCATGTTCCAGTATCCACCCGATCACTTCAGAGCATGGGAACAATTCAGGGCGGGTAGAAGCCCTAGATATGCCGAAAGTTCTGATGTTGAGGTAGAATTGTTCTTCTTCCAATAATACATCTCGGATATCTTGGTCCATGTTCATCCGATAAACATCTCCCCAATAGACCTCGGGAGGAACGCTGATGGTAAACTTCGTGTCTTGGAACATAGTTTCAGTCCTTAGTTGCATTAGCTATGGTTCCATCACTTTAGTTTTCTTTCTACCACCTTTTGGCATCGTGGCTTATCCCTGCTAGCAACCAAATGTGAATCATTATAAAAATTTGCAACATGTTATGAGAGTGTAACATAAAGAAGGAAAATTTTAACATGCTAATGAGAAATATAGACAAAATTATAAAGATGCATGTTGGGGAAGCAAAATAGATCACTTTAGAAAATGAAATATGGTCCTGAGACTTGATTATTCTAGGGAGACAATGCCTAGTCAGGAACTTTTGGAATGCTTCCGAAAAGGTAGGCATATGACATGGAAAAAAAAAACCTGCTTCCCTCCTAGTCCTTGGAGAGAGGGTGCCCTTCATCATAGCACTTCTAATGGTCAATGGCGGGGGGGGGAGGTGGAGTGGAAAAATAATAAACAATGAAACAAGGGACTGTTTTCCACATTCATTATCTGAGCCGAAAAGGTGAGCGGTTGAGTATCTCAACTGACCACTACTGTTATAAATAATACTTGCGAAACGGTGTGCGGCCGATATGATGTTTGAATCAGGGTAGGAAAACAATCGGAATGCGGCCGGTGAAAAACTCGGATGGTCATGGCTACGGCTTTTAGTTGGTAGGAATGAGAAACCTAAGGGGCCACGGCGGCCATAATAAACTAAAAAAAGACCTATGCTACCAATGTCTATCGGCCACATTATGAACGGGAAAACCCAAAAAGTAACTCGATGTGGAGATGAAACAAATATGGCGGTTAAAAAGCCTACCTGGAGATGAGATAGTGGTTGAGTGAGGTGGACGCAATGGTGGATGCGCTGAGCTGGAGCAAGCCGACGTGGTCTTTCAAACGACGTTCTTTGAACAACAAACCAAAAATGGGATCAACGACATCCCACCACCCTTATATAAAGCTAGACACGTGCGGCATTTAAACGGGTAGGTGGCCTTTTAAACGAGGTTTTAATGCTTGTACGGTGCGGTCTTTTCAAGCCGTCTTGGAATTTAAGCATGACCGTCAGTTACGGGGCGGACTTACAAGTTTCGTCCGTAGTTGCGGAACAAAATGGTGAATTGCTTCGGTGTTTCAGGAGCGCTTTGCGTATCTTTTTGAAATACAGTCTCTGGGAAGCTTATCGCGAACGGTTTTGCCGAGTCGTCCTGCAGTTTCGGAAAGACTCAGAATATCCTTCCGCAACTTATGAAATAACTTTGTTCAAGCTTATCAACATTTGACGAAAGCTTCCGCAATTTCGGGAGGAAATCTCAAGTTCTTCCGCAGTGTCGGGAGAGAAACTTGAGTTCTTCCCCAGTTTCGGGCGAGTTTGTTGAATTCTTCCGCAGTTTCGGAAGAGAATGGTGAATTCTTCCGCAATTTCGAGACAGACATGTAAATTTCTTCCGCAGTTTCGGAAGAGAATTTTAAGTTCTTCCAAAAAAACACCAAGTGTTTTCTCTATTTCAGTGACTAACAACGTTAAGTTTTTCCGCGGTGTCGGGAGAGAATTGTGAATTCTTCCGCAGTGTCGGGAGAGAAACTTGAGTTCTTCCCCAGTTTCGGGAGAGTTTTGTAAATCTTTTCCGCAGTGTCGGGAGAGAAAATTGAGTTCTTCCCCAGTTTCAGGAGAGCTTTGTAAATTCCTTCCGCAATTTCGGGAGAGTTTTGTAAATTCCTTCCGCAATTTCGAGAGAGAATCATGAATTCTTCCGCAATTTCGAGAGAGAGATGTAAATTTCTTCCGCAGTTTCGGGAGAGTTTTGTAAATTTTAACTTAGAAGAAAAACTTCAATTTTTTAAAGCAGATTCCTTAGTTGAAAACAAAAACTAAGTTTAAAAGGAGAATTAACTTCTTTAGGCAGTCTTTCTAGAAAAAAGTAAAGGAGGGGCCCCAATATGTAGAAAATTTTTGGGGGGATGTTGCTGCAACAACAATTGGCGAGTCGTTGGCGAACACATATATCTGAAAAAATTCCTCTCGATGATCCGAAACCTTCTTAAAAGATATCCATCTTATATGAAATATTCAGCTGAGCCTTTGAATCTCGGCGAAAGAAGAAGTCATTTTATCTGCTGGCCATTGGGGAAAAGGGAGCTTTGATAGAGACATCTTTAAAACTCTCAAAGGGCCAACATATGGGGTTCATTTTAGAAGATTCATCTTTCAGATGGCTACTGCTATCAGAATCCACAGGATTTGCAACACTTTCTCATGGACATTATTGCTCTTGTTCCTCATTCCCATGCCGCTTGCATCCTTTTGGATGTTTATACTTTTGACAGCTTTGTTGTTTGAGCCTTCCAGAAATATTTTCTTTAGAAATGACCTTTGATTTTGGCTCCTTAATCCATAATGTCCTTTTGTGTGAGTGAGAGATTTTATTGATTTGATCAAGCCTCACGGACGGAGAAGAGCCTAATTTGAGCCGAGTCTTTTGGACAGCCTTCTTGACTTACACACTTTGCTTTTGTCTCAGCCATGCTTCAATAGAGGCGAGAATCTCTAGAAAACAGACCCTTGATTATAAGCCATTTTGGCTGTTAAATTTGCAGCATGGATTCATTTCAATACCCTATGCCCTCAAGATGTGCTAATCTCCGTGGGTCTAACTTCAATGACCTTCTTGAGATGCCTTTAATTGTGAGAGTGGATGGAGCCTGAAGATAGTAATAAAGATAGTCATAGATCTCTGCTATTTAAATAGGATTAGTGTGACTAGTAGAATAGGCTTCCCTCCTTCTGAAGGATGTTCAGCAAGAGCACAATACATAGATAAACTTTCATTCGAGCGTAGTTTCAGATTCATGAGTTGTGAGATTTCTTCGAGAGATCTATCTTGATGAGAAACCCAACCGCGGGAGCTTTCAGAAAACAAACTTTGTACAAAAAGTTCAAATGACGAGAAAAGAAACAACATAGCTGAAAACGATGAAAACAAAGGGCTAAAGCAACATAATTTTTTATTATTATTTATGTACAGAAAGTCTCAGTGAGACTACGCAAATTATTGTTTCAGGGCGAGTCCATTGAGAGGAAGGGTTACTTCTTCTCTCTCGAGGTCTATCAACTTATAAGTGGATGGGCCTATCTTTGCCAAGATTTGGTGAGGGCCTATCCATAAATGTTGGAATTTCGTGTGCATCCCTTTTCCTTCATGATTATGATCCCATTTCAGGACTAAATCCCTAACTTCAAAACTTCTTTTACCAGAATTCCTCTTATCAAACCATCTCTTGACTATGTCTTGGTGTTGATGGAATCGGTCTTTAGCTTTCTGTCGGGCTTCTTCAAGTTGAAGCAGGGTATTGATCCTGGATTGTAAGACTTGGCTACCAGACCCTCGAGAGGCTTGGGACAACTATAAGGATGGAAGCAATATGTTGGTGGGAAGGATGGATTCCTTGCCATAGACAAGAGTGAAAGGGGAAACCCCTAATGCGTTCTTTGGAGTCACCCTATCTGCCCATAAGGTGTTTGGGAGATCTATATGCCAACTTCGTTGATTTTCTTTCACAGTCTTCTTGAGAATTTTGAATGAGGTTTTTGTTTGAAGATTCAGATAATCCGTTTCCTTGAGGGTAATAATTGGTTGAATAATGCAGCTTAATCCCCCATTCATAAACAAATTCATTTATCTTAAAAGACGAAAAGTAGGGAGTATTATCAAAAACAGGGAAAATTGGAACCCCAAACCTGGTTATGATGTTTTCTTTCAAGAAACTGATGACTGTATCTTCCTTGCTCTTGCGCAACGGGATAGCCTCCGTCCATCTAGTGAAGTAGTCGGTAGCCGTCAGGATGTATCGATGTTGTAAAGAAGAATTTGGATTTATCTCTCCAATAACATCTATACACCACTGTTCAAAAGGTTCAGAGATAATAACCGACTGCAAGGGTCTTGCTGCCTTAGGTAATTTCCCGGCACTTCTTTGGCATATATCACAGTTTCGTGCATACGCATGGGCATCTCGGAACAGAGTGGGCCAATAATATCCAGCTCTAAGTATCTTGTGGGTTGTTGTCTCCCCTGAATAATGTCCACCCGCGGGGCCATCGTGTAGTTCTTTAACCAATTTACTTGCATCTTCCTTTTCTAGACATCTAAGAAAAATTCCATCATAATTCTTTCTGAAAAGTATCCCATCAATGATTTGATAAGCTGCTGATTTCAAACAGAGTGCCCTCCTTTGCTTAGAGCTCCAGTGCTCGAGTAGGTATCCTTGCTGCAAATAATGCACCAGGTCTCTATACCATGACTGAGGAGTTGTGAAGATAGGACATACTTCAACTGATTTTAGCTCAGCTTCATTCTTCCAATGTTGCTCTTCATCAGTCAAATTTACTATAAGCAATTTGCACAGGCCTTGTCCTTTGATGATAGTGGCCGGTTTAAATTCTAATTCATATTCTTGAAGAGCTATGACCCAGTTTCCCCTCCTTTCTCCTAGTTCCTTTTGAACGAAGAGGGATCTAACAGCTGGGTGGGGAACTATAACTTTAGTTTTGTTCTTAAGAATATATGGTCTGAACTGTTTGACTATTTTGAATACAGCATATGCATGCTTGTCAACCATGGGATAGTTTAGCTCAGCCCCTTGCAGACCAATGCTCATAAACGAGATTGGGTATTCGTCTCCTAGCTCCACCTTTTGCGTGAGTACAACCGCGAGGGAGTCATCCGAAGCAAAGGTATACAGGATAAAATCCTTATCAAAATCTGGGCTTCTTAAGGAAGGAGCTTTAGCTATAGTTGCCTTAATGTCTCTAAACGCATCATTTTCTAAATCTGTCCACTTGAACTGTATGCTTTGTTTAACCATTTGCTGTAAAGGTTTAACAATTTGCGCGAAATCTGGAACAAATCTTCGGACGAAATTGATAGTGCCCATAAAGGACTGCATATATTTTTTGTTATGAGGCATTGGAATTCTATTGATAGCTTGTACTCTTTCCTGATCTATTAACACTCCTCTTTTGGAAAAGATATGGCCCAAGAGTTTACCTTTGGGAAAAGCGAACACGCTCTTCTTGGGATTCAATGAAATACCATATTTCCGACAGCGATAAAAAATATGCTTCAAATGGACAACATGATCTTCCCTTTTCTTTGAAAAAACTATCACATCATCTAGGTAGACAACAACACACTGCCCACCCAATCCTCGGAAGGCGATATCCATTGCTCGCTGGAATGTAGCTCCTGCGTTTATCAGGACGAATGGCATCCTTCTATATGTGAAAGTTCCCCACTTAGTGCGGAAATCAGTCTTAAGACGATCTTCTTCGGCTACTAATACTTGATTGTAGCCAGAGAAACCATCGAGAAGAGAAAATAGCTCAGATCCCGACACCATTTGAAGAATTTGTTCCATTGAAGGGACGTGATAGTTGTCTTTATCCGAAGCTCTGTTTAAATTTATGAAGTCCACACACAGTCTTATCTCTCCTGACTTCTTTCTTACGGGAACTAAGTTAGCAACCCACTCAGAATGCCAAACCTTAAAGATTATTTTAGCGTCCAGGAGTTTCTTTAATTCCTTTTGAATCAGAGGTTCCAAAGTAGGATGCATCCTTCTTAATTGTTGCTGAAATGGATTGACACCCGCTTTCATCGGTATAACATGCTGAATAATGCAGACGTCATACATTTTCAGATCCTCATAGGTCCATGCAAAAACATCCTTATATTGTCTAAACACTTTGATGAACCTATCTCTTTATTCCGGTGAACAACATTTGCCAAGGTTGACAAATTTTGGTTCGGCCTCGGTACCTAAATTAACTAACTCATGCTGCATTGATGAACTGTTAGTTTTGGTATTAGCTGGCCTTTTGAACTTACTCTGAAGATCAAACAGCATTTCGAGTGACCTTACCCCTTTGGGGATGAAATTTCCTTTACTCGCATCTTTCTTTAGCAAATCAGAATCGTGTTCTTCTTCATCTATCACAGCTCCTTGGAAAATGTCTTTGTTTGTTAGAAAACTAATAATCTGTTCGTCATCATCGAAAACCCTAAAGTTTGTGACATTTTCAAGGATGGAGGGCCTGAAAAATAATTCAATTGAGCATTTTTTATTAGATGGCACCAATCTAGAAGCGGATGTTGCTAACAAATCAGCTGCAGAATTTTGCAATCTAGGAATAGACTTTATATTGAAAGCATCAAAATGAATAATTAAATCCCATACCTCAGCCTGATAACCCTTCAAATGAGGTGAGAGACAGTGAATGGTGTCTCTTACCTGTCTCACAACTATTTCTGAGTCATCGAAAACCTTCAAGTATTTAACGTTTAAATCGATGGCCTTCTTTAATCCGTGGACCAAAGCTTCATATTCCGCAGTGTTGTTAGTACATTCAAATTCTAACCTACAAGACAAAAAATACTTATTTATTTCCGGATCCATCAGGACACAACCGGCCCTAGATCCTTCCAGAGTTTTAGAACCGTCAAAGTATAATTTCCAACACAGATCTTTTGATTCAGCTAAGTTAGTATCTCTATGGTCTAAGTCAGTGACTAAACTAACTATATTACAATCAACATCATCAGTCCGAGAAAAATGAAGGAGATCGGACTATTCATCTGTTTCATGGCTGATAGTTTCAGACTGATAATTACCCATATCAATTTCTAAGAAATAATTCCCCAGAACCGAGGATGAGAAGGTTACAGCTTCATTCTTTCCCTCTAGTTGAGTTACATTTTGTTTCATGTGCGATTCTCTCAGGACATTGATCTAATTCTGTCTATTTTGATAAGGAAACCACAGATGAGACCAATCAGTTGCAAAGTAACCATTCAACTTTGTGGACCAGTCCCTACTTAATATCAAACCATAGGCCTCAGGAATATAAACTACCATTATGTCAATAAACTGACAGACTATAGAGTCGGCTGATAATCTAATGACATCTTTCATTTCTCCAATAACCTTGACAGCAGTTCTATCTAACTGAATAATTTGGGCCGGAGATGGAACAGGTTGCCCGTTAATTTTTTTACAAATTGACAGTGGCATGTGTTAACAACCAAAAAGTGTTCACTACCTCATCTACCACATTACATGGCTCATTTGTCCATTTTCCTACCATATTTCCCAAAAAATCCCATTAAAAAGCCTCCAAAAGGCCACAAAACTATCAAAATAGCCTCAAAAAGGCTAAAAAACCCCTTTTTCCTCCAAAAATATCCAAAATTCCTCTAAAAATAGCAAAAACCCCCTAAAAAGGGAAGAAAAATATAAAATAATGAGGAAAAGGAGGAAAAAACCCTATACAGCTGCCCTAAACCATATGGTTCCCAAAACCATGGGCCAGCACTCCACCACCAAAAAACTATAAATAGGTGATGGAGATCCCTCATTCCACATCCACAATCAAGTATACCCTTACTCTGCCAAAATCTCTCTCGAAAACCTAGTTCACCATTGAACTACTTTTACCTTGAGAGCCCCTTTTGGCCCATTTCCACCATTGGAGAAAGAGAAGGAGCACATTGGAGCTTGGAGCAACCCTCTTGGACATTGCAAGGGCTTCATCAACCTCCACATTGGAGGTAATATCAATACAAAAACCATTATTTAAATTTGTTGTTTATGTTTCATGCATGTTTTAGAGTAGTTTTTATTTATGTTTTAGCTTAATAATTTACATTTACTGAACTGCTACTAAGGAGTCCATTCTCCTTAGTAGGTGCTCATTTGCACGAGCTAGGGGTAAAACCCTAGCTATAGTTTTGGCGACTCCACTGGATTTTGAATTTCTGGTTTTTGTTTAAAAAAAATTTCCCTTTTGGCTGTCCCTTTCGGCCGCCGTACAACGCGTTTTTTTCCTCTGCAGTCGCGTCCCGACCGCGTCTTTCAAGCCCTTACCTGCGACCCGACCGTGGCTCTCAGACTGTTTCCGATGCCCTGTCGGTGGATTCAAGTTTGTTACCTGCGATCCGACCACGGCTAATCAGCCTGTTTGCTGTGATCTAACTGCGCCTGTCGGCCATTTTCCCGCGTCCCCACTGCGGCTTTCAGCCCCTTTCCGGCGTGCCGACTGCGTCTGTTAGCCATTTTACCGCGACCCGACTGCATATTTTTCCCTGTTTCCTGCATCCCGACTGCCTCTGTTGGCCCGAAAACCACGACCTGGCCGCGTCTGTTTCCCTCAAATCCGCGGTCTACCTATTCTGATTCGCCACAGACCCACGGTCTGATTTCTGCATTTTTTCCTAATTTGAGCCCAGCCCCTTTTGCTGCAATATTTTCTGCATCTGAACAGCCCTCTGTCCTACCTGCGGCCCCACTTCCTTACAGCCTTTCTGCAACATAATTTCTGTTCCCTTTACAGAATCTTTTTAAAATTTCAGTATTTTTAATTCAGAAAATTTTGCAAGTTAAAGTTTCAATTTCAGTATTATTGATAGTTAGAAGTTGCCCCCCTTGTGGCACTTCTATTTTGGGTCCATCACCTCACGAGCACACACTCTGTCACATAATTCAAGTGAGCCTTAAAATGTACCTAACTAAACCAACATTCTAACCCCACTTGGGGAACACAAAAGAATCATTGTAGTTAGGTAGGATCGGGGGGATAGGCTTCCAATAACACCCCTCGGTTACTTTCACTTGAGACATAGTTGTTGTCCAAATAGGGAACCAAAATCCCCTAGTACTTTTTGGCACGGTCACGACCAGTTTATCAGAGGGCCTCTCCCTTAGGAGGGTTGAAGTCGAGAGACTGGTTCCGGAGGCCTGAGTGGAATACCGCACTCCATTCAGTAACCGAAGGGCTACCTTTCGTGGTTCACGGGATATCCCTGTATAGGGGTATTGCGGTAAATGGACTAAACGGTAGATTCACCTTTCTAGATGTGTCATGAACGGGGTATCTTAGTTGCCATTCTTCTAGGATTGACTACCTGGTGTCCCTCTCGGTAGGGGGATATCATAGCCACTTGGCTTTTCTACTCATATTGTCTGACTTGGATTTCATCACCTTGCAGAGGATATGTTTAGTTGAGTCAGAATACTTTTAGTTAGGTGTTTGCATGCTCCTTTACCTCCCTTTGGTCTAGTGAGTCCACCATTTTTTATTTTTAGGAAACCTGCTGCTTGTTGGTATTCTGACCATCTTTGTTGATACTCCACCTATTGTAGCACAGCTGTTGCAGTGGGTGTTTTGAGTTGGTTGTTGGCCTGAGTGCCTTGTTTTTTTAGCTCTCCTTCTGCACACTCGGTTGCATTAGGATTTTTTGAGCTATTTTTCTACTCACCTCAACCCACAGAGATTTGACACCATCCGTCACCATTGATTCCCCGAGACATTCTCGGTGCCTCAGGGGCGAGCCCCCACAGCACGGTTCTCTTGACACCACCCGTCATAGATTCCGATCATCATCCGTTGATACCACTCATCACAGATCTAGAGCCTTGTCACTTGACTCCACTCGTCAGTGACATAGGACTCCGTCACCAGATATTGACGCTCCTTACTTTACCTCCGATTCTGACGAAGAGTCTGAGAACCCTATTTACACTGCCCCTACTAGCCCCATGGCTGGCACGACTTCCACTCCTTTTGTTATAGGGACCATTGGTGGCACATCCACCACTACACCAGTTACTACACCTGTTTTGGGTATGCCCTCCATGGGGCCCCCATCTACTATTCCCCTCACGGTACCTATTCCCACAGCGAGAATCCCTATCCTCACTACATCAGTGGCTCACACTACCCATGGTGGTGTTGGACCATCCTCCACCACCTTAGTTCCCCCACTTGGGGGCACCATCCCAAATCCTGTCCCTCCACTTGGGGGCATTGGCCCCAACCTGGTCCAACCAACTATTGTGTCACATCCTTCTTCCAGTTTGCCATTCATGGCTAGCCTCAACCTACCTGACCTGGCCAGATTAACCAACGATCCTATTTGACACGACCCTACGTGGCCTCATAGGCCTATCAAGCTCCCCTCTGACATCCCTAAGTTCGAGGGCAAGGCCGGTGAGGACCCACAAAACCATATCATGTCTTTCCACCTATGGTGTTCCTCTAACTCCATAGTGGATGACTTTGTTCACCTCCGTCTCTTACAGCGCACCTTCATTGGCTCTGCAGCCAAGTGGTATATCGAGCAACCTCATGGGACCCATGCCACCTTTGCTTCCCTTGCCTCGACCTTCCTACAGTTCTTCCAGTTTCCTATCCGCTATGACGCGGGCGTTGAGATCCTTCTATCTTGTAGACAAAACACGGCTACCCACATCACGGACCACATCCATGAGTGGTGCCGACACTGTAGCTTATGCAAGATCAAACTAGACGACCGTATCTTCCTAGATTGGTTCCTCAAATCCCTTCTACCTGTCATTGCTAAGGATGTCGCATCAGAAAGACCCCAGTCTGAAGAAGAGGCCATCCTTAAGGCCCAACAGTTCGACCTCATTTACGCCCAGTCGGGTTACCTTTATACCATTATACCTGACGCCCTTCGTGGCGAGTCCTCCCAGCACGATGCGCTGGGGGCATCCCATGCTGCAGACGGTATCATTGGCCGTGTTTTTTCGCATCCTCAACCATTTTCCATTGCACGCCCTACCCCTGACCCTGACCTTTCATGGGCTACCTCACAGTCTAGAGCAACCAACTCGTATGCTCCCATGCCACATCACCATCACCATGGACGCTCATGTCCACCTCAGGGCTTCGGTCATGTGACTCCCGCTTATGCTCCCCCAGTCGCACCTCAGCCTTACTACCACCAGCAAGCTGCCCCAGCTCCTGCGCCTTCACAAGCCCAACCCGCTTATTACCCGCCAGAGGCAGCCCCTACGGCAAACTCACAACCTGCTCCGCAGCCATATCAGCAACCCCCTCAAGTTGCTGCACTTGCTCAGCCTCAACCTACATATCATCTCCCGCAGCCTGCTCCCGCACCTGCGTAACCTCAGAATCCACCGGCTGCCCAAGGGCAAGTTTACGCCCATCAAAACCCGCAGAAAAACCAGAACAACCAACGCAACCAGGGCCAACAGAACCGCGGCAAGGGCCGTAATCGTGGGAACAACCAACCTGCAGACCAAGCTAGTCAACCAGCTAATCCCCCAGACAAGAACAATGCAGCCCCCGCTAATCAAAACCCTGATCTCCCGCCCAAGCAAGATAAAAACCCCAATTTGTGAATAAACCACCCTTGTTCTATTTGCGGGGTCTATGGACACTACATGCATGCTTTCCCACACTTAGAGCGAGCTCGACAGCTCTGGGTTGACGACGCCCACCGCCAAGGATATGCGGCTCCTCAGGCGCCACCTAACCCCCCTCAGCCTCAGCAGCCTCCTTTGGTTCTGCAAAACCCCTTACCAACACAAGGCGTCGTGAACATTCAGCCGTTGGCTCCCCCTCAAGCCAACATGCAACCCCAACAACAAATCACTTACGCTGCTCCTGATCAACCCATATTTGACTCAGGTACCCACCACCTGTTGATGATGTCATCCACTGACGTCAACCTTCAGACCCATCGGAACCAGTATGGCTCCACCTCTGAAGCCCCTCCCGCTGATAAAACCCCTAACGCTCATCCCACTGATCAAGCATTACGTATCCCTCCCCCTCCGGTAGATGGCGCTTCCAACGCAGCTCGTTTCCCACTTCGTCATATCAACAACAACCCCAATGCGCGCGCTGCGTCAAACTACAACATTGTAGACGACCTAGCCCAATCTCCCACAGCCATGTCTGCGTTAGAAGTCTTGAAGAACTGCCCTTCCCAGCGCAAGACTTTACTCTCATCCATTGGGGCTATTGACCCAAATGATTCAAATTTGATGGCATTTGATTTGGACCAGTCTGAACCACGCCTGCCTTCCACCTTAGCATTCCAAGTTTCTGTTTCTGTTCGGAATCTTGTCATCCATCGATGCATCATCGATGAGGGTGCCTCCACATGCGTTATGTCTACATTTGTACAGCAGAAGTTGGGATCCCCTACCCTCCAACAGTCCGCCACTGCGTTACGTGCCTACGACGGTCGTTCGGCTCAGCCCCAAGGTCTCCTAGCCAATGTCCCTGTCCAGTTAGGTGGTAAAACTGTCCTCATCGATATCGAGGTCATCAACGCCCAGCTTGATTACAACCTCTTACTCGGTCGTAGCTACATGTATGCTATGCGGGCGGTCGCTTCCTCTATTTTTCGTACCATGATGTTCCCCCATGATGGACGCATGGTTAAGATCGACCAACTCACTTACTATGATCCAAATGCCCCCGCTGCACCCAAAAATGTTCTCCCCATGGTTGAACAACCGGTCAGTGGTGTTGCTACCTCATTTGTTTCCTCTTTGGGACCTGGAGTTTACTCAGACCCGCCGATGACATCCACCTTCCAATCCATTCCTCCCCCTTCATCTACGCCCGAAGTGTCTGACTTATGTACCCTCTCCCACGATAACCAAACAACTACCAATCAGCCACCCTTGTTGCCTAAACCACCACTGGTACCTAGCCACATTGGTGTTACACCTATCCACACTATCCCCTTCCTAGTCCGTCCTTCGGGAGTAGTGAGCGCCCCGGTTATGGCTACCCTCAGCCTCCCTGGGTTAACCTTGGGATTACCCGTATGGTATCTTTCGCCTCCTGTTCTCCCACCGACACCAGATGTCATCCTCCAACCGGTGCAACCCATGGATACTACCTCTCAGCCACCTCCTGGTGTCTCTACCCCTTCATCCTCCACGACTCTCCCTCCTACTCCCAAACCCACTGGGGGAAGAGGGCCACAACCTTATACTGCTATACCACCTCCCAAGACAGTAAAAAACCCTCCAGTATTTCGCGCTCCTCCCAAATGCTCGTTGTGCGACGAGTTGGGCCATGCGACTCACCAGTGTCCACAGTTACCAGCCCTACAGAAACACATGCAGATGCTCGACGATGACCCCAACATCCCAACTGTCGAACTAAACCCCCCTCCTAAGCCTAAAGACAAGTCCCTACGCACTAACCACCCCTGTGCCATATGCGGTGTTTATGGGCATTACTCCCATCATTGTCCCGATCTCCCGGATTACAGAGCGGCTCTCTATGAGATGAACAATCTGGATCTTGAGACGGCACCACCCACCATTGAGGAGATCTACCCCTCGGTCTCTTCCCCTTCTGGAGAGGTTAATACCATCTATATGATCTCTTCAACCACTACTCCCTCGTCAACCGATTTGACGACGCAAACTTTTCGTACCAATGAGGAGATTCTTGAGGCCCTTACCGCCCCGGATTATCCCTGGGATGATATGCATCATCGTTCCTACTTCATCCCAGAAGCATCTTCCTCTAGCACCGCTACCCAATTTGCGGTTGAATCCAAAGACTTCCTTCCCACTAAGGTTGACTGGTTCAAGGACCCTATTCCTGCTCCTGACGCCTTCAAGGAAGGTAACATGGCCAACATTTCACCCGTCATCCAAGTTGATATCGCTGCCCCAGGACGTGCCCCTGAACTCATCACTTTAGGAGCATTCTGCAGTAAACAAGAGATTGAGGACTACATAAACCTTTTCAGAGAATTCCGTGATGTCTTTGCCTGGTCCTATACTGAAATTCCCGGTCTTGACCATGCCATTATAGAGCACCACATTGACACATGGCCTGATGTACCCCCTGTCCGTCAGAAACAGCATCCTATTCCTCCCTCAAAGTTCTCAGGATGTGCCCCTGAACTCATCACTTTAGGAGCCTCCTACAGCGAGCAGGAGATTGAGGACTACAAACAACTCTTCCACAAGTTCCGTGATATCTTCACTTCCCCCCTCGAGCAGCGTTTGCTAACACTCGAACAAGCTGATGAAGACCGTCGTGCCACTCTTCAGAACATCGAAGCTGCCAAGAACCGCTCCAAAGCCGGTTATGACAAACATGTTCACCCTCGAACTTTCCATGAAGGGGACCTCGTCCTCGCCTATGACCAAGCCCATGACAAGACTGGGAACGGGAAGTTTGAATCCATGTGGCAAGGCCCTTACATCGTGCAGACCTTCCTTGGCAAGGGGGCATACATCTTAGCTGACTCCGAAGGCCATCCTTTGCGCAACCCCCGTAATGGGTTGTATCTTAAGCGTTTTTACCCGTAAATGAAACCGCGGCCTTATTGGTCCGTATTGTACAGTTTGCTCTCTTTTTGTTTTTCACATTTTTTACCATCATCTTACATTCATCCTTTTTGCATGATCACAGATGGACCATCTTCCACCTTGTTACACTGGCTTCGTTGACGGCGCAAGCCGCTGGTCTCCCAACCTGGCTTCTGCAGCATGGGTCTTGTACTCCCCTTCCAACGAGATGATTCACCTTGACGGAACCTGTATAGGCACTGCTACCAATAACCAGGCAGAGTATGATGCTGTGACCGGTCTCTTGACTGCTGCCCTCCAGATGGGCATATGTCACCTTCATGTGTTCCTTGACTCCCAGCTACTTGTATCCCAGCTCAACAACTGCTACCAGGTGCGTGATCCCTGCCTTTTTAGAAAATTCCTGTGCGCAAAACAACTCAGTCGACAGTTTGAATCCATAACATTCACACATGTCCCCAGAGCCCAAAATAGTGTCGCAGACCAAATGGCCAACAACATCCTAGATTGGCATATCAATCACACCATGTAACATCATGCATCATCATCCAATAGCATCTCATAAAAATATATATAAAAACCCAAAAAGATTGCATCGCATCCACATTTGCACCCATGTACATACATCACATTCATATCCATAGGGGCATCCACATGCCTAAACATACATACATCATGTCGCATCACATAAAACACACGCGGGGCATCCACGTGCCTAACATCCTAGCCTACTTGCATCCACGTGCAATGTAAACATATCACAACTCATAAAGCGCATCCACGTGCGTACAAATAAAACAACATAATACAAAATGGTGCATCCACGTGCATATATATATATATAAAAAAATATACATGTTCAGTGCTATACATGTCATGAGTACCCCTGTACTCAGCTATACAAAAAATGGCTATACATCCCTAACAGCCTCATCAACATACATGCCGTAGCTACAAAACTCGGGGGGAGTCCCCTGCACTCCCTAATGGGAGTCATATCCTGCATCACTGCCTACATCGGCTGCCTCTGAGTCCTCCCCTCGCTCCTCCTCCGGCAAGTCCTCATCTGCTCCGGCCTCCTGTGCCTGTACCCAGTCCACCAAGATCGCCACCCCGGATCGCGAGGGATCTGAACTCTCGGGGTGCCCTCATGCAATCCTAAACTACATCAGGATCGACATCCCGCCATCCCTCGTCGGTCACCCCTATCAACAAACGATCTAGTAGTGCCCGTACCGACTCTAGTGTCCCCTCCGCATCACGGCGACGGACCTCGCCTCGCCCAGGAAGAGCTGGGACGGCCACAATACCCCTCCGTGCCACATGTCCTGGAGGCGGCCTCGGGCCAACATCCGCAAGATCACCCATATGTCAGTCACAGTATATCAATCTACTATCATATAAATAAAACTCGACATCCATAATATACAAGCAAAAACACATACATACCGTCGGGACCCCATGCCTGTCCTGGTGCTCGTGGTGCCTCCAGATCTCCCATGAAGTCCATGTCCCGATACGGGAAGTCGTCCAGTGTCAATGGTATCTGGAGCCACTGCAGGTACAACTCCTGCATAAAATACCTACCCACGTCGCCGCCACCACGACGGCGCATCATCTCGCCCCACCGCACCATCCGCGGCTCCCTCATACCTCCTGCCCTGATCGACACCCATGGCCGCAGTGTGGGTACCCTCTCCATAAAGAAGGCACACAAGAAGGAACCAAAACAAAAGCCCTTTCTAGCTTCCTTCGCTGCCGTCAGCTGCCGCTGAACGCAGGTCAGGAACATCTGGCCCCACGAGTAGTACACCCCATCCAGTACGCGCTCTATCATCTGCATCTGACCCCCAGACACCTTCTTAGGTGACTGGGAACCGAATACCCGCACCACACATGCCGTCATGGCCTGCACTGCCGGCTCCTGTAGGTCCCTCACCAAGAGTGCATTCCTATGCACCCTCGCCTCAGGACCGCAGTATCTCTCCAACATGTCCTCCATGTTGACGTCCGCGGCAACCCGCGGATGTGTGTCTGCTACCCTGCCTAGACAGGGCAACCCCATCAGAAAATATACATTGGTCAGGGTGAGGTCCACCCTCTCACCCTGTACCCGGAAAGCCTGTATGTCCGGCTCCCAGAAGCTGATCAGCTGGTTTAGCAACAATGCTGCTGACCGTATCATGGGTATCTGTGCGAACTTCAGTAGTCCGCACAGTCCCAATACAGATTGAACATGACGATCCCCCTGGATCACAGCCACGATCTCATCGGGGATCTCCCGCTCTCTCCAGAGCACCTGCGGCATCCTGTCAATCACACAAAGTAGACTCATCAGACTCATGTCATATAAATAAGTCCTTTTCCCTCTCCCGGAAGACCCTAATAGCTCGGCCCAAAATTGTGGCTTTCGGGCTTCCTACCGCGGTTTTCGACCGCGGCTGTCAGGTTTATAGCCGCGGTTTGGCACCGCGTGTTCCTCCTTGGAACTCGCGGTACTAGACCACGTATCCATCCAGGAAACACGGGGTCACCAACTGCGTGGTTCAACCCGCAACTCGTGGTCGCCAACCGCGGTTTCGACCCCCTAACCCGCGGTCCACCCCACGTGGACCGTACAAATAAGCCCTGGGACCACTACCCAACCCCCGCCCCTAAAAAACATGCAGGTATGAGTTTGACGGAATACCTGTATCTCCCGGATCTGAAATCGCCCGGTCAGATCGTCCAGAAATGCCACCTAAGCTCTGGTCCACTCTGATCACAAGTCAAAGTCAAACCGTACAAATGACACATGTCATGTTGGACCCACCACTATTTATAGTCAGTTGACTTTTCTTGTTTTGGCCATTCTGACCCCATACGGAGTCTATTTTTCACATCGTTTCCACCACTGGAATCAGCACGACGAGACCGTCAAGATGGTCACCTCGTTGCATTATTTTTGTTTCGTCATTTTTTGCCCATTTTTCCAGACACCACTAGTCGCCTCGATTTGCGTGCCACATTGGCCGTTCTCCATTTTTCACATATTTTATATCATCAGATTCATTATTTCGAGCTGGTGATGATGCTTGAGATCATTTCTCGCTCTCACCCACCTATTTTTCGGGTATTTTTCCAAAATGCCCTCGTCGCCTCGGTGTGCGTGCCACATCGGACGTTACCCATTTTTGACACCCTTTATATCGCTGGATTCATTTTTTCAAGCTCGTGATGATGCTTGAGATCATTTCTCGCTCTCACCTGGTACAATTTCAACATTGTGTCCCGACACCTTGCTGCCTCAGTTTACGTGCCACATCAGCCGCTAGCAGATTGTTCCACATTTTTACATGAGCCCTCCACTCCTGTCATACTGCAAATGTTTCGTTCTTTTACCACCATTCCATTCACCCCGCAAGGAGGCCCACCAGTGTTCCCCCCCACCCTCGTTCCTGGTCATCATAAATGTTCCTTGATTGAACACTTCCTCCTTGCCTGGCCATTCCTTTTGTTTGGTATAATTTTATCCCTTTTTCGGGCCGGACAAGTCCTTTACGAAAAAGGCACTTAGGGAGTTTCCGTTAAGCTCTTTTATGACTCCTAAAAGAATGAAAAGATCGCCGAGCAATCTTGCTTCCTTTCATGCTCATTAAAGTACCTGAAAGGGCGTCTATCTGGTATAAGTTTAACCCTTTTCCGGACCTGGTAGACTAATTACGAAAAAGGAATACTCTAGTCACACCGGCTAGAAGAGTTCTTCATTGCATCCTTTTATGCTTCTTTGGGCCTTGGAGACTAAATCTAGGAAAAAGCAACCCCCTAGAGTCTTCTTATTTGCTTTCAGACTCTCTAAAATTGAAAGCAACCACGAGCATGCACTGTCCTGGGCTCGTAAAATCCACACGACAGTACCATTCCATCATTTCAGAGTCTTCTTATCGCTTTCAGACTCCTTAAAATTGAAAGCAACCATGAGCATGAACTGTCCTGGGCTCGTCAAATCCACACGACAGTATCATTTTACACAAACTTCTTCTAGTCCCTTAACCCATGAAGAAGTCTCCTCCCGTGCCTCCTGGCACACTGATCGATCATCTCGGAAGCACCCCCAATCAGGTCGCCTTTGTTCAGAGTATTCTGCAGTCTCCTGCCATTTTATCACCGCTTGAGTCTCCCTCAGACCAGTCACCCTCCCAGATCCAATACAGTTATGATCCCTTTCCCCGCAGTCAGTTTCATATGCTGCCAGATCATTCCCATTATCATACTCTGAACAAAGGAAGTTTGAGTCCAACTACTCTACTTACCCAGTTATCCCCCCCAGTTTGGTCAGTCCTGCCATCAGTACTATCACATTTCGGTTCTCCACCTCGCGCCCCTGTCAAGGAAGCATCATTGCCTTGATAGTTGCAGGTCTCCCTCTGTCGACGACAGCTCCTCTATTCCATAGGATAGGCCCAGAGGTCCCTACGCCTTGGACTTATCACCATCTGTGGTAAGTTCCTACGGATCATTCTGAGAGGAGTCATCATTGCCTCTTTGAGTGGTTGTTTCTCACATGCTCGACTTCAGCACCTTGATCGCATCGTCGAGAATCGCGTAGGGTTACATCCTTTATATTATGTGTCGAAGACCCCGGATTTCCCCCGACTCTAGCACATTGGTGAGTCACTTCGGAACGACCAGTTATATGTTCCCTTGGATGTCCGGGCTGCGTTGGCGATTGTATTCAGAAGCCATCTAGCTATATGCTTCCTTGAGTACCCATTTCAGTTCCAGCTCAGTGTACCATCGAGGTTATTGCTCCCAGTCATTATGGTCTAGCAGCTCATCAGTTCCTCTGGTACCCCAGTCAGCAGCATTGTTGATGTTCCAGTGCACTAGTTCTTCAGTTCCCACATGATCAGCCCAACAGTATGTCCCAGCTCTGTGTCCCCTCTGGACTCTTATGATGTACACAGTGGTTATGTATCTTACAGGTCCCCCTTTTTCGGGCCTCACAGTTATGTTTATGTATCTTGATACGAGCATGGGTATGCCCGCCTCGTCCATATATTGAGATTATTCCTCAGTCAGTATTTGAGGTCATGTATATTTCAGGTCCCCATTTTTTGGACCCCATTGTTATTATGTTATATCCTGATACGAGCATGGGTATACCCACCTCGTCCACATGATCAGATGATTCCTCATCCATTATTGAGGTTATGTACTTTTAGTTCTTGCAGTTGTTCGGGATCGTTGTTCCGGGCTTCAGTTTGTTTCTTCTCTTCTCTCCACACCCCAGGAAAACCATTCATGACTTATGATGTCCATCGGCCATACAATGAGCTCCTGCCCTCGCACATCAGGGGGCAATCTGTTAACAACCAAAAAGTGTTCACTACCTCATCTACCACATTACATGGCTCATTTGTCCATTTTCCTACCATATTTCCCAAAACATCCCAAAAATTTCCATTAAAAAGCCTCCAAAATGCCACAAAACTATCAAAATAGCCTCAAAAAGGCTTAAAAACCCCTTTTTTCCTCCAAAAATATCCAAAATTCCTCTAAAAATAGCAAAAAACCCCTAAAAAGGGAAGAAAAATATAAAATAATGAGGAAAAGGAGGAAAAAACCCTATACAGCTGCCCTAAACCATATGGTTCCCAAAACCATGGGCCAGCACTCCACCACCAAAAAACTATAAATAGGTGATGGAGATCCCTCATTCCACATCCACAATCAAGTATACCCTTACTTTGCCAAAATCTCTCTCGAAACCCTAGTTCACCATTGAACTACTTTTACCTTGAGAGCCCCTTTTGGCCCATTTCCACCATTGGAGAAAGAGAAGGAGCACATTGGAGCTTGGAGCAACCCTCTTGGACATTGCAAGGGCTTCATCAACCTCCACATTGGAGGTAATATCAATACAAAAACCATTATTTAAATTTGTTGTTTATGTTTCATGCATGTTTTAGAGTAGTTTCTATTTCTGTTTTAGCTTAATAATTTACATTTACTGAACTGCTACTAAGGAGTCCATTCTCCTTAGTAGGTGCTCATTTGCACAAGCTAGGGGTAAAACCCTAGCTACAACATGACATTTGAAGATGCTCCAGAATCTACCAGACAATTGTGAACATTATGATTGAAACTTTCAAAGGTCAACAGGAATGGCAACGTTTGAAGTTTAGATTTTCCGCTGATACTAGCCTCATTAATGTCGGGATCTTCTTGAGTATCCGTTAATGGAGTGCTGGGCTGGGGCTGCAGAGCATGCAACATCTTATCTCGTTGCTGAGGCAAACTGCACATATCGAATATTGACACATTTGCTTTGACTTTCTTTATATCCTTAATAATGTCATATCCTATATCAGAATCGTTCCCAAGAATAATCCAGTAGGCATCGAACATCTATTTCCATGCAAAAGACGTCCTCTCCAGGATCTTATTAGGAAAATGTCATTTTCTTGAAGCAAGTGCAAGATAGCTCGTACAAGTTAAGAAAATTATTTTCCCTGCAAAAGTCCCCTAACACTATTCCCTAACCTTCTATTTATATCTTTACAAAATGCCTCTTGGGATGCCACCTAGCTCTTTACACCTGTCCTCTACAGACTTTTCCTTTTAATAAACAAATCGTGGCCCTTTTCTTAAAACAAAAAATTTCTCAAAAATAGAAAAGGGCAGCTGTCCATTGAATCTATGCTTTCTACATAGGGAGACCAAATGAAAAAAAAAAGGAACAATGCCTTAGGATCAGCGTGTTCACCCTTGGGAAGGTGCTCCTGCTAGGAGAGAAGCACTTGGACTGGTTTCTACTGCTACTGCTGCTTTATTTTCCTCCTCTACTATGTAACTGAACCAGATACCAGTGTCTCTGATAAACACATTTGCTGCGGAAGCAAGCAAGATCTTCTGGGAAGTTACATGTTTACCAAGTTCTACTTCAACACCCTGAATTTCTGCAACTGCTGCTTGGTGGACTTCTTTAAGCAAATGACTGTATATTGATGACAGCCCAATATAGTGATGGAGATCATCAGTGGCTAGGACATCAATCTTCTTTACATATTCTATTTGAATTCCTAGATCTTCCTTCAAGTCTGATAAACGTTGCTCTTTCCTTGGGAACTCCTCGAGGGACTGAGGAAAACTCATCTTGCACTTATCATGCACTTCATGGATTTTTTTATAAAGGCTATTACTTTTATCCATTGTTCCTTGGATCTTAGCCATTAGCTTAAGGACACAGTTCCTGCAGAATTCAATAAGGGCTATATCTTCTTTAAAATCATCTACAGACTTGAATGCGAGATGCTTGGGGAAATCAACCTTCCCTTCTCTCCATTCCACCTGGCTCAGGATGTTTGCTTTAACCCGAGTATATTTTCCCTTAAGCCTATTGCCCTCTGCATTGACTTTTTTCAATCTAACCATCATGGATTTGAGCTTGCACACTTCCTCAGTAATTAGCTCCTGTGTGGCGTGCATTTGTCTCAAAATGTCATACGATAGCTCATGAAAGGGAGACATATCTATTGCTCTGCTCTCTGCCTGCTCTAACTACTCAACCATTGCTTGCTTATCTGCTTGCAGATGAGAAACTCTAGCTTCAGAATCGTTCTTTTCTACTTCTAGAACCATCATCTGGACTGCCAGGTGCTCCTTTTCTTCTTCTAAATGGCGATACTTATCTAACAATTCCTTGTTCTCAACAGACAGGCGATTATATTTATTCAGTACAAGATCCCTGTAAGCCAGCTCATTAGCTACAATATGTTGCAACATGTGAGCTCTCCTCTTTGTTGACTCAAATTCTCTAACCATATCGACCACATTGTCATGCCTTGCTTTTGCTGCTGACACAGCGGCGGATGCCATCGCTATGGGAGCCTTATTTGTATTTTTCATCACCGTGGTCTCCCGCCGGGTAACAATATCTTCTTGGAAGAGTCTCTTTATCCTCTCTTCTGATTTCAAGACTATCGCCTTCCTCTTCTTGTCATACACAAATTCATCCCATCGGAACTCAGTATGATCTTCTGATGGAGTGTCAGGGATGATTGGGAGGTCTATTACATGTATTTCTACTTCTATGGGTGGGGTCTGTACTACTTGAGATGTGTCTGTTCCCACATTTTGGGTGCCGGGGACACCTGCTTGAGCTGTGTCTGTCTCCACATTTTGGGTGCCGGGAACACCTGCTTGAGATGTGTCTGTTTCCATATCTTGGGTGCCGGAGCCACCTGCCTGGGCATCTTAATTGGTCTTAAGTTCTTCTTCTGCCTTTTGTTCCGCTTCATCTTTACGCCTTCTTTCTTCTTCTTCAGCTTGCTTCTTCAGCTTGTTTCTGTAGCCTTGCTTCCCCAGCTAACCTTTGTTCTTCGCGGGCTAGGGCATCAACTGCTTCTCTCTCTTTCTGCAGACTGGCTTTTCAGGCTGGGGCAGAGCTAGAGCTTGCTCCACTACCTTGATGACAAATCTGCAACTCAGTCATGTTGTTGATGCCTCTGAACACTTCTTCCTTGACATCATAGTAATGAGCATATTCAAAATGAGCATAAACTTCTTTGCAATGCTCGGCAACCTTGCTCCGCCTATCATTTCTATGGAAGATCATTTCACCGAAGTGGAAAGCTTTCAACTCTTGAACGAATTCCTCAGCTGATGCAACCCCTGAGAATTTGTAGGCTCCTATGCATAAGGGCAAAGGAGGGAAAGAAGCCTTATGTTGTTTGTTAAGCACCCCTACTATTCCATCAAGGAAAATTTGCCTGACTGCTTCCTTGAGGACTACATAATCAGTAGCATATTTTGGAAAAATGTATGGCGCTTTGGTACCTCCAAACATCCTGATGTAGGTACCCTGCTCTGAGAAATAAAAATTGCCATTGTTTTCCAGGACCTCCATGGCATTTTCTGATAGACAATTGGGCTCTTCCTTGAACATCTGCTCATATAGAGGCATGATGAACTCTTAGCAGATGAGCTTATAGCTTGCTCTGTAATTTTGAGCCCACATTATTTTATAAGTAGTGTAGACCGGGGTGTTGGCTTTATCCCATGTGCAACCTAGCCTGGGGAAAGAGAGCTTGGCCAAGATGCAGTCAATGAGATAGGAAGACATGTAAAATTATGACTTTTTTAAGGCCAGACCTTCTCTTGCAGTAGCCACTGTGGATGCCAAACTGTCCGAAAGGATAGTAGCCCAGTCAAACACAGTTCCTTTGAATGTTATGAAGTGGATGATGGGGGCCCACTGTATCCTATATACAGTTCCATCGGGCATGCCGAAAATTTTTCATAGCATCAGGGCGATTAACCTAAAAGGAGGTCTTAGGGTCTGAACATCATATTCATCATTACCTCTCTTCCTTAGGTGCTTTCCTGTGACCAATAATTTTTTGGCCATCTCAATATTATTCATCTTTCCCGACCATTCATCACTTAGAGCTTGTTGGGGACGTGAGAATTTGTAGGCTACATCAATATACGCTGGATGTAATGAATCGAAAGGCTCTCCCTTGCTGTCATGCAACACTCTTGTCTCTGGGTTGGCATGTTCCAGTATCAACCCGATCACTTCAGAGCATGGGAACAATTCAAGGCAGGTAGAAACCCTAGCTATGCCGGAAGTTCTGATGTTGAGGTAGATTTGTTCTTCTTCCAATAATACGTCTGGGATATCCTGGTCCCCTGATCATCCGGTAAACATCTCCCCAACGGACCTCGGGAGGAACGCCGATGGTACACTTAGTGTCTTGGAACATAGTTTCAGTCCTTAGTTGCATTGGCCCTGGTTCCATCACTTTAGTTTTCTTTCTACCACCTTTTGGCATCGTGACTTATCCCTGCTAGCAACCAAATGTGAATCATTATAGAAATTTGCAACATGTTATGAGAGTGTAACATAGAGAAGGACAATTTTAACATGCTAATGAGAAATATAGACAAAATTATAAAGCTGCATGTTGGGGAAGCAAAATAGATCACTTCAGAAAATTACATATGGTCCTGAGACTTGATTATTCTAGGGAGACAATGCATAGTCAGGAACTTTTGGAATGCTTCTGAAAAGGTAGGCATATGAGATGGAAAAAAAAATCCTGCTTACCTCCTAGTCCTTGGAGAGAGGGTGCCCTTCATCATAGCACTTCTAATGGTCAATGGTGGGGGGGCCTGGAGTGGAAAAATCCTATGAATAAACAATGGAATAAGGGACTGTTTTCCACATTCATTAACGGAGCCGAAAAGGTGAGCGGTCGAGTATCTCAACCGACCACTATTGTTATTAATAATACTTGCAAAACAGTGTGCGGCTGGTGTGAAGTTTGAATCAGGGTAGGAAAACGATCGGAATGCGGCCGGTGAAAAACTCGGATGGTCATGGCTACGGCTTTTAGTGGGTAGGAATGAGAAACCTAAGGGGCCACAGTGGCCGTAAAAAACAAAAAAATGACCTATGCTACCAATGTCTATCGGCCACATTATGAACGCGAAAACCCAAAAAGTAACTCGACGTGGAGATGAAACAAAGATGGCGGTTAAAAAGCCTACCTAGAGACGAGACAGTGGTTGAGTGAGGTGGATGCGGTGGTGGATGCGCTGAGCTGGAGCGAGCCGACGCAGTCTTTCTAATGGCGTTCTTTGAACAACAAACCAACAATGGGATCAACGACAACCCACCACCGTTATATAAAGCTATACACGTGCGGCATTTAAATGGGTAGGTGGCCTTTTAAACGGGGTTTTAATGCTTGTACGGTGCGGTCTTTTCAAGCCGTCTTGGCATTTAAGTGCGACCGTCGGTTGCGGGGTGGACTTACAAGTTTCGTCTGCAGTTGTGGAACAAAATGGCGAATTGCTTCAGCATTTCGGGAGCGCTTTGCGTATCTTTTCGAAATACAGTCTCTCGGAAGCTTATCGCGAACGGTTTTGCCAAGTCATCCCGCAGTTTCGGAAAGACTCAAAATATCCTTCCGCAACTTACAAAATAACTTTGTTCAAGCTTATCAACATTTGACGAAAGCTTCCGCAATTTTGGGAGGAAATATCAAGTTCTTCCGCAGTGTCGGGAGAGATACTTGAGTTCTTCCCCAGTTTCGGGCGAGCTTGTTGAATTCTTCCCCAGTTTCAGGAGAGCTTTGTAAATTCCTTCCACAATTTCGGGAGAGTTTTCTAAATTCCTTCTGCAATTTCAAGAGAGAATCGTGAATTCTTCCGCAATTTCAAGAGAGACATGTAAATTTCTTCCGCGGTTTCGGGAGAGTTTTGTAAATTTTAACTTAGAAGAAAAACTTCAATTTTTTAAAGCAAATTCCTCAGTTGAAAACAAAAACTAAGTTTAAAAGGAGAATTAACTTCTTTAGGCAGTATTTGTAGAAAAAAGTAAAAGGAGGGGCCCCAATATGTAGAAAAATTTTGGGGGGATGTTGCTACAACAACAGGAGCCTGATCTCCAGATTTAGAGATATTATTATTCGGCCGTGTCCATACCCCAAGTTTGGTTATGATCCTTGTACGATCCCCAGGGTGTCCGCGGGGGCCAACAGGCCCCCGTCGGGGGTTCGGGGGCAACGCCCCAAATTTATGGGGGTTCGAGGGCAGAGCCCCCGAGGAAACTTTTTTGGGGTTGTTTTCACCACCAGTTTTCAGGCCCATGGTTTTGGGTAACCCGTGGTATTTTTCCATTGTATTTCCCTTATAAAAGAAAGGCATTGTAACACAAGTAAGGTTGATGTATTAGGTTTTATGCATTGTAAATATCTATGAGATCAGAAGAGAGACTGTTAGATAGTGAAGAGGAAGTGCAGCGGTTGTGCTGCAAGTTGTATCCCTTCACTTTGCTGGATGGTATAATAATAAGGACTGGCAACTTCAGTGTGGACATAGCCCATCTTGGGGTGAACCACGATATATCTGTGTCTCTCTTGTAATGTGTGTGTGATTATAGTTGCATTTATGTTTATTGTTATTGCTCTGCGATCCTTTTTTTCTAACAACTTACTTCATGAAGGGAGATGAGCAACAATAGGCAGAAAGACATCTGGCGCAGCCACAGTATAATCACTCGCAGTACAATCTGTTGCAGTACAATAAGTCACAGTTCAATCAAAAACGAGGAGGATTGAGAGGAGGATATCACAGTTGTCGCGGCATAGGTTTTGGTTGTGGAGGAACTTTTGGTAGAGGTCGAGGAACGATCACATGCTATAATTGTGAACAGCTCGGACATTATCAGAGGTATTTCTAGAATATGACCCCTCAATGTTCCTACTGTAGCACAACTAATCATACCGGCGATGAGTGCCCCCATCTAATCGCAAAGTGGTAGGCTAAGAATGCACCGCAACCGTAACCGAACCCGAACCTGAACCAGAACCAAAATCCCAATCAAAATGTGCATAATATCTCAATTGAGGTAAGAGTCCAACCAAAAAATGTTGCAGTAGTAACCAGAGGAGGAATTGCACTAGGAGAAGATAGGATACTACTGAATGTCTGTCCTGCAACCAAAAAATAATCACGATTTGATGTTGAAGCAGAGAAAGAAATTTTTCGGGAAGCACAATATGCACTAATAAAGAATAATGTTCAACCAACACCTATAGTCCAAAAAGAACCTGCCTATGGGATGGCGCCAATGTTTTACCCCAAAATGTTGCATAAGTCACCGGGGAAGGTAGTTGTTTAACATTAGCAAAGGCCTCGAAAGCATTAGCAGAGATATATATCTTCTTGTATTGACATAAGGAGGGGTGACATGATCATACATTCAACCATCTGCATAATAAGAAAACATGAAGGGAGATGAGGATGAATGCCTAGATCGGTGCATATGACATGGATTCCATCATTCTAGATATAGGATCCAATGTGAATATCCTAACCAAGAAAACATGGGAATCGATGGGGAAGCCACAGTTTGTATGGTCCCCAATGCAGCTTTGTTTAGAAAACTAGATCAAGGTTACACCAACCGGTCGGTTGCCTCATTTACCAGTCGAGGTAGAAGGATTGAAGATATATGCAAATTTTTATGTCATAGAGATAATTGATAACACCAGTTCATATCTTGCGCTATTGGGAATAGACTGAGAAATGGAAAATCAGACAGTTATCGATTTCAAGAAAATAACGATGTCTTTTGAGAACTGCGACATTAGGGTCATTGCTCAACTTGATCCACTTGAAGGATAGAGATATGTTGAACCAATGAGAGATGAGCTCACTAGAGGATTGGACAACATCTATAATGTATCGAAAGATTACATCAATCCCACCGCTGATGGAGAACTGGGGTGGCGAAGTATCAGCTCGGCGTTCTCGGACTCCGACGAGGCTCTAGAGAATTGGAAAAATTGGTTGCATGAGGTATCACTCAGGAAATGTGTGCAGATCACTCAATCACTAATATGGGTTGGTGAGCTCCCAATATGGATGCCTAATGAGGGTAGCTGTACAAAGAGCCTACTTTAATTATCAACCTGGGGGAAGTACAAAATTTAGAGGTGCGGGCACTATCTGTGCTCTTATAAGATAATCTTTGTCGCGATTGGGTGTCGGTATCAATGTTTTAAGGGTTGTCTATTCAATACGTAAAACTGTTTATACTAGGGAATTAAATACTGGAAAACAGTAAATCTATTTTAAAGAATTAAAATACTAAAAGCAGTAAATCTATTTTAAAGAATTAAAAATGTTGAAAATGAAAGAGATATTCCTATGAATTTACCTAATGTGGAATGGTGAATCTAGACTATGAAAGTGAAATGCCATAACAGATCTATTCTAAATTAAAGAAAGCAAAGTCTGTAATTACTTATGCATAAAGCTATAATTCTAATCTAAATCATTTGAATATCAAAACTAAGTTTGAAATGCAATCATCTCATGCTACACATCCATTATTAAGAAACCAAAGCAATCAACCTCGAGAAGCAATTAATCATGATGGGAAACATTCATAAACCTTAGATCTAAACCATGATTTTTGAAAGCAATGCTAATACATATGGAATCGTTGTTTAAAATATGCATTGGAAGAAAGCAACTACATGACTACTGAAACCGTGTTGCTGAACTATAGAACATGTTATAAATTACTACAAAATCAAGACATTATTCAAATGCTTCCATATGCGATATAAATTTTCATCACTGTAAAACACATAATCGGAAATACGTGAAAAATGGAAATCCCCTGACCTACGTGTTTGTCCTTTAATGCCCTTGAACCTACTCAATCACGCTCAATTTCCACAGAATTTGTTTATTGAATACGCATTTTAAACATACAAGAATAATCATCAAAAATAACTTCATTAAAATAATTAAGGTAAAACATTTTTCCCACAAATGAGTGTGTTTCTTCGCCATTGCTTGAGCTTTACTGTGGGAAAAAGGTTATCAAATACCTGAAAATTGAACTCATCTTTCTTTCCCATACTTGAAGGATTCACCCATCCTTGGGTGACTTATTCAATTCGGAGACGACCTCCCTAATGTCCCATGCCACCACCCAAGCATCCTGAATCCAAATAGACAAGGAAAAGAGTAGGGAACCTAGTCCCATAGTTCAAAATGTGTCGGATGGGGACGATGATCAGTGGGTAGATCAGAGAGACCCCACTACAGAAGAGGAGCAGGAAGAACAAGAAATGCGGGATGAACAAGAAGAACAAGAGGAGGAAGAAGAACGGAATGAACCAAAAGAGCAAGACAACTTCCAGGGGAACCCTCCAGAGCACAACGAAAACCCCATGGTCGTTACCCAACTCGCTGAGGCATGGGAAGAATTGGAAAAGCTCATAAATGAGCTGGAAACGTTAAGAATTGGGCCAGGAAGCCAACCCACACCTCCCCCATTCTCACCTGAGAAGACACAAATCCTGAAGATGCATCATGCAGGGGAGCTATGACTGGCCGAGCAGAAAAATTCAACGCTTCAAGAAACATTGGCCGACGCACAAAACGAACTAGCCAAAAAGGACCAGGATATTACCAAATTGAAGGACATTTTGGCCACTACTGCTGACATATATGATAGATTGCGGGACCTCAAACCACCGTCGGCAATATATGCAGTTTATATACAACAATATATGCAGTTTATATATAGGGAAAATAGGGCAAATTCTAGCTCCAGAGGTTGAAGCAAGGACTTCCTATAGAGATAAACACTCCCAAAGAATTTATGGATGGATCTTTGAACTCCATAGATAGTTCCTACACCTCTAAAGTTTGTATGTCCCCCGGGTTTATAATTAAAGTAGGCTCTTAGTACAACTGCCCTCATTGTGCTACACATCCATATTGGGAGCTCATCAGTTTTTTTCAAGATTCTATCCAATTCCCTCTTGGTTACCTCAGCTTGACCATTTGCTTGAGGGTGGTAGGAGGATGACTGTCTCTGATGAGTCTAATTTTCAGGTATTTGATAACCTTTTCCCGCAGTAAAGATCAAGCAATGGCGAAGAAACACACTCATTTGTGGGAAAAATGTTTACCTTAATTATTTAATGAAGTCGTTTTTGACGATTATTCTTGTATGTTTAAAATGCGTATTCAATAAACTAATTCTGTGGAAATCGAGCGTGATTGAGTAGGTTCAGGGGCATTAAAGAACAAAAATGTAGAAGACTGAGGGATCATGCATCTCAGCGCCTTTTTCCTAATCTATAGAGAACGCACTCCTATTCAAGGAGAATCAGCATTTAGACATTTAGCTAGGTTCAACATTAAGAGTTATATAAATATGGACCTCTCGGGTAGCAAGAGGCCTCTGTTGACATCTTTAGAGAAACATTGTTTTACGTTTTTGCACTCTTGAGATACTTATGAGTTACAGACCTTTGTGAAGACATGGAGTTTATATTTTAATGGAGATTGATGTTAAATCCCAGTCAGCGTCTATAAGTTTCTTTCCCTCCTGAGTACGGGTTGGAGAGGGCCCCTCCAACACGTAGGTCAGGGGATTTCCATTTTTCAGGTATTTCCGATTATGTGTTTTACAGTGATGAAAATTTATATCGCATATGGAAGCATTTAAATGATTTCTTGATTATGTAGTAATTTATAACACGTTCTGTAGTTCAGCAACACGGTTTCAGTAGTCCTGTAGCTGCTTTCTTCCAACGCATATTTTAAACAACGATTCCATATGTATTAGCATTGCTTTCAAAAATCATGGTTTAGATCTAAGGTTTATGAATGTTTCCCATCATGATTAATTGCTTCTCGAGGTTGATTGCTTTGGTTTCTTAATAATGGATGTGTAGCATGAGATGATTGCATTTCAAACTTAGTTTTGATATTCAAATGATTTAGATTAGAATTCTAGTTTTATGCATAAGTAATTATAGACTTTGTTTTCTTTAATTTAGAATAGATTTGTTATGGCATTTCACTTTCATAGTCTAGATTCACCATTCCACATTAGGTAAATTCATAGGAATATCTCTTTCACTTTTAGCATTTTTAATTCTTCAAAATATATTTACTGCTTTTAGTATTTTAATTCTTTAAAATAGATTTACTATTTTCCAGTATTTAATTCCCTAGTATAAACAGTTTTACGTATTGAGTAGACAACCCTTAAAACATTGATACCAACACCCAACCGCGACAAAGATTATCCTATAAGAGCATAGATAGTGCCTGCACCTCTAAACCCATAAGAGCACAGATAGTGCATGCACCAGTTTTTTTCAATATTCTCTCTAATTCCCTGTTGGTGACCTCAGCTTGACCATTTTCTTAAGGGTGATAGGAGGATGACTGTCTGTGATGAGTCCAATTTTCAGGTATTTGATAACCTTTTTCCCATAGTAAAGCTCAAGCAATGGCGAAGAAACACACTCATTTGTGGGAAAATGTTTTACCTTAATTATTTAATGAATTTTTTTTTGACAATTATTCTTGTATGTTTAAAATGCGTATTCAATAAACTAATTCTATGGAAATGGAGCGTGATTGAGTAGGTTTAGGGGCATTAAAGGACAAACAAGTAGAAGAATGAGGGATCATGCAGCTCGACGCCTTTTTCCTGATCTATAGAGAATGCACTCATGTTCAAGGAGAATCAGCATTTAGACATTGAGTTAGGTTCAACATTAAGAATTATATAAATATGGACCTCTCGGGTAGCGAGAGGCCTCTGTTGACATTTTTGGAGAAACATTGTTTTACGTTTTTGCACTCTTGAGATACTTCTGAGTTACAAACCTTTGTGAAGACATGGAGTTTATATTTTAATGGAAGATTGATGTTAAATCCCAGTCAGCGTCTATAAGTTTCTTTCCCTCCTGAGTACGGGTTGGAGAGGGCCCCTCCTGTTAAATTTTTAGAATTTACTTCAATCTGATCTAGGATCTTAACTGAGAGAACAACATGTACAGCATATCTACAGCATATCAATCATGGAGACAATAATGCAAGTACACAAGAGACACAAAGATTTACTTGGGGAAAACCATAAAGGTGAAAAACCCCAATAACTTCCTCAGAGATAGATAGAGCAATGATACAACCAACCAATAGAGATAGCCATAACCTAGCAGCAATCCTCCTCCTCCATAAGTGCGCCTCTCCTCCTTGAGAGCATGTGTGAGAAGTGAGTGAATAAATAGAGTGCCTCCCGCACTCTATTTATACTTGACTTGACTTGCCTTTTTACCTAACTCATGTCGGCTCGAACTTAACCACATAACATAATGCTGAGTGGGCCGACCCCCAATAGAGTGGTCTAATAACCCTTTGACCCACATGGCCGACCCCCAATAGGGTGGTCTAATAACCCTTTGACCCACATGACTTATACAGGGCCGACCCCAAATAAGGTGGTCTAATAACCCATCAAGTATAAGTTACGACACTTACAATATAAATGACGACACTTCCTTATAGAGGAATAATACCATCTCTATAGGAATACAATATACATATATGTGAAATACATTCCGAAGTTACATATACATCAACACTCCCTCTTAACTAGGAAGGTATTTCTCAGCACAGTTCTTCTAGCACAAGTCATCTTCTCTGGATCATCGTCACTGGATAATCGTCATCGAGTCATCATCATCGTCACTGCTGCTGCTATCTCAATCAATCTCTGAATCTACTCATCATAGGAAGTTCTACAGAGCCAGTCCTTTTTCATACTGGATGTAGGCCCACCACCTGCAGGTCTTCATCATCACTGGCCATACTGTGGAATCCTCAGGACTTTTACGTGCGTCACAAAACCTCGCAAGAGCATCCCAGGCTGTTACGAGCATACTGCTCTACCTATAGGATCTCCCAGGGCAACGAATTACATGTGACCTCACCACAAAACCTCGCAAGAGCATCCCAGGCTGTTACGAGCATACTGCTCTACCTATAGGATCTCCCATGGCAACGAATTACATGTGGTCATGGCAAAACCTCGCAAGAGCATCCCAGGACTTATTACGGGCACACAGCCCAACCTATCGGATCTCCCAGGGAAACGGATTACATGCCATAGGACAAAACCTCGCAAGAGCATCTGCCAGATATCCCAGGGCAACGAATTACATGCCATAGGCAAAACCTCGCAAGACTATCTGCAGATCTCCCAGGGCAACGAATTACATGTCCTCCCAGAGCAAAACCTCGAAAGAGCATTTGCCAGATGTCCCAGGGCAACGAATTACATGCCATAGGCAAAACCTCGCAAGACCATCTGCAAATCTCCCAGGGCAACGAATTACATGCTCATCTGCACAACCTGATCCACGGCCACAGAGTATCAACCTGATACTCACCATACATCATCCTGATGTATCCATGATCATCCTTATCATCATCACTGCAACGTCCTGCTGCATGTCATCTGGAGCAACATCCTGAAGCTCGTCATCTATGATCATCCTGATCATCACTGCAACATCCTGCTGCATGTCATCTGGAGCAACATCCTGAAGCTCATCATCTATGATCATCCTGATCATCACTGCAACATCCTGCTGCATGTCATCTGGAGCAACATCCTGAAGCTCGTCATCTATGATCATCCTGATCATCACTGCAACATCCTGCTGCATACCAAGTATCTACCTGATACATATCATCATACATGATCCTCCTGATCATCAATGCAACATCCTGCTGCATACCAAGTATCTACCTGATACATATCATCATATATGATCCTCCTGATCATCAATGCAACATCCTGCTGCATACCAAGTATCTACCTGATACATATCATCATATATGATCCTCCTGATCATCAATGTATCCACCTGATACAAATACAAAACACATGATATATATCACCATACATGATCCACCTGATCATACAATGTATCCACCTGATACATATACAGATACATGGTCCAAGCATCCAACATGATGCATATATAAGATACATACACATGATCCAACTGATCATATCCAGCATCCAACATGATGCGTACATACATACATAAAATGATCCAACTGATCATATCAAGCAGAAACTAGAACATCATCCTGATGCTCATCATCCAGCGCTTACATCCACAGCCATGTGAAGAATCCTCCTTCCAACATGCTTGGAATGGCTTCAGCAAATGTATCCATCACTTCTTCCTCGAAGTGTCCTCGATCTGAAGAATGCCAAGCCTCTCTCTGAAGTACTCAAACTTCACCCTGGCTAGTGGCTTCGTCAGCACATCTGCAATCTGCTCGTCCGTCGCAACATACAGGAGCTTCACAGCTCCTCTCTGCACCATATCCCTGATATAGTGGTATTTGATCTCTATGTGTTTCGACCTGTCATGAAACACTGGGTTCTCGGACAGCTTCACACAACTCTGGTTATCACAGAAGATACCAGTAGCCTCCAACGGGAGATCAAATAACTCAGACAGTAGCTTCCGTAGCCATACTGCCTCACAACTAGCTGAACAGGCTGCAACATACTCTGCCTCAGCTGTACTCAGTGCTACGCAGGACTGTTTCCTGCTAAACCAAGAGATCACACCTGATCCCATACTGAAGCAACACCCAGATGTGCTCTTCCTATCTGCAGCACTGCCAGCCCAATCTGAATCAACATAACCCTGCAGGTTAAACTTTTGATTCGCCTCATATCTGAGCCCATAATCCACTATACCCTTCAGGTACCTCAGAACATGCTTTACAGCAACAAGGTGAACACTCCTCGGATCCGTCAGGAACTGGCTCAATGTGTTCACAGCAAAGCAAATGTCCGGTCTCGTGTTTGTCAGGTACATCAAGGACCCAATCATCTGACGATACATAGAGACATCAACTGGCTCAGATGAAGCATCACATAGAGGCTTCAGATTCGATGCCATAGGTGTGGCCATGGCCTTGCAATACATCATCCCGAATCTCTTCAGGATCTCTACTGCATACTTCCCTTGTCCAAGGAAGATTCCTTCTGCATTCTGCCACACCTCCATGTCAAAAACAAATAGTGCATCATCCCCAAGTTCTTCATCTCGAACTTGGTAGTAAGCTTCCGCTGCGTGTCGGCAATCAATCTATTTTCACCTGTAACAAACATGTTATCTGTGTACAAAAGTAGTATCACTGAATTGCCTTCCTCAACCTTATAGTAAAGGTTGGAATCCACATTATTCTTGGTAAGGCCCAAACTGGATAGAAAGCTGTTTATCCTACCATACCAAGTTCTTCACACATATATGACTACACCATGCTGTCTTGAAATCCATCTGGTGTATCTTCTATTTCATCACTTTTATATTTCTCAATGCTGCCATCTGCAACATGCTTGATCTGATAGTTCCATTTGGAAGTCATAACGAACTTCCCTTCACGTCTTGGGACTACATCCCAAACATCATTCTTCATGATCGACGGATCATGGCATTCCATCCCAGATCCTGGGAACTTCAATATCTTCAATATCTTCAATAGATATCTTTGTTGCTGGAACAAATGTTGTAGTTCTTCTTTTGTAGGAGATGGCATATGATCTTTCCTACACAACAAGTTAAATTGCATGATTAGAAAATATCTCATAGTTTTCAGAACAAATTTTTATACATAAAGAAATATGTCATACAGTCATGCAATTATCTTAGCCAATGCTTCAATACAACATTTATCCATATCCAGTAACTTTCTAGATGCCTTCCAATCTCTACCAGAACATTGTTAAGAGTGTGCACAACTCTCAACATGTCAGCAAAGAGGTTTCATTCTAGATAAGTAGCAATGGAATGTTGTACAGTGCCATAGGCCACTTACCCATGCATATTAGGAGTATACTGTTCATCAATGCAATTATTCTAATATGCATAATACACAACCTAATTCTAGGAACACCAATATATACATTATTGAACAATATTATTTAAGAAATGACAATTGAAATACTTATCTTTGTTTGTTCATTGGGTGGACTCCCTCTGAGTCTTCGCTTCCTTGCAGGAGCTGCTGGAGTCCTAATTTGAAGTAGCTTCTTCTATACCTTTCTGTTGTGGGATGTAGAGAGATGGTCAACTCCCTCTGAATATCTGCATCCTTGTATAAACCACTGGAGTGTACTCCCTCTTGATATTTGCTTCCTGGATTACCTGTTCTTGAACTCATATCCATCCTTGGTTCCTATGCATGCTTATTAGTATCATGATTGAGTTATCCTTGTGATCTTATATAAAATCATACATTCATTAGTATACTATTAAAACACAATAATCTCAAGCATGTATAATCAGGATCATTTCAAACAGAAAAATAATAAGCATTAGCATTCAAGGATTCTTATGGTTAGTCAAATCATAAGAAACATAACATGTCTAAACCTGTAATTACTCAAGCCTATGACTCTTCAGGTTAGTTGAATCATAAGATAAGAGATATAAAATGCATAAAACCTGTGATTATTCAAACCTATACCATCATGAATAATCATTATCAACAATGCGATAGTATAAGATCCTAACCCAAGGTAGGAATCTAGCTTGATATAGGAAAAACATACCTGGATTATCATGTTAGCTAGTTATGTCTAACATACCTGTATAATGTCTTTTGGTTCTCTTCAGTGACTTGTGCTAGTAACCTGCATGTCTCATAAGTTAACCATTATAAAACCAAGTTATACATACCTCGTGAATGGATCTTGTAGATCCATGACAATGGATGAATCTTTGTCCTCATGTTATCATGATCATTTGTTCTTGGACCAGAACATGATCTGTCTTTCTTGGTGTACCTTTCATGTTAGTAGACAACATAAACCTCATACAACACCATAATGTATTAGTATGATCATAAGTCTCAACACCCTAACCAATGAATATCTTCTATCATGCATTCATAATTTTGTTAAGGTGATACGACAAATATAAAATCAAAATTGTACTAACCGTAATAACATGAAGACAAACATACCATAAACTTAATCATGGACAAATATCGAAACATACCTCGATGAGTCATACCTGTCGAGATCGCTTGTAATCTTCTAATGTAAGGCCTTAGCCTCATCTCCCTCTGAAACAGGAACTTCTTCACTCATGTAGATGATCAATCCATCTTCTTCTAGGATTAACCCAATCCACTTGATTTGCAAGAACTGGACTTGGAGCTGGATATGGGTTTGTCAGAGAAACCCCAAAAATTCAAACTTTGAATTTCAAACTTTCAAAAAGATAGAAATATGCACCTTGATGAGCTGATCAAACCGGTATATTCAGAATTTGAAAACTGCAAGGTTTCACTCCTCAATTTTGCCTTTGAAACTTCCGGATTCACTGGACGTGACCCTAAACTGGGGTTTGATGAAGCCCACTCTTTTTCCCAATCAAAATGTTTAATCCAAAGCTCCAGGCTTCTATTTTTCCGAGGAGCTTCCAGCCGTGGTCACAGATTTCAAAAATTCCCATTTTTACAGAAGCCCTAATTTTCCACTTTTCTGATCAAAGTCCCGAACTAGGGTCTAATCAAGCTCGACCTTCTGCCCAACCAAAAATTCTGATCTTGGTCTCTAAATTTCTATTTTGATAAGTATCATCCAGCCGTGGTCTCCGATTACAAAAATTCCAACTTTCTTCAAAGCCCTAAATTCCGGAAGCCATGAATGAAGGTACCAAAAAATAATTCTGTTTTGACAGAAATATGTACCTGATTATTTCTGGTGTAACTCCGACATTTTTGATCCACAGGGTCTGAAAAAGTTTCCTGAGATAGCCTGACCTGTTATCTTTCCATCCTGATAGGTCTGACCTCAATTGGATTCTCTGAAAGAGAGTTATGCCAAATGTCGCAACGTAACCTGTTTTGGGATAAAACAGGAGAGCGAACTTGTACGGCGTGCCACGTGTCACTGTTTTAACTTCAGCCTATGAAAACGTTTTCTGAGATAGCTCGGCCTGTTACCTTTCCATCCTGACATGTCTGACCTCAATTGGACTCTCTGAGAGAGAGTTATGCCAAATGTCGCAACGTGACCTGTTTATGGGATAATACAGGAGAGCGCACTTGTACAGCGTGCCACGTGTCACTGGTTCAACTTCGGCCTCTGAAAAAGTTTTCTGAGATAGTACAGACTGTGTACTACCTGTCACTTTTTACGAAATTTCATTTGGAGCTTCCTATCCCAAGATATGACCTTTTTCCCAAGGTCACCTGATTTTGACTCAGATCTGGAAGAGGCAGAAACCCTATATTGTACAGATCATAAATCACAAAGTACAACGAATTAGAGGTTGTCCTTTGGACACAGGATACCTGGAGATCTTAGCTTCGTCCTGTAACAATTTCAGATCCGAAAACTTCGCCAAAACGGATTTATAGCGAAAGTTCTACGATGACTGGTTTTTGCTATATCAAGCCCTAGCATCGTAAGTGCAACAAGTGTCATACATGCCATATCATGCCTTCTTTCAGGCTAGCTCTGATACCATGTTAAATTTTCAGAATTTACTTCAATCTGATCTAGGATCTTAACTGAGAGAACAACATGTACAGCATATCTACAGCATATCAATCATGGAGACAATAATGCAAGTACACAAGAGACACAAAGATTTACTTGGGGAAAACCATAAAGGTGAAAAACCCCAATAACTTCCTCAGAGATAGATAGAGCAATGATACAACCAACCAATAGAGATAGCCATAACCTAGCAGCAATCCTCCTCCTCCATAAGTGCGCCTCTCCTCCTTGAGATCATGTGTGAGAAGTGAGTGAATAAATAGAGTGCCTCCCGCACTCTATTTATACTTGACTTGACTTGCCTTTTTACCTAACTCATGTCGGCTCGAACTTAACCACATAACATAATGCTGAGTGGGCTGACCCCCAATAGAGTGGTCTAATAACCCTTTGACCCACATGGCCGACCCCCAATAGGGTGGTCTAATAACCCTTTGACCCACATGACTTATACAGGGCCGACCCCAAATAAGGTGGTCTAATAACCCATCAAGTATAAGTTACGACACTTACAATATAAATGACGACACTTCCTTATAGAGGAATAATACCATCTCTATAGGAATACAATATACATATATGTGAAATACATTCCGAAGTTACATATACATCAACACCTCCAACACGTAGATCAGGGGATTTCCATTTTTCAGGTATTTTCGATTATGTGTTTTACATTGATGAAAATTTATATCGCATATGGAAGAATTTGAATGATGTCTTGATTCTGTAGTAATTTATAACATGTTCTGTAGTTCAACAACACGGTTTCAGTAGTCTTGTAGCTGCTTTCTTCCAACGCATATTTTAAACAACGATTCCATATGTATTAGCATTGCTTTCAAAAATCACGGTTTAGATCTAAGGTTTATGAATGTTTCCCATCATGATTAATTGCTTCTCGAGGTTGATTGCTTTGGTTTTTTAATAATGGATGTGTAGCATGAGATGAGATAATACTGAGAAGGGTCAGAATTGTTAGACTATATTTGATTTTGTTGGCCCATTCAACCCACAGTCTAATAAAAAAAGCTACATCCTCGTATGCACTGATTAGCTTACAAAATGGACATAGGTAGCAGCACTGGATGCTGCAAATGAAACCAATGTGGCCAAATTCTTTACAGAGCAGATATTTCACAGGTTTGGGGTGCCAAGATAAGTAGTTTCTGATCAGGGACCACAATTTACATCAAATTTAATTGAAGACTTGATGAAAAGAAACAATGTAAAGCACAGATAGTGCCTGCACCTCTAAAGTTTGTATGTCCCCCGGGTTGATAATTAAAGTAGGCTCTTAGTACAACTTCCCTCATTGTGCTACACATCCATATTGGGAGCTCACCAGTTTTTTTCAATATTCTCTCTAATTCCCTATTGGTTACCTTAGCTTGACCATTTGCTTGAGGGTGGTAAGAGGATTATTGTCTGTGCTTTACATTGTAGCATTTGAAAAGTGGGGATTTGATTTTGTTGGCCCATTCAACCCACAGTCTAATCAGAAAAGCTACATCCTCGTATGCACTGATTACCTTACAAAATGGACAGAGGTAGTAGCACTGGCTGCTCCAAATGAAACCAATGTGGCCAAATTCTTTACTGAGAATGGTCAGAACTGTTAGACTGTATTTGAGCTTTACACATAGAAGACTGAGGGATCATTCAACTCGGTGCCTTTTTCCTGATCTATAGAAAACGCACTCATGTTCAAGGAGAATCGACATTTAGACATTTAGTTAGGTTCAACATTAAGAATTATATAAATATGGACCTCTCAGGTAGCGAGAGGCCCCTTTTGACATTTTTGGAGAAACATTGTTTTACGTTTTTGCACTCTTGAGATACTTATGAGTGTTAGGATATTTAGACACTTAGGAGTTAGTTAAGATCAACTTGTGTAATATATCCGTTAGGGATAGTGTGTTTCTTTAGTATGCATTAGTATGCATTTGTAAATACTTAATCCGACGGTCACGATATGTTTCCAACATAGAGTGATCCGACGGCTCAACTTCTCTTAGATCAAACCTAACCTTGATCCATGGCTTAACACCCGATTGGTCCATGATCTCTATTTAAAGAGCATGGAGGGTCATTGTTTAGTTAATCGATTATGAGAAGCTCATTTGTAACTTTCTTTCTTTGCATAATAAATTGTCCCGTAGAAGCTGTTTGGCCGGGGCCATGGAGTGTTTCCCTCAAGAGGGTTTGAACCACGTCAAAACATCAGTGTGTTGATATGTGATTTGTTGTGTGCAGTGGTTGCTCTTGGTGTTTGATCCTTTGGTAGTACCCTGTGTACCCGAACATGGTATCAAAGCTTTTATGAAGTGCCGCTTCCGGTTATGATCTAGATCTTGCACTGTTGTTGTCGAAACTCGAAAGGGTTTCTAGTTCTGGTATTTCTGTGCATTTATGGGTTGTGGGAGGTGTTCCATTGCGTCCAGAGCGTCATTTCCATTGGGAAATAGTTTTCGTTTGATCGAAAACGGTTCCCGGTTGCTCCAGAAACACGTATTTCATCAGATCTGAAGGTATAATGTTACAGTGACGCATTTTTTTTATTTCGTTATTTAAAAAGAAAAAATCTCATATTTCATTTTTTTTACTGTTAGATTTTTTTTGGTTCGGATTGTTGCTTTCTTGTCTGTGTATGCTCTTTGTTGTGCACCTTAGGCGATCTCGGCAAATTAGAAACATAAAGGGAAAGGGTTTTTCTCGGGTGCGTATGGTCTTTGCCGTGCACCTTGCGCGATCTCGGCAAATCAGAAATAGAGAGAAAACATAGACTTTCCGGACAAGCTAACAAGATCTAACTCCAGAAGTGTGGAAAAGTTTTTTTGTTTCGATTTGTGCTCTGTTTTGCAGGAAAAAGGGCAAGCACGCGAACCAAGCAGGAAAAGTAAAAAAAAAAAAGACCCCTTCCTCATTCCCATATTTTACATACCTTTTAGTCTAGCTCACTTGGTTCAAAGTTGCTTTATTCCTTAATAGGTCTTGAGTTCAAGTCTTAGGAAGTTACTTTTAAAAAGAATAGTGCATGCAATTTCTATTTTCAAGTTACTTTATTGTAAAAGTGCATCTCACTTAAATAATAAAAAATAAAAATACAAGTGAGTCACTTAAGTTTTTTATTTATTGTTGCCCTATTTAAAAGTAATATCATTGTAAAAGTGAAAACACTTATTTTACAAAAGTGGTTCACTTAAAGAAACTTTCTTGTAAAGTGATTGTCAAAAGGTTTATCTTGGGAAGAGGGGGGTTCTTTTTTTTGCTGGACATTCTCTAGCTGCCACTTCACTATTGGGGACATCTTCAACAGTTTATTTGTTCAAGCATAACTTCATCATACAGAGTCAGTTTTCAGTGCCGTTTTTTTTGAAACCGCCTATTTTTTCGAGCTCTTCACATCCAGACTATTGGTTTCTGCTTTTACATCCATTAATTTACAAATATGGCCGCCCCTTGTGATATTCTACTTAATAGTTCCAACTATTTCTCATGGAAATCTCGTATGGAGGATGTTCTACGAAGTAGGGGACTTTTCATAATTACAACAGGGAAAGAAAAAGAACCCACTGATGATGATAAGAAAATAAAATGGGCAAATAGATGTGATGAAGCTCATGGATTGATTGGGATGTCAATCTCTACTGATTTGCGATTCCACATATCTGGAATTGATGAACCTAATGCTGCTTGGGACAAGTTGGAAACTGTGTTTGGTAAACACAATGAAATTCGAGGTCATCAACTCGAAAATGAGTTAATTTCTTTAAATCCAAGTGACTTTTCATGCATTCAAGATTATTTATCTAAGTACAAAACTCTTAAACTCTTATGTGCAGAATGTAAGATTGAGAGGGAAGACAAACAGTGCATTTATCATATTCTTTCCAAACTTGGACGTGCATATTCTGTTTTTGTATCTACATTTTACTCCATGAAAGCATCCTTGAATGTAGCTAGCTATCAAGAGCCTAGTCTTGAATCCTTTTATGATTCCCTGATTAGAGAACAAGATAAACTCATTCATCTTGGAATAATCAACAATGCAGATACATTTGGGAAAGCCTTATTGTCCCAACAGAAAGAAAAGTCCAAGCCTCCCAAGAAACAAAATTTTCGAAATAATAAGTCAAACAAGGGTCCCAAACCCTCTCAGTCAGCTCCTTCTTTAAAAAATGACAAAGGCTCCAAGCCAAAAGGCAAGAAGCCTAAGCGTCATTGCAACTATTGCGGGAAAGATAATCATGATGAATCTAAATGTTTCAAGAAGATGACAACCTTGGAAGCAGCAATGAAGAAGCACCACATCAGCCTAGATTCATCTTCAGAATCTACCTCTCATGGACATGCACTTTGTGCTTCTGGTTATTCTTATAATGCATCTTCTTCTTCTACTTCAAATGAATGGCTCATTGATTCTGGAGCATCTTATCATATGGCTAAGGATCAAGCCATCTTTTCTACTATGCATGAATGTAACACCAAACAAATATTTGTTGGTGATGATAGATCTCTAAGTGTTGTAGGAGCTGGAACAATTCCAGTAGATAATGGTCATTTTAGTGATGTACTATGTGTTCCAAGAATTTCCTGCAATTTGTTATCAGTCTATCAGATCACTCATTCTGGTGAAGGTAAAACTGTGACCTTTACACCTCACCAAGTTGTAATCAAGGATTTTAAAGATCCTCAACAGGTCCTAGCTACTGGAATTGTTGATGATATTACTAGGTTGTACAAGTTTAACAACTTTGGGTCATCACCTTTCCCTTCAGTTTTTGTTGCTCATAGTGATAACTTGAGCAAACTTTGGCATGAGCGATTTGGTCACTTAAATTATCGCTCATTGCAACAACTATGTAAGGAAAATATGGTGACAGGTCTTCCGATGGTATCTTGCAGAGATGGTGTTTGTTCCGGTTTTGTACTCGAAAAACATCATCGGGACAGTTTTGACAAACGTGTCTCTTGGCATGCCTCGGTTCCCTTGGAGCTTGTGCATAGTGACTTGTGTGGTTCTCTTCCATCTGCTTCCTTTTCTGGTTTCAAGTATTTCTTAACTTTCATTGATGATTACACCAGACGCACTTGGGTTTATTTCCTAAAACTTAAGAGCGAAGTATTTAACATGTTCTTGGCCTACAAGGCCCTTGTTGAAAAACAATCTGGTCATCAAATTATTAAGTTAAGATCTGACAATGGAGGAGAATATGTTAACAAACAGTTCACTACTTTCTGCACTGAAAAAGGCATCCAACAATAGCACATTGTTCCTTATACACCACAACAAAATGGTGTAGCTGAGCGGAAGAACCGCACTTTAAAAGAAATGGCTAATTGTATGATCCAATCTAAGGGACTAAGTCTTCAATTTTGGGTTGAAGCCATAAATTGTGCAAATTACATAGTTAATCGCACCCCCACAAAAGCATTACAAGGTATAATACCGGAATAAGCATGGAGTAAAACTAAACCTGATGTCAGACACTTTCGTGTGTTTGGTAGTGAAGCATGGGCTCACATTCCGGATGAAAAACGGAAAGCATTGCAGCCTAAAAGTAAAAAGTGCATATTTGTTGGATATTCTGAAGATGTAAAAGGTTATAGACTTCTTCAACCACATTCTCATTATATAATCATTAGAAGAGATGTTAAATTTGATGAAAATATCTTGGCCTGCGATCCTAACTCGGTGATTGTGCCATCTTTGGCCTGCGAGCCTGATTCGGCGTTTTTGCCTTCTTCTTCTTCTTCCAACTTCCTTGACAGGTTTCCAACTCCAATTTCTGATGATGACAGTGAGGATGAAAATCCACCTCCGCCTGCTCATGTTCCTCCGGTTTCACTAGCACAAGTGCTTCCTCGATGGGTCCGTTCAACATGTGAAGCAGCTGGTGATCTTGCCGGTGATCCTAGAGATCAACGTCGAACACGTTCTCAGTTTCAGCAAGCCTCTTCTCTTTTGGCTCAAGTTTCCGAGAATCATGATCCAGAAACTTTTGTAGAAGCTTCAGGGAATCCAGATTGGGATGCATCCATGGATGAAGAATATCGTTCCTTAATGGCGAACGATACTTGGGATCTTGTACCTCTTCCAAAAGGAAGAAAACTTGTCAGATGTAAATGGGTCTACAGAACTAAGTATGCATCAGATGGAAGTGTTGAAAGACTTAAGGCAAGGTTAGTTGCCAAAGGTTTTTCCCAAGTTGAAGGGATTGACTACAATGAAACCTTTGCTCCTGTTGCAAAAATGAACTCCATCCGCCTTGTTCTTTCCCTTGCAGCCTTACACAACTGGGAAGTCCATCAAATGGATGTCAAGTCTGCCTTCTTACATGGTGATTTACAGGAGGAAATTTACATGGAACAACCTCCTGGCTATGTTCAGAATAACTCTAGCCTTGTATGTCGCCTTAAGAAATCCTTATATGGCCTTAAGCAAGCTCCTAGAGCTTGGTATGCCAAAATGGATAACTTTCTCCTTGACATTGGTTTTTCTAGATGTCATTCTGACCCCAATGTCTATACCAAGAAAGTAGGAAACCATCTCATCATACTTGTTCTATATGTTGATGACCTTATTCTTACTGGTAGTGACCCTAAGCTTATAACCCATGTGAAATCCAGTCTTAAACAAAATTTTGAAATGTCATACTTAGGACATTTGCATTATTTTCTTGGTCTCCAAGTCCTACAAACCAAAGAAGGAATCTTTCTTTCTCAGTCTAAGTATGCTTGTGACCTTCTTCGTTGCTTTCACATGGAAGATTGTACACCAACCCCTTCTCCCTTCCAGTCTGGCGTCAAACTTTCGGCCACTTGTACTTCACCTGAAGTCGATGCCACCTTGTATCGTCAGCTTATTGGTAGTCTCTTATACTTGACTCATTCCCGTCCTAACCTTTCTTTTGTTGTTGGTCGTGTTGCCCGTTATATGCAGACACCTCATGAAAGTCACTGGAAAGAAGTTAAAAGAATACTTCGATATATTCGAGGTACAGTTCAGTTTGGGATTCATTACAGTACAGGGGGGAAACCTTTGTTGGTTGGTTTCACTGATTCAGATTGGGCCGGTGATCCTGATGATCGAAAGTCTACTGCAGGTTATGTTTTTAGTCTGGGATTTGGACCTATTACTTGGGCTTGTAAGAAACAACAAGCTTTTGCTCTTTCTTCAGCAGAGGCAGAATATCGAGCAGCAGTTAATGCCAGTCAGGAAGCTTTATGGCTTCAACAGATCCTCTCAGAGTTTGGATTCAAGCAGCAGCAGCCTACTCCACTTTGGTGCGACAATCAAAGTGCCATCAAGCTTGCCAAAGATCCAGTTCTACATCAACGCAGCAAACACATTGAGCTACATATGCACTTCATCAGAAATCTTGTTCATGATCGTGTTCTTGAAGTGCTCTTTTGCCCTACAGATGATCAAGTTGCAGACATCTTCACCAAGTTTCTTACAGAAGTGAAGTTTTCTAACCTTCGATCTATGTTAGGAGTTCAGGAACTTGTCATTAAGGGGGGATAGGCTCTAATGCCTCCTTCCTTCTCCTAATAGTGTCACTTTTGTAAATCCTTCAATCCTATCCCAAGTTGTTCTTAAAGGGGGATGTTAGGATATTTAGACACTTAGGAGTTAGTTAAGATCAACTTGTGTAATATATCCGTTAGGGATAGTGTGTTTCTTTAGTATGCATTAGTATGCATTTGTAAATACTTAATCCGACGGTCACAATATGTTTCCAACATAGAGTGATCCGACGGCTCAACTTCTCTTAGATCAAACCTAACCTTGATCCATAGCTTAACACCCGATTGGTCCATGATCTCTATTTAAAGAGCATGGAGGGTCATTGTTTAGTTAATCGATTATGAGAAGCTCATTTGTAACTTTCTTTCTTTGCATAATAAATTGTCCCGTAGAAGCTGTTTGGCCGGGTCCATGGAGTGTTTCCCTCAAGAGGGTTTAAACCACGTCAAAACATCGGTGTGTTGATCTGTGATTTGTTGTGTGCAGTGGTTGCTCTTGGTGTTCGATCCTTTGGTAGTACCCTGTGTACCCGAACAATGTTACAAACATTTGTAAAGACATGGAGTTTATATTTTAATGGAAGATTGATGTTAAATCCTAGCCAGCGTCTATAAGTTTCTTTCCCTCCTGAGTATGGGTTGGATAGGGCCCCTCCAACATGTAGGTCAGGGGATTTCCATTTTTCAAGTATTTCCGATTATGTGTTTTACATTGATGAAAATTTATATTGCATATGGAAGCATTTGAATGATGTCTTGATTCTGTAGTAATTTATAACACGTTCTGTAGTTTAGCAACATGGTTTCAGTAGTCCTGTAGCTTCTTTATTCCAATGCATATTTTAAACAACGATTCCATATGTATTAGCATTGCTTTCAAAAATCATGGTTTAGATCTAAGGTTTATGAATGTTTCCCATCATGATTAATTGCTTCTCGAGGTTGATTGCTTTGGTTTCTTAATAATGGTTGTGTAGCATGAGATGATTGCATTTCAAACTTAGTTTTGATATTCAAATGATTTAGATTAGAATTCTAGTTTTATGCATAAGTAATTACAGACTTTTCTTTCTTTAATTTAGAATAGATCTGTTATGGAATTTCACTTTCATAGTCTAGATTCACCATTCTGCATTACGTAAATTCATAGGAATATCTCTTTCACTTTCAACATTTTGAATTCTTTAAAATAGATTTACTGCTTTTAGTATTTTAATTATTTAAAATAGATTTACTGTTTTCCAGTATTTAATTCCCTAGTATAAACAGTTTTACGTATTGAATAGACAACCCTTAAAACATTGATACCCACACCCAACCACGACACAGATTATCCTATAAGAGCACAGATAGTGCCTACACCTCTAAATTTTGTACGTCCCCCAGGTTGATAATTAAAGTAGGCTCTTAGTACAGCTACCCTCATTAGGCATCCATATTGGGAGCTCACCACTTTTTGGCGCCATTGTTGGGTAGGTGCTAAATCTTTTAGGAGACATCACCTAAAAACAACACAAAAAGAAAACAAAAATCACATAAAACAAAAACATAAATACTTATTTTTACCAATGAATGCCTCGTTGGAAAAGTGATAGGTTTGGCTGCTTTCTGCCCAAGCATCCCATGAGCAACAATGGTAATAACAGTTCTGACCATTTTCAGTTTGAATTTCTACACTCTGAAAACAAAACTGACTCCACATATGATCCAAACATAGACAACTTCACTACTAGTTCCAGCTCAAACACCACGATGGAAAACAAAGAGGAGGAACCTAGGGAGATTTTCACCTTTCCCATTAGCATACCTCTTGGAGATGCCAGGATGAAGAACGTCAATCCTAATAATCTACCAAACTTCCATGGTTTGACTTCAGAAGATCTTGACACATTCCTGTTTGAATTTGAGGTAGTTTGCAGATCATTTGATTACACTACTGATGCACAAAAGCTAAGGCTTTTTCCTTCCACATTGAAAGACCTATCACTTCGGTGGTTTATGAGCCTTGAAGGGAATAGTATCTTTAGCTGGGATCAAATGAAACAGGCATTCCTAGAAAAGTATACGGACTACTGCAAGTCCAAAGATACAAGGGATTAAATATTTAGGATGCAACAAGGAGAAAGAGAGTCATTAGAAGATTATGCCCAAAGATTTCAACTCAGCTACAAACGAGCCAGTCATTGCACCTTGGATCCTGAATCACTAAAACTTGTACTTCTTAGAGGTGTAAAAGAAGAGAATTTTGAAGTCTTAAATCTTCTAGGAGATGGAGATATATTCCATAAATCTTTTGACCATATCCTGCAAATCTTCAAAAACTACTCTAGATCTAGGAAAACTAAGAATGGGACAAGGGATAAACACACATCTACTGGTGGATCAACATCTTCAGGACCAACACTTACAAAATCTGATTTAGGAAACCTGCTAGACGACATGAAGACTGACATCCTGCAATCTATGGCCATGCAACTTGATGCTCTTCAAATAAAAAAGAAATAGGATGAAATTAGCCAAGCCTTGGCAGTATTCTGTCCTCGTTGTAGAAAGAAGCATGAGAAGGGGCAGTGCACACTAAACACCATCGAATATGTGGCCTCTGCACTAAGGATCACTCTACTGACAAGTGTCCCTTGTTTCCTTCTTGCAAAGCCGCTATCCAAGAGCCCACAACCGAGGGTGCAATGGAACAACTCTGCTTTGTAAATCATAAGAGGAATAATTTTTCCAGACCGTACCAACCCAAAAACCAACATTACTATAACCAAGGAAATAACAAGCAGAATTGGAACTCTATACCAGCCCTATGGCCATCTCAGCAAAATCCAAATCAGTGGCAGCAAAACCAACCTTATCATCAATCATACTACCCATAATACTACCCCTCATACCCCCCACCTTTTGCTCAACCATCCACAAATTATGGCAATCCATATCCTTATTCCTCATCAAATTGGAGAGCTTCGCTACAGCAACAACATCCACTTATCATGCCAGCACCACCTAATCAACCACCCCCCAGACCTCCACCAATTCCTGCCCAACCAATCCCTAACCCTAACAACAACAGGCCAGGGTAGCAGCAAGCCTACAATACTGAAACGATGCAATTTCCCACTTACGTAGTAGATACTGTATAAATAAATGATATTAACCTAAGGTCTAGAAAAACGCTCCAAAATACACCTACACAAAACATACAACAACCAGAGCACCAAGAGCAAACGACTCAACCTCATATTCAGCATCCTAATGAACCAAACCTTCCGAAGAAAGAGATTATACCACTCACACGAAATAGAAACCCTCCATTTCCTGAAAGCTTGTACAAAGTACCAAAGATGAAGAAGAAAATGCAATTCTGAATGAATTAAAACACTTGAATATCCAAATCCCCATCTTACAAGCCATCAGAGACATACCCATCTGCAACAAATATATAAAAGAGAATTGTTTGAAGAAACCTGGAAGGAGAAAGCGTGACCCACCAACTATTAATGTAGTGGGCCAATTAGCTGATCTAATGTTGGGTATCATGATTAACCCCACATATCTAGACCCAGGTAGCCCTGTGGTCCAAGTCAACATCAATAACAGACAAATCAACAAGAGCCTAATTGATTTAGGAGTAGCTATAAACGTAATGACCAAGGATACTATGATCCACCTAGGTCTCCAATCAGAGTTCAAACCAACAACTACAGTACTCCAACTAGCAGATACATCCACTGTGAAGCCTGAAGGAATGCTTGAGGACATTATAATCAATATAGAATCCTGGGAATAGCCATCTGATTTCATAGTCATCGAGGTAAAAAGCAAACTTAGTGGATATCCTATTATACTCGGAAGACCCTGGATGGCAACTGCAGATGCTTACATAGGATGCAGGTCAGGAAACATGACCATCACTAGTAGCTAGTCTAGGAAAAAAATCACCATTTACCCACCAGCCATAAAATTATTAGACATAGAATATCAAAACTAGACTGACGATAACAATGACACACTGAATCAAAACATGAGACCTATCCTGACAAATGATGTTGCATTAACACTAAAATCCATAGATGAAGATGGTCACATAGATAGGTTTATACAAAATGATTTTTCTAACAATGATGGTCTTCAATGTTTTTTTGACACAAATCAGTAGAATGAAGGTGAATCTTCAAGAAGGAACTTGAACAAGATGTGGGCAGAACTGAAATCTCTGGAAGAGCAAACAGACAAAACAAAGATTGTGGAAATTATACCAGGGAAAACAGTTAACATCAATTCTAATCTACACCCCCAACAGGAAGAACAACTGATGAAGGTATTAACATAGCAGAATAGATCCTTTGCATGGACATATGCAGACATGAAAGGTATGCATCCCGATATCTGCAAGCATTATATTTACATCAAGGAAGGTTCTATTACTATAAGACAATCACAAAGGAGACTAAACCCAGCATTGAAGGACATAGTCAAAACCGAACTAAAAAATTTATTAGATCCAAGGTTCATCTATCCCATCTCTGATAGTGAGTGGGTATCACCATTGGTCATAGTCCCTAAAAAGGGAGGCAAATGGAGAATTTGTGTGGACTACCGAGAGCTTAATAAAGCAACCAAGAAGGATTACTTTCCTCTCCCATTTATAGATCAAGTACTGGATACTTTAGTGGGTAACAATTCTTTCTCCTTCTTGGATGGGTTCAACGGTTACAATCAAATCCTCATTCACCCAGCTGACCAGGACAAAACAACCTTCACATGCCCATGGGGTACTTATGCCTACAGGGTGCTTCCATTTGGACTTTGCAATGCTCCTGCAACCTTTCAGAGGGAAATTCTCAGCATATTTTCAGAATTTATAAATGATCAAATGGAAGTCTTCATGGATGATATCACACCATATGGCAAAAACTTCGACCAGGCATTGACCCACCTAGAATTGGTATTGGAAAAATGTATTGAGATGAGCCTATGTCAGAGCAATGACAAATGCAAGATGATGATGGAAGAAGGTATTGTTCTCGACCATCATATATCACAGAGAGGGATAGAGGTTGATCAAGCAAAAGTTTCAGTAATTAAAACGCTACCACCACCTGTTAAACAAAGGGACATGAGAAGTTTCCTTGGACAAATAGGGTACTATAGAAGATTTATTGAAAATTATAGCAGAATTGTTGCCGCAATGTTTGCACTTCTCACAAAAGATACCGAATTCATATGGACAAACAATTGCATGATAGCATTTAATAACCTAAAGGAAAAAACAATTACAACTCCAGTACTCCAAGGACCAGATTGGGCATTTCCATTCCACATCCACTCGGATGCATCAGATAAAGCAATCGGGTCTATCCTTGGACAAGAAAAAGAGAAAAATCCTTATGCAATATATTATATCAGCAAAAATTTGGCAGGGGCAGAATTGAATTACACTGTCATAGAAAAGGAATTTTTTGCTGTCATACATGCCATTAATAAGTTCAGACACTATATCACTGGTTACCAAGTTTTTTTTCATACAGACCACTTAGACATAAGATATCTCATGAACAAGCCAAACACAAGTGCCAGAATCATCAGATGGTTGCTTCTCCTCCAACAATTTGACATTACAATTTTAGACAAGCCAGGAAAGCACAATGTAGTGGCTGACTTTTTATCTAGACTGACACATGGACAAGATAGTGAGGTAATCGATGACAGTTTTCCAGATGAGCACCTTTTTTCCATATCCACAAAAATCCCATGGTTTTCTAATATAGCAAACTATCTAGTGTCTGGGAAGTTTCCAAAACATTACAGTCACAAAGAAAAAACAAAAGTAATAAGGCAAAGTGCCACATACACATTGATAGAAGGCATGCTTTTCAAACAAGGACCAGATCAGATACTCAGAAGGTGCATAAGAGAAGATGAGGTGCATGACATAATGCATGCCACACACAATGAACCATGTGGAGGACACTATGCTGCAAAAAGGACAGCCCATAAAATCTTGCAAAGAAGATATTATTGGCCAACACTCCACAAGAATACTTACGAATATGTTTCACACTGTCATGATTTTTAGAGAATGGGAAAACCAACACAAAAACAAGAGATGCCACTCCATCCACAAATCTCCCTGGAAGCATTTGAAAAGTGGGGATTTGATTTTGTTGGCCCATTCAACCCACAGTCTAATCAGAAAAGATACATCCTCGTATGCACGGATTACCTTACAAAATGGACAGAGGTAGCAACACCGGCTGTTGCAAATGAAACCAATGTGGCCAAATTATTTACTGAGCAGATCTTTCACAGGTTTGGGGTTCCAAGAGAAGTAGTTTCTGATCAGGGCCCACAATTTACATCAAATTTAATTGAAGACTTGATGAAAAGAAACAATGTAAAGCAAAGACAGTCATCCTCCTACCACCTTGAATAAAATGGTCAAGCTGAGGTAACCAACAGGGAATTAGAGAGAATCTTGACAAAAACTGTCCAACTTCACAAAAGGGATTGGTATGACAAACTTACTGAGGTAGTTTGGGCTTACAATACTACATGGAAAACAACTACAGGATTCACACCTTATGAACTAGTCTATGGAAAAAAGGTCATGCTGCCAATCAAATTTGAAATAAAGACATTAAGAATTGCAGCAGATTTACATATGGACCTATCAGAAATTCAAAAAGAACGCATGCTACAGTTGAATCAACTGGATGAGCACCGCCAACAAGCACTTACACATACCAAAATCATCCAACAACAAAGAAAAAAATGGCATGACCAACATCTGAAGGATAAAAAGTTCAACGTAGGTGATTGGGAACTACTTTACGACTCCAGATTTCACACATTCAAAGGGAAGCTAACCACTAGATGGCTTGGACCTTACATTATATAGAAGATTTATGAAAATGGAGTTGTGAGAATTATTACAATTGATGAAGAGGAGTTCCCCATGATAGTGAATGGGCATCACCTAAAACTTTACAAGAAACCGCAATCAAAAGAAGAATTTACACAGGTACTCTACCAGCAACAATTGATGCTGATAGAGGACGCGGCAAATCAGTGAAATTCAACTCATTTTAAAAAAAAGGAAAAAAAAGAAAGAAAAAAGACAAAAGACAAAAAGAAAAAAGACAAAAAAAAAGAAGTGAAAAAGACAAAAAGAAAAAAGAGAAAAAACATCCAATATGAAGCATCCACCCTACAAAGAGCCAGATACATTACATATCAGCACTCAAGCGAGCCTGCAATTCAATTCAAGCGAGCCAGATACATTACATATCAACACTCAAGCGAGCCTGCAATTAAATTCAAGCGAGCCAGATACATTACATATCAGCACTCAAGCAAGCCAGCCACGTCTACATTCAGCAATCAGTCATCAACTACTACGGAATTCTTTAAACATGCGATTCCATTATTTTCAACATACTCACATGAGCCTGCAATTTATTCAAGAGAGCTAGTCACATACTGCCATGCAATCATCCAATATGAAGGATCATCACATGAGTCGTATCAACAACTGGCACAACTTTCAAAAGAAGACAGTTCAACAAATTCAAACAAGCAAAAAGGAAAAAGAAGCCCACATACGTAACTACTGACATGCAGAAATCTACTACAGAATCCGCCATGCATGAAAAATGCACCAAATCATCAATGCAGGTATGCATACATGGCAAGGTAATCTCTAGAACGATTTTATTTTATTCTTAAGGTAAAACATTATCCCACACTACATTCGTTTCTAGTCAGCTGAGGACAGCTTCTATTTTAAATCAGTGGCATGGTAGAATGACCTTAATAAGTCATGATCGCTACATAAGTCCTGTCACCTTAATAAGTCATGATCGCTACCTAAGTCCTGTTACCCTCAACAAATCATGATCACAACCCTCATCATATGAAGTACAGAGATCGATCATGGGAAAAAGGGGATTGAAAATGGCAAGTACAAGAATGATGGAAAGGATAGGTGCGGAAATACAGGAAGTAAGGCTGCATAATCTTCCACGATTTTGCATATAAGGAACCTCTCGGACTTCCCGAGAAGCAACAAAAAAAAAGCTAGCACACTCACTCAGCCAACATTGCTATCCTCGAGCCTATAGGAAGAGCCCGACCAGTTGAGGGTATAAACCACATTCCAAAGTTCTGGTTTTGTCTGATCATAAAGAAGATTCTAAAATGACAAAGGGTTTCAAGAAAAGTGAACCAGAGGATCACAGCGCCATTTATCAGAGCCTGAGAATCCTGCAGATCATTCGCAATGCAGGCTAGATGCCTTTTATCCTTGGACTGAGAGGATACGATACAGGGGTTGCTCAGGAGTTTGCAAGAAACTTCAAACATATTAAGGATGAATAGTACGTCACCCGAGTGAAGGGGTTACGTATCAAGTTGGATGAGGAGGTAATTTCCAAATTCACTAGCCTACAGAGAGGTTTGTATTGGTGCAGGGATGATAGGGAGGCAAACCATGAAGCAAAAACAACATTCTTCGAGCAAGGAGAGGTCTATGGCGAAGACAGAAACAGAGTCAAAAGACTCTCCATGCTAGCGCCATAAGAGGACGTGGCTGAAATTGTTCTGAGGTACATCACATGCTATGGTAGGTTAAGCTATGTTCCCATCTTTCATTTTTGGATCCTAGAGCTGTTAAGACACATGACCCATCATCCACCAAACAACAACATTAGTATTCCATTTTACCTGCTCCAATCCCTAACACAAATGAGCAAGAAGGTGGCTAAAGGGAAGGAGGATGCCTTGGCCCATCATGGGCTAATCAAGTTAATCATTTGCGAGGAATTAAAGGCGCAGATACTGGAGATTTTGTGGGAAGAATTCGTGCTGGTATCCACTGAAGATGTTTAAACGATGAAAAGTACACCCACAACTAGCATACCACCAGGAGAAATGAACAAAGCTACCTCTACATTAGGGGTGAAAAGGAAGATAAACCTTGACCATGTGGCAGAGACCCTGGTGAAAATCAAACATTCAAGAGAGGAATCCCCCAAGGAAAACCCAGAGATTCCTTCCAAAAATCAAGAGCCGAAGAGAAAGAGTAAGAGATTCACCTAAGCATCCCGAATCTGAATAGACAAGGAAAAGAGTAGGGAACCCAGTCCCATAGTTCAAAATGTGTCGAGTGGGGACGATGATCAGTGGGTAGATCGTAGAGACCCCACTACATAAGAGGAGCAGGATGAACAAGAAATGTAGTATGAACAAGAAGAATAGGAGGAGGAAGAAGAACGGAATGAACCAAAAGAGAAAGACAACTTCCAGGGGAACCCTCCAGAGCACAATGAAAACCCCGGGGTCATTACCCAACTCGCTGAGGCACGGGAAGAATTGGAAAAGCTCAGAAATGAGCTGGAAACATTGAGAATTGGGCCAGGAAGCCAGCCCACACCTCCCCCGTTCTCACCTAAGAAGACACAAATCCTGAAGATGTATCATGCTGGGGAGCTACAGCTGGTTGAGCAGAAAAATTCAGCGCTTCAATAAAAATTGGCCGAGGCACAAAACGAATTAGCCAAAAAGGACCAAGAGATTACCAAATTGAAGGACATTTTGGCCACTACTGCTGACATATATGATAGACTGCGGGACCTCAGACCGTCGTCGGCAATATATGCAGTTTATATACAGGAGAAATGGGGCACATTCCAGCTCTAGAGGTTGAAGCAAGGAATCCCTATAGAGATAAACACTCCAAAAGAATTTATGGATGCATCTTTGAACTCCACAGAGCTGGAGAAGGACCAATTGAGTGAATTTTTCTTGCATAATTTTGTAGTTTCTGGCTTGCCCAACTTGTCTCCAAACCCATATGTGGGCAATTTCCAATTGAGGGCATTATGTTCATGGATGAACCACGAAATTGAGCAAGCCCAGGACTACCATACCTATGTCGCAGCAAAATGGCAAACCCCATTGATGGTTAGAGCAGATCCAACTCACCCTGAAGGGATAATCTATAACCATAGGATCCTCACCCAGGATGAGGAATTGATCCCCATTCTCCTTGCAAAACAGCAGGAGGTTATAAATCATTTTGACATTACACTCCGAAGCACACAGAAGGAAGTTCATAACTCCATTAAGGAAAGGTGGAGCAGAGTGGCAAACGATATGAAAAGAAAAGAACTCCACTCCCCCCTCAGGCTTGATGATGCTCTTTTCAAACCCACACTCTACAAGGAATATCTGGAAAGAAATCAACTCAGATGGATCGGGATGAGGCTGAATCCCCCATTCTTTCTTTCCCCAGTCATCAAGGGACATATTAACGAAGAGGAAGAGAGGAGGGCATGGGCCAAGGAGGATCAGAATTTTGGATATCACAGGCAGGCAGGGATCCCTAGTGTGGTAACATGGGACATCAGGGAGGTCATTGCCGAATTGAATAAGTCACCCAAGAATGGGTGAATCCCTCAAGTATGGGAGAGAATGATGAGTCCAATTTTCAGGTATTTGATAACCTTTTTCCCGCAGTAAAGCTCAAGCAATGGCGAAGAAACACACTCATTTGTGGGAAAAATGTTTTACCTTAATTATTTAATGAAGTTGTTTTTACGATTATTCTTGTATGTTTAAAATGTGTATTCAATAAACTAATTATGTGGAAATCGAGCATGATTGAGTAGGTTCAGGGGCATTATAGGACAAACACATAGAAGACTGAGGGATCATGCAGCTCGACGCCTTTTTCCTGATCTATAGAGAACGCACTCCTGTTCAAGGAGAATCGACATTTAGAAATTTAGTTAGGTTCAACATTAAGAATTATATAAATATGGACCTCTCGGGTAGCGAGAGGCCCCTGTTGACATTTTTGGAGAAACATTGTTTTACGTTTTTGCACTCTTGAGATACTTATGAGTTACAGACCTTTGTGAAGACATGGAGTTTATATTTTAATGGAAGATTGGTGTTAAATCCCAGTCAGCGTCTATAAGTTTCTTTCTCTCCTGAGTACGGGTTGGAGAGGGCCCCTCCAACACATAGGTTAGGGGATTTCCATTTTTCATGTTTTTCCGGTTATGTGTTTTACAGTGATGAAAATTTATATCGCATATGGAAGCATTTGAATGATGTCTTGATTCTATAGTAATTTATAACACATTCTGTAGTTCAGCAACACGGTTTCAGTAGTCCTGTAGCTGCTTTCTTCCAACGCATATTTTAAACAACGATTCCATATGTATTAGCATTGCTTTCAAAAATCATGGTTTAGATCTAAGGTTTATGAATGTTTCCCATCATGATTAATTGCTTCTCGAGGTTGATTGCTTTGGTTTCTTAATAATGGATGTGTAGCATGAGATGATTTAATTTCAAACTTAGTTTTAATTTTCAAATGATTGAGATTAGAATTCTAGTTTTATGCATAAGTAGTTACAGACTTTGCTTTCTTTAATTTAGAATAGATCTATTATGGCATTTCACTTTCATAGTCTAGATTCACCATTCCGCATTAGGTAAATTCATAGGAATATCTCTTTCACTTTCAGCATTTTTAATTCTTTAAAATAGATTTACTACTTTTAGTATTTTAATTCTTTGAAATAGATTTACTGTTTTCCAGTATTTAATTCCCTAGTATAAACAGTTTTACGTATTGAGTAGACAACCCTTAAAACATTGATACCGACACCCAACCGCGACAAAGATTATCCTATAAGAGCACAGATAGTGTCTGCACCTCTAAAGTTTGTACGTCCCCCGGGTTGATAGTTAAAGTAGGCTCTTAGTACAGCTGCCCTCATTAGGCATCCATATTGGGAGCTCACCATGGGTCACGACAGAAGTATGTGATCTTCCTATATACGAAGGAATACCTAACTTGGAAACCTTCATCAATGAGTTTGAAGACAAAGTATCAGAACCACAGTTCCTGCTAGAATTAGATGAAACATTGAAGGCTAATCCAACGAGGTGGTGAGGAAAATGACTGCTACCAAGGAAATAATTATGATGGAAGGATTGATCCAAGGGATCAGCTGGGAAAATGCCAAGCTACATAGGGGGTGAGGCCAAAGAAGAATGGGTTCATGCATTAATCCAAACGTTAGATGAAGTGCCGCAGAGTTCGTACATATTAGCAGAGTTGAGACGAGGAAAAACTACGAGGGAGGATCTAACCACTAGTTTCAGTCACACATTTAGTTTCGACAATGCACATCCTCTAATTGACAGTATGTTGTAGGTAATTCGCAAAAATATATTTGAGACAGTTTCGACTGAAAGACCAATGGTGTCAGAGATATGGATCTAACTAAACTAGCTTACCTATCTATGCAAAACAATAATATATCAACAATAAGTATAGAAAGAGAACAAGAGAAACGAGTACACCTGATATACATGGTTCACCAAATTGGGCTACGTCCACGTATATCTGGTGTACTCTTTTCTCTTTTTCTCTTTCTATACTTATTTTTGATATATTATTGTTTTGCATAAATAGGTAAGCTAGTTTAGTTGGATCCATATCTATCACATGGTATCAGAGCTTGTTGCTATGATCTAGCACCTTCTATTGCTTAAATATGGAAGATATTATCTTGACCCTAGATGACCTAGAGCTGAACCTTGCAATCCTTTACTCAGAAGCATTTTTCTCTGCCTATTTTTATACATAACTGTGACCCTCGTACTTTCCAACCCGCGGGTGTCAAATAAAATGTTGCACTCACTAGATGCAAGTGAAGACACTCGTGATTCACTCACAAGTTGTCCTATGTCATAGTCATTGGTGTCTTAAGAAAAAGTTGAAAAAATAATTAAAAACATGAATTGGGATTAGTTGAGGAAGGTACCCAAACTACCCCAACTTCCAAACTCAACCACCTTTCGAACCTGCCTTCCCTTCATTGCTATAAATACAAGGGGAAGGGATTGAGAAAGGGACCTTATGATCATTGGAGAAAGTTATGCTGGAAGAGCAGGAGCGCAGGGTCTGGTTACGAGAGTGCTGGTGCAAGTCATGTATAGCATTATTGTACTTTCTGCATTTGTCAATAAATATTGAGACATTCTTCCCTTTCCAATTGATTTGTTTATGTCTATTGCAATTTGGTTACAAGTTGATGTTATGTTATCTTATTAATATCAATATGTTATTTGTGGTCAAATTGGTTTGATGATGGTTTTATGTTTGTTTTGTAGGTTGTTGCATAGGAGAACGAAAGGAGAAAATCTTGGATCGATCTTCATAAATAAGGTATACATTATCTTAAAACTATTCCTATTTTTTTAATAACAATGATTGAAAAGAATTATATGTCTATCTGATAACCCCCAGTACGTTGGTAGTCTTCCCCTACTATAAGGACAATTTACTTAAAAACGGGAACGATATCAAAACTTATGGGAACTGAATGACAAGGATAGGCAACATGACAAGAACATACAATTTACATCTACTTGGAAGAGTTGCGCGCACAAGAAGTAAAGGTTCCACGATTAACAAAGGTCACCGAAAGAATACATCGGTGGATTGTAAGGCTCGTTGTGGGGCCTCAAGCAATTTTTATCCAAGCACGCACATACCCAGCAAAGCAGTGGTTAACCACGCACTACAAGCTGACTAAAGAAGAGCTAGAATCCATTTTAGAGGAATGGCCAAATGAATGGAAGACCCCGGTCGGAAATGACTAATTATCAGATCCGGAGGATGGAAAGCCGACAGATGTGCCAAAGACCTAGACTGAGAAGAAGGACTCGGAGGATGAGGATGAAGGAGAGGATGACCAGTCAGGGAAAAGTCATGATGGGTCAACCGACACTCCGAAAGATTTAGATTTGGAAGCACAACGACAAGAACCGAGAACGAAGAGGAACATGGACAAAGGAGAAGGGGGTACCACTGCTAGTATCACCGACGAATAGATGAGCATGTTGCTCGACAAGATGGAAGCGGTAGCAGAAGAAAACCATGCAAACGTGACAAAGCATTCAACAGAATATTTCCACCAAGTGTCACAGTTTTTGCAAACAATGAGTAATGCGGTTATGGAGACCAAGGTAAAGCCAAGGCTTTTAGAAGCAAGTTAGTAAATGGTACAACATGAAGATGTGGATATCGAAACTCAACTATGAATCATGTAGGTGATACATGGAATGACCACAACTGGGAATGAAAATTTAGACCTCACCTTACGTGGGCTTGACACTGTAAGTATCGACCTAAACATGTTTCCTTTGTTCATGCTTCATCGCACCCATATTGGGACCAGTGATAAAATCTATGAGCGAGAAGCATCAGTGCATGACCAAATGATTAGTTATAAGAGGAAGGTAAGAATTGTTGAGGAGAATATTAAACAACTCCACGAAGAAAAAGAGGTAGCAATGAAGGAAATAGAGATAGAAATGGACGACAGGAAGCATCTAGAGCATGCCATCACTATAGAATGCAAATATGCACCAGAAATATCTAAGGAGATGGTCGCGGAGTGCAAGGAATTGAAGCTGGGCATAGTCATTGGGGATCTTCGAAAAGTTAATGAGGAACTGCAAACAAGGGTGGCATCGAGCACACCACCATAACTAGTTGAAGCTCGGAAGACCAACATTTCGGATGCTTCGACGGAGATCGCAGAGTTGGAAAAAGTGGCGCAACACATAGCAGAGGAAGTATCACAATTTCAGGGAAGCTTAATACAAGATGAGCAGTTGCACCAGTTGAATGTGCAACTTAGGGATGCAAAAACATAGTTGGAGACATTGAGGGGATTGCTAAAGGAAATTCCTCTACTTTTTCAAATGACTAAAGTGAAGAGTTAAAGGAATTACAACAACAAGTCAACAAGGAGAGACAAAGACAATAGAGGAGGACAACGCAGTTGGACGAGTTGCAGTCTAAGGCAGAGTAGATGGAAATAGAAGCAATGCTAATATTGACACAAACCAAGGAGAATTTAGAGAAACTGCAGGAGAAGAAAAGGGAGCATCAAACCGAGCAAAAGGTCAAGAAATGCATAGTGCTCAAAGCAGCAGTTAGGGAAGACATAGACCGAATTAACGCAGCGTATGGAGAGTTCAAGGCACAAGTGAACACACCAACAACATCCATATGAAGTGGCTTGAGGGAGAGCCATAATTTTGTGTTGGGGGCCCATTGGCACGGGACTAATTCATAGAATGTTTGGTACAATTATTGACAAGGAAGACAAGTGGACAATGACAAGTGGATAAAGACAAGGGTAAAAAGTGATCGTGGAGTGGAGCGAAGCGGTTAAAGCGGAGTAGGAATTAGTTAGACTTAGTGGTTAAGATATGTCCACTTTGCGAAGTGGACCAATTTTGTAACGGACACTGAGCCTATAAATATGAGTCGCATTATAATCCTTATGCCATCTTATATTTTTCAATGATGTGATTGCATATTTGTATTATGATCCGAGTTATTGAATATCGGTTCTACGGATATGTGTCTCTGTCAATTATGTGATTTGTAAGATGGATTTGTTGTACAAAGTCTATTTTTAATGAGAAGGAATATTTCGGCCATGACTTTGTCTCTCTTGTGTTGCGTCACAATTCGATTATTAGATCTGTTATGTTGTGGTTATGATACATATCGCAGATCTGTTAAATATATGTCTCTGATATGTTACTGCGTAGATATGCTTAATGTCTTTGTATGCGACGATGGTGTTATGTTGAAAATTTTAATTATGTCGATATTTGTGTTATGATTAGATTAAATGCTAATGATGAATGTCCTCTTATACCTGCAGAAGCTTGGTTCGTGCATCCCCCTTAGGTACCTCAGTTGAGACCTCACTCGCTTTGCGAGTGTTGCTGGAAAGGTTAAACCCTTTCTGGGCTTGTACCTATGGGTGTTTGTTTCGATCTTTATTGACACCGCGCGAAGTGAAACCCTATCGACATATCTATGTCAACAGTTCTTAACGAGACCCTATTAATAGTATGAATTCCTTTGTGATAATGAGTCATATCTAGTTTTGGTGGGAGAAAAATCTTGATGATTTTGAAACTCAAGAGGTAGAACTGCAAGGGTGGGAAGTAGCCAAGTTTAGACAATTTATTTTCTATGGAGGTCCACTTCTAGATCAATACGAAGTCTTGTGTCTTGAACTTCCAGTAACCCTAGAAGACTAGTTAAAAATACTTTTGAAAGAACCTGAGTACTACAACAAACAAAGAAGGAATATTTAGTGGGATTCAAGGGATTTGATGAGGTTAAATTAGTTAGATTCATCGTTTATTTTTGGGTGGAAATCACTTTGACTAGACATATCCTAGAATTTGTAGTTGAAAACAACTAGTTAGCTTTAAAAGTCGAGCACAAATTGAGGAGAGGAGCAAGAGGAAGACTATTGAAAGAAGTTCCATTATGGATTAAAACTTGGTTGGTTGAATTGGGTTTCTGACTCTAGAATGGATTAGAATAGAGGATTAAGACCCTCGTGCACTGGGGGAAAAGTTGAGGTGATGTTGTTACATTGCATAAGTTAGATCTACCGGTAATTGAAGAGGTTGAAAGTGCAAAATCCAAGGCTGAGCGAGCAACACAAAGATTGGAGATATGGGAAAAATGGTGGAAAGGTCAAATAAGAAAGGAATGACAAAGAATCATTCAACTAGAAGAAGAAATAGGGAAGGGGACAAATGGTGAATAAAAGCAAGAGGATCTATGCCAAAGGAAGAGGAGAGAGGAAGTGACTAGTGCCAAACTCAAAGAGAATGGGATGGAGGTTCCAGATAGACTAGAAAGATGAAACTAGGGGAATTCCCAAGCAGGAGGGATGATAAAAAAATGAATTGCAGAGCAATGAAGTGCCATATCAGTCACCAGAATTGGCCCTAGACATAGACGAGGATCATCATGAATTATCAAGACCCGCAAAAATAAAAGTAGTCCAAAAATTGAAACCTCCATTATTGTGGAAGTAGAAACTAGAAGAAATGGACACAACAATCGCCTGAATAACCCCTAGAGGCACTTGCGAAATCTAGTAACAAACCAGAACTACATTAGAGAAGACAATAAGTCATAGACTCAACCAGAACTACATTAGATAAGACAATCAATATTGAGGCTATGGACAACTATCCAGACTCTATGGGAGGAGGAACTTCATCTTCTTCTGGAGAATTGGCACAAGTGCATAATAAATTGGCATAAAGAACTAAGAATCTAGGGTCTGAATGTACCAAACTCATAATCACCATAGGTATGGTGTACTGGTTACATGACAAAAGGACATCATGCTTCAGAGTGTCCTCCAACAACAGGGGGGTAAGTTCCACCACATGGACAGTTCAATATAGGGCCAAATACAACAGTTGCATAGGTTACTGTAACAAACACATTCCATTTTGCAGGTCATCCATCATATCCTAATTTACCAAGTTATTCTCCCAATGACTTCTTTTAGATATGAAAATCATTTAATCATCAACCATGACTTTGTCTAGTCCTCCAAAAGTACTCTTCGGTACCCAACACAATCTATTACGAATTTTATGGATCTACTCTACATAGCACTGAAAAATGCAGATCCTTGGATGCCCTAACAAAGAGGTTAGATATTTCTATATTATAGGTAGTGGATCAACCCTCAGGGATAGGATAGGGGGCCATGGAAGAGGATTGGGAGAATGACCAGTAGGCGTTCATACATGACCATTATGATGCTACAACTGTAATGAAAATTGCCACCTTGCTTGAAATTGTCCTCTTCCTAAAAGACCATGGTGTACATATTGTTGTACTAATACACACACTATGGAGGAATTGCATGAGCTCTTCGCTAAATGATAAGATCATGCAAGGATACCGATCAAATTTATAAATTGTGAACCTTGAGAAGACCAAACTGCACCAGGATTTGTTTTCACCTGGGTATACATGAAATTAGGATTCAATCAACGATGAGCAAATTCCTTGGTAATTAGGAAGGTAGCACCTAAGAAGACTAAGTATATACCAATTCAACAGAAGGAAATATATAGGGAGGCCAAGGAAATGTTTGTTCGAATACCAACTCTACTAGCCCAAGAGAGTACAAGATTGTCCCACTAGTTCAAGATGGATGATACAAGAGCTGAGGGTGAGTGATCAAGTACTAATAAAGTAAAAGATTCAGTTTCATTGTGGTTTCACTTACTCAAAGACATTTTGGAAGATGCGAAATCCACTTAGAATTTACAAGGTATGCTTTGTAACCTATTTGATGTTGTATAAATAGATGGAGAAATATGTGCCCTGCTAGTAGAAAGGAACCTACAGTTAGCATGACAAATAAAAAGAAATATTTCTAGATGAGAATTCCATTTGGATGCACAAGTACATGGATATGATATTAAGAATGTGATGCTGGACTAAGGTTCCAATGTGAACATTTTTCCTGAGAATTCATGGGAGGCAATGGGTTCCCCAACTCTTGTCTATTCTCCCATTTACTTGCATATGGAAAACCAATATTGTATTTTCCCCATTAGTCATCTAGCAAATGCTGAAGTAGATTTGGGGGGTGTTAAAACCACTACATATTTTGAATTAATTGGGCTTATGGGTGAGATGGATCGTTATCTAGCATTGTTCGAAATTGAATGGGCCTATGAAAACTATGGGATAATCGATTTGAAGAACATCAAAATGACCTTTGAGGTTGATGGCATGAAGGTAACATAACCCCTAGATCCGCATCAAGGTATATAATACATAGAACAAATCTAAGAAAATATGGAACATAATATTTCAGATGGCATTTACTCTTTAACAACAGAACAAAGGGGTGACTGTGTGAATCCTACTGCAAAAGGATCAGTAAGCTAGAGAAGTATATAATCCTTTGACAGTGATTATGAAGAGTGCTGGGACAATTGGAAAAATAAGTTCCATGAGCTCTCCTCTAGGAATTGTGTAATAGTAAAATCATTTCGTTGGATTGGCATAGAGTCAGATAATATAGCCGCACACAATGGTACCAATAGATTGGACAAGTTCCTGTAATAAATGGAATCTATAGTGGATGAAAAATATCATATGGATGTATTAGACACAACGCTAAAAGGGAATTCAGTAAGATGGTGGGAAACACACAAATATTATTTTCCTAAACCAGACACAACCCATTTAACCTTGGTGATAATATTCAAACCATCTCTGCATGTTAACATGATGGAATAAATCTACATGGGGGAGACTAATCCATATCACCATATTGATATGTGTGGGCATCAATGGGATTCACGAGGCTTACAAGCACATTTTTAAGTGCATCAGTTCTTTGATGAGCTTTGACCTATCACAAAATCTTGGTATCTATATGAATAAACAAGGTGGCATACTGATTACTAGAAAAATCTATGTGCCAAGTTCTATCAAGATTTTTCTTTCTCCAGAAGAAGTGACACAATAATAGAAGCCTTAAAATCCATCAAGAATGCACTATTTACCAATCAATTGTGGAAGGTTGTCCACTCATATGTCTGTCTTGCACATGAATAAATGGCGATCCTTCACTTTTCCTTTCCTAAAATGAGACAACCTCTATGTTGCATATAGGTAAACCAAGACAACCCAGATCCAGATGAACTAGAACATTTGAGACACCTAACCTTCCAGGACTCAGAAGGCACTCATGAAGTCTGGCAACCTAAGCCAAAAGACATGGGAGAAATCTATACACAACCATTGCAATTAAAAGAAATCAACATTGGCTCTGAAGAAAAACTAAATATGGAAGCTATTGGGGACTACTAGGATGACCAAACAGTATATGAGGTCACATCTTTATTACAAGAATGTGAAGAATTGTGTCTGAAAAGATTCATAGAGATAAAAGGAATCCACAAAGACCGTGGGGAGATTAATATTGCACTCAATCTAGACACAAACCCTATAAAACATCAGTCATATCGGCTGAATCCCCAGCTAAATGAAAAGGTGAAGAAGGAGATTGTCTGTATGTTGAGCGCATGCCAAATTTTTCCTGTTGATGAGTCTAGATGGATCATCCCTATTATGATTCAAGGCAAGAAGGACATTGAGGACATATGAGATTGTGTTGACTATCATATCCTAGATTTTTCTTGTATCCACAACCCATTCCTGACATCGTTTAGTGATGAAGTCTTAGATCAAGTAGCAGGAAACAAAGAATATTTATTCACTTATGTATTCTCGAGCTACCATTAGGTCAGATCACTAAACAAGATAAGAAGAAGATTTCATTTACCACTAAATGGGGATCATTTTCACACAACATCATGCCATTTGGACTTAAGAATGCATCAACTATATTTTCACAGCTAATGATCCCATCTTTTCGCAAATTCCTTCATAAGTTCTGGGAAGTAGATTTGGATTATTGCATAGTATACAGTTTTCTCAAACACCATGTTTCCCTCCTTTGGCTTGTGTTGGATCATTGTTGGAAGGTGGTGATTTATTTGAGTCTACAGAAATTCATATTATGTGCACCTTTTGGAAACTTGCTTGAACATACTATGTGTAAAGATGGCATACTGGTGGACCCTAAAAAAAATGCATCTATTGTGAATCTACAGGACTCTACGATGGAAAAATAGTTATGATACCGACTATATTTCATACTAGGTACTATAGAATATTCATCAACAACTATGCATCCATCATTGCGCCATTAGATAAATTGTTGAAAAAAGCTAAGAATTTCAAATGGAACGAATATTGTGACAGAGCATTCAACACATTAAATGAGAGAATCGTAAACGCCCCAATCCTAGCATTTCCTTATTGGAAAAATAAGTTCCATTTCCATGTTGACGCATTACGAATCACTCTTGGTGATATATTGGTTGATCCATGAGAAGTTGAGATGGACCACCTAGTCTATTTCACCGGTAGAAATATATCACAAGTAGAGCGAAACTATATGACACAAAATTGAGAAGGATTGTCTATGATATATGCATTACAAATTTTTTTCGATTACTTATTGGGAGGACACTTGAATTTATTCACAGATCACCCCACCTTGAAGTATTTTGTCAACAAGCCAATGTTAGATGGAAGAATATGTACATGGCTACTTTTGTTTCAGGATATTTCTTCCAAGGTCATAATGAAGCCTAAGAAACACAATCATGGACCTGGCCATCTCTCTTGCATAGAATTACATGAAGCTAACGAATCGGTGGATGACTACCTACCAGATGCATCATTATTTAAGGTGGAATCCATTCCATATTACCTAAAAGAGATCACATTATTTATTACAACATTAAAATCCCTGGATAACTATAACCCAACATAAAAGAGGCACTTAGTTATAAGAGTTGTGGAATATCAGTTGATTGCTGGACAATTATATAAACCGGGTATCGATGGCATCTTGCACAGATGTGTATTAGATCATGAGCATGAAAGAATTTTGTGGGAATGTCATGCTAGAGTTGCAGGAGTACATGTTGGTGGAAAATCGATATGAATAAATGTTCTTCAAGTAGGACTATGGTGGTCTATAGTCTTCAAAGATGCTAAGGAATACGCCCATAAATGTGGCGTTTTCCAACGTGTTGGTCGACCCTCCTAGCAAGATGGAATCCCATTGCATCTAGTTGAAGCACTACAACCCTTTGAGAAATGGGAAATAGACTTTGTTGGACCCATCAACCCACTGACAAAGCATTCAAAATTCCACTATATTATCACTGAAACATATTATTTAACCAAGTGGGAAGAAGATGCACCAATTCGAGACTATTTCATAGAGACAGTTACACAATTTATTTATGAAAACATTATTACTCAGTTCAGGTGGCTACTAAGTCTTACAATTGATCAAGGAATTTGTTTTTTGAACAATACTATTGAGTAATTGACAACTGAATTTCTAATTCAGCATCATAAAATCAATCCAGATTCCATACCACCCTAAGGTGAATGGAATATTGGAAGCATTCAACAAGATTCTAGAAAATGGGATGACCAAAGCCTATAGAACAAAGAAGGATGACGGTGATGAGTATATTCCAGCTATATTATGGGATTATATGACTACCACTAAGAATATTCACAACAAAACTTCATTCCAGTTTGTCTACAACATAGAATTTTTAATTCCTGCAGAGTGTGTAGTTCCAAATCTATATGTTGCACATGCAATACATATGATAAAAGAAGAATTAGCTGTGTAATGACTTGCAAAACTAATGGAACTTGAAGAATCCCATTTTATGGTAGAATATCATGTGACAATGGAAAAATGACGACATAAGGCATGGCATGATCACCATATCAATCCGAAACACTTTAGAAAATGTGACAAAGTATTACTGTATGACAACAAATTTATGAAGCATTTAGGAAAACTACATATGAATTGGTTGGGACTATTCATCGTTGTTGAAATCAAGGATTCAGATGCTACGAAACTTGCATATCTTGATGGTATATTACATCCAGGATGGGGTAATGGTGCATTCCTAAAGCCCTATATAGCTGCTCAGTAACTCCATAAGAAGCCACTCCTGCTTTTGGGTGTGAGTTACTTAGAAGTTAGGATTTATTTTTTAGTCCAATGATTTTTCTTTTTCTGCATTTTGTTGGTTTTTGTAGTTATTTTCTTTGTCAATTAGCCTTCATAATTTTGTTTGGGGAAGGTTTTGTTAGGGAAAATGTTCCTATAGTAGGGGTGAGACTACCAACGTACTGGGGTAAAAGGCATACATACAAGGTTCTGCAAGTACAATTATTAAGCAAAGAGATTAGGGTTTAGGAGTAAAATGTTCCTATTTAGAAGATTGATCCAAGATTCTCCTCTTGTTCTCCAATGCAACAACCTGCAAAAAAACTACAAACCTTCCTCAAACCAATTTGACTACAAATAAAAGGTTGGTATTTCTAAGAGAATAAAACATCAAATTGTAATCAGATCTAAAACATACATGAACAAATCTATTTGGAAAGGGAAGAATGTCTGATATTTATTAATGAATGAATCAAGTACATTAAGTTACCTTCCGTCAAGAATGGCACTCCATGAAACCAAGATTCAGGGTCTCCTTCTCCTCTTCTCCAAGGATCCCAACCTATGATAAGATGTCCCATGGTTTACAAGAAACTAGGGCACAAGTGAGGGGGATGTGAGTCTCCATTCCTCCAACATAACATTATAATGGGCTTGGTCTACATTCATGGTCCCTATCCCTCTCTTATATAGAAAGTGAAGAAGATATGGTCAAAGAGGAAGTAGTTACAACCGAAGAGGAGGTTCCAAAACCAACCATTTTTCATGGAGATATATATATTTTTAGTGTTTCTGAGGTATTCACGAATTTGAACATGGACAAACAGTGGGTACCTGCGCCTTTTACCATATGAAACCTTCATTTTTTTTGGAAAAACCTAGGGTTATGAACCTTACAACCTGCATTTTTGTGGAAAAATTGTCAAGACCATACTTTTCTAGGGGTTTTATGGATAAGTTTTGGTCTCCAAAGTTGTTCCTAAGGTTATTTCCTATCAAATGGGACATGAATTAGGTAATTAAATCCATCTAAAGCCTCAAATATGGCTCTTACATCCACAAATTTCCTTTTGTATGACTCATAGTAATCTCATGAAGTGTCTTCATGCGACAAAAAGATGTAAGTGTCGACATGGACGGAGAAGTGCCAATTTTGGCTATAAAAGATTCCCCCTAATGTATGAGGTCAAAGGGGAAGACGATGGCCAAAATAAATTATAAATAATAAAGGGTTGGGTCATGGAGTAGGATAAACCATAGAAACTAAGAATCATAGGCTCAAATGAAATACATGAAAGAGAGGAAATTTTAGTCAATCTCATCCCTGGGATAAATGTCCATGCTCAAAATAGCGAAACATGACCTCGAGGAGTATACAATAATGAAACAATACTGATGCATATATCATGGCCACTAGAATACAAGTGTGGATCCATGAGGAAAGTATAAATATGAACATAGCCACAGAAATACAAAAGGTGAATCTATGTCAAAACTGGAGAACATAGCCATAATGAACAAACTGGATCTTTGTCTCATCAAGAGCAAAAAATGAGTGTGGCTCAGTCTTGCGCAACTTGGGAAATAACAAAATATGATGATTCTATTATAGGCCCAAGGTCTTCAATCCAAACCGTCTTAAGGTATGAAACCTAATCATGCGAATAAATGAGTTGATGTTGAACGAGGGAAATTTCCATTGATGATTGCAATCCCCAAGGTACTACCGAAAAATCTAAACTTCGTTCCCATAGCAAGATGAGTTGAATTCAATGGGAAGAACTCTGCTGGAAGGGAGGCCTTAAGGCATCCTCCATCATCCAACATGAGGAGAAATAAAATCTTGATATAACCTGGAGTAGGACTGAATGCATGTTGAAACATATTGACACCAAGGAATGGATGATACATGAGGTCAAGGAAACTGCAGAATGACTGAGATAGGTTTCATCCTTGAATAATGAGAACAACACAAAAGTGACTTAGGCACCTTCGAACACAAAGGGACCATGATATAAATATGCAATGTAGGAGACATTGATAGACTCTCCATATGATTGGAGGAGTAACCAATCAGAGGATTATAGAACTCTAGAATCAAGTTTATCCTAAGGCCAAAACTAGAACCCAACCTAATTGATAGACTCAAAATAGGTGCTTTGTTTAAGGACATAGTTGACTTACTGCCATTAAATTGAAATCTATGTAACACTCTTCCCTTCCCCTTTCTCTTTTTAGGTACCTTTTTCATTTTTTAACAAACTTGACAAAGAACTAAAGCATGCTCGATAAGGATCCAAGCGCATGGAACAAAGCTATGCATACTGCAAGGAACATGAGAAAGATAAGGACACATAGGGTGTGTCTCCTCCGGATAAAGGATGTGAAATCACAAAGGAAAATTGATACATATCTTAACAGAAATGAGATCAGAGATGGAGGCTTATATAACAAGCTAAAAGTGTGGAATCTGGTATTAGGTTCATTATCGCAAGCAAGATCTAAATAAATGCATATGTGACTTAAACAAAAAGATGGGAGCCTTATAAGGGATGGCCAGAAATATATGAGGCTTCTTCTCAAAGTCATGGTAAATCTAGAAAGGCTTCCGAGCCTATGATAAAAACTTAGCATGGGCACCAAAATGGCATGAAGGTGCTGACTAGGGTGACCCATGTTAGGTAGGCTCTACTGTTGCACTGGTGCACAATGCATATAGATATGGCTATCACACCAATATCCAACATGTTCGACCCTATGGCGAATTTGGATGACAAAAGCTTCAAATGCATCATAACAAAGGGGAGGCCTAACCCTATATGCAAGGTTACAAATATACCTAACATGATCAAACAAAGTGTAAAAAAGGACCAGTAATCAAGTATAATTCCAACTAATAATCCTGTCTCCAAGAAACATTAGTACCAAGATCATATTTAAAAAATATGTAAATAAATATTTGGTACAAGTCACTATGGTATAAATACTTTCAACTTTATTATTATCAACAACAGGAATAATGTAGGTAGAGTTAATCAATTAAGACTCTATAGTACCAAATCCTAAGAACTTACAATCAACAAGATCAAATTCAGGATGAAGATCAGAGTTGAAGGACGTGATGGAATCTGCAAGAACAAATTCATTATTAGGGGAGTTGAAAATTCTAGAAGCAGAATAAAACTCAGCAGAAACACCGATTTGTGAGTCTATGGGAGAGTCTAATGACTCAACAGTAGGAATATCAGACTTCAAGGTCAAATCGGGGCTAGAGATAACTACAACTAGATCAATATCCAAATGAATGGAAGACTACATTATAGAATCTAGGAAAAATTCAGTAGAAGGAGGTATATCATCCCAGATAAAAAACATATCTAAACATTCAAATGGAGGTATTACCTGGTCAACTGTCGGGACCCAGTCTCGATAATTTAAGCACGAATTCAGAGTCTTATTCTCAATAGAAATTGGACTCAAGGAACAATATGCCACATAATTATCTTGTGACATGGTAGTGCCTACTGACGAGGGATATACTTGGTCTACAACTGGGTAAGAAGAGGGATCAACAAATGCAAACTGATCAATAGTGACAAGGATTTCGTTGTGAGGAAAATGTATCCTATGAAAGAGCGTAGACACCACAGTATGCATAGCATATACGTAATCACGTCCGAGGATCACATCAAATTCCACAGGGTCCTTTCAAACTATAAAATCAACTAAGCACGAGGATATACTACGTGACTAATACTCAATCTCACACGACCTCGTGCTTAAATCCGGTGTGAGTGGAGATTCACGGTTCACCTTCTACAAATATGGATTTTATCCCTAAATGAAAGACACCTATGTTTTGACAAGTTTGAGTGATCGTGAAGGAGTTAACTGACAACTTCCTACCTCTACAATCCTACTTAATCTATTAGGTGTTTTTCTAAACTAGAATAAAACCTAAGATCCTATCCAAGTTACTGATTGCTTGCTTTGAAAATTTGCTTCAAAATATTTCAGAAGAAGTAAAACAAGCACAACTAAAGAAAGATATCTTTTAATTGAAACATGAAGCACTTAATCACCACAAATATGCACTCACCCACTCTCCATTTATTTTGAATGCAAGTCCTAAAGGTATAATCTGGAATGCATATGCAAATTTTTTGTATCTAATGCAAATTTTGGTCTTTTCGAATGCAAAAGGAAAAAAATTAAAGTCTAATGTGCAAAATCAAACTTAAAACCTAAGAATGCAACTACTCAAACAACTAGCTATGCAAAAGAAAATTTATTGTTTTTTTGATGCAAAGCACTCCTAAATCCTTTAAGTCACTTGCAAAGTATTCTACCCACACTAGCTTATAAAATGAACCAAATTTTTATGCGTTTTCAAGGTGAGAACAAAACTGAAATTCAAAGTAACACACTACCAAAGCAAATGCAAAAACTTTCATATCTCCATATTAAACAGTTGAAGCAACCATAAACCTTCAGATTCCTATCATGTAAGCATGCCAAAAATTGGGAAAAGCATACACCAAGGACTTTTAGGCCCAAAAAAAGAAAAGGACCTACTAAGACATATGGTTCGATAAATCTAGGTTTGCACACAAACAGTGCAATAAAGGTCCTAAACCATAGAAAAGACACTTGAGCCTTCACTACAAAAGATATACCAAAAGCATAACAAAGGACAAGAAACCAATATAAATAGGAAAATCACTCAAACAGATACAAATAGGGTCAAATAGACTCAATAGGTTCCAAATCCAGTCAAACTGGAGCAAGTATATTTAATTAGACTCAAATTAGGGTAAAAAACACAAAACTAGTTCACAAACCCCCAACTTGGGTCACCCCAAATTCTTTCAAACAAGACCAAATTTACTCAAAAATATCCCAAATGTCAAAATAATATCAATCAAGAGACAAGACACCACTTCCAAGGGGTCCTACACAGACCTAGGATCAACAGGAGCTCCAAACATTGCAATCAAAACCCCCCAAAAAGCTCCAAAATTGAAAAAATCATGTACAAGAGGTACTCGCAAGTGTGAAAGGGTAAAATAGCGAGGGACCCATGGGTGGAAAATTCTTACACCTGCGAATTTATCTCATACCCACGATTGTAAGTACCACAAACTTGTGAGTATGCAGAAAAGTCAAAAAATTTCAAAATTCCACTCAAAAACTGAGCCACGAAGGGTCTAACAAAGATGAATGACTGGTCCTAACATGAAATTAAACTCAGACCTTCAAATATACTGGAAAAATGGCCTTGGATACCCCAAAGCAGATAGGCTTCTCCCCAGTGGAGTCGCCAGTTCTGTTGTTAGGGAAAATGTTCCTATAATAGGGGTGAGACTACCAACGTACTGGGGTAAAAGATAGACATACAAGGTTCTGCAAGTACAATTATTAAGCAAAGAGATTAGCGTTTACGAGAATGTGTACCCTCTTTAGAAGGTTGATCCAAGCTTCTCCTCTTTTTCTTCAATGCAACAACCTACAAAACAACTACAAACCTTCCTCAAACCAATTTGACTACAAATAAAAGATTGATATTTATAAGAGAATAAAACATCAAATTGTAATCAGATCTGAAACATACATGAAAAAATCTATTTGGAAAGGGAATAATGTTCGATATTTATTAATAAATGAAGCAATTACATTAAGTTACCTTCATTCAAGCATAGAACTTCATGAAACCAAGATTCAAGGTCTCCTACTCCTCTTATCCACGGATCCCAACCTATCATAAGTTGTGCCAGGGTTTACAAGAAACTAGGGAAAACGTGAGGGGGATGAGAGTCTCAATTCCTCCATCATGGCTTGGTATCCATTCATGGCCCCTCTACCTATCTTATATAGCAAGTGAAGAATATATGGTCGAATAGGAAGTAGTTACAACCGAAGAGGAGGTTCCAAAACCACCCCAAACCAACCATTTTTTGCGATTTTATATATATTTTTAGTGTTTCTGAGGTATTAGCGACTTTGAATAGGGACAACCAGTGGGTACCCGTGACGTTTACCATATGAAACATTCGTTTTTTTGGAAAACCCATGGGTTATGAACCTTACAACCTGCGTTTTTGTGGAAAAATGGTCAAAAACAGACTTTTCTGAGGTTTTTTGGAGAAGTTTTGGTCTCCAAAATTGTTCCTAAGGTTATTACATATCAAATGTGACATGAATTAGGTAAATCCATCCATCTAAAGTCCCAAATATGTCTCTTCCATCCACAAATGTCCTTTTGTGTGACTCACAGTAATCTTATGAAATGTTGTCATGCAACCAAAAGATGTAACTGTCGTCACGGACGGAGAAGTGCCAATTTTGGCTATAACAGAGGGAACCATATTTAAAATAATTTTCCATCAGTTCCATATTTCTTCAGTACAGTTACCTTATCCATAAGTCGGTGGTCACTCATGAGATGTTTCCACTGCTCTAGGTCATTCGTTATGTCATAACTCAAAAGTTTTCCAATTCAACAATAGAGGAAACCCCAGTAGCCTAATTTTCCCATCCATGTGATTCATCATTCATCATTAACCCACTCATGCATGTATTATTCACAAAATTTTACACTCGACTTGTGTGATTTCCATCATTGAGATCCCAACTTCATCGCCAAATCCCTTAGGCATCATTTCCCATCCAATCCATGCCATGTAGAAGGTCATCCCACACTCATTGCACATCTATAAATAGATACATAACATACTTTAACCATCATAAAACCTTCACCCATGTCTCTCCTTTCTATATTCATGAAAATAGTTTCACCAATCTTTGTGGTCATTCCCTTACTATTGTATGATATATTATCTATCATCAGGATTTTCTCAATCGCTTCCATGCAGAGAACCCCATTAATTTATCCCAATCTTAGTTCACGTTAGATGAACATTTCAAATCACAACACCCAATAGGAATTTTCGGGATCACGTTAGATGAACATTTAGAGAAATCAAGATGTTCTTTCGACTAGAGTTGGCCCTATTGTTCCTATCATGTATCACTCTATCAAGCTCCCTGTTTCCACTATGAAATTTTATGGGAGTTTGAGAGAGTGATATCTCACAAGATAAGACATAAACACTAATATTGATGCTTTTAGTGCCCATGATTAATCCTCATTTCTTAGTCTCCTTTATGCTTAGATCATCACCTCTGGAAGCCTTCTCTTTTGTCGAACATGAAGACAATGGTTTCCACCTATAATGGTGTCCTCATGGATGTAGATTTTTGAGTCCATTTCCTATAACGTCGCAACCAGGAGGGGCACAATATTTCTTGTAGGCATCTTTTCTTGATACAATACATGGCAATTTTCTTCAGTATCACCAATATAGATTCTAAATACCGGTTATATTCAATACTAGAAACGATACATCAATTTTGTTCAGTACCAGAGTTGGCTCCTTCATTTGAAGGAACAACAACACAAGATGCACAAGGATCAGTAATGCAACATATTTGAATCGAGATCGAGTCAACCTTTGGGGTTGGGGCCTGTTGGATCCTTCATTTTTGAATAAGACCGGAAAAGGAGGGAGAAGAGAAGGCCACAGAAGGAAGTGCAGAAAGGAAGCAGAAGTTGCAGAAACGAGGTAACATACGCAACACATTTTGGACCAGTTTTGGACCTACTCCACAAGTATAAAGGAAGCAGAGGGTACTAATCGGAAGAGAGAGAGAAGGGAGAGCATAAGATAAGTCAAGCATTTGAATATCATATCTAGGAGAAGATAGATATAGCCATATATGTAGTAGGAGTTATGTATCTAGGTTTTGTGTTGCATTTGTATGAGAAGATATCTCGCAACGAGTAATTCCGCGATCATTGGAAGGCCTCAAATCCACGATGTAATCTATTGTAATGATGAGAATTTTCCATAATAAGATGTATTGTTGGCCCCCTTAAAAAAAATGGTTATGCCTGTCTCGGATGTGCTTGATTATGTTTATTGTTATGATTAAATGGATGATATATTTGAATAAATAATGTTGCAATGTGCTTGAATGTATCGCGTTATCTCAATTATTGTTTCCATATTAATGGTAAAAACCCCACAATTGCATCCATATAGTTAACTATTCCCTATCTTATGCTAATATTGGATGTGTTCAGGTGAGACCTCCCCCCTTAAGGGGATCGGAAAATGCTAGCACACTAGACTACAACAACACCCTAAGTATAGAGTTGAATAGAGGACCAACAATATGGGAAATATTTTATTCAATATGAGTTGGCCATAGATGTTGTATAATGAAAATGCCTTAAATAAAATTCAAGGAATTTCTTCATCTATAATTTTGCAGCAGTGGCTCCTCCTTTCCCCTTTTTTGCAGTTAATTCTTCTTGATAAAGTGCCCATTCGAGCTTTCTACACAACCAATTCAAAGCGCCATGGTTCTTATAACAAGAATCTCTATCGTACAATGTTCGGATGACACTAAGAGATTCTTTATATAAATCTTGAGCTCTCTGTAGATTGTAATGTGTTAGAGAAGGCCCCAAGTTTCCTTTTGATACTTTGATGTATAAATCGTTTCCTTTCTATATTAGAATATCACACGATCATCGTGATCCATGGTTGAACAAATTCAAAATATTAATTTTCTATCATACTACTGGAAATTATACCTCTCTTTCTTGATTATCTCAAATTGGACTAAACCGAGCCCTATTCATTCCAGTAACAATAAGTGAGGAGTTGCAGATATATTAGATTGGACCTTTTTAATTTCTATGAAGCTGGATTCAGAGCATGCAAAGATATCTAAGCTATGATGGACACTCTAATATTTTCTTAGATAATGGAATGCTACCGAGGTTCTTCCACTGACCTCCTATCACTATAAATAAGCATGAAAAACTTTTCCAGCAAAACACAAGAAAGCTTAATGATTCGTGGGACATGTGATGATCAGCATAGACAGATTTATCAAGAAATATATACAAAATATTCGAATTGATATTGACTAACGCGTTAAGGCGTTTTTTTTATTTATATTAAACAATTTAAGAATTGGTGTGTTTATTATAATTTCAACCTTGTGACAATAAACATGGCATTTCTATGGCAAAGTCAAAGCGCATAAAGTGATAGAGTGAGGAAGAGAGTTGAAGAGTAAATGAGGGTCCAGTTAAACGACAAAAAAATCCCAACCAATGGTTAGAGTTGAATTAGTTAAGATGGATAAAACATCACATTCATTCATTCATTCATTGCTCACAGCCACCGAACAATGTAATACGCACTAAAACCATTATCCTGCAGCAACATTGTACTATCCCCACTGACGTAATTGGGACAAATGGAATCTGGTTTTCCAGCTACAAACTTCGAAGCATCGTATTAAACCATGACTTTGGGAAAACACTTTGGATATTGAAAAATAAGCCTCCACCAACCACCCAATACGTGGAAAGTGGTTCTATAATGTCACTGACATAATAAACCATACACAATGCCGCAGCAAGACATACTCCCATTTCATATTCTTTCAACCTAACACATACAATTATTCGGAGTTAACCTTTAATTCTGTACATATACTTTTATTCCTTGCATATTAGAGAGAATAACCCAAATAACCCAAATAACCCAATCATAATTTAGGAATCAAAACAGTTTGACTTTCTATCACAAGTTTTTATACCTTTAATATTTTTTAAAAAAGCATTTTTATTCCCTATGTATGAAAGAGAAGATCCCAATATCCCAATTGTAACTTAGGATTCAAAACACTTTTATTTTATGTCACAAGTTGTTATACCTATAATTCTTGTTAAAGAAGTTTTTGTAACTCTTTAGTTAAGTTTAAAGCTAAACACATGTACATCTGTTTCAGATCCTTTTCACCTTTAACATAAACTTATTCATGGTGATTATGGAAAACACTATCAATTTGGATTTGAATTAGTTTTTCAAGAAAAAATTGTAACTTGCTATTCATACAAATTTGAGAATCAAAGTTACAAAATAAAAAGTAAGAAAAGTTATTTGTAGGAATACCCTATCAAGCTACAAACAATGTCTTTCGCTGGATTCCATACATACATAACAAAAACTATGATACCCTCAATCATACCGATTTGCAAATATTTAAAAAAAACCTTCAGATAATCAAAACTATTTCAGAAACACTAAGCAGGACTGAAATTTCAAAGATGTCAATCGCATTGCTCAAAAAAAAAACTAAGGGAACTAGAAATAGAAATGAACACCCCTATCCATGAAAATTTCATCCACAAGTTCTTCAAAGTGAATGATTCCATCCAATTCCCTAATAACGATCTTCAATAACCTCTCATCTTTGTAATTTAGTTCCCTATGGGTAAATAAGAAAGTAATGAACCACTCCATTAAGTATTGAAATGTTTTCTTCGAGTGCTATAATAGAAGTACCATTATCATATCCCCTCCATTTTCCTAATCATTTAGTAATTTGGAATGTCCAATTACCCATAGATGAAGAATGCCTCTGAATTTTGCAAACTATAGCAAGCCTTGGAGGGCTAACAATTATGCCTTTGTGTTAGTACCAGAACATGATCCCATGCAAAGGAAGATGGCATTATAATTATTTTATTTAAATTTTAAGACCATCCCATCCCCACAAAATACTTTAGATTCTACTCCATTAAAGAAGCCAATACGAATAGATTCATCTAGTTGAGGCCTAGTCAAACATTCAGAATCAATTGGATTCTTTTCTTTGAAGTATTCTTTTAGGATTCTAGATAATCTAATACTGACAGAAATGTGAGGCTTGATTCCTTCAAAAGCATACAAATTTCGAGCCTTCCAATTGCCACAAATCACACAAATTTACATCTCCTTAAATTTTACCTTCCCGTTGAACCAATCTTTCATATAGTCCTGAAAATTTTTGCCCTGCCACATTTCATTATTATTTAACATCATGTTTACTTCATCCCAAACTTTTTTGAAGAATTGAAAATGCACAAAAACATGGGATATATCTTCATCATCTGCCATACATAGCCCACAGAAACAAGGACCAGAGAATCCATGTTTAAGTAGATTCTCCCAAGTGAGAATCTTGTTTTATATTGCAAGACACATGAAACATTTAAGCTTCATAGGAATATTCCATTTCCAAATCCTTTTGTCCCACCATTTAGGTGTGACTTTCACCTTCTCCTCATAAATTTCCTTGTAGATAAATTTAGTAGAGGAATTACCATTAGTCCCCACTCCTTCTCACACAAAAAAAATCCTATTATATTTCAATCGTATCCCTTTTCTATTCAGCTGCAAAATAACACAATTCCATTCCTCATCCACCTCACCTATTGGGCCCAATTCATTTCTCGGATACCAATAAGAGGAGGAAAAATAATCATTGCCCATTTTTTTCACTTGAGCAAGTACCAAAACATTTCGGTTGTACAGTTAAAAAATCAGAGAAGCAGAAAGGGGGGAATTATTTTCTCCCCCAACATAGGGGTGAATGTTAATATAGGCCTAGAGGATATTCCCTACCTTCCAATACAAATTTCATCCCAATGTTGGAAAAGATATGATTAATCCTCTCTAGATAATAGAAGCATTGGGAAATGTTTTAAGAGGTTTTCTTATCCAATCAACTACAAAGCATCTCTTTATATATTTTTCTTTAAGGACTTTGCTTCACAAACTTCTTCCAAACAACCCTCTCCGTAGACTCTTTAGACTCAAAGTTGAGCTGAACCAATCAAGGTGTTTTAATCCACACCTCCACAATGTTTAGGAATAGAAAGGAATTTCCCAGCTAAAAAGATGAAATTTATTACCTGAAGACTTTCCATTCCAAAGAAAACAAAACATCCCTTTTTTGATGCTCTCTAGGATATATGTAGGAATCTTTGCCAAAGAAATCCAATACACATGTATGCTTTCAATCACATATTTAATTGGGAAAATCCTACTAGCAATAGACAACCATCTAAAAGACAAGTTTTTTATTCTTCTATCAACCTTCTGGATAAACAAACTTTTCTATAATGTAAGGTTCTTTAATTTGTATAACAATTCTAAATTTTTTATTGGAAGTATCTCAAAAGGTTTTTATTGTTTATGAGTATGGAAAATTTTAAACATCCATAATTTTATTAAAGTGAAGAAACCGTGGCAAATCTTATCAAATCTTCAATTCCCAACCATAAATCGTTGGGCGATATTTTTGTAAAAATATTCAAATTTCTAAGGGTTTTATATTGTTTTTGACAAATTTTAGTGATAAAAAATGTTGTCCCATGGAATTTTTTTGTTGTTTCCCATTGTATCAAAATATTTTTTTCGTTTATTTCTTCTTATATATTTATTTACCGAGTTGGGCATGATGCAACTAATACATCACAATTCTATGTGGTGCAATGGTCGTAAATTTCACATCAAAAAGTTGGATGACAATAAGAAAACATTTGATTGTGCGATAACTACATTTTTTCAAGTCACTAATGTTTCCTCTAGAAGTGACAGGCATCCAAAAATATCTGAAAATATGTACTATGGTTATTTGGAAGATATAATTGAGTGTGACTTTAATTTCTTTAAAATAGTTCTGTTTGAGGTCAAAATTTGGTACAAGCTACGAATGAATGAATGTGATCCCGAAAGAACCGTTATTGAGCATGCCAATGGATTTACCATGCTTAATACAAGGGCACTTGAACTAGGTACATAGCATTATGTTCTTCCAAGTCAATGTGATAAGGTATTTACTCAAAGGCTCCAGGTAAAGCAGGTTGGTCATACATTGTTAGATATGATCCAAGAGGAAGACCGGTCAAGTATAATACATAGGAATAAGACAGTGTTGAACAAGAAGGTGATGCAGATCAGGAGCAGTTGGTCACTGACGTAGATGTGTCAGATGAAGAATCCGGCCAAGAATTTGGTCATCCAAATGATGTAGCAGACAATGACGTAGTCGTTGATGATATTGATGATGAATATATAACCGAAAATGACGTTGGTGTTGATGTTGATATGAGTGATCGTTTCAATGATAGAGATTCTGAACCAAATGACGATACATATGTTGAATCAGATTAAAAAGAATAACAATGACACTGTAGCAATGTTGGAATCTAGGAGGTATGTGAGAACATATTTTTTCATAATGTATTATGTTTAAATTATTTACTTTTGTCAATTTTTATTTAGTATGTTACATAATTATCATCATCATCATCCTCATTTTCACCATCATCATCATCATCATCGTTATTGAGGTCAAAATTTGGTACAAGCTACGAATGAATGAACGTGATCCCGAAAGAACTGTTATTGAGAATGCCAATGGATTTACCATGGTTAATACAAGGGCACTTGAACTGGGTACATAGCATTATGTTCTTCCAAGTCAATGTGAGAAGTTATTTTACTCAGAGGCTCCAGGTAAAGTAGGTTGTTCATACATTGTTAGATATGATCCAAGAGGAAGGCCTGTCAAGTATAATATAGAGGAATAAGACAATGTTGAACAAGAAGGTGATGTAGATCAGGAGCAGTTCGTCACTAACATAGATGTGTCAGATGAAGAATCCGACCAAGAAGTTGATCATCCAAATGATGTAGCAGACAATGACTTAGTCGTTGATGATATTGATGATGAATATATAACTGAAAATGACGTTGATGTTGATGCTGATATGAGCGATCTTTTCAACGATAGCAATTCTAAACCAAATGACGATACATATGTTGAATCAGATGAAAAAGAATAATAATGACATTGTAGCAATGTTGGAATCTAGGAGGTATGTGAGAAAATAATTTTTCATAATGTATTATGTTTAAATTATTTATTTTTGTTAATTTTTATTTAGTATGTTACATAATCATCATCATCAACATCCTCATCCTCACCATCATCATCATCGTCGTCATTGTTGATTTCATCGTCATCATCCTCATCCTCCTCCTCCTCATCATCTTCATCGTCATCATCATCATCATCATCCTCATCATCATCCTCATCCTCATCCTCATCATCATCATCATCCTCGGCATCACCATCATCCTCATCCTTATCCTCATCATCATCCTCGACGTCCTCATCCTCATCCTCATCATCCTCATCCTCATCTTCATCCTCATCCTCATCATCATCATCAGCATCAACCTTGTCCTCATCCTCATCCTCATCCTCATCATCATCGTAATCATCATCATCATCATCCTCATCCTCATCCTCATCCTCCTCCTCCTCCTCCTCCTCCTCCTCCTCATCATAATCATCATCATTGTCTCCATTATCGTCATCGTCATCTTCATCATCATAATCCTCATCATCATCGTCGTCATCATCATCATCATCATCATCGTCGTCATCATCATCATCATCATCATCATCATCATCATCATCATCATCTTGATCCTTATGCTCGGCATCATCATCATCCTAGTCATCACCATCATCCTCATCCTCGTCATCATCAACATCCTCATCCTCGTTCTCATCCTCATCATCCTCATCCTTGTCCTCATCCTCATTTTCATCCTCATCATCATCATCATTCTCATCCTCATCCTCATCCTCATACTCATCATCTCTGTCATCATCATCATCATCGACACTATTGTTTTCATCGTCATCATCATCATCATCATCATCATCATCATCATCATCATCAACCTCATCCTCATCCTCATCCTCATCCTCATCATCCTCATCCTCATCGTCATCTTCATCCCCATCCTCATCATCATCATCATCATCATCATCATCATCAGCATCATCATCATCATCATCCTCATCCTTATCATCATCACTGTTGCCATTGTCGTCATCGTCGTCATCGTCATCATCATCATCATCATCATCATCATCACCATCACCACCATCATTATCATCATCTTGATCATATTCATCATCATCCTTTAATTCTTCATCACCATCATCATCATCATCATCATCCTCATCCTCATCCTCATCCTCATCCTCATCCTCATCCTTATCCTCATCCTCATCATCATCATCATCATCATCGATGTTGTCATCATCTTCATCGTCGTCATCATCATCATCATCATCATCACCAGCGTCATTGTCATCTTCATCATCTTCATCATTTTCATCATCATCATTTAATTCGTCATCACCATAATCATCATCATCATCATCATCATCATCATCATCATCATCACCATCCTCATCCTAATCCTCATCCTCATCATTATCATCCTCATCCTCATCCTCATCATGATCATCATCCTCATCTTCATCATTGTCATTGTCATCCTCCTCCTCCTCCTCCTCCTCCTCCTCATCATCGTCACTGTTGTCATCATCGTCGTCGTTCTCCTCATCATCACCATCACCATCATCATCACCATCATCATCATCATCATCATAATCATCATCATCATCATCATCATCGTCATCATCATGATCCTCATCGTCATCGTCATCATCATCATCATCACCATCATCCTCATCATCATCATCATGATCCTCATCCTCATCCTCATCCTCATCTTCATCATCATCATCATCATCATCATCCTCATCATCCTCATCCTCATCCTCCTCCTCATAATCCTCATCCTCATTCTCATCCTCTTCCTCTTCTTCATCCTCTTCCTCGTCCTCGTCCCCATCCTCATCCTCATCCTCCTCCTCCTCCTCCTCCTCCTCCTCCTCCTCCTTATCCTGCTACTCCTCCTCATCATCACACTAGTAGAAAATGAGAGATAAGTGATTAGGCGACTAAAAACGTTAGTCACATACTGTTTTTTCAAGGGATAAATATGACTAAAATTTAGCAATTTTAAATAAGCCAAGAAAAAATGTCTAAGATAAATGACTAATTAGTCACGTGATAAAATATATGACTAGATAAAAAGTGACGAAAATAAAAATGACTAACATCAATGACTAACTTAATCATGTGTTCAATATAAACATGACTAACTAACAACGATTAATGTGAATTAGTCGTTTATGTTAGTCATTTTCAGTTGTGTCACACTGACATTGGAAAATTTAAATTTTGATAATGAATTTGTACAATAGTCGTTTATGTTAGTCGTTTATTTCTCAATATGTTTGTCATCAGAGATACTTAAGGCCCTAGGAACTAAGGTATTTATCACGCCTATTTTCTAGGATGGGTGATGATGTGACTATGCATGGAGGTATAGCTCAGAATGTGTTTCTTTTCGGAAGACTTAGCGAGGTGGGGTGCCATCATCTCGTTTGGAAATATGAACATCTAAGAATGTAATGGAACCATTTTCTTCTAATTCCATCATGAATTGAATTTTTTTAGATTGTTTGTTCAAATGTTTCACGAATTTGTTTAAGTTCTCCATACCATGAGCCCATTAAGTTGACATTTGTATCATCTACAAATATTACCCAGAATTATAGTTTGAGTGGTGAGGACCTAATGGCTGATTGTTCAAAATGATCCATGAAGATATTTGCCACTATAGTGGAGAGGGGGGATCCCATTGCGACTCCACATGTTTGTTCGTATAAGCATCCTTGGAAATTGAAGAAAGTCGATTGTAGACATAGCTCCACCAAACGTGTTTTTTGGGAATCTGTTAGTTTCTTAATTAAGGTCACAACTTCTTCTATGGGGATCATGGTTTATAACGATACCACATCTAGGCTCAAGAGGATGTCATTATTGTTGATCCTCATGTTTTTTATCTTACTTAAAAAACGTGTACAATCTTTGACATAAGTTTTTATGTTACCCATAAGATTTTTTAGTTTTCTAGCTAGGAGTTTATCCAAGAGGTAGGTAGGGGATCCAATAGTATTAACAATAGGTCTTAGGGGGGTATTATTCTTATGAATTTTAGGTAACCCATAGATTCTTGGAATAAGACATGTAACTTGGAAGATTTTTCTTTTGGTTTGGTCATCTAAAGAGGATGCTTTGATGGTATTCATGCGTAGTTAGTTTCATTATTTGCATCGTTGTTTGACCTCTTTGGCACATTCATCAAGTTATATTTCATGTGTTTCCATGTCATTGTCAAGTTGAGTTGGAAGCTTGGGGTTTTTCGCATTATGAAATATCGTCATGTCTCCTTTTTTCTATCCTTGAGTTCAGCTCATCTCATTGATCGTGTTGATATTTTTTTTTCCAAATTCCGAGTCTGTTAATTGAACCTCTCACCAATCAGTAAAACTTTTGTCAAGTTAAAGTCTTTTGGTCTTGATAGTGAAATCTACAAAATTTACGTCCTCCAATAAATCGTCATTGGCACCTTCCCATCAATATTGTGCTCACACTTATGCTCAGAAAGTTAAAAATTTCCCCATTGGTGCCTTTGGTTATGAAAATGCCATTCTTTCCTTTTTTAATAACAAAATGATACTCCCTCCCATTTTAATGTTCTCTTGAAATTTTTAAATTAAAAAATAAAAACAAAAAGATTATAATAATACTAATAATAATCCACTTTTCACCTTTTTACCTAATTCAATATGTTTTTAGTATATAATAATTAATATAATATGTTTTTCATGTATAAATACATTATAGTTAAACATTATATAATATATTAATATTAAACAATTAAATTTACATGGAGGGAAATGATTTGGGTGAAATAAAAATTAGGAATGGAGGGAAAGGAATTGAGAAAATAAAAGTTTGCAAAGAAATTGGGGAGTTTTGCTATCCTTCAGTCGAAGCTATAAGGGTTTGTGCTAGGTTAGAGAGTGTTTTTATCATAATTTGAGAAGCATCAAAACCTCAAGGGTTTACCATTCAAGTAGAAACCTAGCTGCAGTTTTCTTGTTTTTTTTAGGATGATAGGATGATAGAAGAACACCAGTCCACGACCAAGCAGCAAGCATCTAACCCTGATTTCCTAGACATTGTTATGTCTCATAGAGACAACTGCGATGGTTGAATATTGAATCGCTTTAATACCCTAGTAATATAAAATTGCATATTTTAAATATAAATTGGCTGAACATGCATATAGTATAAAAATATATCCTTCCTAGATTATGAGATACAAATTGGTATAAAGAGATCATATAGAGAAGTTATCATTAGTTTATAGAGATTTTATGGAACTATGATGGAACAAGGATTTCATTCGGGGTTATCTTCATGGATTTTTATTTTATTTTAATGGTTTTTAAATGAGATGTGGTAATTTGAAAAAGTTTTAATAATTATAAGTGGTTTAAAAAAATTTGACCCTTTTCTGTATTTGGTAAAGGCTAGAATCAGATTGATCGGTGTTGATGTATATGTAACTTTGGAATGTATTTCATATATGTATATTGTATTCCTATAGAGATGTTATTATTCCTCTATGCGGAAGTGTCATCATTTATATTGTAAGTGTCGTAACTTATACTTGATGGGTTATTAGACCACCTTGTTGGGGTCGGCCCTGTATAAGTCATGTGGGTCAAAGGGTTATTAGACCACCCTATTGAGGTTCGTCCCAGTCAGCATTATGTTATGTGGTTAAGTTAAGGCTGAACCAGTAAAGGTTATTAGGCAAGTCAAGTCAAGTATAAATAGAGTGCGGGAAGCACTCTATTTGATCATTCTATTCTCACACATACTCTTTGGAGTGTGGCGCACTTGTGGAGGAGGAGAAGCTACTACTAGGAGATGTCTATATCTTATGGTTGTGTTGTATCATTTCTCCATCTATCTCTGAGGAAGTTATTGGGGTTTTTCACCTTTATGGTTTTCCCCAAGTAAACTCTGTGTCTCTTGTGTGCTTGCATTATTGTTCATGATTGATATGCTGTAGATATGCTGTACATGTTGTTCTCTCAGTTAAGATGCTAGATCATATGGAAGTAAATTATGAAAAACTAACATGGTATCAGAGCTAGCCTGAAAGAAGGCATGGTATGGCAAGTATGACATGTGCTGCACTTACGATGCTAGGGCTTGATATAGCAAAAACCAGTCATCGTAGCACTTTCACTATAAATCCATTTTGGAGAATATTTCAGATCATAAACTTTTACAGGTCGAAGATCAGATCCCCATGTACCTTGTGTCCAAAGGACAACTTCGAATTCGTTGTACGTTGTGTTTTATGATCTGTACAATCTAGGGTTTCTGCCTCTTCCAGATCTAAGTCATAAACATGTGACCTAGGAAAAAAGGTCATCACTTGGGCTAGGAATATCCAAATGAAATTTTGTAAAGTGTGACAGGTAGTAAATGGAAGTTACTTTTGTAGGTAACTTTTTTAGAGGCTGAAACTTAACTAGTGACAAGTGGTATACCATACAAGTTATCTCTACTGTTTTATCCCATAAACAGGTCACATTGTGACACTTGGCATAAATATCTCTCATAGAATCCACTTGAGGTCAAAACTATGGGGTTGGAAAGAAGATAGGTCGAGATACCACAGGTAGAAGTTTCATACCCTATGGATAAGAAAGTTCGGAGTTACACTAGAAACAATCAGGTACATATTTCTGTCAAAACAGAATTACTTTTGAGCACCTTCATTCATGGCTTCGGGAATTTAGGGTTTCGGAGAAAGATGGAATTTTTGTAATCGGAGACCAAGGCTAAATGCTACTCATCAAAATTGAAATTTAGAGACCAAGATCAGAATTTTTGGTTATGCAGAAGGCCGAGCTTGATTAGACCCTAGTTCGGGACTTTGATCGAAAAAGTGGAAAATTAGGGCTTCTGCAAAAATGAGAATTTTTTTAAATCTGTGACCACGGCTGGAAGATCCTCATAAAAATAGAAGCTTAGAGCTTTGGATCGAACCTTTTGATTGGGCAGAAGGGTGGGCTTTATCAAACCCTATTTTGGGGTCATGTTCAGTGAATCCGTAAGTTTCAAAGGCAAATTTGAGGGGTGAAACTTTGCACTTTTTAAATTCTGAATATACCAGCTTAATCAGCTCATCAAGGTGCATCTTTCTATCCTTTCATAAGTTTGAAGTTCAAAGTTTGAATTTTTAGGGTTTCTCTGACAAACCCTAATCGATCTCCAGATCCAGTTTCTACAAATCAAGTGGATTGGGTTAATCCTAGAAGAGAATGGATTGGTCACCTGCATAAGTGAAGAAGTTCCTATTTCAGAGGGAGATGAGGCTGAGGCCTTACATAAGAAGATTACAAGAAATATCGATAGGTATGACTCATACAGGTATGTTTCAAATTATGTTCATAATTAAGTTTATGATATGTTTGTCATCATATTATTACGGTTAGTACAATCTTGGTTAATTTTAGACTTGTCATATCACCTTAATAAAATTATGAATGCATGATAGAAGATATTCATTGATTAGGGTTTTTGACACTTATGATTGTACTAATGAATTGTGATGTTGTATGAGGTTGATGTTGTCCACTAACATGAAAGGTACATCAAGAAAGACAAATCATGTTCTAGTTCAAGAACATATGACCATGGTGACATGAAGACAAAGGTTCATCCATTGCCATGGATCACATAGAAGATCTACTTATGAGGTATGTATAACTTGGTTAACCTATGAGATATGCAGGTTACTAGCATAAGTCATTGAAGAGAACAAGAAGACATCATGTGGGTAGGTTAGGCATAACTAGCTAACATACCAATCCAGGTATGTTTTTTTCTATATCAAGTTAGAATCCTACCTTGTGATAGGATCTCTTATATAAGTATACATGGCATGATTGATAATGATTATTCATAGGCTTGAATAATCATGGGTGTATGTATATTATGTTTCTTACCTTAATTGATGATATGACTAACCAGAAGAGTCATAAAAGTATAGGATTGAGTAATCACGGGTTTAGGCATATTGTGTTTCTTACTTTAATATGACTAACCATAAGAGTCCTTGAATACTAATGCTTATTATTTATGTTTGAAATGATCATGAATATACATGCTTAAGATTATTGTGTTTTGATAGTATTGAGAATATACTAATAAATGTATGATTATGTATGAGATCTCGAGGATATCACAATAATGATACTTGTAAGCATGCATAGTGATCTAGGATGGATATAAGTTCAAAGACAGGTAATCCAAGAAACAAGGTCAAGAGAAAGCACACTCTAGTAGTTTCTTCAAGGATGCAGATATTCAGAGGGAGTCGACCACTTCTCACAATCCACATCAAAATGGAGTTGCAAAAATTCAGAGGGAGTCCACCCAACAACCAAACAAAGATAAGTATTTGAATTGTCATTTCTTAACTATTTGTTTGTTTAAATAATGTTGTTCAATTATGTATATGCTTATGTTCCTAGACTTAGGTTGTGTATTATGCATATTAGAATAATTGCATTAATGAACAGTATACTACTAATATGCATGTGATGGGTACGTGGCCTATGGCACTATACAACATTCCATTGCTACTTATCTAGAATGAAACCTCTATGATGACATGTTGGGAGTTGTGCACACTCTTAACAATGTTCTGGTAGAGATTGGAAGGCATCTAGAAAGTTACGGGATATGGATAAATGTTGTATTGGCTAAGATAATTGCATGACTGTATGACATATTTCTTTATGTGTAAGAATTTGTTTTGAAAGCTATGAGATGTTCCTAATCATGCAATTTAACTTGTTTTGTAGGAAAGATCGTATACGAGCACCTACAAAAGAAGGACTACAACATTTGGTCTAGCAACAAATTTATCTATTGAAGATATTGAATATATTGAAGTTCCCAGGATTCAGGAAGAATGCCATGATCGAGGAGTACCAGTTGGTCATGAAGAATGATGTTTGGGATGTAGTCCCAAGACCTAAAGGGAAGTCTGTTGTGACTTCCAAATGGATCTATAAGATCAAGCACGTTGCAAGTGGTAGCATAGAGACTTTTGCTCCTGTAGCCAGATCCACTTTCATCAGATCAGTACTTGCTCTGGCTGCAGTGATGAAATGTAAGATACACCAGATGGATATCAAGATAGCTTTCTTGAATGGTATAGTTGAAGAGGAAGTGTATGTGGAATAGCCACTCGGGTTTGAGACACATGATAGAGGAACTCATGTGTGCAAACTGAAGAAATCCCTATATGGTTTGAAACAAGAACCCAGGACCTGGTATGGCAGGATAGATGGCTTCCTATCTAGTTTGGGCTTTACCAAGAGTAAAGCGGATTCCAACCTTTACTACAAGGTTGAGGAAGGAAATCCTGTGACTCTACTATTGTATGTGGATGACATGTTTGTAACAGGTGAGGATAGATTGATTTCCGATACGAAGAGGAAGCTTGCTGTCGAGTTCAAGATGAAGGAATTGGGTATGATGCACCACTTTCTTGGTATGGAGGTGTGGCAGAATGCAGATGGAATCTTCCTTGGACAAGCGAAGTATGCAGTAGAGATCCTGAAGAGGTTCAGGATGATGGACTGCAAGGCATGGTCACACCTATGGGATCAAACTTGAAGCTTCTGTGTGATGCTTCATCTAAGCCGGTTGATGCTACGATGTATCGTCAGATGATTGGGCCCTTGATGTACCTGATGAATTCGAGACCAGACATTTTTTTTTGCAGTGAACACCTTGAGCTAGTATCTGACAGATCCGAGACATGTTCACCTAATAGCTGCAAAGCATGTTCTGAGGTACCTGAAGGGTACAGTTGATTATGGGATTAAGTATGATGCGAATCATAATTTTAACCTGGAGGGTTATGTTCATTCGGATTGGGTAGGCAGTGCCATTGATCGGAAGAGCACTTCAGGGTGCTCCTTCAGTATGGGATTCGGTATGATCTCTTGGTTTAGCAGGAAGCAGTCCTGTGTGGCACTGAGTATAGCTGAAGCAAAGTATGTCGCAACTTGTTCGGCTAGTTGTGAGGCAGTGTGGCTTAGGAAGCTATTGTCCGATTTGTTTGATCTCCAGATGAGTGCTACTTGTATATGTTGCGACAACCAGAGTTGTGTGACGTTGTCAGAGAACCCAGTGTTCCATGACAAGTTGAAGCATATTGATATCAAGTTCCACTATATCCGGGATATGGTGCAGATAGGAGTAGTGAAGCTCCTGTATGTTGCGATAGACGAGCAGATAGCTAATGTGTTGACCAAGCCGCTTGCTAGAGTGAAATTTGAATACTTCAGAGGGATACTTGGTGTACTTAAGATCAAGATGCCTTCTAAGGGGAAGTGATGAGTCCGGAGACACAGATGCACATGAGTCGTTTCGACATGGTGGCAGGTTAGTCCTCCCATGGTCATTGATGTAAGTGCTAGGGTCGTTCCGACCTGGTGGTAGGTTAGTCCTCCCATGGTTGTTGATGTAAGTGCTGGGGCCGTTCCAACATGGTGGTAGGTTAGTCCTCCCATGGTCGTTGATGTAAGTGCTAGGGCCATTCCGACATAGTGGTAGGTTAGTCCTCCCCTGGTTGTTGATGTAAGTGCTGGGGCCATTCCGACATGGTGGCAGGTTAGTCCTCCCATGGTCATTGATGTATGTGCTGGGGCCGTTCCGACATGGTGGTAGGTTGGTCCTCCCATGGTCGTTGATGTAAGTGTTGTGAGCCTTTCACATGGTGGTAGGTTAGTCCTCCCATGGTGAGTGTAAGTGTTGTGTGTGCACATATGGGTTGTGCTCCGTGGACTATGTGATGATCTGAAGATGATGATGTGATATTTGGGTACACAAGTTTTGCAGAGGCATATAATCAGTCCTGAGATGCTCTTGCAGGTTTTGCAGAGGTAGTGTAATCAGTCCTGAAAGATCTTGTAGGTTTTGCAGAGGCAGTGTAATCAGTCTTGAGGTGTACCTACTTGATGGATTGCTCGCAGAGATGATGATGATCAGGATGATCATGTGATGATATACATCAGGTGGATGTATGGTGAGTATCAGGTTGATACTTTGTGGTCATGGACAGGTTGTGCAGTGGCATGTAAAAGATCATGGGAGATTTGATAGGTTGAGCTGTGTGCTCGTAAAAGGCATGGGATGCTCTTGCGAGGTTTTTTCGACGCACGTGATGAGTCTTGAGAATTCCACAGTATGGCCAGTGATGATGAATACCTATAGGTGGTGGGCCTACATCCAATATGAAAAACAACTGGCTTTGTGGAAATTTCTATGACGAGTAGATTCATAGATTAATTTAGATAGCAGCAACAATGATGATGACAATGACTTGATGACGATTATCCAGTGACAATGATCTAGAGACGAATACTTGTGCTAGAAGACCTATGTCGAGAAATACCTTCCTAGTTAAGAGGGAGTGTTGATGTATATGTAACTTTGGAATGTATTTCATATATGTATATTGTATTCCTATAGAGATGTTATTATTCCTCTATACGGAAGTGTCGTCATTTACATTGTAAGTGTCATAACTTATACTTGATGGGTTATTAGACCACCTTGTTGGGGTCGGCCCTGCATAAGTCATGTGGGTCAAAGGGTTATTAAACCACCCTATTGGGGGTCAGCCATGTGGGTCAAAGGGTTATTAGACCACCTTATTGAGGGTCGTCCCAGTTAGCATTATGTTATGTGGTTAAGTTAAGGCCGACCTAGTAAAGGTTATTAGGCAAGTCAAGTCAAGTATAAATAGAGTGTGAGAGGCACTCTCTTTGATCATTCTATTCACACACACACTCTTTGGAGAGTGGCGCACTTGTGGAGGAGGAGAAGCTGCTGCTAAGAGATGTCTATCTCTTATGCTTGGGTTGTATCATTGCTCTAACTATCTCTGAGGAAGTTATTGGGATTTTTCACCTTTATCGTTTTCCCCAAGTAAACTCAGTGTCTCTTGTGTGCTTGCATTATTGTTCATGATTGATATGCTGTAGACATGCTGTACATGTTGTTCTCTCAGTTAAGATCCTAGATCAGATGGAAGTAAATTCTGAAAAACTAACAATCGGTTTTCTCAGTGATGTGATATCATATTGATCTCTTCATCTTATTGATCTCCTCATAGAATCAGATTTAAGATTGATCCATCAAGGAGATCTTTTGTTCATCCATTCACTGCTCCATTAACATTAATCCATGCGTTTTTGTTTTGCAGAATGGATGTGTATTCTATATCAAAAGACAAACTGGTGTCTTCAGCAATATAAACAGTATTGCCTTCCATTCTCTACTACCTAATGGGCTCTTTTTGGTTATGGGATTTACTTAGCCTCCCTGGAATTGATTGTCTTGGATTGACTGAGCTCAACAAAATATAGAATGGCTACAAGATTACAGTCACATTCTATAATGTGTTTTTTCTTAACCACTCTACAATATTAGGATCTAGGTGAAACGCTAGTTATTCTTGTTTGAATTATGGTGAAATTTCTAGTTGAAAATTAGTGAGCTATCCTATAATTTGCTAATACTGTAAGAAAATACAAAACCTATTTTATGTTTTTAGATGTGGTTTTATTTTAGTTAGGGTTTGTCATGGATGGATGACATCTTTGGATTTTTGGTTTGTAACCTCAGTGGAAAATGTCGATGGTGCAAATAGAGCACAACGAGACCTTTGAACGTGGGAAGCCTAATCCTGGGGTCTGAGTGATCCTATTTTGGGCACTATTGATTGCAAAGTGAAGTGTGAAACCTGCTCTACTATCATGGCGGAGTTCCCTAGTCACTTTGGGCCCATGGCACCTCGAGCTAGCCAAACCCATGTACCATATTGGTTTATGAAGACTGTTCTTTCAATTCTTCATTGCATTTGTTTCAATTGCTCGTGCATTCTCACAGATGAGGTATGTCACCAAAATATTCTTTTAGTTTCTTGGTGTTTTTAGTTTTAAGTGTAGTGGCACTTTGCTTTATATTGTAGAATGAATTCATATTGCAGAATATTTTTTGTTTTCCCTTTATCATTTTTCCTCCAAACCCAAAAAGCAGTCTTCCTTTTAATGTTAATTTAATGCCCTAAAAACTGATATTTAGAATTGACTCCGATGATCATGTAGTCAAACTTCCTTAGACTAGGCCTGAAAATGATTCCAATCATGTCTATATCATAGTGAGCTGCACCAGTGTGCATCATCTCCATCGCACAACCTACAAGGCCAAATGAACTTATTCCTCGCCCAATTTACAAGGATATCACTCTTCGATACCACTCATTCCGCCAGCTTTGAAAACCTTGTGGATTTGTGAAATTAGCACTGAAACATAGTATTTTAGATGATGAGATTTCTTAAGAGCGCTTTCAGTTTTTGATGTTCTCCTTTCGATAGTTTTTTGGCACTAACTTGGGCGCAATAGATGGTGAAAAATTATCAATATCTCCAGAATTGAACAGTGAATCGGTGGGCTTTAACAATTTAACAATGTTTCAAATGATGGTAAAGGATATTGCGCACCCCTCCGAAGCAGTTTTAAATATTGGCCTTTACTTTTGCAAAATGCAAGAGATAGGCAGGTTGAATTATTGTATATGAAACAATTCCCAATCTAAAGTCCAGTTCAAATCCGTTCATGAACAAGTTTAAATACATTTTCAAATATCTGCTCATCAATGGGCTTACTGCTGTCCAGATATATAGCATAGCACAACCTCTTGATTGTATTTCAAAATATAAAATGAATGGTTGCTCGAGTGCTCGACATTCTTTTGGGGCACTATTCTTCTTACTTGGATACAATTCATAACTTTAGTATGGCATTTTGACACTTGGGATTAATTGACTATGGCGTTATTGACCTGCTACGTTCTTCTCTACTGCACTTGTCATTGGCTATGACACCCAGAAATGATACCATTTGGTTCATCTCTTCGTTGACTTTTGGATACTCTAACTCAGCTCTCCATGTGAACTCTTCCTGTGATTGGGTAGCAGTTGAATGCTCCTCTATCTGACCAATTGATATTGAATTTGCTTCTTCTAACTAGATCTCAAGGGCATTCCCATTCATTTGCAAATGCCTCTTCCTATATATAGTTTTTCTTAGGGTATCAAGATCAAAGATCTCCATTAAGAAGAAAAACAAAGGTATTGCAACCTCATGATGAAGATTCAAATCAACAAGAGAAACAAAATCTACAAAGTCACCAACAAATTATCTAGCAACATAAAATATTTCAGAACTGCAAACAAAAAAGCTTTCCTCATTCCATTAGCTCCTTTGAACACTTGGTACTCAAAACTTGGATGCATGGTTGGCCATGAAACTTTGATGGTGCACACCATTTTCTTTCAAAGGCACCTTTTGATAGAGCTTAACTACTTCTGACACTTCAGTTTTCGGTGGCTTGCATTGGCACTTTATCCCGCATGTAAAAGGAAAAGGTCCTTTGTGTATTTATATACGAAGCTCTGTTGAAATATCAAATTGCTTAATTCTTAACGCATGAACACTGGTGAGTTCTCCTTAACACTTTGCGCACTCGTAACATTTGAATACTCAGTGCGTACTCTAACATTTGAATACGAACTGGCAAAGGGTGGCGATTGTGGAGTTTGGTTGCGACCTTGATTAGTGGTTTGGATGGTTATAGAGTCGATCTCTTTTATCTTAATAAACATAATCAAAATAATAATTTAGTAAACCGGCTCTACACCGACTTCATATAATGATGGGATGTTGACCATAAAACAAAAATAGAAGACGAGGCTTTCGGACACAACATAAGAATTTTGGTGATGTGAATTTGGAAAAAGTTATGCAAATGCGTTTTAAGGTGACACAGGATAATGAAGGTTATGGAAGTTGGCGCTAAGAATTCTGGTGATGTGAATTTGGTAAAAGTTATGCAAATGAGTTTTAAGGTGACGACAGGCTAGTGAAGGTTATGGAAGTTGGCGCAAAATTGACAAGAGGCTAAAATTTTGATAGGGTAAATTTGGTATCTACAGTGGCTTGTGATGATCAATTATCAAACTCTTCATGATGAATGATATGTTTCTTAAATTGTGAGACAATTATCATGCTTTCCAATATTTGTGAGTGTTTGAAATCAGATGTCAGATAAAGGTATAACTTTTTTGTAAAAGAATTTGTTGTTTTAAGTAAATATGGAGGTGTTACAGCCATTTCGAATGGGTACCCACATGTGTTTAATAGGAGGTTATAGGCTGATGAAGTTGTTTGGTGTCTTAGTATCTTTAGGAGGAAATGAAGTTATGATAGATTCAGACCTATATTTCTATTCTAGAAAACTATTAATAGTAAAGAAAATGGGGTACTAAGTAATGTATCTATAGTTTCTCACATAAGTGAGAAAAAGCAAAGAGCATCTAAATTTATAAAGGATGAAGTAAAGAGGTGAAAACAATTTCTATTTATTGAAGATTACTCATGAAATGGTCATTAACTCATTCTACAAAACCAACAAATCACGATTTATCAATCATAGCTGTTGACCCAACATTGACCTTCAAAAAATTGAAAAATGATGGTGACACAAGAGTTCAGGGGTGTTTTGCTAAGAAGTATACAAGGAAAGGTGAATTCATAACATATTATTTCCATTGGATCCAATTTGAAACTGGCATGCTATTTTCGTGCACCAGATTGAAGGCATATTCTAGGATCTAGACCCAACACACAGAAAGGGGAGTTTTTGCTGCTGCAAATGAATCACTATAGATTTGTAATAAGATGGGGCCGACCTGAAGATATACATAAGCAGTTATTTTTCCCATTTCAAACTAGAGAGTGTATGTGTGCTGATAGGTAGCTCGATGTAGGTTTATCTCATTGCAACTCCACCCATGGTTGATGAATTCTCTCTAATGGAAATTTCTTGGAATTCCCTCTTTATTTTAGTTTAATCCAAGAAGCAAATGATCTGTAGGCCATGTTGGGTGAATTGTGTGGGGTTGTAAGCAAAAAAAGAATCATATGATGCCATCTGAAAGTGTATAAGGATAATAGACTAGGTATACTACAACCTAGTATGTTCTAATTTCATCCGGACTTGCAAATCCACTTGTTGGCATGCATTTTTCTGAGCCATGTCAGCTTGATTTGCAATCTCTCTCCATGAAGTTGATTTTCATGGATTTTGCAACAATAGAGGTTTTAAGGTTGAAATTGAAAATATAACACTGTGGGAAGGTTTGGAAGGTCATGTAAAACACTAAGAAAGTTCGAAATCATCATTTGGGTTCTTATTGAAGCTTGGGGGTACATTTTTCCAATTCTACCAAAATAGAAAAAATCATTGAGATTGCCATTTTTGGAGCTCTATAACTTCCAGATGGAGACAGTTTTGGGAAATGTGATTACACCAGGTTGTATCCCATGTTAAATAATTCAACATTGTACCTTTGGATTACATGAGTTATGTATTTAAGAGTGTTTGACATGCACTACGATATTTTCCTACATAGTGACCTCCGACACACCATCATGAGCTTCGACCATAATCAAGGGTCGCTCATGCTCCAAAACACATCTTCTCAATATTTCGTCGGGTCCTAGTTTATATAATTGACCCACTATGATTTCAGTTTAATATCGAGTAATATAAAATTCCATATTTTAATACCCAGTAATATAAAATTGCATATTTTAAATATATATTGGTTGAACATGCATATAGTATAAAAATATATCCTTCCTAGATTATGAGATATAGATTAGTATAGAGAGATAGCCTTATCAGATAGAGAAGTTATCGTCAGTTGATAGAGATTTTATGGAACTATGATGGAACAAGGATTTCATTTGGGGTTATCTGAATGGATTTTTATTTTATTTTAATGGTTTTTAAATGAGATGTGGTAATTTGAAAAAAAATTAATGATTATTAGTGGTTTAAAAAAAATTGATCCTTTTCTGTATTTTATATAGGCTAGAATCAGATTGATTGGTTTTATCAGTGATGTGATATCATGTTGATCTCTTCATCTTATTGATATTCTAATAGAATCAGATTTAAGATTGATCCATCAAAGAGATATTCTGTTCATCCATTCATTGCTCTATTAACATTAATCCATGAGTTTTTGTTTTGCAGAATGGATGTTGATTCTATATCAAAAAACAAACTGGTGTCTTCGGCAAGATACACAGTATGCCCTTCCATTCTCTACTACCCAATGGGCTCTTGTTGGCTATGGGATTTACCTAGCCTTCGTGGAAGTGATTGTCTTGGATTGACTGAGCTCAACAAAATATAGAAAGGCTACAAGATTATAGTCAAATTCTATAATGTGTTTTTTTTTCTGAACCACTCTACAATATTAGGATCTAGGTGAAAACCTAGTTATTCTTGTTCGAATTATGGTGAAATTGCGAGTTGAAAATTAGTGAGCTGTCTTATAATTTGCTAATATTGTAAGAAAATACAAAACATTTTTTTATGTTTTGAGATGTGGTTTGATTTTGGCTACGGTTTGTCATGGATTGATGACATCTTTGGGTTTTTGGTTTGTAACCTCAACGATAAATGTCGGTAGTGAAAATCGAGCACAACAAGACCTTTGATCGTGGGAAGCCTAAACCTGGGTTATGAGTGATCCTCTTTTGGGAACTATTGATCGCAAAGTGAAGTGTGAAACCTGCTCTACTATCATGCCGGAGTTCCCTGGTCACTTTGGGCACCTAGATCTAGCCAAACCCATGTACCATATTGGATTTATGAAGACTGTTCTTTCAATTCTTTGTTGCGTCTGTTTCAATTGCTCGCGCATTCTCTTAGATGAGGTATGTCACCAAAATATTCTTTTAGTTTCTCAATGTTTTTAGTTTTAACTATAGTGGCACTTTGCTTTATATTGTAGAATGAATTCATATATGCAGGATATTTTTTGTTTTCCCTTTAGCCTTTAGTAGGTTTATGTCTTTTGTTTCTGTAACATATTATGTAGTAGGCCATTTGTGGATTTTAAAATTATCTTATCTTATCTTATCAGGGAAACTCTGGATTTTTGTTCCCACATACATGTGGAAATAACATTGATAAAATTACTAAGCATGTTTTGCAAGATATATTGTATCCAACCTATTTTCCTGCCAAAACGTAGTAGCTAAAGTTTTTTTGAGTAGGAGTATCTACTAATTGTTCCCTTCAACGAAGGTATAAGGTAATTGAGTTATGTATAAGATTATGTTTTTGTTGTATGGAACACACCCAACCACGTCTTAAAGCCATAAGTCTGGGCCACAAAATGTTACTTTTTACTAGGGTGGTCTTGTCTTACCTAACCTCAAGAATGTGAGCTCATTTTAATGGATTAGGAATTCCAAAGCACGCAGTGTCTTTTCATTACTCAATGTTGGGATCCGGTTGATAAGAAATAAACTACAGTTGTAAGATCGTAAGATGGAATTATGTAAATTCAATCCTAAAAAATTCTCTTTCATTAGATAAGAAAGATGACTTGTGTTGATGTATATGTAACTTCGGAATGTATTTCAAATATATGTATATTGTATTCCTATAGATGTTATTATTCCTCTATACGAAAGTGTCATCATTTATATTGTAAGTGTTGTAACTTATACTTGATGGGTTATTAGACCACCTTGTTGGGGTCGGCCCTGTATAAGTCATGTGGGTCAAAGGGTTATTAGACCACCCTATTGGGGGTCGGCCATGTGGGTCAAACGGTTATTAGACCACCCTAGTGGGGGTCAGCCCAGTCTGCATTATGTTAAGTGGTTAAGTTGAGGCCGACCTAGTTGAGTAAAGGTCAAGTCAAGTTAGTGTATAAATAGAAAGCGTGTCTCTCTCATTTTACACATTCTACTCTCTCACTCACACTTGGGAGAGTGGCGCACTTGTGGAGGAGGAGGCTCTGTTTCTAGGAGAAGACTATCTCTTGTATTTTGGTTGTATCATTGCTCTATCTATCTCTGAGGAAGTTATTGGGGTTTTTCACCTTTATGGTTTTCCCCAAGTAAACTCTGTGTCTCTTGTGTGCTTGCATTATTGTGTCCATGATTGATATGCTGTAGATTTGTTGTACATGTTGTTCTCTCAATTAAGATCCTAGATCAGATTGAAGTAAATTCTGAAAATTTAACATGGTATTAGAGTTAGCCTAAAAGAAGGCATGATATGGCATGTATGACACTTGTTGCACTTACGATGCTAGGGCTTGATATAGAAAAAACCAATCATCGTAGCACTTTCGCTATAAATCCATTTTGGAGAAGGTTTCGGATCTGAAACTTTTACAGGTCGACGATCAAATCCCCATGTACCTTGTGTCCAAAGGAAAACCTCTAAGTCGTTGTACTTTGTGATTTATGATCTGTACAATATAGGGTTTCTTCCTCTTCCAGATCTAAGTCAAAATCAGGTGACCTTGGGAAAAAAATCATAACTTGGGCTAGGAAGATCCAAATGAAATTTCATAAAATGTGACAGGTAGTACATAGATTGTTCTATCGCAAGAAAATTTTTCAGAAGCCGAAGTTGAACCAGTGACACGTGGCACGCCGTACAAGTGCGCTCTCCTGTATTATCCCATAAATAGGTCACGTTGCGACACTTGGCATAACTCTCTCTTAGAGAATCCAATTGAGGTCAGACCTATCGAGATTAAAAGACAGCAGGTCGGGATATCTCAGGTAAACTTTTTAGAGGACGAAGTTGAACCAGTGACACGTGGCACACAATACAAGTTAGCTCTCCTGTATTATCCCATAAACAGGTCACATTGCGACACTTGGCATAACTCTCTCTCAGAGAATACAATTGGGGTCAGACCTATCGGGATGGAAACATAACAGGTCGGGCTATCTCAGGAAAATTTTTTAGACTCTTTGGATCGAAAAGTTTGGAGTTACTCCATAAACAATCAGGTACATATTTCTATCAAAACAGAATTATTTTTTAGTACCTTCATTCATGGCTTCCGAAATTTAGGGCTTCGGAGAAAGTTGGAATTTTGGTAATCAGAGACCACGGCTGGATGCTACTCATCAAAATCGAAATTTAGAGACCAAGATCATGTTTTTTGGTTGGGCAGAAGGCTGGGCTTGATCAAACCCCAGTTCGGGACTTTGATCGGAAAGATGGAAAATTAGGGCTTCTGCAAAAATTGGAATTTTGGAAATCTGTGACCATGGCTGGAAGCTCCTCAGAAAAATTGAAGCTTAGAGTTTTGAATCAAATATTTTGGTTGGGTGAAGCTCTGGGAAACTCAAACCCTAATTCAGGGTCCTCCCAAGTGAATCCGAAAATCTAAAAGGAAATTTCGAGGGGTGAAACTTTGCAGTTTTCAAATTCTGAATATACCAACTTGATTAGCTCATCAAGGCGCATATTTCTATCCTTTTGTAAGTTTGAAATTCAAAGTTTGAATTTTTGGGGTTTCTTTGACAAACCCTAATCCATCTCCAGGTCCAATTCTTGCAAATCAAGTGGATTGGGTTAATCCTAGAAGAAGATGGATTGGTCACCTGCATAAGTGAAGAAGTTCCTGTCTCAGAGGGAGATGAGGCTAAGGCCTTCCATAAGAAGATTACAAGCAATCTTGATAGGTATGGCTTACAGGTATGTTTCATGGTTAAGTTTATCATATGTTTGTCTTCATATCATTACAGTACAATCTTGATTAATTATTGGACTTGTCGTATCACCTTAATAGAAGATATTCATTGATTAAGGTTTTGACACTTATGATTGTACTAATGCATTGTGATGTTGTATGAGGTTTATGTTGTTTGATAACATAAAAGGTACACCAAGAAAGTCAAATCATGTTCTACTTCAAGAACATATGCTCATGGTGACAAGAAGAAAAAGATTCATCCATTTTCATGGATCACATAGAAGATCTACTTTCGAGTATGTATAACTTGGTTCTACAATGGTTAACTTATGAGACATGCAGGTTACTAGCACAAGTCACTGAAGAGAACCAGAAGACATTATGCGAGTATGTTAGACATAACTAGCTAGCATGCTAATCCAGGTATGTTTTTCCTATATCAAGCTAGAATCCTACCTTGTGTTAGCATCTTATACTGTTGTTGATAGTGATTATTCATGAAGTCATAGGTTTGAATAATCATGGTTGTATGCATATTATGTTTCTTACCATAACTGATGATATGACTAACCAGAAGAATCATGAAGGTATAGGTTTGAATAATCACAGGTTTTATGCATATTATATCTCTTATCTTGATTGATGATTCAACTAACCAGAAGAGTCCTATGATCAAATAAGAATATGTATGAGTAAAAGAAGGCTTCCCTGAAACCTTGAATACTAATGTTTATTATCTGTGAATGATCATGAATATACATGTTTAAGATTATTGTGTTTTGATAGTATTAAGATTATACTAATAAATGTGTGATTATGTATGAGACCTCAAGGATAACACAATGATGATACTAATAAGCATGCATAGTGATTAAGGATGGATGTAAGTTCAAGGACATGTAATCCAGGAAGCAGAGATCAAGAAGGAGCACAGTCCAGTTGTTCCTGCAAGAAAGCAAAGGAGCACACTTCAGTAGTTTCTGCAAGGATGCAGATATTCAGAGGGAGTTGACCACTTCTCACAATCCACATAAGAATGGAGTTGCAAAAAAGAAGCAAATACTGAGAGGGATTCAACCCAACAATCAAACCAAGATAAGTATTTGAATCGTCATTTCTTACATAGTTGTTGATTTAAATAATGTTATTCAATGATGTATATGCTTATGTTCCTAGAATTAGGTTGTGTATTATGCATATTAGAATAGTTGCATTGATGAAACAATATACTACTAATATACATGGGTAAGTGGCCTATGTCACTATACAACATTCCATTGCTACTTATCTAGAATGAAACCTCTTTGCTGACATGTTGGGAGTTGTGCACACTCTTAACAATGTTCTGGTAGAGATTGGAAGGAATCTAGAAAGTTACGGGATATGGATAAATGTTGTATTGAAGCATTGGATAAGATAATTGTATGACTGTATGACATATTTATTTATGTGTAAGAATTTGTTCTGAAAACTATGAGATATTTTCTAATCATGCAATTTAACTTGTTGTGTAGGAAAGATTGTATGCCATCATCTACAAAAGAAGAACTACAACATTTGTTCAACAACAAAATTATCTATTGAAGATATTGAAGTTCCCAGGATATGGGAAGAATGCCATGATCCATATCGATCATGAAGAATGATGTTTGGGATGTAGTCCCAAGACCTGAAGGGAATTTTGTTATGACTTCCATATGGATCTATCAAGATCAAGCATGTTGCAGATGGCAGCATAGAGAAATATAAAAGTGATGAAATAGAAGTTACACCAGATGGATTTCAAGATAGCTTTCTTGAATGGTGTAGTTGAAGAAGAAGTGTATGTGGATCAGCGACTTGGTTCTGAGACACATGATAGGAAATCATATATGTGCTGAACTTGGTATGGTAGGATAGGAAGCTTTCTATCCAGTTTGGTCTTTACCAAGAGTAAAGCTGGTTCCAACCTTTACTACAAAGTTGAGGAAGGAAATCCAGTGATACTACTTTTGTATATGGATGACCTTTTTGTAACAGGTGAGGATAGATTGATTTCCGACATGCAACGAAAGCTTGCTTCCGAGTTCGAGTTGAAGAACTTGGGGATGATGCACTATTTTTTTTTTGGCATGGAGGTGTGGCAGAGTGCAGATGGAATCTTCCTTGGAAAAGGGAAGTATGTAGTAGAGATCCTGAAGAGGTTCGAAATGATGGACTGCAAGGCTATGGCCACACCTATGGCATCGAACCTGAAGCTTTTGTGTGATGCTTCATTTGATCCAGTTGATGTCACTGTGTATCGTTAGATTATTGGGTCCTTGATGTACTTGACGAACATGAGACCAGATATTTACTTTGCTGTGAACATATTGAGCCAGTTTCTGACGGATCTGAGAGATAATCACCTGGTTGCTATAAAGCATATTCTAAGATTGGGAAGGCAATGTTGTAGATAGGAAGAACACTTATGGGTGCTGCTTCAGTATGGGATCAGGAGTGATCTATTGGTTTAGCAGGAAGCAGTCTTGCGTAGCACTAAGTACAACCGAAGCAGAGTATGTTGGATGAGCATGTTGCAGATGTATTGACCAAGCCATTGGCCAGAGTGCAGTTTGAGTACTTCAGAGAGAGGATTGGTGCACTTCAGATCGAGGTTCCTTCCAAAGGGAGGTGATGAGTCTGGAATATGTAGATGCACATGAGCTTTTCTGACATGGTTGATGTGTTCTCCCATGGTCATGATGTAATTGCTGAGCCATTCTCACATGGTGGTAGATGTGTTCTCCCATGGTGTAGATGTAAGGGCTGAAGCCATTTTTCACATGGTGGTAGATGTGTTCTCCCATGGTGAAAAAGTAAGGGCTGGAGCCTTCCTCGAAAGGTCGTAGATGTGTTCTCCCATGTCGGTGGTGTAAGTGATGGACAATGTGCATCTAGGCTGTGCTTTGTGGACGATGAGATGATCTAAAGAAGATGATGCTATGATGATCAGGAGGATCATGGATGATGAGCATCAGGACGATGCTCTAGTTACTGCTCTGTGTATGCATCATTTTGATGTTGGATATGATAAGTTGGATCATTTATATTTGTGTGTATGTACACATCGTGTTGATGTTGGATATGATCAATTGGATCATTTATATGTATGTATGCATCAAGTTGGATGCTGGATATGATCGGTTGGATCATTTGTATGTATTTGTATATGCATCATGTTGGATGCTTGGACCATGTATCTGTATATGTATCAGGTGGATACATTGTATGATCAGGTAGATCATGCATGTTGATATGTATCATGTATTTGTATTTGTATCAGGGGGATACACTGTATGATCAGATGGATCATGTATGATGATATATATAAGGTAGATACTTGGTATGCATCAGGTGGATGCATTGTATGATCAGGATGATCATGATGACAAGCTCCAGGGTGTTGCTTCAGATCATATGTATCAGAATGGTACAGTGATGATGATCAGTGTGATCATGAGCATCAGGATGATGCTTTTTGCGATGATGATCCGTTGGATCATGAGTATCAGGTTGATACTTGGAGGTCAGAGATGATATGTGGTAGGTTGTGCAAATAGCATGTAATTAGTCCTAGGAGATCTTGTCGGTTGTGCTGCGGCACATAAATGTTCCTGGGATACTCTTTCCAGTATTGCTATGTAGTATGTAATCAGTCCTCAGATATCCAAAAGGTTGAGTTGTGTGCTCGTAATCAGTCCTGGGATGAGGTATTACTATGGAGACATGTAATCAGTCCTGGAGATCCAAGAGGTTGAGCTGTGTGCTCGTAATTAGTCCTGGGATTCTCTTTAGAGATCTTGCTAGTCGTACTACGGCACATAAATGTTCATGGGATGCTCTTTAAAATTTTTGTCTATCCACATGTAATCAGTCCTGGAGATCCGAGAGGTTGAGCTGTGTGCTCGTAATAAGTCCTAGGATGCTCTTTAGAGATCTTGTCGGTCGTGCTGTGGCACCTAAATGTTCCTGGGATGCTCTTTAAAGGTATTGTGGAGGAGATGCATGTAATCAATCCTGGGATATCTTGCCGGTCGTGCTTAGGCACATAAATGTTCCTGGGATACTCTTTCCGGTATTGCATCCGCACATAAAATTAGTCCTGAGAGGACACCTCTATTAGACTGTTCGCACAGATGATGAAGACCTGCAGGTGGTGGGTCTACATCCAGTATGAAAAAGGACTCGCTCTGTAGAACTTCCTATGACAAGTAGATTCAGAGATTGATTGAGATAGCAACAGCAGTGACGATGATGATGACTCGATGACGATTATCGAGTGACGATGATCTAGAGAAGAAGACTTGTGCTAGAAGACCTGTGTCGAGAAATTCCTTCCTAGTTAAGAGGGAGTGTTGATGTATATGTAACTTCGGAATGTATTTCACATATATGTATATTGTATTCCTATAGATGTTATTATTCCTCTATACAGAAGTGTCATCATTTATATTGTAAGTGTTGTAACTTATACATGATGGGATATTAGACCACCTTGTTGGGGTCAGCCCTGTATAAGTCATGTGGGTCAAAGGGTTATTAGACCACCCTATTGGGTCTCGGACATGTGGGTCAAAGCGTTATTAGACCACCCTAGTGGGGGTCATCCCAGTCAACATTATGTTAAGTGGTTAAGTTGAGGCCGACCTAGTTGAGTAAAGGTCAAGTCAAGTTAGTGTATAAATAGAGAGTGTGTCTCTCTCATTTTACACATTATACTCTCTTACTCACACTTGGGAGAGTGGAGCACTTGTGGAGGAGGACGCTCTGTTGCTAGGAGAAGACTATCTCTTGTATTCTGGTTGTATCATTGCTCTATCTATCTCTGAGAAAGTTATTGGGGTTTTTCACCTTTATGGTTTTCCCCAAGTAAACTCTGTGTCTCTTGTGTGCTTGCATTATTGTGTCCATGATTGATATGCTGTAGATTTGCTGTACATGTTGTTCTCTCAGTTAAGAACCTAGATCAGATTGAAGTAAATTCTGAAAATTTAACAACTTGGAGCTCTGTATTGTGGAATCAATATTTAAATCCAATTATTAATTTTATTGGACTTGTCGACATTGGTGACATTGGAGGATGCAGATTGTATGCATTTCTCATAACATTGATTGGATTCAAGATTGCTTCTAGGAGGATCATCCAAGATTTGTAGTCCTAGAAAACAAACAGGAAACACCTAAGGGTGCGATGTTGTTTGTGGTTTTTTTCCAGAGTGGTCATGAGAGCACCTGACCCAACTTAATGGTCATAATGGTTCTACCTCCTTTGGCCTCCCTTGTGGGGGTGAACTAATCAATTTTTGAAATTTTAACTCTGGTGGGGGCTAAGACAATCCCCACTCTCACTTCCCCGGCTAACCTCTTGTGGTGGCTATCCTTTCATTGATTGAACCCTTGTTAGCTGGAAAAAATCTATCCAAGAAAATGCGTTAAACGAAATTTGGTTACTGACATTGAACTTTGTCAATGTGACTTATCCTTAATAGCATAAGTTAGGAATAGTATTTTGAAATTGAAATGCAAATTAGCCATTGTCCAAAGATGTGGAAAAAAAATTTGTACAACAATTACTTAGCAAGGTTATGGAAAAAAATGGGAAACAAAAAAAATTTGGCTAAAAATGCAAAAGAAAATTGACAAAAACTATGTTTAAGATTAATTGGAAATTCTTGTAACAATGGGTCCAACAGTTGGTGAAAACTCCATAAGCCCAACTTTAATTGTAAATTTGTTTATCTTGCATTTGTTTTCTCACTTTAGCTCATTTTTATTCCTTTGATGTTGGTACCCATTGCATGTTTCCTGTATTTGGTAACTTGTAATAGATTTATAGTTTATATTTTCACTACTGTCTATCACTTTATATTTGAACCTATATGTATAATGCTCACGCCTCACAATTGTTTCATTTAAAATAGTAATAAACATTTCTTGTTGCCCAACATATCAAAACTTTATATATGTATGTTTATTGTAGTTAAATAGTACGCAGTAAAACGAAATTTCATTTGACAATGTTCACACATTATAAAGGCTGAGTTAGACTGAGTTAGAATACCTGGCATATTATATCATTGTAACCAAAAAGAAAAACATATCTACGGAAGTGATAGACACTACTGACAAGATAAACTAAGGCCATTTCTGAATCAACTTCACGACTTCACCTGCTATAATGTGTTGTCTAATTAATCATAATCAGAGGCAATAGGAAAATAAAATTTGAAACGTCTATCCTTTCAAAACATTTTACTTGTTGGTTCAAACTTGCTTTCACTGACAATAGGCAAAATAGCTAGTTTGTTGTGAGCTAAGAGCCAAAAGAAGGTATTCATTTTTGGGATTGAATGTTTGGCCCCAAGTATTTCCAATTGTGTGCGTGAATCCTATTGCTTTCTACTTGATTCCATAGCTACCTGTATGCTTCCCCAATTGTATACTCTCCCTTAGGTATCCATGTTTTGAAGTCTCTTATATTTTATTCTTTGAATTAGGGAACATACTATTAGTCTTCTATGAAATATTGGCTCATTCGATAATTGAAGAGGAAGAAGGACATACATAGGGATCTGCAATGGTGGTGATATTCTTTATAGTTAGTTGGCCTTTGATTTTGTTGACTCTTTTATTTGTCACTCTGGTAGGGTAAAGCCCATATACCCATATATTCCCCGATGTTTCTCCGTTTTGCATCCAGAACATGGAATTTTTAATTAAGGGGAGATCCTGACTTTTATGGATTTCCATCAGTGGGAACTTGGATGGAATGGTTGTGAGTACCCTGTAATTCATTTTCTATCTACTAGATTTACTATGTAACGTTTGAATAACTTCCATGATTTTTATTCCTTCTCCATTAATTTTGATTCTTCTATTTAAGGGTGCTAGTGTTGGGTGTGTGAGCTATCTCAAAGAAAACACCTAATATTTAGTTATCAACCGGGGTTGGTAATCTTAGAGTTGAGAAAAAGTATATACTAAGGTAGAATGATACCTAAATTTCGGCTTGTCAGACCTTAAACTATTAAATAAAGAAAAGATCGAAAGATCTTTCAAAATGAAAAACCGAGTAAAACTTCAGAAAGACAACAACGAAAATAACTGAACCTGTCTAAACTACAAGATAAAAATAGTGTCAAACAATACTATTCTATTCTGTGATTAAAGAATCAAGAAGACAAAAAAAAATATTCAAGACTACACTAAAGAATCTAATTCCATTCTCCTTGGGGATCCTGAGGAAGTGTATCAAATGTAATGGGAATAGGGGTGAATGTATCGAAGTGGCTTTCAAAGGTAACAAGAAAACAAAATGGAACTAAATCTAGTTTAACTTCTACAAATAAATGCAAGCTAAAGATTATCCAACTACAATTAACTTTAAACATAATGACCTTTATTATACCTATAGACGAGGGACTTGAACTGAAGAATTCTAGAAGCAAGTAGAAAACTTGATAAAGATATTAAATTCAGAAGCAAGTAGAAAACTTGATAAAGATGTTTTACTCCGGAACTAAATCCTATTCCATGAATCCATTATTAGTATGAGAAGAATAATCGAAGATTGAGATGATTTGGAGAATGAAATTACTAAACTTAACCTAATACTAATATTGTTAACATACAATAAACTACACTGAAAATGAAACTAATATATTCTGAAACCATAAAGCATTAATGAATTAGACATAAGGAAAATATAACTTATAAACAATTGAAGCAGGGTTTAAGGAAAGAGAAAAAGAAAACTAAGGATGATGACAAAACTTGATCAAAACTTTATATGAAATACAACAAGGTCTTAATGACTCCTAAGAATACTAATTGAGGGTAAAAGAGATTATAATTTGAAGAAAACCTAAAAACTGTTGATGTATATGTAACTTCGGAATGTATTTCACATATATATATATTGTATTCCTATAGAGATGTTATTATTCCTCTATACGGAAGTGTCGTCATTTATATTGTAAGTGTTGTAACTTATGCTTGATGGGTTATTAGACCACCTTGTTTGGGGTCGGCCCTGTATAAGTCACGTGGATCAAAGGGTTATTAGACCACCCTATTGGGGGTTGGCCCTGTCAACATTATGTTATGTGGTTAAGTTCGAGCCTACATGAGTTAGGTAAAAAGGCAAGTCAAGTCAAGTATAAATAGAGTGCGGGGGGCACTCTATTTGCTCACTCACTTCTCACTCATGCACTCAAGGAGGAGTGGCGCACTTATGGAGGAGGAGGATCTGTTGCTAGGATATGTCTATCTCTTATGGTTGGTTGTATCATTGCTCTATCTATCTCTGAGGAAGTTATTGGGGTTTTTCACCTTTATGGTTTTCCCCAAGTAAATCTTTGTGTCTCTTGTGTGCTTGCATTATCGTCTCCATGATTGATATGCTGTAGATATGCTGTACATGTTGTTCTCTCAGTTAATATCCTTGATCAGATTGAAGTAAATTCTGAAAATTTAACATGGAATCAGAGCTAGCCTGAAAGAAGGCATGATATGGCATGTATGACACTTGTTGCACTTACGATGCTAGGGCTTGATATAGCAAAAACCAGTCATCGTAGCACTTTCGCTATAAATCTGTTTTGAAGAAGGTTTCGGATCTGAAATATTTACAGGTCGAATATTAAATCTCCAGGTACCTTGTGTCCAAAGGAAAACCTCTAATTCGTTGTATTTTGTGATTTATGATCTGTACAATATGGGGTTTCTGCCTCTTCCAGATCTGAGTCAAAATCGGGTGACCTTGGGAAAAAGGTCATAACCTGGGCTAGGAAGCTCCAAATGAAATTTCGTAAAATGTGATAGGTAGTACACAGACCGTACTATCTTAGGAAACTGTTTCAGAGGCCGAAGTTGAACCAGTGACATGTGGCACGCCGTACAAGTTCGCTCTCCTCTATTATCCCATAAACAAGTCACTTTGCGACACGTGGCATAACTCTCCCTTAGAGAGTCCAATTGAGGTCAGACCTATCAATATGGAAAGATAACAGGGTGAGCTATATTAATAAAAAATTTCAGAGGCCGAAGTTCAAACAGTGAGACGTGGCACACCGTACAAATTCACACTCCTGTATTATCCCAAAACAGGTCACGTTGCGACATTTGGCATAACTCTCTCTCAGAGAATCCAATTGAGGTCAGACTAGTCAGGATGGAAAGCTAACAGGTCCGGCTATCTCAGGAAACATTTTCAGACCCTGTGGATCGAAAAGTTTCGAGTTACACTAGAAACAATCAAGTACATATTTTTGTCAAACAGAATTATTTTTGAGTACCTTCATTCATGGCTTCCGGAATTTAGGGCTTCGGAGAAAGTTGGAATTTTGTAATCGGAGACCATGGCTGAATGCTACTCATCAAAATAAAAATTTAGAGACCAAAATCAGAATTTTTGGTTGGGCATAAGGTCGGGCTTGATCAGACCCTAGTTCGGGACTTTGATCAGAAAAGTGAAAAATTAGGGCTTCTATAAAAATGGGAATTTTTGAAATCTATGACCACGGCTAGAAGCTCCTCAGAAAAATAAAAGCTTAGAGATTTGGATCAAACCTTTTGATTGGGAATAAGAGTGGGCTTCATCAAACCCCAGTTCAGGGTCACGTCCAGTGAATCTGGAAGTTTCAAAGGCAAAATTGAGGAGTGAAACTTTGCAGTTTTCAAATTCTGAATATACCAGTTTGATCAGCTCATCAAAGCACATATTTCTATCCTTTCAGAAGTTTGAAATTCAAAGTTTGAATTTTTGGGGTTTCTCTGACAAACCCATATCCAGCTCCAGGTCCAGTTCTTGCAAATCAAGTGGATTGGGTTAATCCTAGAAGAAGATGGATTGGTCACCTGCATAAGTGAAGATGTTCCTGTTTCAGAGGGAGAAGAAGCTAAGGCCTTACATAAGAAGATTACAAGCGATCTCGACAGGTATGACTCATTGAGGTATGTTTCGAGATTTGTTCATGATTAACTTTATGGTATGTTTGTCTTCATGTTATTACGGTTAGTACAATCTTGACTTGTCATATCACCTTAATAAAACTATGAATGCACAATAGAAAATATTCATTGATTAGGGTGTTGACACTTATGATTGTACTAATGCATTATGGTGTTGTATGAGGTTTATGTTGTCTACTAACATGAAAGGTACACCAAGAAAAACAAATCATGTCCTGGTCCAAGAACATATGATCATGATAACATGAGGACAAAGATTCATCCATTGTCATGGATCTCATAGAAGATCCATTTACGAGGTATGTATAACTTGGTTTTGTAATAGTTAACCTATGAGATATACAGGTTACTAGCACAAGTCATTGAAGAAGAACAAGAAGACATCATGTGAGTATGTTAGACATAAATAGCTAGCATGCTAATCCAGGTATGTTTTTCCTATATCAAGCTAGAATCCTACCTTGTGTTAGGATCTTATACTGTTGTTGATAATGATTATTCATGAAGTCATAGGTTTGAATAATCATGGTTGTATGCATATTATGTTTCTTACCATAATTGATGATATGACTAACCAGAAGAATCATGAAGGTATAGGTTTGAATAATCACAGGTTTTATGCATATTATATCTCTTATCTTGGTTGATAATTCTAACCTGAAGAGTCATAGGTTTGAGTAATTACAGGTTTAGACATGTTATGTTTCTTATGATTTGACTAACCATAAGAATCCTACATCAACATTGAATGCTAATGCTTATTATTTTTTGTTTGAAATGATCATGACTATACATGCTTGAGATTATTGTGTTTTAATAGTATACTAATGAATGTATGATTTTATATGAGATCACAAGGATAACACAATCAGGATAGTAGTAAGAATGCACAGGGACCAAGGATGAATATGAGTTCAAGAACAGGTAATCTAGGAAGCAAAGATCAAGAGGGAGCACACTCCAGTTGTTCCTGCAAGAAAGCAAAGGCACACACTTCAGTAGTTTCTGCAAGGATGCAGATATTTAGAGGGAGTTGACCATCTTTCCACAACAGAAAGGTGTAGAAGAAGCTACTTCAGATTAGGACTCCAGCAGCTCCTGTAAGGAAGAAAAGACTCAGAGGGAGTCCACCCAACGAACAAACAAAGATAAGTATTTTAATTTCTTGCATATTTGTCTGTTTAAATAAAATTGTTCAATGATGTATATGCTCATGTTCCTAGACTTAGGATATGTATTGTGCATATTAGAATAGTTGCATTGATGAACAGTATACTACTAATATACATGGGTAAGTGGCCTATGGCACTGTACAACATTCCATTGCTACTTATCTAGAATGAAACCTCTTTGCTGACATGTTGGGAGTTGTGCACACTCTGAACAATGTTTTGGTAGAGATTGGAAGGCATCTAGAAAGTTACGGAATATGGATAAATGTTGTATTGAAGCATTGGCTAAGATAATTGCATGATTGTATGACATATTTATTTATGTGTAAGAATTTGTTCTGAAAACTATGAGATGTTTTCTAATCATTCAATTTAACTTGTTGTGTAGGAAAGATCGTATGCCATCACCTACAAAAGAAGAACTACAACATTTGTTCAGCAACAAAATTATCTATTGAAGATATTGAAGTTCCCAAGATACGGGAAGAATTCCATGATCCGTTGATCATGAAGAACGATAATTGGGATGCGGTCCCAAGAGCTGAAGGGAAGTCTGTTGTGACTTCCAAATGGAAGTATCAGATCAAGCATGTTGCAGATGGCAGCATAGAGAATTATAAAAGTGATGAAATAGAAGATACACCAGATGGATTCAAGACAGCTTCCTTGAATGGTGTAGTTGAAGAAGAAGTGTATGTGGAGCAGCCACTTGGTTATGAGACACATGAAAGGAAATCATATATGTGTAGAACTTGGTATGGTGAAGATAGATTGATTGCCGACACGCAGCGAAGGCTTACTACCGAGTTCGAGATGAAGAACTTGGGGATGATGCACTATTTGTTTTTGGCATGGAGGTGTGGCAGAGTGTAGAAGGAATCTTCCTTGGACAAGGGAAGTATGCAGTAGAGATCCTGAAGAGGTTCGGGATGATGGATTGCAAGGCCATGGCCACACCTATGGCATCGAATCTGAAGCTTCTATGTGATGCTTCATCTGAGCTGGTTGATGTCTCTATGTATCGTCAGATGATTGGGTCATTGATGTACCTGACGAACACGAGACCAGACATTTGATTTGATGTGAACACATTGAGCCAGTTCCTGACGGATCCGAGGAGTGTTCACCTAGTTGCTGTAAAGCATGTTCTGAGGTACCTGAAGGGTACAGTGGATTATGGACTCAAGTATGAGGTGAATCAAAAGTTTAACCTGCAGGGTTGTGTTGATTCAAATTGGGCTGGCAGTGCTGCAGACATGAAGAGCACATCTAGGTGTTGCTTCAGTATGGGATCAGGTGTGATCTCATGGTTTAGCAGGAAGCAGTCCTGCGTGGCACTGAGTGCAGCTAAGGCAGAGTATGTTGCAGCCTGTTCAGCTAGTTGTGAGGCAGTATGGCTACGGAAGCTACTGTCTGAGTTATTTGATCTCTTATTGGATGCTACTAGTATCTTTTGTGATAACCAGAGTTGTGTGAAGCTGTCCGAGAACCCAGTGTTTCATGACAGGTCGAAACACATAGAGATCAAATATCACTATATTAGGGATATGGTGCAGAGAGGAGCTGTGAAGCTCATGTATGTTGCGATGGACGAGCAGATTGCAGATGTGCTGATGAAGCCACTAGCCATGGTGAAGTCCAAGTACTTCAGAGAGAGGCTTGGCGTGCCTCAGATCGAGGATACTTCGAGGAAGAAGTGATGGACACATTTTCTGAAGCCATTCCAAGCATGTTGGAAGGGGAGCTCTTCACATGGCTGTGGATGTAAGTGCTAGATGATGAGCATCAGGATGATGTTTTGGTTTCTGCTTGGATATGATCAGTTGGATCATTATATGTATATATGTATGCATCATGTTGGATGCTGGATATGATCGGTTGGATCATGTGTATGTATTTTCTATATGCATCATGTTGGATGTTGGATATGATCAGTTGGATCATTTATGTATGTATGCATCATGTTGGATGCTAGATATGATCAGTTGGATTATTTATGTATGTACGCATCATGTTGGATGCTGATGGATACATTGTGTGGATCATGTATCTTTGTATGATCAGGTAGATCATGTATGCTAATGGATACATTGTGTGGATCATGTATCTTTGTATGATCAGGTAGATCATGTATGATTGATGGATACATTGTGTGGATCATGTATCTATGTATGTATCAGGTGGATACTTGGTGTGCATCAGATGGATGCATTGTATGATCAGTATGATCGTGGATGACGAGCTTCTCCAGAGGACATGCAGCAGGATGTTGCAGTGATGATGATCAGGATGATCATGTGTACATCAGGATGATGTTTGATGAGTATCAGATGATACTTTGTGGCCGTGGATCAGGTTGTGCAAGTAAGCATGTAATTTGTGCCCTGGGAGATTTGCAGATGGTCTTTCGAGGTTTTTCTTATGGCATGTAATTTGGTGCCCTGGGACATCTGGCAAATTCTCTTGCGAGGTTTTGCTTGGGAGGACATGTAATTTGTTCCCTATGAGATTTGCAGATAGTCTTTCGAGGTTTTTCCTATGGCATGTAATTCGGTGCCCTGGGATATATGGCAGATGCTCTTGCGAGGTTTTGTCCTATGGCATGTAATTTGCTCCTGGGAGATCTGGACAGGATGAAAAAGGCCTCAGATGCTTCAGCCAGGTTTTTCCATGACCACATGTAATTTGCTCCTGGGATATCTGGACAGGATGAAAAAGGCCTCAGATGCTTCAGCCAGGTTTTGTGGTGGACCACATGTAATGTGCTCCTGGGAGATCTGATAGGTAGAGCTGTGTGCTCGTAACAGCCTAGGATGCTTCAGCCAGGTTTTGTGGTGAAATCATATGTAATGTGCTCCTGGGAGATCCGACAGGTAGAGCCGCGTGCTCATAACATCCTGGGATGCTTCAGCCAGGTTTTGTGATGGGTCACATGTAATGTGCTCCTAGGAGATCTGACAGGTAGATCTGCGTGCTCATAATAGCCTAGGATGCTGCAGCCAAGTTTTGTGACGCACGTAATAAGTCCTGAGGATTCCACAGTATGGCCAGTGATGATGAAGACCTGCAGGTGGTGGGCCTACATCCAGTATGAAAAAGGACTGGCTCTGTAGAACTTCCTACGACGAGTAGATTCATATATTGATTGAGATAGCAGCAGCAGTGACGATGATGATGACTCGATGACGATTATCCAGTGATGATGATCCAGAGAAGATGACTTGTGCTAGAAGAACTGTGCTGAGAAATACCTTCCTAGTTAAGAGGGAGTGTTGATGTATATGTAACTTCGGAATGTATTTCACATATATGTATATTGTATTCCTATAGAGATGTTATTATTCCTCAATATGGAAGTGTCGTCATTTATATTGTAAGTGTCGTAACTTATACTTGATGGGTTATTAGACCACCTTGTTTGGGGTCGGCCCTGTATAAGTCACGTGGGTCAAAGGGTTATTAGACCACCCTATTGGGGGTCGGCCATGTGGGTCAAAGGGTTATTAGACCACCCTATTGGGGGTTGGCCCAGTCAGCATTATGTTATGTGGTTAAGTTCGAGCCCACATGAGTTAGGTAAAAAGGCAAGTCAAGTCAAGTATAAATAGAGTGCAGGAGGCACTCTATTTGTTCACTCACTTCTCACTCATGCACTCAAGGAGGAGTGGCGCACTTATGGAGGAGGAGGATCTGCTGCTAGGATATGTCTATCTCTTATGGTTGGTTGTATCATTGCTCTATCTATCTCTGAGGAAGTTATTGGGGTTTTTCACCTGTATGGTTTTCCCCAATTAAATCTTTGTGTCTCTTGTGTTCTTGCATTATTGTCTCCATGATTGATATGCTGTAGATATGTTGTACATGTTGTTCTCTCAGTTAAGATCCTAGATCAGATTGAAGTAAATTCTGAAAATTTAACAAAAACTGAATTTTAATTAAGCAAAATGATGTAGGAAGTAGGAAGGTCCGAATACCGGTCCGGATGACTATCCAAATGACAATCCGAATGGAGGAAGCGATTTAAACTAAAGAGAGGAGAATATTGGATGATCTTAACTACTAGCTGTCTGATGCATATGATCCTACAGTGCAGGGGAAGCAATGAATAAGCTAGTTAAGAGCTAGAGTAAGAAAAAGCCATCTATGTTAGGAAACTAACTATTTCCATTTTATCTTGGAAACGAGACTGGAATGTATATAATAACTAATCTTCTGCTATATGAAAGAAACTACAAAACTCTAGTTTATAAGTAGATCTAAGAGGTGAAACTAACTAGACTCTAAGTTAACTAAGTAGACTAAATCCTTTAAATAAAACTATTTAAGCAAACTAAATAAACTAGATGTGATCTAAACTACTTAAGCATATGAAATAAACTAAGTGTGACCTAAGCTATTTAAGAAAGCCAAATGAACCTAAGTGTGACCTAACCTATAATGAAAGCTAAATGAACTTAAGTGTGACCAATCATCAATTGTATTCTAAACAGTATTAACATAAATAACAATAGGATGCATATAACATAACACAGAAATCTTATTTATATAAACTATCGAACATGAACAATGATAAAATACATAGCACGAAACAGAAATTTCATCTATGTAAACAACAGAACATCAATTATATTACAGGACAAAAACATCATGTATAAAATAAATACAGAGATGAAATAAACAACACAATTTTATATGTAGAAAATCAACACAAAGTATATACACAGACAGGAGACCGTTGGTCGTTGAGGGGCCCATATCAACAAACAGAGGCTGAGCCTTAATCAGTCAATCATGATGCATGCTGATAGATTTACATAAATATGGAACAGAGATGTATTAAAATAAAAGACAAAGTTACAGTGCTTCTGTATCCATTTGCAACTAAAATAAATTAATAAGTCTAAGATAAAATACTGACTAACTTGGCTAACTCGTCTCTGCTACGAGTATGTCTATTTATACAGTGTTACAATGGAGGAAGCGAGTTGACCCTTTAGTGGTCGACTGCTCTAATAATAGACAGTCTTCAATACACAAAAACGGCTCTGTTTAACATCTTGTGACAACGCATAATCAAAGAGAAGCTCTGCTCGGCATCCTGTGACAACTCGTAAGCCAAGGAATGACCTCATAAAGTTCATGACAATGCACAGATCTTTCTTCCAAATTCCACGATGGTGATCCTTCATGCAGTTGTTGAAGCGTCAATGCTCCTTTGACGTGGGCAGAGATGGATGTGATGTCAAGCTGAGCATGCAGGAGAAAGGATCTTCCATAACATCATCTCACGTACCAACAGGGCCACGTCCCAAACGAAACCCACACGCTGGTTTACTCTCTAACGGCCCGAGAATACCTCAACCATCGATCTCGTGGGTCGAATTCCTATCTGAACGGTGGGCTGAATACAGTTGTTCGTCCACAACTTCAATCAACATCCAATTGAAGATTCGTTTGAGAGACAGAACCTGTGAAACGAAATGTAGTTACTAAACAAGACAAATAAACATCAATAAACCATAATATAACAATATTTACCCAAAATTCATGTGGTATGTGAATAAACGCATACCTGCTCCATTTGATGGTCTGAATGGAAAACAAAGTGACTTAGGACATAAAAAATTGTGAAAGTAATTCCTATTAGAGTGTATTTGATATTAAAAAATGGTGACTAAAATGGACACCAACATTCCCCCAAACCAGAGATATGCCAGGTCCCACTGACCAAACAGATAAAAATTTAGGAAGAAGGCTTAGCTGTGGTAGAAGCTGCCTTCCACTTAGACAAAGAAGTGCTTTTAGCTCTAAACTTCTGGAGCTACTCCTTCAAATTGTCATGCTTCAAACAGAGAGAAAGATTGGAGATTGTTTTGGATTTGTTTATATTTTCCACACACTTCACCTGAAAACACATGTCCTTGTTTTCTTGGCGAAGCCCAACAATGATCTTTTCATACTTTACATTATGGATTATTAGCTTTGCTACATCCTGGGTTAGTCTATCCACAGTCTGCTGGAGTGGAACAAATATCTCTGTTAAAGACATAAGGTCATTTTGAAGGGTCAATTCCTTCTGAAAAGGTTCGGGATCAACAGATGTAATGGGTGCCTTAGGGGTCTTATCTTTAGTATGTGCAGGGGTAGGCTCTAGGATAGGATCTTCAAGTAAATTGGCTAATAAATTGGCCAATGCAAGGAGAGGGGACTCAAGGAAAGACTCATTCGCTTGGTCAGCGAGGTTGTCCGGGTGCATTGGCTCAATGACTGCTTGGTTGATGGGATGAACAATGGTCTATTCATCGGACAGGACGATGGTCAAGTCGACTGTTTGGTCGCGATTAGCCCTCCTTGAATTCGTGGGTACGAGTGACAAGAATAGTGGTTCCATGGTGGTGTCCTAATGGACATGCTCAGGGGAATATGCATGATCAGGGCGTGTTTCTTCCGAGGCATCCTCATTAAACCTTACAACCTTGGCAACTTTTTCTTTCTTGGCAGAGTTTTGGGTCGGCTCATTGCTACGAGTTAGGAAATGATGGCGCTTTCGAGAGGCGGGTGATTTAACAGTAGGCCTCTTGACTAGGTGAGATTTTAGGGTTTCAAAGACAAAACACTCCCAATTTTTCCCCTTTTCTTCCAATTGATTAATGATCAGGATTTTTATAAGACAATGGTGATACAAATTGCCAGTAGGGTCAACAATATTCTTTCGAACCTGGCTAGACATCTTTTCTAGGATTTTTAGGAAATAGAAAGGGAAATTTAGGGGTTGATTATTAACAAAGTGTGCCAATAATAAAAAATGACAGGCTTTGAAGACTGAAAAACTTACCTTCACAGGTGATTAAGTGGATAATGACGGTTAATGGTTCAAGGTACTCGGGCCTAACCCATTCTTGGTGAACCCCTTTTGCACCTTCAACATGCTAATACTCGGGCTTGAGGGTGAAGTCATGGGATGTCCGTGGGATAAGCAAATTGTTGTGCCAACGAGAACCTTCCCTGGGAATCTTCGTAGCCATGGCTATGGCTTATTCTGTCACCAGAAACGTAAGATGGACGACCTTGGCTATTTTACCATCAAACCCTTTTGCAAATAGCAAGGAGATTTCATGGTCGTGACTGTCAAGGAGGCGAAGGAATGGACCCCATCCAGCACGCAGAAATATCTCATGGAAAGCCTTAAACTCGGAAATGCAGAGAAGATCCTGGTATTTGCCAAGATCATGACAGGTAGGCATTTTGAATGGATGAATAAAGGGAATGCATGAAAATGCAGTGGATGGGGCTTGGTAAGTTCAGAGCAGATGAAGAATGAGCAGAATGAGGTAGGGTCTATGCAGGGGGTAGATTTAAAACAAGGGCCATTTGGACAACTGAACGATCGTGGAGAGAGATCTCACACGTATGAGTGATACACCATAATTTGAGCTGCCTTAAGTCATGTGCCACCTTAGAGCTACGTAATTATGAATTTATATGGTTTGTAATGTATTCAACCATGTCCAAAGTAAAACTTTGGACAGGTTGAACATAAATTTTATGAGGGACATAATTATGCATGAAAGATCGTAATGCTTTAGTACATGAGTGATAAGTGGAACGATTACTCTTAAATGTAGGATAAGAATCATAAAACAGTGCCCAAAATGTATGACTGACCAAGTTATTTGATAAGACAAGATGAGTATGCAAAGATAACGTTTTAATTCGATCCTTGTTATGATTAGTTATTTAGATATATCAACAAAAATAAAAAAAATTAAATATCTTGGCATAATATTATTTCAAGCTATGGTTTCATTCAATACTCGCTTCAGATCGCTATTTATTTGCCTCGTTCGTCAGCTTATTCGGATCGTCATTTGACCTTTCAATCAACCCTTCATACAGACCTTTGTACAAAAACATGTTTTGATGGATCTGGCTGCTGCTAATTATGCATAGAATATTCTTTTTAGAATTTATCAGCACACTAGAGATGTTGTAAACTTGCTTTTCTGGAACTTTTAAGTCACGTTCTTTCTTATTTGTCTTTGATCAAAACGAGCTTCTTTCTGCTTTTTGCATTATCCTAAAAACACCTATTATTTTATCAGGGATACATGATATTTTTGATCAATATTCAGAGAGTAAAAATAGTTATGAATCCTCCCCCAAACCAAAAATATGGAGTGTCCTCAAGCCATCAAAGAAAAATTAATCAATAAAAGATTTGCCAAAAAAAACACTGTAATAATAGAAGAAAAATAAAATAAAATATCAACTAGTAAATGTAGACAATTAGGATATGTACATTCATAAAAAAGAACATAATAGTGCTTAAGAAGACCATGTGAAGAATGATAGTATAACTAATGTAAAGAAAATTCCATAAGACAACTAGTCATGCATGACTCATTGTAAAGATTTCTTGTCATCCAAAGAATATAAATAAGGTTCACTGTAAAGTTTATGAGACTTCTAGAATTATGGGTCCCATTTCTAGGATGGACATATCCTAGGTAGTGTGTGAATTAGATGATAGGGTCTAAGTCCAACTTACATCTATTCTCTATTGATAGTATAAATAATCAGCCTAAACATGTATTTATATACTCAGGGTTACGATGAGCCATGTGGATAGCGATGCATTAACCAAACCTCTTTTACCTGATATTTCCCCTCTGTCAGCAGGCATGTTTAGTACCCCGACGGGTTTATCTTGGTACCATGCAAGCATAGCCCTGCTGCCAGCGAGCCTGTTCAGTACACCGATGGGTTTACTTACACTTACCGAACTTCCTTGTTTTCTAAGATATTACTTAGCATGGTCTCGCTGCCAACAAGCCTGTTCAGTACCTCGGCAGGATTGCTTCGTATAATGATATATATGTATATATTTTTTGTAAGGAAGCCGGTTGGCACTAGAGTGTTCTAAGCCTTCTAAACACATAATTCAAAAAAATTCAAAATGGCCCTTGTGAGTAAATTTTATTTAATATGGCCTAGATTATAGATCATGTCAAAAGATAATAACCTAAATCTATTCTTTGACTCTTAGTCTATCTTCTTCATAAAAATTCAATAACATTCCCTATAGAAATAGAAATATCATTCCCTTTTGAGCTACCTTTTAAAGATGCTTTCAGAGACAAGTTTTGATAATGAGTCTAGGATGAGCTAGTAGTCCATAGGTGTAAGATAGAACTTTTTGAAAATCACATTAATTAAAGTAGGTTCTTCAAGCAATTGTCCTAATGATAAATCAGAAATGTACATGTCTGCATCAAATACCATATGCGGAATCATAAAAGAAAGTGGTTAAGGATGATATATAGAGAATACTTAAATTTTCAATTTCCTCAAATAATCAAAAGAGAAAGAGAATTATAAGTATTTTTAGAGCACTTCCTTTTCCAAATATTGCATAAGCTGATTGTGAGGTTCTTGTAATCATACTGAAAAACCAATTGTTAAATGATTTCAAATTCAAAACAACATATATGTACAAAAAGAAAGAACTATATGAATTTTGGGAAAAGGGGGAAAGAGTCTTATTGGAAAAATTTCATAAGTTGATGACCCAAAAATAATTCAAAGACCGAGAGAAGGAGGAATGACTTCCTCTTCTACCAGTTTTAACTCCTTTTGTTAGAAGGTATTCTACACAAAATTTTGTTTAGATATCGGTTGTTGATAAGGTCTAAGTTTATGTCCATTTACAACATGGGAGATTTGAGAATCATCAATTGTTTTAACTTCTTCATTCTCTTCTTGGATAACAACTGATCACTTGGGCTTATCTTGCATAACTCTTCAAAACTGCAGTTGAATCTCATGTATTGGTGTGGTCAGAACGACATATTATGGAAGAGATAACAACCCAATGCTATTAAAATCTAAGGTTGGTTTATGGTTAGAATTGGGTATCGGTTGTGCCGGTAATATTGTGGGCCTTGGAGGATTCTTATTCTGGAAATGGTGAGGTTGATTTGGGATAGGGGGTAGTGGGGGAGGTACAAATCCAAGAATAAGTTGTTGGATATTAGGTGGGTAAGGATATTTAGGCATAGGAGGAGGTTGAGCATAGGATCGTCCTTTCCATCCATGCGGCCATTGCTATTGTTGAGCATTTTGAGGAGGGTACTGTGGTGGCCGATTCTGCCAACCTAAAGTGTTCCATTGTTGGGGAGGTAGATAAGGATAGGGTGGAATTTGTAATGGAACTTGATATGATAGTTGAGCTCTAGGTTTCCAAGGCCTCCTAAACGATCCATCAAATTTTTCACTTTTGTATAAGGCTTCTACTCCAGGAAACGATGTACAATTATTAGTTGGATGTTTTTCTTGTACCAAGGTGACAAACTGGGACATTATTCCATGGACATCCTTGTCGAGGATGTTCAATTCTACACCTAGGATAGAAAACACTCGTTGCTTCCCACTCCTCATATTGCCTCTTTTGGCTTGTAGTGCATCTAGTTGAGAACCTATTGCTTCTAGGATATCTGGTTTAAAGTTTTCTAATAAGTTTTCCAACTCCACCCTTGTAACTCCACTGGAACCGGATGTATTTTCTTTTAGGTTCCTAGCATAAAATTCTCGAGACTATCTTCCACTTTTCCCTCTGCTCCTAGAGTAACTCCCACAATCACGTTCTTCATTATCCATGAAGATTCGACTGCCAGAGAGAGAAGACCTAGGTGGTTCCTTTCTTGGTGAATATGTTCTGAATTTTATCCTTTGAGCTTCCTCTTGTCTAGGTTCAGTTTTTGTATGAATTTGAGGATTTTTTTAGTGGAATTTCCTTATGAATAGAATCTTCTAATGTCCCTATAGTTTCTCCTAATTGATCTCCAGAAAGGACTTCCTTAGATTTTTAAATGAGACTATCCCCCTTAGGTGTCTTCCAATACCTTTATGCTAAGTTAGAAGTTGGGGTGGCACGCTCCCTGTATAGGTTAGTGGGAAGTTTTATTAGGGATTTCTAGCTTGTGATATTTCTAAACCTATTCATGAAAAATAGAATTATAACTGAAATAAATTCTAATTGCAAAACTACTACTGCTGGGTTTTGGGGATGCCTGTTATAACATATGCGTAGGTTCTTACCTCTTGTCTTACCGCTCACTCACCACTAGCCTATCAAAAAGAGAGAAATTCAAATCTATCCCTAAGAGAAGGTTCTACCTATTTGCAACTAAATTCTACCGATCTATCTACAACTCCCCGACAATGGCACCAAAATGTTGGGTGTGTGAGCTATCTCAAAGAAAAAACCTAATATTTAATTATTGACCGGGGTTGGTAATCTTAGAGTTGCGGAAAAGTATATGCTAAGGTAGAATGATACCTAAATTTTGGCTTGTCAGACCTTAAAAGATTAGATAAAGAAAAGATCGAAAGATCTTTCAAAATGAAAAACCGAGTCAAACTTCAGAAAGACAACAAAGAAACTAACTAAACCTGTCTAAACTACAGATCAAAATAGTGTCAAACAATACTATTCTATTATATGATTAAACAATAGAGAAGACAAAAAAAAATTATTCAACACTACAATAAAACATCTAATTCCATTCTCCTTTGGGATCCTAAGGAAGTGTATCAAATGTAATGGGAATAGGGGTGAATGTATTGAAGTGGCTTTCAAAGGTAACAAGAAAACAAAATGGAACTAAATCTTGTTTACCTTCTACAAATAAATGCAGGCTAAAAATTATCCAACTACAATTAACTTTAAACATAATGACCTATATTCTACCTATAGACGAGGGACTTGAACTGAAGAAGTCTAGAAGCAAGTAGAAAACTTGATAAAGATATTAAATTCAGAAGCACGTAGAAAATGTGATAAAGATGTTTTACTCCTGAACTAAATCCTATTCCATGAATCCATTATTAGTATGAGAAGAATAATTGAAGATTGAGATGATTTGGAGAATGAAATTACTAAACTTAACCTAATACTAATATTGTTAACATACAATAAACTACAATGAAAATGAAACTAATATATTTTGAAACCATAAAGCATTAATGAATTAGACATAAGGAAAATATAACCTATAAACAACTGAAGGAGGGTTTAAGGAAAGAGAAAAAGAAAACTAAGGATGATGAAAAAACTTGATCAAAACTTTATATGAAATACAACAAGGTCTTAATGACTCCTAAGAATACTAATTGAGGGTAAAAGAGATTATAATTTGAAGAAAACCTAAAAACTGAATTCTAATTAAGCAAAATGATGCAGGAAGTAGGAAGGTCCAAATACCGGTCCGGATGACTATCCAAATGACAATCCGAATGGAGGAAAGGATTTAAATTAAAGAGAGGAGAATATTGGATGATCTTAACTACTAGTTGGCTGATGCATATGATCCTACAGTGTAAGGGAAGCCATGAATAAGCTAGTTAAGAGCTAGAGTAAAAAAAAGCCATCTATGTTAGGAAACTAACTATTTCCATTTTATCTTGGAAACGAGACTGGAATGTATATAATAACTAATCTTTTGCTATAGGAAAGAAATTACAGAACTTTAGTTTATAAGCAGATCTAAGAGGTGAAACTAACTACACTCTAAGTTAACTAAGTAGACTAAATCCTTTAAATAAAACTATTTAAGCAAACTAAATAAACTAGATGTGATCTAAACTACTTAAGTAAATGAAATAAACTAAGTGTGATCTAAGCTATTTAAGAAATCCAAATGAACCTAAGTGTGACCGGTCATCAATTGTATTCTAAATAGTATTAACATAGATAACAATAGGATACATATAACATAACACATAAATATTATTTATATAAACCATCGAACATGAACAATGATAAAATACATAGCACGAAACAAAAATTTCATCTATGTAAACAACAGAACATCAATTATATTACACGACAAAAACATCATGTATAAAATAAATATAGAGATGAAATAAACAACACAATTTTATCTGTAGAAAACCAACACAAAGTATATACACAGATAGGAGACCGTTGGTCGTTGAGGGGTCCGTCTCAGCAAACAGAGGCTGAGCCTTAAGTAGTCAATCACGATGCATGCTGATAGATTTCCATAAACCCGGAATGGAGATGTATTAAAATAGAAGACAGAGTTACAGTGCTTCTGTATCCATTTGTAGCTAAAAGAAATTAACAAGTCTAAGATAAAAGACTGAATGACTACTGACTGACTTGGATAACTCCTCTCTGCTATGAGGAAGTCTATTTATACAGTGTTACAATGGAGGAAGCAAGTCGACCCTTTAGTGGTCGACTGCTCTAATAATAGACAATCTTCAATACACAAAAACGACTATGTTTAACATCTCGTGACAACACATAATCAAAGAGAAGCTTTGCTCGGCATCCTGTGACAACTCGTAAGCCAAGGAATGACCTCATAAAGTTCATGACAATGCACAAAGCTTTGTTCCAAATTCCATGGCGTTGATCCTTCACGCAGTTGTTGAAGTGTCAATGCTCCTTTGACGTGGGCAGATATGGATGTGATTTCAACCTGAGCATGCAGGAGAAAGGATCTTCTAGAACATCAGCTCACGTACCAACAAGTCCACGTCCCAAATAGAACCCATGTGTTGGTTTACTCTCTAATGGCCCGAGCATACGTCAACCATCGATCTCGCGTGCTTCCGTTCTCCAAGGATCCCAGCCTCTAAGCAACTGTACTAGGGTTTACCAGAACTGAAGCACAAGAGAGAGGGATGAGGGTCTCCATTCCTCCAGCATAACTTTGTAATTGGGCTTAGTCCCCTCACATGGCCCTTCTACCCTCCTTATATAGTCAGTGAAGGATAGGAAAATAAGTTATAACCGCTCAAGAGGTTTCCGAACCAACTTAACATACTCGAATTTTGAGATTTTGACCAAAACAGGGGTGTACGCTAGTCTACAGTAGACAAAGTCGCGTACACATGTAATTGAGCGCTACTATTGCACAGTGGAGTCGCATACACACGCTACTATCATGCCTGTGTACCAGCGCTCATGTTGAAAAATGGCCAAAAACAAGCTTTTCTGCTCATTTTCAGGAGATGGTTTGGTCTGGAAAAATGTTCTTGAGGGTCATTTACATCAAATGGGTCAAGAATGAGGTAATTTCAACCATTTTTAGTGTCCCAAATGACTCCTCCATCCACAAATGTCCTATTGTGTGACTGAAACTTGATCTCAAGAAGTGTCGTCATGCGACCAAGGGAAGCAAGTGTCATCACGGACAGAGAGGTGTCATTTCAAGCTATACATCAAGTGTTATAGCTTGAAATGACACTTGTCCATCCGTGATGACACTTGCTTCCCTTGGTCGCATGACGACACTTTTTGAGATCAAGTTTCAGTCACAGAACAGGACATTTGTGGATGGAGGAGTCATTTGGGACACTAAAAATGGTTGAAATTACCTCATTCTTGACCTATTTGATGTATATGACCCTTAGGAACATTTTTCCAGACCAAACCATCTCCTGAAAATGAGCAGAAAAGCCTGTTTTTGGCCATTTTTCAACATGAGCGCTGGTACACAGGCATGATAGTAGCGTGTGTACGCGACTCCACTGTGCAATAGTAGTGCTCAATTACATGTGTACGTGAATTTGTCTACTTTAGAGTAGCGTACACCCCTATTTTGGTCAAAATCTTGAAATTCGAGTAAGTTAAGTTGGTTGGGAAACCTATTGAGCGGTTATAACTTCTTTTCCTATCCTTCACTGACTATATAAGGAGGGTAGAAGGGCCATGTGAGGGGACTAAGCCCAATTACAAAGTTATGCTGGAGGAATGGAGACCCTCATCCCTCTCTCTTGTGCTTCAATTTTGGTAAACCCTAGTATAGTTGCTTAGAGGCTAGGATCCTTGGAGAACGGAAGCACGAAACCTAGATTCAAGGTCTCCTGCTTCCGTTCTCCAAGGATCCCAGCCTCTAAGCAACTGTACTAGGGTTTACCAAAACTGAAGCACAAAAGAGAGGGATGAGGATCTCCATTCCTCCATCATAACTTTGTAATTGGGCTTAGTCCCCTCACATGGCCCTTCTACCCTCCTTATATAGTCAGTGAACGATAGGAAAAGAAGTTATAACTGCTCAAGAGGTTTCCCAACCAACTTAACATACTTGAATTTCGAGATTTTGACCAAAATAGGGGTGTATGCTACTCTATAGTAGACAAAGTTGTGTACGCATGTAATTGAGTGCTACTATTGCACAGTGGAGTCGCATACACATGCTACTATCATGCCTGTGTACCAGCGCTCATGTTGACAAATGGCCAAAAACAGGCTTTTCTGCTCATTTTCAGGAGATGGTTTGGTCTGGAAAAATGTTCCTAAGGGTCATATACATCAAATGGGTCAAGAATGAGGTAATTTCAACCATTTTTAGTGTACCAAATGACTCCTCCATCCACAAATGTTATGTTGTGTGACTGAAACTTGATCTCAAGAAGTGTCGTCATGCGACCAAGGGAAGCAAGTGTCATCACAGACGGAGAGGTGTCATTTCATGCTATAACAGTCACAACACCACCAAGTTTCACATCCATTTACCCGATTGAGTAATACAACCACTAAAATTAATCTCCGTAACTAAACCAACATTAACCTCACTTGGGGAAATCAAAATAATTTGGTAGTTAGGTACGACACCGGGGATAGGCATCAAAATAATTCCCCCTTGTCATTTTCATCTGAGACATAGTTGTTGTCTTCTAGGGAACTAAAATCCTCTAGTATTTATTGACACGGTCATAGACTAGTTTGTGGAGGGGCCTCCTGACTGTTTTTAACTTTTAGGGGTTAAACCGCCACGAGATTGAGAACCGGACAGACTTTGTGGAATGTCGCACTCCACTTAGCCCTAAGGCAACATCGATCATTATCTTCCTTGTATTCATAGTAATGCAAGGGTGATAAGGCAGAAGCGCTGAAAACCTTTTCCAATGTGTCATGAACGAGGTAGCTTAGTGACTTTTCTACTAGGGCTATTTTACCGAGGATCCCTTTTGGTAGAGGGATATCCTTCTCATGTTGGTCTATCATGTTGTATTGTTCGACTTGGATTTCATCACCTTGCGAAGGATACAACTTGTTGAGGTCTCCAGCTCTTAGTTAGGAGTTTGCTTGTTATCTCATCTTTATAAAGGGTCATTTTTTTCTTTTTAGTGACTGCTCGTTGGCATTCTGGCCATTATTTTTCTCAGCTGGCATACTGAGACACCGGTCTCAGTATAGATTTTAGAGCTTGCTTTTTGTCCTGCGAGCCTTGCTTTTTCTAGCTCCTCTTTTGCACACTCGACTGCATTAGAGTTTTTGAGTTCTTTGTTACGAGACTGCCCTCGGATTTCATATTCCTACCATTATGTCAGAACCACCACGGAGATCACGAAGAGTATAGGGAAAAATCCCTCCACCACCACCACCGTTGCGGACCTCCAGTCCACCTGCATCACGTATTCCTGCCCCTCCTGGCCACGGTGCCGGTCAAGGGAACATTCCACCGCCAATACACACTACATCTTCAGTTCCTCCTGTAACCATTTCTCACAGCACGGTCTCAGAACCTCTTGCAGTTTCTGAAACCACTAGTACATCTGAGATTATCACTATCACTTCACCCACTGTTATTCCAGATATATCTGCCACAGTGGACAACAGTACTGCGGCTGAATCTAGTATAGCCCAAGATACCAGACCGGAGGCCATCCTCCTCCCCGATGTCAACGCCTCCCTTCCACCAGAAAATTTCTACGATGACACGGAAGGATTTGTTGGTACCACCGAAGGATCCAACCAGGATATATCTAGCTTGATTCCAATCTTGGGTGGGTATGTCAAAATTATCGAAGACACTCAACTTCCTGATACACCTTTTGAACTTGACTATGGCTTTATCACTTCCCAGGCGGAGCCTCCACCTGTTATCACCGTGCCATCCATCGTTCATCCACAGGAAACCGGTTCTTCCAGCAACATACCTCATACCGTATCTGTCCCCAACCTCCCTTCGGGACATGAGATCATGGCCTCCATTCAGTCTAGTATGATTAGTCTAGCTAATTCCCCGTTAGCGTCGGCATAGTTCAAATGTGACACAGAGAAAATGCTCTCGACGGCTTCTAGATATCCCCCTGTTACCCGTCCTCCTGACTATCGGGATCCCAACGTTCCATCTAGCACAGAGTTTCATCACTCCTATGCAGACGGCTCCGGACCTTCAGACATTATTATACTTATATTCCCGCCGAACCCTGAAAACCCTTTTCAGGATACGAACCTGGACCCAGTCTTCGATGGTCCTCCTATTTTTGAACACGCTATGGATGAAACCCCCGATACCCCTCGATTAAATTCCCCACATTTGCTGCCATCACCCATGTTTGGGGCACATTCTATGAGGGATAACCCAGTTTTTTCTCCGTCCCTACCCATCACATATGGAAGACCCCCTCCACAAATCGGCACCTTCGGCACTGTTGGCCAATTGACACTATCGTACCTGGCTAGTGTCAGAAGAACACCAAGTCATACCGCTGGATCATCCATATTGATTGGAGGTTCACCTTTGGCCACTATCTACACTATCTCAGGAGGTTGACAACCGACTGCTGCGATCCCCAATTCCAACAACCAAACCCCTCCTAGCAGGCCATCAACCCAACCTACCAGAGGACAATCCTTTGTTTGGAACCCCATTCCTAGTCAACAACCTCCTCCTATATGGCCATCTAACCCATCTGCTAGAGGGAAACCCATCAGCACCATCCAACAAACCTACCAGCCAGCAACATCTGCTCAGTATGGTATGCACAACACACCTGGAAACGGACAACCTTATACCGGTTTCCCAACCAGGCCTCATCTTCAACATCCCTCGTCAGGTACGCTTCCTTCTTGGGGATATCAAATCCCACAGAGTGGGGGGTACTCATTATTTGGAAACTGGAACCCAGCTGGGGGGAAATCTCAGATTCCCCTCAACTTGAACTCCGACCTCCCCTATCCTTCGGCTACTACAACTCCATGGAACCCATCCCTTCAATTTCCACATCTTCATCAAGGAGGAACGAACATTCCATGGACACCACTGTCGTAGCCACCTCCCAACCCTACTACAGGAAACCCTCCACTTACACAATATAGTGGTAACATTCCTGGAACACAACAACTCCAGGGAACCTTTCCCCAACAAGGAGCAGCAACCATTCTTGGGTTACAACAACCCCAGGGTACCATACCTACCATCCACACTCAGCAGAACATCCAACAACCAGTTACTACCATGATTCCTAGTCAGGTAATGACTTCCAACACTCAACCGGTTAACCAGATGGCCTACTACCTACAAAACTTCCAGCAGTACCCTGCGGGAAACACATATGGGTATAACACGCAGTAGTATACTATGCAGGACCCCCTAGGTTTCTCTGCACCATACGATTATTACTCATACCCATAGACCAATCGTCAACTTCCCTTTTTGGCCATGCTAGACTTACCTGATTTATCGAGGCTCATTAACGATCCTATATGGCATGAACCTCACTGGCCACCCATTCTAGCCAAACTTCCATCGGACATTCCTAAGTTCGATGCTAAGCCTGGGGAGGACTCCAAGAACCACGTAATGACCTTCCATCTTTGGTGTTCATCCAACTCCTTGATGGACGATTCCATTCGACTACGACTCTTCCAACGTACGCTTATCGGCACGGCAACAAAATGGTACATCGAGCTGTCACAACACTCTTTCCATGATTTCAACACCTTGGCTATGCAGTTTCTGACCCATTTCTAGCTCCCCATTCAGATGAGACTGGAATAGAATTGTTAACCTCGTTGCATCAAACCACTTCTACGCACATTTCGAATCACATCCATGAGTGGCATCGACACCGTAGGCTAGTCAAGGCACCCATTTCGGATCATCTACTCACTGATTGGTTCACAAAGTCATTCTTGCCTCCCATAGCCAGGGATATCGCTATGCGCGGGCCAGTCACAGAAGAACATGCCATCTCAGTAGCTCAGTACATGTATTTGGTATATACCCAATCTGGCACTTTACGCGAACTTCTTCCCCATGCCGCCCGCGTTACCACTGATCCAAGGAAACCCACCAATGAACCCCCCATCAATGGTATTGTCGGTTCAGTCAAGGCCCTACCTACCACCAAATCGACGGGGCAACAAGCTTCTACTTCCCCCACTCTATCTCAGGCTGCTCCAAAAGCTACTACTTCTCCTGCTATCTCCTCCAAAGTGAACGCAGTTCAATCTACATCACAACCATCTAGATGGAAAAAAAAGAAGAATTGTGGTAAATCCAAGAAGAACCAGCAGGAGAATCCCAAGCCACAACCCACCCACAACGACCCGAAACCACGTCGGAAGGCTAAGTTCCCCTACCTAATTTGTCAAGACGATCACTACCCGCATAGCATCTACTGTCTTCCGGATTGTGCAATTTCCACATGAAGGGAAAATTGTCACCATAGATCAACTTGATTACTGTATCCTAGACTCTCATCCGAACTCCGCCAACACCGTCCCGTTATTGGATCATCCTCGGTACCGGTTCCAAGACGTTGGCATTGGTCTTATGAAGGATTCTTCCCTTATTGGAGTTTTCCCAGAGCTGGGACCCCATGTTCAACCAGTCAACATGATTTCATCAAATGTCACCCCTTCCAATGATTCATGGGTGATTCTGAGTCCCGCTGAGATTGAAAACTACGACAACTCCATGCCTTTGAATAGACACCTCGCAGCGTATGAAGCGATCCAGTCAGCCACCGATTGGGTCGATTGTCCTACCCATCACACCGTGGCACAACTCTCGTATGAGACTCATTTATCCCCACCACTTATCGATCCTCTCACTTCAATTTTTCCCACTGACGAATCAATTATGGAGGTTATGTGTAGTGATGAGCCACCATGGGGAGATTTTCATCATCGATCTTCATTCCCCACTATTCAGATGCTTGAGATCGATACAAAATCCACCCCTTCACTTGGATTGATTCAAACCAAGTTTCCCAGTTCCCTCGATGAAGTATTTTCCGAAGGAAACTTGGCTTATCTTATGGCAACCACTCCCATAGACATTTCAGTGAAGCTTGGTATCGTGGAAAACATTCATATTGGCAAAACATGCACTCCCCTCGAAATGGAGTTCTACAATGCCTACTTTAAAACCTTCCGCAATGTTTTTGCTTGGAGTTATGAAGAAATGCCAGGAATAGATCCCTTGATTGTGGTCCATGAAATTCCAACCTTCCCTGGCACCTGACCTATTCGGCAGAAACTTCGACCCGTCCATCCTCATAAGGAAGCCGCTATTAAAGCATAAGTTGAAAAAATTTTGCATGTTGGTTTTATTTATCCTATCCCATTGACAGAATGGGTATCTAACATCGTTCCCATAGCCAAGAAACAGGGAACGATTAGAGTCTGTGTCGATTACCGCAACTTGAGCAAAGCTTTCCAAAGGAAAACTACCCAACTCCGTTCATCGACCAGATCATCGATAACTGCGCCGAGAGTGTCATCTTTTCATTTATGGATGGCTTTTCTGGCTATAATCAGATCAATAACCTCCCAGCCGACCAGCATGAAACAGCCTTTATCTACCCTTGGGGATTTTTGCATATCGAAAGTTACCTTTTGGCCTCAAAAATGTTGGGGCAACTTTCCAACGGGCGATGTCGCATGCATTTCACGATATCAAACATATTGTAGAACCATATCTTGATGATCTTCCCGCTCATTCTCAGACCCAGGATGACCATCCTGATCACTTAGGTGCCATTTTTGAAAGGTTTCGTCGCTACAATATCCATTTGAATCCACATAAGTTCGTCTTTTGCATAGAAGCCAGAAAACTTTTGGGATTCATAATCTCCAAAAGCGGGATACGCTTAGATCCTGCGAAGGTAGAAGCTATCTTAGGCCTGCCTTCCCCCACGAACATCCCATAACTTCAAAGTTGACAAGGACATGCAAAATTTCTACGTCGTTTCATTTGTAATCTTTCCGAGATAACAAAAGGCTATATGAGGCTTCTGAAGAAGAACACTCCCTTCATTTGGGATGACGAATCCCAACATTCCTTTGATAATCTAAAGGCGGTCTTAACTAAAGATCATGTGATTCAACCCCCCAATTACACACGGGATTACATTCTTTATCTTGCAGCCTCGATTTCCACCATCGGTATGGTGCTAGTCCAGGAAGACCATAACGGCATAGAATATGTGGTATACTATCTTAGTAAGAGTCTTCTCGACGCTGAAACCCGTTATTCACATGTTGAAAAACTGGCTCTGGCAACAGTTTTCGTTGTCCAGAGGTTCCGTCATTACATTCTACTCCGCCGGACCACTGTTATAGCAGATTTCAATCCAATGTATTATATCCTCATGCGTCAAGTGCTTGGGGGAAAATATTCTTGTTGGATCATCATCCTACAAGAGTTTGACTTGGAATTTTCCAAAGCCAAGTCCAAGAAGTCTTTGGTCTTTGCTGAGTTGATTTGTAATTTGCCCCGTGCTACCGAGCAATCCGAGCCCATTGATTCTCTTCCTGATGAATCATTTTTCCTCATTAGCACGTCTGATCCATGGTACAAGGATATTTGATTATATCTCCAAACCCAACGTTTCCACCCCGACCACACTCACGATGAACGTCGACGTATCCGACATCACGCCAAGTACTACCTCATAGTCAACGATACCCTTTATCGACATGGTGTCGACACTGTTATTCGACGATGTTTGAATTTAGATGAAGAAGAAGATGTTCTTAATGACTGCCACGCTAGAGCATGTGGTGGTCATCTCTCTAGGATGGCTACGGCCCAGAAGATACTATGAGCGGGATATTTATGGCCTTCGATTTTCAAAGACTGCATTGAAATGGTTAAGAAATGTCCACCCTGTCAATTCTTTCATAATAAGACATGCTCGCATCTTGCTCCACTCAATCCTATTATTGCCGTCAGCCCCTTTTCCAAATGGGGCATAGACTTCATGCACTGTAAGCCCACTTCATCTGGGGGGCATAGCTATGTCATAGTAGCTGTTGACTATTTCACAAAATGGGCTGAAGCGATGCCTACTTATGCTGAGGATGGAAAAACAACAACACAATTCATATTCAATCACATTATAGCTAGATTTGGTGTCCCACAATCCATTGTGACCGATCATGGCTCCCACTCCAGGAACCATATGATTAAGGAATTGAGTGCCAAGTTGGGTTTTCGCCATGAAAACTCAAGCCCATACTACCCACAGGCTAATGGACAAGTTGAAGCCATTAACAAAGTTCTAAAACGAATGATTCAACATATTGTGGGTACTCATAAGTCCAACTAGCACTCAGCTCTATTTTTGACATTATGGGCATACTGAACCTCAGTAAAAAGTGCTACTGGGTTTACACCATTCCAACTGGTGTATGGCCTGGAAGCCATTTTACCAATTGAATGTGAAATTCCATCACTTAAGATAGCCATAGAGCTACTTCCGCACACCACTTCTAAAGAGGAATGGTTTCTATACCTAGCCAAGCTAGATGAAACCCGCCGCGACGCTGCTTTAGCCAACGAAGCTCATAAAAAATGTGTCGAAGCACAGTATGACAAATCCGTTCAACCTAGGGTTTTCAATGAAGGTGACCTCGTACTCACATATGATCAAATGCACGATAAAATTGGAAAAGGAAAGCTAGAATCTATGTGGTACGACCCCTTTGTTGTAAAATGTGTCTTGGAGAAAGGATCCTATGAACTCGTTGATTGTGATGGCACACCATTGGCAGGGCCCCACAATGGGTTGTACCTCAAACGCTTCTACGCGTAGGGTTATCCTGCGTGAGATACTTTTTGTACATAATGTACCTAGCTTGTTTTCACTAATCTTTTTGGTGTGCACACACGGACCTCATGTATCCATTCTTACCTTGACTTGTAATTTTATGCGTAGATGTCTTCCTACATTAGATTCGCCGATGGTGTGAGCCGACATACCCGGAACCTCGCTTCCGCAGCATGGGTAATCTATTCTCCCACTAGCGAGTTGCTATCTTCAGGAGCCAATTGTTTGGGTCCCGCAACCAATAATATCATAGAGTACCATGCAGTCATCGAACTCTTGATGGAGGTTGCTTCCCTTGGAATTGACTCCCTATCAATATTTTCAGACTCCCAACTCGTGGTTTCTCATCTGAATCATGTTTACACAGTTCGCGATCCTATCCTACTTCATTTATTTCGAAGGGTACGCCTCTTGGAACAATCTTTTAATTTTATTTCATATCGACACATACCAAGGGAATTCAATTGTATAGCTGATTCATTAGCTAATTACATTTTGGATTGGCATCTTGCCCATACATAAAAACACATCATAAAATAAACACACAAGTCATTGTAAATAAATATGTCATAAAAGTAGGTCCATATATATATCATTGTATATAAAAGTGTTTTTTCAAATACATAAAGTTTGTGTTTTAAAGACAAAATTTGGGACCTAGTCCCATACAAAAATATGGCTTTCAAAGCCTACATATCGTATACAGGCCACAAAAAGATAAAAGCTACCATCTAAGGAGATTTGGGAGATCTATCATGTTCCTCCTCAGATTCCTCACGCTGCTGGTAATAACACACTATAGCTCGAGCCACCCTACGGAGGAGTCGGCCAATACGCCTACGCACAACTACGGTATGTCGCTGGAGATGCGAAGGGATGTCGTCCATCCTCATAGCAGGGACACCGTGGGTTAAACCCTGTAGGTTCCTCTCTATCTCCTGGACCCCTCCCACCTCATCCTTGTTTTCTTCCTCATCCAGAGTGGCTCGGTGATCAACACCACCTCGGTGTAACGGCAAGTATCCTGCCGGTCTCTGTGGTCCACGATCTGCAACATGCACACGTATATATATTAAAGTCTTTTACACATTCTAAAAAACAATAAAAATTATATATTAAAAAAAAAAACATTTATGAAGGTCATACTTGAATTGTCCCAATCCTCATCTTTCGGCAGTGCCAAGTCTATGTCCTCGCAGAATTCCACCTTTGCATAGGGGTAGTCATCGATCATCACAATCTGTTCCTCAAGCCACGAGAAGAAATTCTCACCGAAAGCCAAACGCTACGGCCCTCCAAGTCGTCTTGCGTACTCGCTCCATTGATCCAGTGGGTGGACAAGGGGGCATGGTCAGCTATGGGCACAACAACGGCACCCTCGCTAAGAAGAAGGTGACTAAGATGCTCCCGTACCCAGATTGAGAGTTCTCTCCAAGCCTGCACTTGTTCACTTGCTCTTTGAGGTTGGTCAATACTGCCTCACACCAGTTGAATACTGTTCCTGCCATGAAATCCACTGCAAGATTCATCTGTGTGTGGGAGGCCTGATGGGGACCCGTACTCCCTGCTGCATGTGTGATGGTGAACAACACGATTTTTAAAGGAAGTTCTTGAATGTCCTTAATGACCACCTTGCCACTTTTCTTCCCCAAACCTTGACGACAATAACGAGCAATTAAAGCATCAATGCTCGCCTTCGAGGCTGTGAACCCAGTAAAACTCACCCGGGCTCCTCTTTTCAAGAGGTCTGTGAGGAAATAAATGTCCTCGAGTTCAATCTCGAGGGTGTGTTCTCCCATTTGGAAAGCTTGAATGTTGGGGTCCCACATTTGAATAATGTGGGTGAGAAGTTTTGCCTGCTTACGGGATACCTTTGGTCTTGAAGAATTTCAAAAAACCACATTCCCAAAATGCAGTCAAGGTCTCTTGGTCATCTTCAGCAAACAAATCATCCGCTTCATGCTCTCTTTCTTTCCAATGGACCATTTTGCTCCAAACAAGTTGTAGATACCTGCAAAAGGTCATAGGAAACATTCATTAATCATTTAACAACTTCATCTCAGCCAAAAATGTGAGAAAAACTAATTTTTTCATCTTAAAAATCACCCCTATCGCGCCTGGGGGAACTGCGCCTGCGTGGTACTGCACAGTACTGCACCCCTGTTCAACTCTACAGCACGGTACTGTGTAATAGTACCGTGTTTCCCGATATGGCCCCCACGCGATACTGTGGATAGCGAAATTTTCCCATTAGGGACTTCCAAAAAATTAATTTCTACTTATTGAAATCAAGTTATTTATCTATGAAATGAAAGAGGGGCTTTAAAGCTCTTACCTGGCGCAAACGGTTCTTGAAACGGTGCTCCGGATCTCCAGATATGAACTCTTGAAGTTTTTGCTCCTCAATGGGTAAATCTCGTATTTTGGCAAATACACAAGTGAAATGGTAACTTTCCATATTTACCTACTCCTTATATAACTTTTTTTTTACTCATTATTTTATTTGGTTAAATTAAAACCCATTTCACATTACTAATCTCCGGTTCCATGAGCATTTGTTGACAGGGTTTCCTTTAAAAAATGTTCACACTGGCGTTCATTTATTGTTTGACCTTCATTTTGAGCCTACTTTATTTTTTTCGTGCTCTGGATTAAAACTTGAAAAAGATTCCAAGCGTTTTTACACCCGTGTCGTGCTTGTCAAACTTAAGTAAATGGTGTTGAGCTTAGTCAGCTTTACTCATGCTCGTTAAACGATGAGGAAAGTATTATCCTGGTTGTATTTTATTCTTTTTTCGGACCAGAATAATTAAAAATTACGAAAAAGACCATTGGATTCCATAGTTAAGCTCTTTTCAGACTCCCTAAAATTGAAAATATTGCCAAGTGATCTTGACTTTTTCACACTTGTAAAAGTATTTGAAATGTCATCTATTCGGTGATAGGTTACTCCTTTTTCGGCTCGTCTAGACTATTTATGAGAAAGGTATACCTCGGTCAATTTTTGGCTGGGAGAGTTCTCTCGGGAATTGTTTTACACTTTTTCGGGATCAATGGACTAAATTTACGAAAAAGTACATTTTGGAGCCTTCTTTAAGTTTTTCAGGCTCTCTAAATGTGAAAAACTACCGAGTTTTCCTTCCTTGGACTTGTTAAAATTTGACATCGAAGGACCCACTTTGGGACGAGTCAATTGTTTCCGAGCATGGGAATGCCCACCTCGATGGTATATCTGATATTTTGTTTCTGTTTCAGCTCCTTGTTGCTCTCCTTGATGCTATCTCCGCACAGTATTTGTAAAGTCTTTCGGCCATCAATCCCTTTTGACCTCACACTTTAGGGGGCATCTGTTATACCTCCATATTTCACAGTGTTGCATCTTCATCATAAAAATAGTTGACGACACTTCCCCTACTGCTTAAAACACCCAGAAGAGAAAAATGATGAATGATCCTTTAAGACAAACCTATCCTATCAAGAATCAACCCAGCTGAGACTTCATATACATACACTACTGCGCCTTGCTCCAGCTTAGGTGCGCGGTAGTCCACACTGCCGCGCTATGCTCTTTCTTTGCCATGCGGTACTACTGCGCTATGCTCAGTTTAAGAGGAACGATACTCCTTTTTTAGCCTTTTTTCCATGGCTTGTGGGATCTTGATCTTCGAGAGATTTTTTAGGATTGGTATCCCTAATTCGATCCTAACTCACCTTCTCAGATTAGTGGGTCTGATCCACTAAACATTCCCAAGATCCATTATTCTCTCTTGATGGTTAACCCTACTACACACTATAGGAGAGATGCATTCCATGAGCAAAAGGGGAGGACTCTTGGAGACATCAAACTTATGATCTTGAATCTTTGTGGAGATAGCTAGAGGAGAAATCACTTGGAGCTGGGAGTTAGCTTGGATATCAAGCAACCATTGTAAGTGACTTCAAGTTGGTAATAAAACATAACTTGTCTTGTTTCCCAAATCATGTGTGTTGATTTTGTTTCAATTATATGATTTGTATCTGTTATAGATTTAGATTCTAACTCATATTTCAAGTTGCTAGAAAATCGTATATGCTTGTATCTTGGTTTCATTCTGACAGGTTCATTCGTGAGGACTTGGAAATTGGAGTGACCATTAGGACGAGCATTTGAATTGAAGGTCAGTTAGATCTCTTCAGTTTCTTTCAGCAGTTTAATCTTGAAATGTCTATTTAGATCTAGGAATTCAAGGTAGCATTTGTTATCTTTTTGTCTTAGTTTAGAGTCAGTTAAAGTCTACTTTAACCTAAGAGAGTTTCTACCTATCCGTAGGGAGAAATTTCTACAACATATATATACATATATTTATGCGTTTTGGTATATAGTCGTGTATGCACATGGATGCACATCTTGTCTTTTCTTTTATGTCTTCTTGCACATGGATGCAATTGTAGTTTGTTTGTTTGCCTGTGGAGGCATGTTCAATGCACGTGGATGCAAAGTTATGATTTTTTTTATGCCCGTGGAGGCACATGTTATGCACATGGATGCAATGTTATGATTTTTTATATGCCCGTAGAGGCACATGTTATGCACGTGGATGCAATGTTATGATTTTTTATATGCCCATGGAGGCACATTTTTGAATTTTTGATGCCTATATGATGCATGTCGTGATGTCCTACATGTTTTGGTTGGCGTGCCAATCTAGAATGTTGTTATCCACTTGGTATGCTACAGTGTTTAGATTTCTTGGGACATGAGTGAAAGAGATGGATTCAAAGTGTCGAATCATTTGTTTAGTGCGCAATAATTTTCTTAATAGACAGGGATCGCGTACCTAGTAACAGTTGTTGATCTGGGAAACAAGGAGCTGGGAGTCCACGAAAACACTAAGGTGACTTATGCCCATTTGGAGAGCAGCGGTCAAGAGACCGGTCACGAGATCGTACTCAGATTGGTTGTTAGTGGCAGCACCTATGCACACTCCGTCGAGGTGTATTCAACTCATGTGAAGGGGAATAAATTACCCAAGCCGCTAAAGCAAGATTTGGAGACCAAAGACTTGCGTCATCAGCAAAGCCAATCTGGTAGAGTGGAATAGGATCCATTTGTGTTCATGTAGGAAAAAATGAAAAATGTAAGGTATTGAAAGTTTGCAGCGAAAAAATAAATTAAAAAACTGTATAATATGGACTGTGGTGTCCAGTAGATTTTTATGGGTAGAATATTTTGAGGTACAACCCATTACGGGGATTGCGCATGGGATTTCCTTCTGAGTCGGTGTTGGCGGGAAAAACTACCCTATAGTAAGGAAACGGATACTATCAACTGAAAGGGGATGACAGGTAAGCATATTAACTGTGTTACAGAGATGTTCATGAAATGAAATAGGTTATAGGTCTTGAGAGAATACCTTTCGAATGACGTTTGATCCTAGCTCTTATTCGATCTTGCACTCGATCCTCAAGTCAACCTTCCGTTCAACAATCCTGCAATACAAGTACCTTTCTCAGCGTATCTTGGATAATATATAATGATGGAAAAAGACAAAGCAATTTAAACATCTAATATTAACTAAAACAAATCCAAACAAGTATAACACTTCAATGAACACTTAATTCGGGACAAGAAAGACGCTTCAACCTTTTATTGTCAAATGTAAATTGATGATACAAAGTATACCTGACTTTCTGACATGCTCCTGCAACCTAATCCTGGGGTCCTGCTCTTCTCTGGCTTAGATATCTTCCAGCATAATCTCCTCCAATGCAAGCTTCTCTTTAAAAGTATCTTAATAACATTCATGTCTCTAACCCCTCTCTTTATTCTTCCTTGTATTTATAGGACAATGGAAATAGTTAAGGTCGAGAGATGGTTATGGAGGAAGTTGGGAAACCAACTGCAACTAATCCTCTTCGTGAAATTAATTATTTTTTAATCATCTTTTGAGGTGTACGCTACTATTGCTCAGTGAAGTAGCGCTCAGGGCACTACTATAGTGCTTGTAAACTAGCGCTCATCACTTTTTGAATGTTGAGCGCTACTCTGTTGAAGAGGAGTAGCGCTCATGAGGCTTGAGTGCTACTATTACACACTGGAGTAGGGTACAGGCACTAGTCTATTGAAGTAGAATAGTGCTCATGTCTCAAAATGATATTTTTAGGGTTTTTCCAATCTTGCCAGGAGGTGGACTAAGTCAAAGTCTCATCTAGGGTCAACATGCTCCTCCATCCAAGTTGTCCTTTTGTGTGATCAACAGCTCAAGGTGATCACGGACGGAGAGGTGCAGGTTTGAACTATAACAGATGCCCCCTAATGTGTGAGGTCAGAGGGAAACGATGGCTGAAATACATTCTAATCCAAAGCCAGAGGAGGAACAAGGAACCGCAGAAACGAGTCATAAGAACACCTGAAACAAAGATCAATGTGAGCGAGCAATTACATTTTTGACATCATGTAGATGTGCAGTGTGATACAACATGATCTCCGATACATAACAAGGAGATGTATATATAAGATGGCCACTTCGAATACAAGCGTAGATCCATATCAAATTGAGAGATCATAGCCATAACAACAAACTGGATCTATGTCTCATGGAGAGCCGAATATAAGTGAGGCTCAGTCTTGCGCAACTTGGGTGATAATAGAATGAGGTATTGTCATCCAAAATCCCAAGGTCTTCATCCAAAACAACTCTAGGTACAAATCCTAACCATGTGAATAGATGAGCTGACAGTCGAACATGGGGGGTATCGTTTGATTACCGGTCATTGATGTATACCGTTAACAAACGCGAGGACTCCCACCGATAACGATGATGGGGCCCAAGGTACCAAGTACAATCCACCAAGTGTGAATATATGGACTTGGAGTCGAACACTTGGGGATAATGTTTAAGAAGAGACATTGATGTATTCTCAACATTCAACAGCGAGGAAAATTGCCACAAGTGACTGCAATCTCCAAGGTACTAACCGAAACTCTAAACTTCATTCCCAGAATAAAATGAGTTGATGTCGATGAGAAGAAGTTCGTTGGAAGGGAGGCCTTAAGGCATCCTCCATAATCCAACTCGAGGAACACTCAACTGGTATGAGCGGATATGGAATAATAAGACTGACACTAGGATGGCCGTCACATGAGGTCAAGGTAAACTGCAAAAATGGCCGACACGGGGTATATCCTTGAACAGTGAGCACGACACAAAGTGACTCAGGCAGTTTCCGACATAAAGGAGTAAATGATAAGCTTGAAATGTAAGGGACATTATCAGACCCTCCATATGGTTGGAAGAATAACCAACCGAGGGAGTAAACAACTCGGAGATCAGGTTCACCCTAAGGTCAAAAACTGAACCCAACCAACAATATAGACTCAAGTAGGTGTTGTGTTCAAGGATAGAACTGACTGAACTGCATTTGACATTGAAGATATGACACATATTTCCATCCCTTATTCTTTTTAGATAAAAGAATACCTTTCTTGTTGTTTTAATGAGTCCAAGAAAGAATGAAAAATCAATAGATCCAACCATGTAAAAAGTTTAACGAGCCCATGGGAGGAAGACTCAGGACCTTCTTCATTGTTTACAGAGTTCGAAGAAGAGATAGAAGATTACTCTATATTATTGATCTCTGGATTTTAATATCGAGCCGAGATCTGTTCTTGCTTGCCGGTGTTTTCAATTTTAAGGAGTCTAGAAAACTTAAACAATAACTCCATATATCTGCTTGTGGATTTTAGTATCGAGTCCAAGCGGATTAATGCTCGCCGGTGTTTTCCTGTTTATAGAGTCTGAAAAACTTAAACAATCCTCTTTTCACCTATCAGTGGATTTTATATCGAACCTGGTTTGGTCTGTGCTCGGCGGTGTTTTCTTGTTTATAGAGTTGAAAAACTTAAACAGTCCTCTACTTACCCTCTCGTGGATTTCACATCGAGCCCGAGTAGGTGAATGGTCTCTTGGTATTTTCATGTTTAGAGACCCTGAAAACCCTAAAGAAAGACTCCAAAAGGTCCTTTTTTGTGCAGTTAGTCTTCTCCACCGAAAAAGTATAAAACAAAGGGAGAAGAACTCTTCTAGCGCATACAGAAGTATACCCAGAGTATACCTTTTCCATAGTTAACCCACCTAGGCTCGAAAAATGAATAATTCTATACTTGAGTGGATGAGCCTTCGATTACTTTAACGAGCTCAAAGAGGACAAGCTTGCTCGGTAATCTTGTTTAGGTTTGAATAGTCCAAACAAGAGCTTAAAATGACTTAAACGTCAGCTTTTGGGATCATAGCTTCATAATCTACCAAAACTAGGTCTTCAACAAAATATTAGTAAACGCGACAAAAATCTCGAATGATATATGAATTTGAACTTTTAACTAGTTGAAAAGGTCTAACATTGAGAATTTTAAACTTAGGAGATCGATCCTACAACAATTTTAAGGAAAAATGAGAGCTGGATAAGTGAACATTAGAATTACACCATATGTATGTTTCAATTGATTACTTAGTTGATTTTGATAAAATTTTGAAACTATAGAGAACTAAACAATGGTGGGTAAAAATTAAAATCCAATTCATATATATAATTTCATTTTAAAACTCAATTTCCAATTTGATTTTGTAGGGAAAAGATTTGGGGCAAACTTGGCATTTTCAAATCTCTGTGGCGATCAAATCAAGAATCCAAACACTGTTCTTCTTCCACCAAGTGAGTTAGAATCTTCCCCACTTGCATTTTTATGGTTTAGTTTTTATTTTTTGAGCCAAAAACTGCTTGCCAGGCAATGCTGACAACTTTTACTGCGCGGGCGCTACTGTGTAACAAGAGTAGTAGTGTGTAAAGGAGATGAGTGCTACTATGCTCACACAGAGTAGCGCCCATACGTTACTGTGTAGTATACACAGTAGTGCTCAAGCATAAAAACTTAAAAACAAGCGTCGAGACTGAAAAAATTTCACTTTTTGTGCAGGATGGTTCTTCAATGGAGGGAGAGGGAACATGAGGACATGGATAGGCTGGCCATGCAAGACCCAACCACTGTCCATGCTCTCCGAAGATGCAGTTTATTGAATTTTTACCGAACTGTAAACATGAGGGACCTAAACAAATTATTTCGAAGACTTATTCAGTACTGGGATGTGGATACCAATACTTTTGTCATCAGTGGGAAAAATTTGGAGCTTACAGTTGATGACATTTATTTCATTACTAGTCTCTCACGGAGGGGAGATGTAATAAATCTGAAAGGGTCTTCTCAGGTGAGCATAAGGTCTGTGCAAGAGTACTTGAATGCATATTGTGTGGTTGGAGTTGAGAAATCAGGAAGCCAAATCTTGATTTCTACCATTGAAGGCCTCCCCTTGAAGGTGATAGTGAGTATGATTAACCGAGTGGCAGGTAGTGCCTCACTACACCTAGCTTATAGGCACTCTATGCATGTTGGTGTACAATGCTTACACGGTCATGTATATGATTGGTGTACTAGTTTACTAGCGAGCATGAAAGCTCAATTGACAAGTTGTAAATCCGGCACAATGGAGAATTTTGGGTACGGTAGCATTTTGTGTACTTTCTTCTTTGAGAGGATGCCTGCTATTAGTTTGGGGATGCCTCTACCTCAGGTTAACCCCCGTGAGCCCAGACTAGGTCGTTGGGGTGACATATTCCTCCGCCAGGGTGGTGGGGAAAGTCACTACTGTTATCATACTGATGATTTATGGGGGTGGTGGGAGAGACAAGTGCCCACTTTCAAGCAGTTTCCATATGCTGGATTGGATTTCCATCATGATCCAAAACTGGTGCTTCCTCCAGGTGGAGCTTGGGGAGATATTGGTATGTTTAATTTTGAGAATTATTTAATTTTTTCAAACTTTTCACGTATTTTATTTTTATGAATGAATTTTGAAGTGCTAAACAAGTGTCATGTGCAGATATTGGGCCTGTCCATCCCGAGGGACATCCTACCATCTTTGTGAGGCCAGCTGATATTACTGCAGCAGATGCTATGTTGGGGACCATAGAAAGAAAAGTGAGTCGGTTTACTCATGAAGTTCCTACATGCCGTATGGATCAGATACCTATTGATATGCAAGAAGATGTAGTTGGGGTGCCCCCAGCATGGCTTAGGGTGCTGCGGAAGATAGCTAGGCTAGTCATATGTTATCGCAATGCAATAGATGATGATGAGGTCCCTCCTTCTCCATAAGAGACGGATACATTCTATGTATATTTTTGAGGCTTCTATGCCCAGTTTTGTACTTTTATGACATGACTTGATAGACTTGTGATCCAAAACTCATATTTTTTTGATACAGTATCAGTTATTTACATATGTATGTGTTTGAATTTTATGTGTGCAATGTTGTTTATGAATGTGTATGATACAAATGCCAGTCTAACACATAGTTTGTTAATGAATCATCTAATGCATTTAAATTTCTTGGAATGTGTTCATATATAATAGAATCAAACTGTCTTTCCAATAGTCTAACTCATAGAAACTAACGTAGCAATCCAGGATCTCTAATCTGGTAGACACCTATTAACTGAAATACAATTAGTTGTGAGTCAAGTCTTACCTCCAAATGTGAAATGCCATGACTGAGAGCATCTTGGAGCAGTTCTATAACTGCACTATATTTAGCCACATTATTCGTGGTAGGACCCAAATAAACCCCCCCTGAAGAGACAAGTTGGCCAGCGGGTGAGTAAATGACCCAGGCTGCTGTAGCCAACTGACAAGTGTGGCGACTGGCGCCATCAGCAAATCCTAAGAAATGTTCAGTTGACATCTAGTACACGAAACGAAAAACACACATAAGATTAACTAACAAGCATAACAAAAACTAGCTTTACAAAAATATACAGCTATGTTACAAGAAAAAGTATGTCAGCCTAAGCATAGTACTTCTTCAGGTAGAGCCCATTTCTAGGCTCGACCAACTTATTACCTTCATAATATATCAATTCATAGGCACCTTTCTTCAGTACTTTGGAAATTATATAAGGTCCGAGCCACCTGGATTTGGATTTGCTGGGTCCTAGGGGTTCTTTGTCTTGATCCCAAAGTAGGACCAAGTCTCCTTCAAGGAAAACCCTAGGTTTGACAGACTTGTCATATTGTCCTTTGACTCATTTTTTGTGGACCCCGTTTGTTGTGAGCGCATCACGTCACTATTCATCTAGATGTTCTAAGTGTAACAAATGTTCTTCTAGTATTGAAGAATCTGGTAGTAACTGAATGGCTAGTTTTAGCGAAGGAATCTCTCATTCAATCGGTACGACTGCTTCTATCCCATGCACAAGTTGGAAGGGAGAGAATCCGGTAGCAGTATTAACGTTAGCTCGGTAATCCCAAAGAGCTGGGTACAACATGATGTGCCAGTTATTTCGACTGGCATTAATAGTTCTTTGCAGTATAACCTTTAAAGTTGTGTTCACTTCTTCAACTTGTCCATTCGCCTGTGGATAGTATGAAGACGAATGTTCTTGTCGAAAACCAAGCATTGTATACAACTCGGTCATCATGCTATTATGGAAATTACTGCCATGATCAGTCACTATCTCTTTAGGTATGTCGAACCGTGCAATAATCTGATTAAACACGAAATAAGCGATAGTTTCTCCATCTGCCTTGATAATAGGCATTGCCTCCACCCACGACAATGATGATGTAATGATGTCCTCTAGCCAAAAATGGATTGCAAGTCATGTAATCAACCCCCCATTTTGTGAAGGGACCTATTGTAATCACAGAATGAAGAGGAGCTGGGTGTGCCCTCATTTTCTTAGTGAAAAACTGACACAAACGACAGCATTTCACTACTTCCACACAATCTTTAAATATCATGGACCAAAAATATCTGGCACGCAGTATCTTCTGAGTTGTTGCCAACCCGGAAAGATGTCCCCTCATAAGCTCCACTGTGGGCATCATTTAATACTGCTTCAGCTTCTTCTCGATTTAAGAAGCATCGTAAAATGGAATCTACCCCACGTCGATACAAAGTATTTGAGATGATGAGGTAGTTCTTCACATGGCTTTTGAGCTTGCGTCGCTCTTCTCGAGAAGAAGTAGTAGGACACCTCAAAGTCTGGAGATATACTAAGATATCCTCGCACAATGGGTCAGAGGAAGCAATGAGGAAGATATGTTCATCTTGGAATGATGATTCTTCCTCAACGTACTCTAGGTCACTTGGAAACTCTGAGATTAACTCACCAAACACTAGTGATTTCTTCGACTTGGTTGATTGGAAGATAAAATCAAAATCCTGTAGGATTACAATCCATTTATTATATTTCCCACCGATGATTCATCGGGTGAGAACGTACTGGAAAGGATTGACTTCTTCTATCACAGTAGTAGTTCGTAAAAGTATAGTGATGAAGCCTCTGTACCGCATAGACCGCAGCAAGTGTTAACTTCTCAACGTGCGAATATTTAACTTCAGGGGCTATCAATGCGCGAGAAAGATAGTAGATAACATGCTCTTGGAGCGTATCGTCTTCCTGAACTAATACTATACCAATTGTATTAAGAGACACTGCCATATATAAAAGAAAATCTTTTGCGTAGTCTGGTGGGATCAACAAGGGTGCTTAAAGAAGTGCCTTTTTTAAGGCTTCAAAGGATGCTTGAGGAGCCTCATCCCACACAAAGTAGGAGTCTTGTTTGAGTAGCCTCATAAAACCTTTAGTAATTTTAGCATAGTTTATGATGAATCACCGTAAGAAATTAGACATGCCTTGCAGACTTTGGAGTTGTCACAAGGTGCGAGGAGGAGGCAGATTTACAATCGCCTCTACTTTCAGCGGGTCGACCATTATGCCACGACTGGAGACAATTAATCCTAGTAGACATCCCGATTCGACACAGAACACACACTTATTAGGATTCAAATGAATCTTATATTGTCTGCACCTTTCAAACACCTGTCTAAGATGAGCTGGATGATCCCATCTCTTTCGAGATCGCGTTGGGAGATCATCCAAGTAAGGTTCTACTATGTGTTTGATATCATGAAAAACGAAATTCATCGCACGTTGGAAGATAGCTCCAGCATTCTTCAAGCCAAATGGAATCTTCTGGTAAGCGAAGGTCCCCCACAGGAAAATGAAAGTTGTTTTATGCTGATCCTTAGGTTTGATATGTATTTGATTGTATCTCGAAAATCCATCCATGAAAGAGAACATCTCATGTCCCGCACAAGCATCTATGATTTGATCAATAAACGGTGTAGGGTAGTTATCTTTCGGACAAGCTTTGTTCAAGTCCCAGAAGTCAGTACAGACTCTAATGGTACCTTGTTTCTTATCGACCGGAACGGGGTTTGAAACCCATTCCGTCATGTCAATCAGATAGATGAAACCAACTTTAAGCAACTTTTCAACCTCCGCCTTGATGGCGACCGCTTTTCTAGGGTTCATAGGACAAAGATTTTGTCTCACAGGTTTTGCGTTAGGGTATTTCATGATGACATGCTCCACAATGGTTGGGTCTATATCTGGCATCTCCTCATATGACCAAGCAAAAACGTCGTAGAATTCTTTAAAAAGTTTTGTATACAAAGCTATCTCTTCTGGAGAATAGTCTACACCAATAAAAATGTTTTCCACGACCCCAGGTTTGGTGGAAATGTTAATCAGAATTTTTCTCTATATGTTAGCCATATTTCCCTCAGCATAAACAACTCTCGAAGTAGAAGGAAAAGATGACAAATCAACAAATCCACCGGGTCTCACAGGGAATTCCCCTCTCTCAATCCTGTCTAGATCAGGAAGCATGTAGGACCTATGATGCATATGTTCCCATGGTTGGTCCAGGCCCATCATGACTTCTAAGATGGCTTCATCAGACGGCAAAACCGTGTCTAAAAAATCGAACGAGTGAGTGGAATTCAATGACCATGCCGGAGCATAGTCCATATCTGACTCAGCAGAGATTGGAGGAGTCATGATATGTTCCATTGTAGCATGTTGTGTTTCCATATAGGCTACTTCTGCAATGGATGGAGGCACAAAAGGTTCTGAAGTAGTGGGAAGGATCCAAGGATCAGTTCTTAAACCAACCGTGAATGTTTTGGTAGCAGTACCCACATCAGAACGCAACAAAAGAACAGGGGAGGGGAGGTCGAAAGTGCCTATTAACTACCCGTAAAGCCCTGCTCCTAAACTCTCATTAACCGGGGCATTTTGATCAACTAAGGGAATTGTGGTTTCTGAAGAAGTATGGTTGTTTCTCTGAGTGAAAGAAAGTTGAATGACTGTAATGACCTTACCTTCAAACGGGAACATAACAACTCGAAAAACTGCCGATGCAATAGCTCGCATGGCATATGTCCAGCTCCTTCCTAATAACATATTGTAATCAAGCGGAGTGTCCAGAACTTCTACTTCTACAGCAACTGTCTTGCCGACCAATGTGACATCAAATGATGGCAAAACCCCATGTGGACGGAGAGTCCTGCCATCAAATGTAGTAAGTAGTGTGTTAGAAGGGGCTAACTCGGGGGAACCCAAAGCTTTCCAATAGGAAATTGACATTACGCAAGTCGACGCACCCTCATCTACGACAGCTCGTCTGATGTTCATTAGGCCATGGATGACTTCAATATTAAGAGCAACATGGTAGGGCAACCAGTATTTGATATCAGCCATATCAAATCGCGCATACATGTTAGAGGATTCCATACTTCCAATAGCTGCCAGAAGTGCATTCCGTTGTAAAGGACAACTTTGCAAGATTTCTAAGGTAGACATGGCACAAGGGGTTTGGGCTAAATATTCAACCACATTGTAGTTGGAGGCGGCCCGAGTGTTGGGATTGTGCAATGCCCGTTTCAAGACACCTTTCGAGATCTTGGGCATTGGGTCCACAGGTATGTGGAGTGGAGTGGAGGATTCTGGAATCTCTTTATCCTTTTTCTGTGCGTCTAGGGTATAATTCCTGGATCTCGTTTGTAAGAGTGCATCCGAATTAACCATGTTAATAAAAGTTTGATCAACTGTAGCATGTGTAGTGCCCCCAGTGTTGGAGGTGCCAGAAGCTGAGCTCTGCCCCTTAGGGAATGGATCTTTCAGTACGGCAGGATTCTTTTCTTGTAATAGCTTCTAGGTTTCTTCAAGCAGAGGGCATTGGTGAGTAAGGTGGTCCTGCTTGCAAAGTTTACAAGGGAACTTAACCTTCTTTTTCTCTTTGTTACCCTCCTCGGCATTCTCTTTTTTGGGATTCTGAGGTTCCCCTCTCCTTTCTTTCCCTTCTTTTTTTTATTGGGCTCCCGAGGGCCCTTTTGATTGTTCTAAACCTGGTTGATAGATTCAAAAGTAGAAGGAGAGGTTGTGACGAAAGAAACTCTTGCAGCTGATTGTTTGACAGATAAGGCATGAACCTGTTTTTTCAATGATTCGAAAGCTGTAGAGTCAACTGAACCCACTATGCCATCAACATGTGGTCCAGTTTTAGGTCTACTCAAATCGGTATTCGATCGCAGTGCATCAGGTATGATCTCATACAGTAACCCGGATTGTGCGTAAACGAGATCTAACTGCTGGGTTCGTAGGATGGCTTCTTCCTCGTTAGACACTCCAGACGTAGCTACTTGCTTAGAAATGTAAGGAAGGAGTGATTTCAAATACCACTCAAGAAGAAATTTTGGAGGTATGTTGGCTTTAATGAGCCTCTTCCGTCTTCGCCACTCCTGAATGTGATCAGATAAATGAGTGGCTTTATTTTTCCTAAATGTAGACAGAAGGTATGTTCCGGCATCATACCGAATAGGAAGCTGGAAGTGATTCAAAAAGACAGTTGCAAGATCCCCAAAATTAAAGAATGTAGCTGCAGGTAACTCAATGTACCGTTTGGCTGTAGCATCGATTAAATTCCTTTGGAATAGCCTCAATCTAATGGAATCTTCATTTAATGAGATTGAGGAGCACCATAAATGGAAAGTAGTGACATGTGTAAAATTTTTAGAATTTACTTCAATCTAATTTAGGATCTTAACCGAGAGAACAACATGTATAGAAACTCTACAGCATATCAATCATGGACACAATAATGCAAGCACACAAGAGACACAGAGTTTACTTGGGGAAAACCATAAAGGTGAAAAACCCCAATAACTTACTCAGAGATAAATAGAGCAATGATACAACTAGAATAGAAGAGATAGTCTTCTCCTAGCAGTAGAGCCTCCTCCTCCACAAGTGCACCACTCTCCAAAGTGTGAGTGAGAGAATAGAATGTATAAAATGAGAGAAACACGCTCTCTATTTATATACTAGCTTGACTTGACCTTTACTCAACTAGGTCGGCCTCAACTTAACCACTTAACATAATGCTGACTAGGCCAACCCCACTAGGGTGGTCTAATAACCCTTTGACCCACATGGCCGACTCCCAATAGGGTGGTCTAAGAACCCTTTGACCCACATGACTTATACAGGGCCGACCCCAACAAGGTGGTCTAATAACCCATCAAGTATAAGTTACGACACTTACAATATAAATGACGACACTTCCGTATAGAGGAATAATAACATCTCTATAGGAATACAACCACTTCCGTATAGAGGAATAATATCATCTCTATAGGAATACAATATACATATATGTGAAATACATTCTGAAGTTACAAATACATCAACACTCTCTCTTAACTAGGAAGGTATTTCTCGACACAGGTCTTCTAGCACAAGTCATCTTCTCTGGATCATTGTCACTACTGCTGCTATCTCAATCAATCTCTGAATCTACTCATCATAGGAAGTTCTACAGAGCCAGTTCTTTTTTTATAATGGATGTAGGCCCACCACCTGCATGTCTTCATCATAACTGGCCATACTGTGGAAATCTCAGGACTTATTACGTGCGTCACAAAACCTTAAAAGAGTGTCTTGACTAGCAAGAACCCTAAAGAGCATCTGAGGCCTTTTTCGTCCTGTCCAGATCTCTAGGACTTATTACATGTGAACCCACCAGAAAACCTGGAAAGAGAATCCTAGGACTGATTACGAGCACAAGGCTCAACCTATCGGATCTCCCAGGGCACAAATTACATGTGGTCACCACAAAACCTCGAAAGAGCATCCCAGGACTGATTACGAGCACAAGGCTCAACCTATCGGATCTCCCAGGGCACAAATTACATGTGGTCATGGAAAAACCTCGAAAGAGCATCCCAAGACTGATTACGAGCACACGGCTCAACCTATCGGATCTCCCAGGGCACAAATTACATGCCATAGGACAAAACCTCGAAAGAGCATCTGCCAGATATCCTAGGGAACAAATTACATGCCATTGGAAAAACCTCGAAAGACTATCCGTAGATCTCCTAGGGCACAAATTATATGTCCTCCCAAGCAAAACCTCGAAAGAGCATTTTCCAGATATCCCAGGGTACAAATTACATTCCATATGCAAAACCTCGAAAGACTATCTGCAAATCTCCCAAGGCACAAATTACATGCTTATCTGCACAACCTGTTCCACGGCCACAGAGTATCAACTTGATACTCACCATACATCATCCTGATGTACACCTGATCATCCTGATCATCATCATTGCAACATCCTGCTGCATGTCATCTAGAGCAACATCCTGAAGCTCATCATCCATGATCATCCTGATCATACAATGCATCTACCTGATGCATACCAATTATCTACCTGATACATATCATCATACATGATCCACCTGATCATATAGTGTATCCACTTGATACAAATACAAATACATGATACATATCACCATACATGATCCACCTGATCATACAATGTATCCACCTGATACATATACAGATACATGGTCCAAGCATCCAACATGATGCATATACAAAAATACATACAAGTGATCCAACTGATCATATACAACATCCAACATGATGCATACATACATAAATGATCCAACTGATCATAACAAGCATCCAACATGATGCATATACATATATAGAGTAGTAACTGGAGCATCGTCCTGATGCTCATCATCGATGATCCTCCTGATAATCATAGCATCGTCCTCTTCAGATCATCTCATCGTCCACAAAGCATAGCCCATATGCACATCATCCATCACTTACACCACCGACATGGGAGAACACATCTACCACCATTCGGGGAAGTCTCCAGCCCTTAATTTTCCACCATGGGAGAACACATCTACCACCATGTGAAAAATGGCTTAGCAATTACATCACGACCAAGGGAGAACACATCAACCATGTCAGAAAAGCTCATGTGCATCTGCATCTTCCAGACTCATCACTTCCCTTTGGAAGGAACCTCGATCTGAAGTGCACCAAGCCTCTTTCTGGAGTACTCAAACTGCACTCTGGCCAATGGCTTGGTCAATACATCTGCAACCTGCTCATATGTCGCAACATACTCTGCTTCGGCTTTACTCAGTTCTACACAGGACCGCTTCCTGCTAAACCAAGAGATCACACCTGATCCCTATCTACAACACTGCCTGCCCAATCTGAATCAACATAACCCTGCAAGTTAAACTTTTGATTCGCATCATACTTCAGCCCATAATCAACTATACCCTTCAAGTACCTCAGAATATGCTTTACAACAACCAGGTGAACACCCTTCAGATCCGTCAGGAACTGGCTGAATGTGTTCACCGGAAAGCAAATATCTGGTCTCGTGTTCGTCAGGTGCATCAAGGACCCAATCATCTGACGATACATAGTGATATCAACCGGCTCAGAGGAAGCATCACATAGAAGCTTCAGGTTTGATGCCATAGGTGTGGCCATAGCCTTGCAGTCCATCATCCCGAACCTCTTCAGGATCTCTAGTGCATACTTCCCTTGTCCAAGGAAGATTCCATCTGCACTCTACCACACCTCCATACCTAGAAAGTGGTGCATCATACCCAATTTTTGCACATATATGATTCCCTGTCATGTGTCTCAGAACCAAGTGGCTACTCCACATACACTTCTTCTTCAACTGCACCATTCAAGAAAGTTGTCTTGAAATCCACCTGGTGTATCTTCTATTTCATCACTTTTATATTTCTCTATGCTGTCATCTGCAACATGCTTGATCTTGATAGATCCATATGGAAGTCATAAAAAACTTCCCTTCAGGTCTTGGAACTACATCCCAAACATCATTCTTCATGATCGACAGATCATGGCATTCTTCCCATATCCTGGGAACTTCAATATCTTCAATAGATAATTTTGTTGATGAACAAATGTTGTAGTTCTTCTTTTGTAGGTGATGGCATACGATATTTCCTACAAAACAAGTTAAATTGCACGATTAGAAAACATCTCATAGTTTTCAGAACAAATTCTTACACATAAATAAATATTTCATACAGTCATGCAATTATCTTAGCCAATGCTTCAATACAACATTTATCCATATCCTGTAACTTTCTAGATGCCTTCCAATCTCTACCAGAACATTGTTAAGAGTGTGCACAACTCCCAACACGTCAGCAAAGAGATTTCATTCTAGATAAGTAGCAATGGAATGTTGTACAGTGCCATAGGCCACTTACCCATGCATATTAGTAGTATACTGTTCATCAATGCAACTATTCTAATATGCATAATACGCAACCTAATTCTAGGAACATCAATATATATATTATTGAACAATATTATTTAAACAATAAAATATGCAAGTAATGACAATTCAAATACTTATCTTTGTTTGTTTGTTGGGTTGACTCCCTCTCAGTCTTTGCTTCTTTTCTACAACTCCATTCTTATGTGGATTGTGAGAAGTGGTCAACTCCCTCTGAATATCTGCATCCTTGCAGAAACTACTGAAGTGTGCTCCTTTGCTTTCTTGCAGGAACAACTGGAGTGTGCTCCCTCTTGATCTTTGCTTCCTAGATTACCTGTCCTTGAACTTACATCCATCCTTAATCACTATGCATGTTTATTAGTATCATCATTGTGTTATCCTTGAGGTCTCATACATAATCACACATTTATTAGTATAATCTTAATACTATCAAAACACAATAATCTTAAACATGTATATTCATGATCATTCACAGATAATAAACATTACTATTCAAGGTTTCAGGGAAGTCTTCTTTTACTCATACACAATCTTATTTGATCATAGGACTCTTCTGGTTAGTTGAATCATCAATCAAGATAAGAGATATAATATGCATAAAACCCATGATTATTCAAACCTATACCTTCATGATTCTCCTGGTTAGTCATATCATCAATTATGGTAAGAAACATAATATGCATACAACCATGCTTATTCAAACCTATGACTTCATGAATAATCATTATCAACAACACAACAGTATAAGATCCTAACACAAGGTAGGATTCTAGCTTGATATAGGAAAAACATACCTGGATTAGCATGCTAGCTAGTTATGTCTAACATACCCGCATAATGTCTTCTGGTTCTCTTCAGTGACTTGTGCTAGTAACCTGCATGTCTCATAAGTTAACCATTGTAGAACCAAGTTATACATACCTCGAAAGTGGATCTTCTATGTGACCCATGACAATGGATGAATCTTTGTCTTCATGTCACCATGAGCATATGTTCTTGAAGTAGAACATGATTTGACTTTCTTGGTGTACCTTTTGTGTTAGCAAACAACATAAACCACATACAACAGCACAATGCATTAGTACAATCATAAGTGTCAAAACCTTAATCAATGAATATCTTCTATTAAGGTGATACGACAAGTTCAGTAATTAATCAAGATTGTACTGTAATGATATGAAGACAAACATATGATAAACTTAACCATGAAACATACCTGTAAGCCATACCTGTCAAGATTGCTTGTAATCTTCTTATGGAAGGCCTTAGCCTCATCTCCCTTTGAGACAAGAACTTCTTCACTTATGTAGGTGACCAATCCATCTTCTTCTACGTTTAACCTAATCCACTTGATTTTCAAGAACTGGACCTCGAGCTGGATTACGGTTTGTCAAAGAAACCCCCAAAATTAAAACTTTGAATTTCAAACTTTCGAAAGGATAGAAATATGCGCCTTGATGAGCTGATCCAGTTGGTATATTCAGAATTTGAAAACTGCAAAGTTTCACCCCTCGAAATTTCCTTTTAGATTTCCGGATTCACTAGGGAGGACCCTGAATTAGGGTTTGAGTTTCCTAGAGCTTCACCCAACCAAAAGATTTGATTCAAAACTCTAATCTTTGACTTTTCTGAGGATTTTCCAGCCGTGGTCACAGATTTCCAAAATTCAAATTTTTGCAGAAGCCCTTATTTTCCATCTTTCCGATCAAAGTCCCGAACTGGGGTTTGATCAAGCCCGGCCTTCTGCCCAAACAAAAAATCTGATCTTGGTCTCTAAATTTCGATTTTGATGAGTAGCATCCAGCCGTGGTCTCCAATTAAAAAAATTCCAACTTTCTCCGAAGCCCTAAATTCCGGAAGCCATGAATATAGGTACAAAAAAATAATTCTCTTTTGACATAAATATGTACCTGATTGTTTCTGGTGTAACTCTGAACTTTTCAATCCAAAGGGTCTGAAAATTTTTCTTGAGATATCCCGACCTATTATCTTTCCATCTTGATAGGTCTGACCTCAATTGGATTCTCTGAGAGAGAGTTATGCCAAGTGTCGCAATGTGACATGTTTATGGGATAATACAGGAGAGCGAACTTGTACGACGTGCCACATGTCAATGGTTCAACGTCTGCCTCTGAAAATGTTTCTTGAGATATCCTTACCTGTTATATTTCCATATCGATAGGTCTGACATCAATTGGATTCTCTGAGAGAGCGTTATGCCATGTGTCGCACCGTGACCTGTTTATGGGATAATACAGGAGAGCGAACTTGTACAGTGTTCCACGTGTCACTGGTTCAACTTAGGCCTCTGAAAAATTTTCTTGAGATAGTACAATCTATGTATTACCTGTCACTTTTTACAAAATTGCATTTGGAGCTTCCTAGACCATGTTATGACCTTTTTCCCAAGGTCACTTGATTTTGACTCAGATCTGGAAGAGGCAAAAACCCTATATTGTACAGATCATAAATCACAAAGTACAACGAATTAGAGGTTTTCCTTTGGACAAAAGGTACATGGGGATCTGAGCTTCGACCTGTAAAAGTGTTAGATCCGAAAAATTTGCCAAAACGGATTTATAGAGAAAGTTCTATGATCACTGGTTTTTGCTATATCAAGTCCTAGCATCGTAAGTGCAACAAGTGTCATACATGCCATATCATGCCTTATTTCAGGCTAGCTCTGATACCATGTTAAATTTTCAGAATTTACTTCAATATGATCTAGGATCTTAACTGAGAGGACAACATGTACAGCAAATCTACAACATATCAATCATGGACACAATAATGCAAGCACACAACAGACACATAATTTACTTGGGGAAAACCATAAAGGTGAGAAAACCCAATAACTTCCTCAGAGATAGATAGAGCAATGATACAACCAGAATACAAGAGATAGTCTTCTCCTAGCAAAAAAACCTCCTCCTCCACAAGTGCGCCACTCTCAAAAGTGTGAGTGAGAGAATAGAATGTATAAAATGATACACGCTCTCTATTTATACACTAACTTGACTTGACCTTTACTCAACTAGGTCGGCCTCAACTTAACCACTTAACATAATGCTGACTGGGCCGACCCCCACTAGGGTGGTCTAATAACCCTTTGACCCACATGACTTATACAGGTCCGACCCCAACAAGGTGGTCTAATAACCCATCAAGTATAAGTTACGACACTTACAATATAAATGACGACACTTCGGTATAGAGGAATATTAACATCTTTATAGGAATACAACCACTTCCGTATATAGGAATAATAACATCTCTATAGAAATACAATATACATATATGTGAAATGCATTCTGAAGTTACATATACATCAACAACATGAGGAATAATAACATCTCTATAGGAATACAATATACATATATGTGAAATACATTTTGAAGTTACATATACATCAACAACATGGTCACCAGGGTCTTCACCTGTTTTGCCTTCGAACTTTGGAATGTTCGAAGGTAACTTGGTAGGAACTGGTGGCCATGTAGCGTTATGATACAATGGATTGTTGGTCAGTTTGGAAAGATCTAGAAAATTTAAAGTTGCCAAAAATGGTAAACGAGGCCGATAAGAAGGTACTTGATAAGCTGGGGTCGAAAAAGGGGAACCACCCATAGCTTGACCCGTGAATTGCTGGTAGGGGTTGCCCCCAGCCGTCTGCTAGTAGGGGTTACCCCCAACCATCTGTTTGAAAGGGTTTCCCCCGCCCATCTGCTGATAGGGGTTTCCACCTACCATCTGTTGATAGGGGTTGCCCCCAACTACTTGTTGGTATGGGTTGCCCCCTGCCATTTGTTTTTGCGCGAGAGTATTATTGAAATTTTCCCACCCATATGAAAGTGGGTTGGTGCTCTGTGGGTTCGTCCACTGTGGCTGGGTGTTAGCCCCGCCATATTGTTGGTTAAAAATATTACCCCCTCCTCCTGAAAATAAGGAAAAAGGGACGTTACCTGCAGGCATATTACATTGATTCATGTTGGGACCTGCACAGGTATTGAAACTAGTGGTAGCTGACGTGGATGGTGCGGTCATGGTACTCATAACAGGCACAGTTGCAGAAGCACTTGGCCCTACAGTGGGTGTGCAAATCCAAGTACTGGGTATATGATATAACGGTTGAAACACAGGAGGTGGCACTAAATTGGCTATACTATTAGGTCCAATAGTAGGTGTAGAGGTAGATGCCATAGTTGTTGAACCGGACAAACCTAACGTACCAGTATTAAAACTAAAAGACAGAGTGGACATAGAGGTTGTCTGTGCCGAACTCGATGTAGCAGTAAAAGGAGGATTTACAGTGTTAGTGTTCATACCTATGGTGCGAGTTTGTGGAACTCTTTGTTGATCTCCTAGAATAGACATCAAATGTCCAAGCAAGAAATTATATGCACTGTAATCGGGCTGCTGGAAACCAATGGGTAACAGAAGTGGATATCTAGGATTGGTCAGAGGAGGATTAAATGGAGTGTTGTACTCCGCAAAAGTAAGATCTTCAATCTCAACTAAACTAAAATGTTGCTGATCTGGAGTACCCGATTGTGGTCCCTCAAGAACCTCTATTTCAGGGTTTTCTATTGCAGTTTGTTGTTCTTCAGGAAACTCAATTTCAAGTGGTAGTTCCTTAGGAATTCCTATTTCAGGATTTTCCGTTGTAAAAATTTCCTCAGGAAGTTCTATTTCAGGAATGGTTTCCGAAGAAACACTGGGGTTTACCCGTTGTCATCTAGCTGGCGGTAACGGTTCTATTCTAAGTGGCGGAAGGTTTTGAAGCCTTCTCGATCTATGAAGCTCTTGGTTCTCCATGATTATATATATAGCTAAAACTAGAAAACCTAGTGGCCACTAAGACTAGGGGGAAAACAACACGACAACTAAAAAGTCCTAAGTATGCAAACCAAGCAATTGAAATGCCTTTCAGAGAAGATTCTGGGATGATGAGGGCCCAGAACAGATCAACGAAGGATGAAGAACAGTTACCCGGGGTCCATAATACAATGACTAAGGGTGCAAGTGCTGGAATCACCCAACCGCCCTCCCAAATACCTGCAAGAGATTTCCTCCCATGTCTGTCCTAGGTACAGCAGATATACCCTCCGCTGTCACCTGTGTATGAACCTATGGTCAGATACTAAGGATACCACAACACCGAAAACTCCTGGGGGAACAGTCTCTGGTCGAATCAGAAGGCATGGGCAGGGTAATTGAGTCCAAAACTCAAAAGAGTCCCCAAACGCGATCCAATCCTGGTATATGCTCAAAACAGAAAGTAGGAGGAGTATTCCCAACAATTTGATCTCACAAGACCTACTGCATAGATCCCATGCAAGCTTTGAGTGAAATGGATTTACCTATGATAATCGAACTACGATTTTTGTGTAATGTGTGATCTTGAGTGGTTTAAGGTGATTTAAACTCAAGATCCTAACCAAGACTAGTTGGTGTAGTGTATCCCTAAAAAGAAAAATTGTTTCTATTTAATTTTATTAAAGATTCTTAGGGCTGTTATTACTCAAAAGGTAGTGCGTTTGTGTGGTGTGCTTGCAACAGAAAAACAAAAGTGCATAAATTCTAACTTTCGACAACAAATTTTTTTTTTTTCATTTAAAATTCTTTCCAAACTGAAAAAACTGAGCAAATCTAATTAAATTTCTTTTTTGTTTTGTTTTCTTTTGAAATTGTACACAAAATAATCTATGCTATCTTGTAACAAATATAAGCCTTATTACTCTTAAGCTACCAATTTCTTTGCTTTTTCTGTTATTATAAACGAAAAAGAACTATAAAAATGGAAAGCAAATAAGACTTGTGTGCAATGTGTAAGTATGGCTAAAAATGGTTATTAAGCTTACAGCTGTCAAGGCACTAGCTCAACAAAGACTTGTCCTATAGGTTTTTTGCAAAAGAAAAAGCCTTCATACTCGGAAACAAAGTGGGGAGAAAAACAAAGGAGAAAGATACTTACCACTGGGAATCCAACACAATAGGACTGACCCAAAGCATCAAACCCTAACCAGACCACTATGCCAAGAAAAAGGTAGGAAAGAAGCTAACAACCACCCTACTAATACAAGGACTGAGAAATGAATAAGCCTAAAAGCACTTTAAACACACTTGAAACCAGAAAAGACAAAAAGTCAAAGAAGGTTGGAAATCAACAAGTTCAGAAGACACCCTAAAGGCTCCAAAACAGACCAAACCCTAAAAAAAAGAATAAGATAGGTAAAGAGCAAACAAATGTTGCTACAAATAGCGAATGCAAAAGCATACAGGTTTGTAAATCAACAACATACAGTCAGGGCAAGAATAAGCGGAAGTGTTCACCAAAGAACAAAGCCTAGTCTTCCAAAAGAGTTATAAATAGTCCAAACATTCCACAAGTAAGAAAGCGAGCTAAAGATGGTAAAAAGACTCAAAGAAAGGTTCTAAGACTTAAACCTCAAATACCATTCAAGGAGATCTAAAAACAAAGTCAGAAGACCACCAAAAAGGCAGAAAACTCAAACAGACCCCTAACAGAAGGCTACAATAAATATACCCTAGTGTGCAGTAGGGAAACTAGTGCTCCTAAAGAGATGGGCACTACTGTATGTATAGAAAAGTAGCGTATGGGTGCTACTGTATGTATAACAAAGTAGCGTTCAGGTCTTAAAAAGTTAAAAATTGACTTTGAAAAGATGCAAAAAGACTGATTGAAGCAGATAAAAACAAGCAGGGGGGTACCTACAGGGTCTCTCAGCACATAAAAGGAGTTGAAATGGTTCTGGGAAGACAAACAAGAAAATTTTCCTAGAGCAAAAACACAATTATCCCTAGTGGAGTTGCCAGTCTGTTGGCGGGAAAAACTACCCTATATTAAGGAAACGGATACTATCAACTGAAAGGGGATGACAGGTAAGCATATTAACTGTGTTACAGAGATGTTCATGAAAAAAAATAGGTTATAGGTCTTGAGAGCATACATTTCGAATGATGTTCGATCCTAGCTCTTATTCGATCTTGTGCTCGATCCTCAAGTCAACCTTCCATTCAACAAACCTGCAATACAAGTACCTTTCTCAACGTATCTTGGATAATATATAATGATGGAAAAAGACAGAAATTTAAACATCTAATATTAACCAAAACAGATCTAAACAAGTATAACACTTCAATGAACACTTAATTTGGGACAAGAAAGACGCTTCAACCTTTTATTGTCAAATGCAAATTGATGATACAAAGTATACCTGACTTAGTGACATTCTCCAGCAACCTGATCCTGGGGTCCTGCTCTTCTCTGGCTTGAATATCTTCCAGCATAATCTCCTCCTCCGATGCAAGCTTCTCTTTAAAAGTCTCTTAATAACATTCATGTCTCTAACCCCTCTCTTTATTCTTCCTTGTATTTATAGGACAATGGAAATAGTTTAGGTCGAGAGATGGTTATGGAGGAAGTTGGGGAAGTTGGGAAACCAACTGCAACTAATCCTCTTCGTGAAATTAATTATTTTTTAATCATCTTTTGAGGTGTACGCTACTATTGCTCAGTGAAGTAGTGCTCAGGGTCTACTATAGTGCTTGTAAACTAGTGCTCATCACTTTTTGAATGTTGAGCGCTACTCTGTTGAAGAAGAGTAGCGCTCATGAGGCTTGAGCGCTACTATTACACACTGGAGTAGGGTACAGGCGCTAGTCTATTGAAGTAGAGTAGCGCTCATGTCTCAAAATGATATTTTTAGGGTTTTTCCAGTCTTGCCAGGAGGTGGACTAAGTCAAAGTCTCATCTAGGTTCAACATGCTCCTCCATCCAAATTGTCCTTTTGTGTGATCAACAGCTCAAGGTGATCACGGACAGAGAGGTGCAGGTTTGACCTATAACAGTCAGTCAAAATGTATGCCCCCTGTCCAAGGAAAGTGTGTATGATATATGGGCCTTACCACATAGATTGGAACTTTCCTTTGCCTGTTTTGTCATGGGCTTGGTCGTACAAAAGTACTAGGTATCCTTCACTAAATGCTCATGGGTGAACATGTTTATCGTAATGGAGTATAGATCTGTTCTTTGCGGCTTTGATTGTTTGGAGAGCTGCGCGACGATCTTCGTCGACCTGCTCTAGAAGAAGTAGGCGTTCTTAAATTGGTGAAGTATCCGGGAGGAGTTCTATGGAAATTTGTAATGTTGGTATCTGGCACTCAATGGGGAGGACAGATTCCATCCCGTGAACCAAATGGAAGGGGGTAAAGCTGGTTGCAGTTTTGGTCAACGTTCGGTAAGCCCATAATGCGGGAAACAACATATGATGCCAGTTGGATTTATGTTTGTCGACAGTGTGCTGGAGGATAGTCCTCAAAAAAAAATTAACAGCTTCGAATTGGCCGTTCCCTTGGCGATAGTAGGTGGAGGATAAATGATGTTCAAACTTAAGGAGTATGTACAATTCTCTCCAAACGGAGTCCTCAAAGTGAGAGCCGTGGTCTGAGGTGAGTTGCTTTGGTACTCCGAAACGAGTGATAACATGGTTGAGGAAAAAATGGGTTGCAGTGTCGGCTTTGCAATTGTAAGTAGGCATGGATTCTACCCATTTGGTAAAGTAATCGACAGCCACAATCATGTGTTTGCGGCCGCCGACTGATGAGGGATTGCAATCCATGAATTCGATGGCCCATTTGCGAAATGGTCCAATGGTGACAACTGGATGAAGGGTGGCGGGGGGTGTTCTTGCCTTGGAGGAAAAGAGTTGGCATTTTTGGCAATGTTTGACTACTATTATACAATCAGTGAATAATGACGGCCAAAAATAACCTTCACAAATTACCTTTTGAGCGGTTGCCATTCCAGAGAAATGGCTGCCATAGGCACCGCTATGATAGTCGTTAAGGACTTGTTCTGCTTCGTCTTGGGAAAGGCATCGTCGTAGGATTGTGTCGATGCCACGTCAATAGAGGACATCTCCCAAGAGGATATAACGGGGGGCATGGTGACGGATGCGACGGCATCCGTAATGGTTGATATTGGGTCGAAACTTTTGTGTGCAGAGGTATACCAAAATTTTGCCGTACCAAGGGTCGTCAGACGAGATGATGAATAAATGTTCGTCAATTATATCAGTATGGATGGCTGGCGATGATGACGAAGATGGTAGGTATGGAATGAGTTGAGTGAGTGCCAATGATTTGGTTCTCTTCGGGGTTTTAAAAGTTAGTTCATATCTTGTAGGATAATCACCCATTTGGCAACAGGGTCTTGTAGAAGGTGGCGATTCAAGAGATAGACCATTGGGTTGGAATTTTCCACAACCGTGGTATGGCTGAGGAGAATATAATGTCGGAGTCTCTGTACTGAAAAGACGACGGCGAGGGCCATTTTCTATTCATTTGGATAGCGTAGTGGTGGGCCTGATAAAGTTTGGCTCTTGTAGTAAATAACATGCTCTTGTCGAGCGGAGTATTCTTGGACGAGCACTACAGAGACGGCGTAATCTGATGCCGAAATGTAAAGGGTAAATTCCCTTGTGAAATCTGAAGGATAAATCAAGGGGGCACTTGTAAGTGCCTTCTTCAGGTTTGTGAAGGCTCTTTCTTCCTGGTCGTCCCATACAAAACGTGTATAAAGGCGTAGCAAACGGAGAAAACCATGTACTGTGGTGGCATAGTCTGGGACAAAGCGACGAAGGAAGTTGGACTTCCCTTGATGGCTTTTTAGTTGTCTTAATGTTCAAGGTGACGGTAGGTATACTATGGCTTGGACCTTTAAAGGGTCAACGGTGATTCCTTTCTCTGAAATGATAAAACCCAACAGGCGGCCTACTGGGACACAAAAGACACACTTGAGTGGGTTCAAGTGGATTTTGTATTTTCGACAACACAAGAAGACTTGTCGAAGATCATCTAAATGCTCAGATCATTTCTTAAATCGAGCGGTGAGGTCGTCTATATAAACTAATATGATGTTATTCAGGTCATGAAAACAATAAGTCATCGCTCGTTGGAAAGTGGCTCCGACATTCTTGAGACCGAAAGGCATGACGCGATAGGCGAAGGTGCCCCATGGGGTAATAAAAGTGGTCTTGTATTGATCTTCTTTACAGATTTTGATTTGGTTTTATCCGGAGAAACCATCCATAAAAGAAAGTACCTCATGCCCCGCACATGCATCGATTAGTTGGTCAATAAAAGGTGTTGGGAAGTTGTTTTTGGGACAAGCTAGGTTGAGGTCACGAAAGTTAGTACAGACGCGGATGGTGCCTACTTTCTTATTAACTGGTACTGGGTTTGAAACCCAAGTGGTATATGCAATAGGGTATATGAAACCTGCTGCTCGAAGCTTCTGAATTTCTGCTTTGACGGCTGGAAGCTTGGATGGGTGAATGGGGCGTTGTTTCTAGCGGACCGGTGATATGTTTGGACAAGTGTTTATGTGATGTTCTACGATGGTAGGATCAAGACCAGGCATCTCAGTATAAGACCAGGCGAAAACATCTCGAAATTCTTGAAAGAGTTTCTTCTAGGCTTGTGTTTCCTCTTCAGTGCAGGATGCTCCTAAAGAGATGAATTCAGGTTTGCCAGGGGTGCTGGAGATGTCGATTTTTATGATTGGGGAAATGTTGGCCATGTTACCTTCTTCAAATGCTTCTGGGGCTGGGATAGGATATTTGAACCAATCGACCTTGGTTGGTAAAAAGCCTTTGGATTCAACGGATAGTTGGTTTTCTATAGATGCCTCAGAGATGAAGTATGATCGATGGTGCATATCATCCCAAGGGTACTCCGATGCAGTGAGTGTTTCTAGGATTTCCTCATCTGTGCGAAAATAGTGTGTCATTAAATCAATTGGTTTAGGCTTGTAGATAGTTGAAATCATATGAATGGTATTGATTTCTTCTGAATGGGAATATTATGGGGGGAATATTTCCTTAATGAGCGGGACGGATATCTCTATGTCGGCATTATTCAATTCATATAGTGCTGCTCTGTAATCTGGGAGATCGGGGCAGTGGTGTGAATAATGGTCGTAGATGTCGCATATCACACAAGGGTGATTTGTGCGTAATGATTTATCGCGAGGCTGACGGGGTAGTTCTAGTTTGACAACTGGAATGTTGGTGTCATCATCCAACATATTCATGTGTTCTTGAAGTGCCGGTAGATGTGGACATAGATGGGTAGCATGGCCTATATCGTCGCACAAGAAGAACTTGGGGGGGATGCGTATTATTGGAGGAGGCTTCGTTAATTTGGGAGTTGTTGGGGGGGTGCGAGTTTTGGGTCCGGTTGTGTAGGTTTGCGGACCTCTGCTCCCATTGTAGCGAGTTTGAGGGGGAACATAAATAGAGGTTGATGTAGTGGTACCTATTGGAGGTGATCTTCTTTGAGGGTTTGGCACACCAGGTGGTGGACGGTTTGAAATATTGATGGGTTGTACCGGTTGTAAAATAATGGTCGGTGTCGATGGAGGGGTTGGGGCAGGTAGGTACCATATAGGTAATCCTAATGTTGACCATGGGAGGTTAAGTGTAGCCACTACTGGCGTGCTAACAACTCCTGAAAATGGAAACAAGAATGGGATAGTGTGAATCAGTGTTGTTCTGATATGACTAGGCACTATGGGTGGTTGTGGCAGTGGTTGAGGTTGTGGAGTATATTGTTGTGTGTTGTGCGAGAGGGTGCACAAATCAAATATTCATTTGTCTGGAGAGGGGGTGGGATAGTTGGGAATGTGGTGGTCATGGGAGTATCCAAATATATCCTGGGTCCGACTGAGGAGACAAACAATGTGGGTGCGCTCTAAATAGGTTGTTCGATCATGGGGAGAACATTTTTAGGTGCTGTAGGGGCATTGGGCATAGTATGTTATCTGGTCGATTTTGACTACGCGTCCTTCGTGGGGGAACATCATGAGGTAGAAAACTGAAGAAGCGACAACTTTCATTTTATACATGTAGCTTCGTCCCAGAAGGAGATTGTAATCAAGTTGGGCGTTGATGACTCCTATATCTATGAGAACCAGTTTTCCCCCGAGCTATATGGGTATGTTCACTAACAGGCCCTGAGGTTGAGCTGCACAGCCATAGTAAGCTTGCAATGCGGTAGTTGACAGTTGTAGCGTTGGGGATCCAATTTTCTTCCATACGAAAGTCAACATAACACAGGTGGATGCACCTTCATCGATTATGCATCGATGAACGACGAGGTTGCGAACGGACCCAGAAACTTGAAAAGCTAGAGATGAAGGAAGACGAGGTTCATATTTGTCTAAGTCAAAATCCATCATGTTGGAGTCATTAGGGTCTATGGCACCAATGGAAAATAACAACAATTTTCTCTATGCAGGACAATTTTTTAGGATTTCCAGAGCGGACATAACAGCTGGGGACTAAGCTAAGTCTTCTACAATGTTATAGTTTGAAGCTGCATGAGCATTAGGGTTATTGTTGATTCGTCTTAAAGGGATACAAGGTGCTTTAGGACCTCCGTCCATGGGCATATTAGGTATGCGAAGTGGTTGATCAGTTGGGAGGTTATTTGAAGATAGATCGGTCGGTGTGGCCTCAGGGGCTGAATTGTATTGATTTCGGTGGGTTTGAAGGTTGACATCATTTGATGACATCATAAGAAAATGGTGAGTGTTGGACTCTGTATGATGGTAATCGGTTTCCGCATAGGTAATTTGCTGCTGTGTTGTAGCGGATCCTTGTGGGGGATCCATTGGATGAGTGTTTACCACTCCTTGGTTGGGTAGGGGATTTTGCAATATCATGGATTGCAGCTGAGGAGGGGGTGCTTGCTATGCAGCATGTCCTTGTCATTGGGTGTCGTCAGTCCAGAGTTGACGCACTCAATCTAAATGGGGGAAATTATGCATGTAATGGTCGTAGACCCCACATATGGAACACGGGTGGTTTGTTCTCAAATTAGGATTTTTTCCCTGTTTTGGTGAACGATCAGGGTTTTGATTTGTAGGAGCAATGTTATTATTATTGGGAGGATTAGGTGGTTGTAATCCTTGGTTTTGTTGTTGGTTAGGGCCACGGTTTCGTCCTCTTCTACGATTTTGTTGACCTCCTTGATTACGCTGGTTGTTTTGATTTTGAGGTTGGCTTTGCTGTGCATATACATGCCCTTGGGAAGTAGGTGGGTTTTGAGGTCATGCAGGCATTGGAGCAGGCTGCGGTGGATAGTAAGTGGGAGGGTTCTAAGGTGGACCTGGTGCTTGGTGCGATTGTGGATAACCTTGAGCTACTGGAAGTGTTGGAGCAAGAGGTGCTACCTATTGAAGATAATAAGCTGATTGGACTTGTGGGTGAACCGGAGTCTGATGGTCCTGTTGGTTACAATATGGAGGTGGTGCATAAGCTGATGGTGCTTTCTCATAACATTTTGGTGGACATGAGGGTCCATGAGTGTGGTGGGTGTGTATTACTGGAGCATACGAAGTTGTAGCTCCAGAATGAGATGTAACCCTAGAAAGGTTTGGGGCGTTGTTTGTGCTCGTCATGGTGAAAGGTTTGTTTTGCGCCATAACTTGGCCAATGATACTATCGGTGACATAAGATGCCCCTGGCGTGTCGCTCTGGGATGGATCGCCGCGAGGGGCATCCGACAAGATCGTATATAAATATCCAGACTAGGCATATATGAGGTCGAACTACTGAGCTTTTAAGATGGCTTCTTCTTTTGACTAGGGTCATTCAGAAGCTACATCCTTGGCTATGAGAGGGAGGAGTGATTTGAGGAACCAATCCAAGAAGATACAGTCATCAAGCTTTATCTTGTAGAGACTACGGCACTTACGCCACTCATGGATATGATCGGCGATGTGTGTAGCAGTGTTCTATCTACAAGATAGCAGTATTTCCACTCCTGCATCATAGTGTACACGTAGTTGAAAGAACTGAAGGAACGTTGATGCGAGGGATGTAAACGTGGGGTGCATCCCATGTGGCTACTCAATGTACCATTTGGCTTTAGAGCCAGTGAAAGTTCTTTGTAAAAGTCTGATTCGAATAGAATCATCTACTATGGAGTTTGAGGAACACCCATTAGAGGAAATTTCAATTTAAAATGGGCCTTCCAAAAATAATACAAATTTCATGTCATCATGCATTAGCCAATCAAAATGATTTAAAATTAAAAAAGGGAGCACCTAAGAAAATTGGAGGGAAAAAATAAAAAAACTACTTTTTTGGATTGTATTTTCAACTTATCTCCTCGTAGGTTTACTCAAATTTCAAGCGGGAGGACTCGTTGGATGCATAATTAAATTATGCATCCAATGAGTACCCATGTTGCATACTTTTAACAACATCCAGACTATGAAAAATCGAAAATACAATAAAAAAACGTGTTTTCTCTCACTAGAAACACGTTTTTTTAATGTATTTTCAATTTTTATGGTGTGGATGTTGTTAAAAGTATGCAAAATGGGTACTTGTTGGATGAATAATTTAATTATGCAACCAACGAGTCCTCCTGCTTGAAATTTGAGTAAACCTACAAGGAGATAAATTGAAAATACGATCCAAAAAAGTAGTTTTTTTACTCTCTCTCTCTCTACTATTATTTTCTTATTATTTTCCTTAGGAGGCCCATTTTTTAACCAAATTTCCTCTAATGATAGGTGAAACGACATGATATGGTTTTGGGGTTCTTCCCCAACTTTGACTTCAAATTTTGGGATATCTAAGGGGAGATTTGTGGGCATGGGGGGCCAAGTGGGTTCATGTCTAATAGGATCATTGGTTAGTCTTGCCAAGTCTGGAAAATTCAGACTTTCCATAAATGGTAGACTGGCCAAGGGGTGTGATGTAGTGGCTGGGGCATATGTGGCTAGTGGTAGCATTATGGTGTGGGCCACTGACCCCGAAGGGTATCTGATTTGTGAAAGGGATATGTCCCCCAATCAAAGGTGTATGGGTGCAAACTATGTTCCCAAGTGTAGCTTGAGTTACAGATGGGTTTGGATTTGGTATAGTAGACCCAGGATTTGGTATGCTGGAAGTGGTTCCAGTCAAAGCTATACCTAGAGCAGGTGTAGGTCCTATGTTGGGTAGGGGTCCCATGGTTAGCATGCCTAATGTAAGTGTAGGTCCCATATTAGGCATACCTAAGGGAAGTGTGGTATTTGTGGCTACCGTGGTGGTCATTGTGGTGGCAGGGGTGGACGATGTTCCACCAATAGCCCCTGTGAAAAAATTGTTGTAATGCGAACCATCCATGGGGCTAGTGGGTGTGGTGTATGTGGGGTTTTCGGATTTTGCCTCAGAATCATATGTGAAATGAGGCGCGTCAGAATTGGATGATGGGGCTCTATTCTGATAACGTGTGGATTCAAGGGAACCGTGCTGTGGGGGGTCTCCCCGGAAGCGTCGAGAACATCTCGGGGAATCAATGGTGACAGTTTGTGAAAAAACTACTAGGTGGTGGTGAGTGGAAAGCTCTAAATTCCTAATGCAACCTTGCGTGCAAGAGGGGAGCGTAAAAAATAAATGGCACTCAGGAAAAAAACCAACCTCAAAAAACTTACTATAACAGCTGTGTTGTAGTAAGTGGAGTAATAAAAAAATTTGGTTAGAAATAACCAACATGCAAACAACTCCTAAAAATAGAAAAAGGTGTACTCTATGACCAAAGGGAGGTAATGGAGCATGCAAACACCTAACTAAAAGTATTATGAGTCGACAAGGTATATCCTCTCCAAGGTGACGAAATCCAAGTCAGACAATATAAATTGTAGAATCAAAGGCTAGATATCCCCCTACAGGGAGGGACACCGGGTAGACAATCCTATAAGTTTGGCCATTAAGATACCACATTCATCACACGTTCGGTTGAGTGAATCTGCAGTTTGTTTCTATCGCCGATGTACTCCCATGAGGATGGTATAATGAGAACTATGAAAGGTATCCTTCGGTTACTGAATGGATAGCGATATTCCACTCAGGCTTCCAGAACCAGTCTAGCTACTTCAACCCTCCTAAGGGAGAGGCCTTCCCGATAAATTGGTGTTAAACCATGTCAACAAATAATAAGGGATTTTGGTACCCTAAATGTCAACCTCTATGTCTTAACATGAAAAATGAGTGAGGGGTATTATTTGGATACTTATCCCCTCAGTCCTACCTAGCTACAAAATTCTTTTAGTGTTCCCCAAGTGGTGTTAGAATGTTGGTTGAGTTAAGGTAACTTTTAAGGCTCACTTGAAATTATTGTGATAGATTGTGTGTTGGTGTAGGTGTACACCAAAACAATGTGCCTCGCATGGGTGATTTAATAACAAAATAAAATAAAGATTCTAATTTGCGAAAAATGAAAGACGTTTCAAATGTAAATTCTTTAATAACCTTTTCAAACAATATGAATTTTTTTTTTTAAGTAAAGCAAATAACAGATGTAAAAATAAATGGATTTTTAGAGTCTTTCTTGGGAAAAATATTGAGCAATTTTTAGAAATATGGTTCTAACTTTGCAATGTATAAACTTAGAATCTAAGAAATACTTAAAAAATATTTATTTCACTTAACTGAAAATTTTCGAAAAGATAAATGAAGTATCTAACCGAATATCAATTAATAGTGCTGCAATAATGACACAGTGGGCTGTAAAAGATTGCAGAAATTAATGCTGGAAACATGGGCTGATTGGGCAAATATATATTTTTTTTTGGAAAAATCGGCCAAACCAAAATAGGAAATATCGTGGTTGTCAGGGCAAAACCCGTGATGAGCCATGCGACGATGTGGATGAAATCCGTGATGTGAATCGCAGCGCAGTGGTCAAAATCCGTGATGGGTCGCGCAGAAAAATACAAAACAATCGCGATGGATTGCGCGTGAAAATTCCAAACAGTCGCGATGGACCGCGTGGGAAAATGTTTCCCAGCTGTGATGAGCCATGCGGGAAAAATTCAAAAATCCGCAATAAACCGCGTAGAAAAAAGGCTCACAGTCGCGATGGACCGCGCGACTGTGGGTGCCGAAAGTCATGATGTACGGAAGAAAAATGACCGACGAAAAACGAACTCGAAAATTGAAATTTTGGGTTGTTTCGGGCTGTAGAAAGGGCCAAGGTCTAGGGCCGCTATCAAGAAGCTGACTATTATGGAATATCTACAGTTTTAAATGGAAAAAAAAACTAAAATAATGATCTAAAGCAAAAGTTTAAAATTCAAAAAATAGCGGAGCCGCCAAAAAACTGTTGCTTGGTTTTTCAACCAATCATGTGCAAGGATGAACCTGCTTACTAGTAGCAGCAGTCTCAAATAAAGCCATGTAAATAAGCAAATATGAATTATAGATTGATGACAGTAAACGGTAAAAAATAAAGAATTCTAGATTAATGACTATAAGCAAAAATGATTCATAAGCATGTAAATAAAAATTAAAAACTTTTGTATTACCTCAAATGGTGAGGATGGTGAGTTTTGGGAAGCTCCAAGGTTGAGGTGCTCCAATGTCCAATGGTCTCTTCTTCTCCAATGCTTCAATGGTTGGGCAAAGCTCAAATGATGGGCAAAGCTCAAGATGGATTTTGGCAGCATGAGGATATGATGAAATAGGGATGAATAATGAGGATCCCCTATCACCTTTTTATAGTTTTTGGTGATGGGGAATACCATTATGGTTTTAAGGAAACCAATGGTACTAACCAACATGGTTTAGGTCTCTTTTTCCCTCTTTTTTCTTTTTTGAATATTTTTAATATTTTTATTCCCTTCTAATATTTTTTGGGAATTTTGGACCCTTTTTGAGGGTTTTTTATGTTTTTTGAGGAAAAATACATATTTTGAGGAGAAAAATGTGTATTATGGTCTTTTGGGTGACCTTTTGATAATTTTAGAGGCTCAAATGGTGGAAAAAGTGGACAAATGGGTCATGTGAATAAGGGAATGAGCTAGTGGGCACTTTTTGGGTGTTAACACCTAGGAAGACCATTCAAGGTGGTCATCACAGTTTCACCATTCTCTATATCTTCTCCCATATCTTCAAGTTGTTCTTTTATCTGAGAGACCCTTGTAAAGTAGGACTGCATGGTCTCTGCATTTTGTATCTTGACATTCTTCAATTGATTCCTCAAAGTCATCTTTTGATTTATGTTCTTCCCTTCAAACAGCTTGGTCAAGGAATCAAAAATCTCCTTGGGTGTCTTTAGAGAAGACGCATGTGGTATGAGATGGTCTTTGATAGAATCTGCAATGATTCTCTTGGCCTTGACCAAGTTCTTCTTATGTAAGGCCTTAGCCTCATCTCCCTCTGGAACTGAAACCTCTTCACTTATCTAGGTGTACAATTCATTCTCTTCTAGGATTAACCCAATCCTATACTTCCATGCTCGGAAGTTATCATCCCCTTCAAGCTTATCCTCAAGCTTGGTGTGGTGAAACATATTAATGATAAACTGAAATGGAAATAAAAGATTTAGGTCTTACCACTTGATTTGTTGAATCTGGATCTAGAGCTGGCTAGGGTTTGACAGAGAAACCTTAAAAATCCAAGCTTGGAATTTCAAACTTCTGTCTAGACAGGGAGATGCAATTAACTGAGGCAAGAAAGTTGGTGTGCTCAGATTTTGAAAACTCCAAAAATTGACCCTCCAAAAATTACCTACGTATTTCGGATCTACAACTTCTGTCAAATTTTGGTTTTCTGGTTTTCTAGTTTTTTTGGTCTAAAACCCAAACTAGGGTTTGATAGATCCTAGGGTTCTACCTAACCAAAATCTTCGATCTTGGTCTCTAGATTTTGATTTTTCTGAGGAGATAAACCCTTTGCTGAGAGCAATCCAAAATTCCACTTCTGTCAAAAGCCCTAATTTCCCGCAGCACTGAAAAGCCAAAAATGAAAATGCTCAGAATCCAATTATGTTTTGACAGAAATATATGCCATATTTTGTCTGGTGCATCTATGAAATTTCGGATCCTCAGGGTCTGAAACTTTGTCCTGTGGTAGAATGACCTATCATATTTCCAACCCCATAGATCTGAGCTCCAATGGATTCTCCATGAGAGAGATATGCTAATTGTCGCAACATGACCTTTTTATGAGATGAAACAACATAATAAACTTGTACGGAGTGCCACATGTCACCGTTTCAACTTTGGCCTCTGAAAATTGGACCTGTGAAATTACAGTCTGTGTCCTAATTATAAAATTTTATAGAATTTCATTTGGATCTTCCTAGCTCGAGATATGACATTTGTGCCTAGGTCACATGTTTAGGGCTGCATTCTGGAAGAGGTAGAAACCCTAACTTCTATGAATCATATCTCACAAAGTACAATGAATCTGAGTCTAAAAGTTTTACACAGGGTACATCCATGTTTGATATTCGGCCTGTAAACAATTCATATCCTGAACCTTCACCAAAACTTATTTATAGAGAAAGTGCCACGATGACTAATTTTTATTATACCAAGCCCTAGCTTCTGCAACTGCATAGTGTCTTGTTCTTAGTCCCACTCTTATACCATGTTATAATTTCAATAATTTCATTCAAATATTATCTATGATCCTATGAAGAGAATAAAATGCACAACATAATAATCATAGACACAAGAGACACAATGTTTCCTCGGGGAAAACAGAGAAGGTGAAAAACCCCGCAACTTCCGGAGAGATAGAATGAGTACCAATACAAAGATCAAACCCCAAAAGATATATGTCTTTAGTAGCTACTCCTCCTCCACTTGTGTGCACTACTCTCTCTCAACTATACGATTTGGATGAGTGAGTGAATGAGCAAATAGAGTGGTGCAACCACTCTATTTATACTTTAACTTAACCTTCCTTTTACCCTAATTGGGATGACTCCCTAGGGGAGTCTAATAACCCTTCCACTTAACTCATGCAGGGCCGACCCCACTAAGGTGGTCTAATAACCCATAAAATATAAGTTACAACACTTACAATGTAACTTGCGACACTTGCAAATACAAATGACGACACTTCCAATCAGAGGAATAATACATCTCCATTGTGGATACAATAAAGTACAAATGTAATACATACAATATACAAGTGAATATCTTCTGAAGTTACAAATACATCAACACATCATCCTCATCGTCATCATCATCATCATCATCATCATCAGCATCATCCTCATCATCATCATCATCATCCTCATCCTCATCGTCATCATCCTCATCCTCATCGTCATCATCATCATCATCATCATCCCCATCCTGATCCTCATCATCATCCTCATCCTCATCCTCATCCTCATCCTCATCATCCTCGTCCTCATCACCATCATCATCATCCTCATCCTCTCATCCTCATCATCATCCTCATCCTCATCCTCATTCTCATCCTCATTCTCATCATCCTTGTCCTCATTCTCATCCTGATCATCATCATTGTCATCATCATCATCCTCATCATCATCATCATCCTCATCATCATTATCCTCATCCTCATCCTCATCCTCCTCATCATCATCATCGACGTCATTTTCGTCATCGCCGTCATCATCATCATCATCATCATCATCATCATCGTCATCTTCATCATCATTGTTTAATTTGTCATCACCATTGTTAGTACTAATATCGTCTGCATGAGCGACTAGAGGTAGCCCGGCTGCATGATAAGAAGATCATGGCCTCTGAGGGAGAATGTGGAAAGGGAGTGGCATGGGAAGAAAGAATAAATTGGTACACCATGTTGCGATAATGGACTGAGTGAGTGATAGAGCAAACTGAGGTAAAGTGACCAATTAATTACAAGATCGATGACTGAAATTGTTGTCAATGCGTCGAAAGTGCTCAACTTTTAACAGGGTAAAAGCATCCCTGAATGAAAACCGCTGCAAACACATGGCAGTCCCTGAACAATTCAGAGCCTCAAAAGCAATCTGGATAAACTGCTTTTAGGGATCCCTGAAATAGCCAGCGTTCACCATAGTGGTTTATAGCTACACCAACGAATATCTGAGTCGAAAGGATAGGCGGGTCCACCTCATAAAGTTGCACAAGCAGGCACACATCTCAAAGAAGGAAAGGATAATTATCAACAGACGCTCAACTTTCAGGATGCTAAAGGTGCTTGGATTTTAACACTCTTGAGACACCCCTAAAATAAAACCACCATCTACACGTGGAAACCTCAAGATCGTTCATGGGCAGAAAAGCGGTTTCCCTAATCCATATTTTCAAAGCACTGAAACCTCTAAAGACTGCCACAATGGTTTAATCCCTGACCACAGGATGCTAGGAAGCTAACCGATAGAAGAAGTGGGCCCCACCCATAAAGATGCATTGGCGAAACACTCATCTCAAGGATGTCGAAATATAATATCAACAACTGGTTTAACTTCAGGGGATCTAAGATGCTTGGATATTAACATACCAATACTGCCCCTGAATCGAAAATCCCTTCTCCGGGTGGCGAATTCTTGTTGAGTCAGGACCTGAAAAGTGGTCTCCCTAAACCTCTTTATCTTGACCCTCAATCCACTAATGGTTTACGGTTCACCACTCCTCACAGCAGTACTTTCCCCCTCGCTTTTCCTTAATCCGTCCTTAATCGATCATTACCGTCGTCATTTAGGAGTTAACATCTACTAGCATTTAAGTGACCAGCTACCCCGCAGCTAGTAAGCAAGTCTCAGAAGGACACATGTACCCTGCATTAAACACGCCAATTTTGAATCTCTCCCTATAAATACTACCCCATGGAGGGCATCATGCATTTTTCTCCCAGTACTTCAAGCTCTCCAGTCATCACTCTCTACACCAGTTTTTTCTCAGCTCCCCAAGCAATTCAGAACCAACATTCCTTGCTCTACCCTTGCGTTTCCATGGCTTCTGCATCTCCTCCTTAAGTCACCACTGCGTCCACAACCACCAGTCTAGAGGACCATCTCCATGACGAATTCTTTGATATTCATGACTCTGTATCTTCCTTCCCAAACCTGCAACAATTAGCTCGTGAGGCCGAGGAATAGGAAAAGAATGGCAATGATTTATTCAATCTATGGAAGTATGGTCTAGCTAAGATGATTCTCTCTCCGGCCAGACCGTTTCCTGAGTTAAAATAGTGGTGTGCAGAGATTTATGTACCAGAAAGAAAGGCCATCATTTCCTGGCTTTGAAACGTGGTTTTCCCAATCAACAAAGGGCTCATTATGGAATTGAAAGACACCAGTGAAGATGCCTCAAGGATTTGTTTTGATGAAGAGATGATGGTAAGAAAAATTCAAGAGCTTTCCCCAGAAAAAAGGGATGCCTTCATCCATATGTTATTGCCACCTAAGAGTAATCCATCTAGCACTCAATCAATGTTTAGTTTAGAGATGTTTGTAGATCCTTCTAAACCTGTATTATCGATGATATGTGAGTTCATCGGGTATGATAATGACATAGTGATCGATGACATCATTTTAGGGTTATTATTTATCATGAACCTTTCTTAGCAGGAGACCCCTATCCGGTTGGACTTGTCAGATTTCCTCACTCAATCAATCCACCTCCAGCTAAATAATTTTCCATCGAAGAATATGTTTCGGTTCTTCTCTATACTCGTGTACATGATATTCTATCATAATAAAGGTTACTTCAGCAAGGGATATCTTGATAGGTCGATTGTCCCATTCTCTCCACAAAATGATTTCTCCGTATTCGTCGACACCATCGTAACCAAGGTTTCTACATTATTGTTTGATGCTCCTCCACCAAGAATTTTTCCATAAAGCAAACAAGTGCTTCAGCTTAATCCAAATGAGGTTGTCGGTGATTGGTTCTGCTTTGAAACTCATACTGAAATCAGAGTGTATGGGGCAGAGTTAGATTTGTATAGGTTCCTCATTTTATTGAATCCTCGACTGTTTGCACTAGAATACATCCGCCAAATATTCAAATGCGATGATGTGCACTTCAAGAAAGGGAACAGTGCCAGGACCTTCACGGTCCCAAGTGAAGTTGGGCCGTTAAAAGTAAGGAGCAGAGATGCTCAGAAAGAAGTTGAGGAGCTATTAGCTTCATACGGTTTCCCCTTAAGCAAGGTACACAAGTATGATTCCAGGGGGGTCATTTATCAAAAAAGGAAGGTGGCCTGTTCTGCAGCTTACTGCTGGGGGTGTATGGAAGAAGAGCTGGTGGAGCCTGACCATAAAGTGCTTCATATGGAGTCATTTTAGAGGCAGTGTGGTAAGAGGTATTGTACAACCATTTAGCGAGAGGGAGACACTTTTCCCACTGATGTTGTTGTTCAGAGAGGTGAAGCAACGAAGATAATTTTCCAAGCATTTATTGATCATTTCAGTCTGACCATTTGTTTGTGGGTGATACCCTGAACTCATCTTCAGTTTGGTGCCAGTGTGGTGAAATAGTTCTGTCCAAAAATGATTGGTGAAAGTTGCATCACGATCCGAGACAATGGAAGAAGGGATTCCATGAAGACGAAAGATCTGGTCCAGGAAAATTTGAGCGGCTGAGGAGGCTGTATAAGGATGGATGAGAGCACAAAAATGACTATATTTGGAGAGTCGATCAACCACAACCAAAATCACTGTCTTCCCTCCATATTTAGGGAGACCTTCAATGAAATCCATAGAAATATCTGTCCAAATCCATGTAGGTATGGGAAAGGGTTTGATAAATCCTAAAAGGAGTGTCGGTTCACCCTTATTACCCTGTAAGGTATCACATTCAGCCACCATTTGTTGAATTGTCCTTTTCATGTCCTTCCAAAAGAAGTTACGCCGTGCCCACTCATATGTTTTGGGGAACCTAGAGTGCCCTGCCGATGGAGAAGCATGGAGTTCATAGAAGACAGCCTGTTGAAGATATGTGCTCTGGGGAAGCACCAGATGACCCTTGTATCTTAGGCAAGCACCATCCCAAGAGTAATGTGGTACAACAGAAGGGTTGGTGGCCAAGCGTTGGATGATTTGAGATAATGAAGAGTCATTGGCATAGCCCTGTTGAACAGATTGCAACCAATTTGGAATAGGAATAGAAATAGTTGAAAGAGAACCTTGGTCATCAAATGTGCGAGAAAGAGAATCCGCCACAATATTGTCCTTACCCTTCTTATATGTGATCTCATAGTCATAACCCATGAGTTTCCTAACCCATTTTTGTTGTGCTGGGGAGGATACAGGTTGTTCCAAGAAATATTTTAGACTCTGGTGATCAGTCTTGATGCAAAAATGAATCCCTAATAGGTATGGTCTCCACTTCTATACTGCATGCAAAATAGCCATCGTTTCCTTCTCATATGTAGAGGCAGCTAAATTCTTACTTGAAAGAGCTTTGCTGGTGAATGCAATGGGGTGTTCATATTGAAGGAGAAAAGCACTAAGTCCATTGCCGCAAGAATCACTCTCAATAGTGAAGGGCTTGGGAAAATCGGGCATAGCTAGAACAGGTGTAATACACATAGCTTGTTTTAGTTTGTCAAATGCACACTCAGTAGCATGTGTCCATGTAAAAGCATCTTTACTCAATAGAGCAGTTAATGGAGCTGAAATATTCCCATAATCCTTGACAAACTTGCGGTAGTATCCAGTCAGCCCCAAAAAACCACGAAGGCTCTTGAGTGTCTGAGGATGCGGCCAATTGTTCATGGCAGTGATTTTGGCAGGATCCACATGAACCCCTTGTGTTGAGATAATGTGCCCGAGATACTCGACTTCCTTCTGTTGAAAAACACATTTAGACTATTTGGAGTGGAGATGGTGGTCATAGAAAAGTTGCATTACAAGATCTAGATGCTGGAGATGTTCAGCCCATGTTTTACTGTAGATGAGGAAATCATCAAAGAATACCATAATGAATTTCTACAAGTAGGGCTGGAATATTTTATTCATCAAGTGCTGGAATGTGAAAGGAGCATTAGTGAGGAAAAAGGGCATGACCAAAAACTCATAGTGGCCATCATGTGTGCGGAAAGCTGTTTTAGGGATATCATCCTCATGAACCCGTATTTGATGATACCCAGAACGAAGATCCAACTTGGAGAAAAATTTAGCACCATGAAGCTCATCAAGAAGCTCATCAACAATAGGAATTGGAAAATTATCCTTGATGGTGAGGTGATTAAGTGCTCAGAAGTCAATGTAGAAGCACTATGACCCATCTTTTTTTCAGACAAGAAGAACCAGTGAAGAAAAGGAACTAGTGCTTGGGCGAATAATACCTAGATTCAGTAAGTCCCGAACGAGCATTTCAATCTCTGTTTTTTGGTGAAATGGGTAGCGATAGGGCCTCATGTTGGGAGGAACACTTCTAGGACGGAGATGAATATGATGGTCCTTTGGTCTTGAAGGTGGAAATCCCACTAGTTCAGCGAAGACACTTGTATATCGATCCAAAATTTGTTGTTGATTCAAAGGAGTAGTGGAGACTGTTGATGGTTGCATCTGAATGGAATGGATCTGAAAGATGACACAATGTGAATTGTTTTTAAGGATTTTTTCCATGTGATGTGAACTGATGATGCTAAGAGACCCTGGTTGTAAGCCTATCAATATGTGTTTTTGTCCATTGGGGGGAAACTACATCCAAATTTCAGAAAAATCCCATAAGATGGGGCCAAGTCTGCATAGCCATTGAGCGCCAAAAACCACATCAAGTCCGCCTAAGGTCAAGTAAAACATGTCAAAGCGCAGGGTATAATATCCCATATAGATATGCACATTACGACACTTCCTTTTGCAAGGTAAGGCATACCCATTGGAAACCATGACTTCAAAGTTGGAGCAAGGATGGATAAAACAATCAGCTTGTTTTGTGATCTGAGGGTCAATGAAATTATGAGTGCTACCAGAATCAATGAGTATTGTAAGAGGAAGATTCTTGAAGTAACCCCTGACCCGCATTGTTTGGGGGGTGGTGATCCCAGATAAAGCATGGAGAGATATCTTTGGCTGGTCGTCCTAAGACGGAGGGTCAATAGGTGGCTCTTGAATGTCGTCCTGAGCATCCATTGTATCTGGAGCTTCTTCACCAATTTTAGAGGCAGACGGAGAATCCACATCCAAGATATAGAGATTTTTCTTAACACATCTATGTCCCCAAGTGAATTTCTCATCACAATTATAACAAATCCCTTTTTCTCTGTGTGCATGCATCTCTGTTTCAGACACATGCTTGATAGGAGTTGGTTGAGGAGTTGGAAGGATGGGAGGTCATTGAGAACCCATATTTCGAAAGGGAACAAAAGTGGGTTTCGAGCGTTGTTGGGCTGCAATCTTGTCTTCTGCCAACTTAGCCAACCCTAGGGCTTCCATCATTGTGTTGGGACATAACATTTTGACCTCAGAGCAGATTGCATCCTTTAGACCACTGATAAAACAACTTGAACATAACTCATCAATAAATCCTTTAGTGTGGTTGGCTAGTTTCGCAAATTTAGTTTGATACTCTCTCCCAGTGCCAATTTGGCGAAGTTTAGTGAGGGATCCTGTGAAGTCATCAAAAGCACTAGGACCAAATCATTGCAAAAGGAGCTGGCAAAAATCTATCCATTTTCGCTCTTCATGAGCCTTGATGTACCAACAGTACCATTGAAGAGCTTCATGTTCCAAATGAAAGGATGCAAGTGGAACTTTGTTGACATCAAAAGTATTATGCAGATTGTCCTGCACGATAGATCCATCCAGTCGGATCAGTACCATTGAAGCGAGGAAAATCAAGCTTCGAACAATGGAAATTGCTGGAAGAAGAGAACCCATTGTCTGATGAAGACTTGGACTGTCGTTTGTTGTTCATGGTTGAATGCTCAAAATGGAGGCCGAGAAATTTTTCATCCAGATCTTGGAGTTTGGCTTAGATGGATGCAAGTGTTTCCTCCATGGTTTTTTCTCTTGTGTGGGTGACAACCATAACCAGGAGTTTTTTTTTTTTAGTGTGTGTGTTGTAGTGTTCTGTCTACAAGATAGCAGTATTTCCACTCCTGCATCATAGCGTACAGGTAGTTGAAAGAACTGAAGGAACGTTGACGCGAGGGATGTAAACGTGGGGTGCGTCCCATATGGCTGCTCAATGTACCATTTGGATGTAGAGCCAGTGAAAGTTCTTTGTAAAAGTCTGAGTCGAATAGAATCATCTACTATGGAGTTTGAGGAACACCCATTAGAGGAAATTTCAATTTAAAATGGGCCTTCCAAAAATAATGCAAATTTTATGTCATCATGCATTAGCCAATCAAAATGCTTTAAAATTAAAAAAGGGAGAACCTAAGAAAATTGAAGGGAAAAAATAAAAACTACTTTTTTGGAGTGTATTTTCAACTTATCTCCTTGTGGGTTTACTCAAATTTCAAGCGGGAGGACTCGTTGGATGCATAATTAAATTATGCATCCAATGAGTACCCATGTTGCATATTTTTAACAACATCCAAACTATGAAAAACGGAAAATACAATAAAAAAACGTGTTTTCTCTCACTAGAAACACGTTTTTTTAATGTATTTTCAATTTTTATGGTGTGGATGTTGTTAAAAGTATGCAAAACGGGTACTTGTTGGATGAATAATTTAATTATGCAACCAACGAGTCCTCCCGCTTGAAATTTGAGTAAACCTACAAGGAGATAAATTGAAAATACGATCCAAAAAAGTAGTTTTTTTACTCTCTCTCTACTATTATTTTCTTATTATTTTCTTTAGGAGGCCCATTTTTTAACCAAATTTCCTCTAATGATAGGTGAAACGACATGATATGGTTTTGGGGGTCTTCCCCAACTTTTCCTTCAAATTTTGGGATATCTGAGGGGAGATTTGTGGGCATGGGGGGCCAAGTGGGTTCATGTCTAATAGGATCATTGGTTAGTCTTGCCAAGTCTGGCAAATTCAGACTTGCCATAAATGGTAGACTGGCCAAGGGGTGTGATGTAGTGGTTGGGGCATATGTGGCTAGTGGTAGCATTATGGTGTGGGCCACTGACCCTGAAGGGTATCTGATTTGTGAAAGGGATATGTCCCCCAATCAAAGGTGTATGGGTGCAAACTGTGTTCCCAAGTGTAGCTTGAGTTACAGATGGGTTTGGATTTGGTATAGTAGACCCAGGATTTGGTATGCTGGAAGTGGTTCTAGTCAGAGGTATACCTAGAGCAGGTGTAGGTCCTATGTTGGGTAGGGGTCCCATGGTAAGCATGCCTAATGTAAGTGTAGGTCCCATATTAGGCATACCTAAGGGAAGTGTGGTATTTGTGGCTACCGTGGTGGCCATTGTGGTGGCGGGGGTGGATGATGTTCCACCAACAGCCCCTGTGAAAAAATTGTTGTAATGCGAACCATCCATGGGGCTAGTGGATGTGGTGTATGTGGGGTTTTCGGATTCTGCCTCAGAATCAGATGTGAAATGAGGTGCGTCAGAATCGGATGATGGGGCTCTATTCCAATGACGTGTGGAGTCAAGGGAACAGTACTGTGGGGGGTCTCCCCGGAAGCGCCGAGAACGTCTCGGGGAATCAATGGTGACAGTTTGTGAAAAAACTACTAGGTGGTGGTGAGTGGAAAGCTCTAAATCCCTAATGCAACCTTGCGTGCAAGAGGGGAGCATAAAAAATAAATGGCACTCAGGCCAAAAACCAACCTCAAAACACTTACTATAACAACTGTGCTATAGTAAGTGGAGTAATAAAAAAATTCGGTTAGGAATAACCAACATGCAAACAACTCCTACAAATAGAAAAAGGTGTACTCTATGACCAAAGGGAGGTAATGGAGCATGCAAACACCTAACTAAAAGTATTATGAGTTGAAAAGGTATATCCTCTCCAAGGTGATGAAATCCAAGTCAGACAATATAAATTGTAGAATCAAAGGCTAGATATCCCCCTACCGGGAGGGACACCGGGTAGACAATCCTATAAGTTTGGCCACTAAGATACCACATTCATCACACGTTCAGTTGAGTGAATCTGTAGTTTGTTTCTATCGCCGATGTACTCCCATGAGGATGGTACAATGAGAACTACGAAAGGTATCCTTTGGTTACTGAATGGATAGTGGTATTCCACTCAGGCTTCCGGAACCAGTCTAGCTACTTCAAGCCTCCTAAGGGAGAGGCTTTCCTGATAAATTGGTGTTAAACCATGTCAACAAATAATAAGTGATTTTGGTACCCTAAATGTCAACCTCTATGTCTCAACATGAAAAATGAGTGAGGGGTATTATTTGGATACTTATCCCCTCAGTCCTACCTAGCTACAAAATTCTTTTAGTGTTCCCCGAGTGGGGTTAGAATGTTGGTTGAGTTAAGGTAACTTTTAAGGCTCACTTGAAATTATTGTGACAGATTGTGTGTTGGTGTAGGTGTATACCAAAACAATGTGCCTTGCATGGGCGATTTAATCACAAAATAAAATAAAGATTCTAATTTGCGAAAAATGAAAGACGTTTCAAATGTAAATGCTTTAATAACCTTTTCAAACAATATGGATTTTTTTTTTTAAAGTAAAGCAAATAACAGATGTAAAAATAAATGGATTTTTAGAGTCTTTCTTGGGAAAAATATTGAGCAATTTTTAGAAATATGGTTCTAACTTTGCAATGTATAAACTTAGAATCTAAGAAATACTTAAAAAATATTTCTTTCACTTAACTGAAAATTTTTGAAAAGATAAATGAAGTATCTAACCGAATATCAATTAATAGTGCTGCAATAATGACACAGTGGGCTGTAAAAGATTGCAGAAATTAATGCTGGAAAAATGGGCTGATTGGGCAAATTTTTATTTTTTTTGGGGAAAATTGGCCAAACCAAAATAGGAAATATCGCGGTTGTCAGGTCAAAACCCGTGATGAGCCGCGCGGCGATGTGGACGAAATCTGCGATGTGAATCGTAGCGCAGTGGTCAAAATCCGTGATGGACCGCGTAGAAAAATGCAAAACAATCGCGATGGACCACGCGGGAAAATTCCAAACAGTCACGATGGACCGCACGGGAAAAGGTTTCCCAGCTGCGATGAGCCGTGCGGGAAAAATTCGAAAATCCACAATGGACCGCACGGAGAAAAGGCTCACAGTCGCGATGGACCACGCGACTGTGGGTGCCGAAAGTCGCGATGTACGGAAGAAAAACGGTCGACGAAAAATGAACCCGAAAATTGAAATTTTGGGCTGTTTCGGGCTGCAGAAAGGGCTAATGGCTAGGGCCACTATCAAGAAGCTGACTAGTATGGCATATCTACAGTTTTAAATGGGAAAAACAACTAAAATAACGATCTAAAGCAAAAATTTAAAATTCAAAAAATAGCGGAGCCGCCAAAAAATTGTTGCTTGGTTTTCAACCAATCATGTGCAAGGATGAACCTGCTTACTAGTAGCAGCAGTCTCAAATAAAGCAATGTAAATAAGCAAATATGAACTATAGATTGATGACAGTAAACGGTAAAAAATAAAGAATTCTAGATTAATAACTATAAGCAAAAACGATTCATAAGCATGTAAATAAAAATTAAAACTTTTGTATTACCTTAAATGGTGAGGATGGTGAGTTTTGGGCAACTCCAAGGTTGAGGTGCTCCAATGTCCAATGGTCTCTTCTTCTCCAATGCTTCAATGGTTGGGCAAAGCTCAAATGATGGGCAAAGCTCAAGATGGATTTTGGCAGCATGAGGATAGGATGAAATATGGATGAATAATGAGGATCCCCTATCACCTTTTTATAGTTTTTGGTTCAATGGCGAATATCATTATGGTTTTAAGGAAACCAATGGTACTAACCAACATGGTTTAGGTCTCTTTTTCCCTCTTTTTCCTTTTTTGAATATTTTGAATATTTTTATTCCCTTTTAATATTTTTGGGGAATTTTGGACCCTTTTTGAGGGTTTTTTGTGTTTTTTGAGGAAAAATACATATTTTGAGGAGAAAAATGGGTATTATGGTCTTTTGGGTGACCTTTTGATAATTTTAGAGGCTCAAATGGTGGAAAAAGTGGACAAATGGGTCATGTGTATAAGGGAATGAGCTAGTGAGCACTTTTTGGGTGTTAACACCTAGGAAGACCATTCAAGGTGGTCATCACAGTTTCACCATTCTCTATATCTTCTCCCATATCTTCAAGTTGTTCTTTTATCTGAGAGACCCTTGTAAAGTAGCACTGCATGGTCTCTTCATTTTGTATCTTGACATTCTTCAATTGATTCCTCAAAGTCATCTTCTGATTTATGTTCTTCCCTTCAAACAACTTGGTCAAGGAATCAAACATCTCCTTGGGTGTCTTTAGAGAAGACGCATGTGGTATGAGATGGTCTTTGATAGAATTTGCAATGATTCTCTTGGCCTTGACCAAGTTCTTCTTATGTAAGGCCTTAGCCTCATCTCCCTCTGGAACTGGAACCTCTTCACTTATCTAGGTGTACAATTCATTCTCTTCTAGGATTAACCCAATCCTATACTTCCATGCTCGGAAGTTATCATCCCCTTCAAGCTTATATTCAAGCTTGGTGTGGTGAAACATCTTAATGAGAAACTCAAATGGAAATAAAAGATTTAGGTCTTACCACTTGATTTGTTGAATCTGGATCTGGAGCTGGCTAGGGTTTGATAGAGAAACCCTAAAAATCCAAGCTTGGAATTTCAAACTTCTGTCTGGACAGGGAGATGCAATTAACTGAGGCAAGAAAGCTGGTGTGCTCAGATTTTGAAAAATCCAAAAATTGACCCTCCAAAAATTACCTACGGATTTCGGATCTACAACTTCTGTCAAATTCTGGTTTTCTGGTTTTCTAGTTTTTCTGGTCTAAAACCCAAACTAGGGTTTGATAGATCCTAGGGTTCTACCTAACCAAAATATTCGATCTTGGTCTCTAGATTTTTATTTTTCTGAGGAGATAAACCCTTTACTGAGAGCAATCCAAAATTCCACTTCTGTCAAAAGCTCTAATTTCCCGCAGCACTGACAAGCCAAAAATGAAAATGCTCAGAATCCAATTATGTTTTGATAGAAATATATGCCATATTGTTTCTGGTGCATCTATGAAATTTCGGATCCTCAGGGTCTGAAACTTTGTCCTGTGGTAGAATGACCTATCATATTTCCAACCCCATAGATCTTAGCTCCAATGGATTCTCCATGAGAGAGATATGCTAATTGTCACAGCATGACTTGTTTATGGGATGAAAAAACATAATAAACTTGTACGGAGTGCCACATGTCACCGTTTCAACTTTGGCCTCTGAAAATTGGACCTGTGAAATTACAGTCTGTGTCCTAACTATAAAATTTTATGGAATTTCATTTGGAGCTTCCTAGCTCGAGATATGACCTTTGTGCCTAGGTCACATGTTTAGGGCTGCATTCTGGAAGAGGTAGAAACCCTAACTTCTATGAATCATATCTCACAAAGTACAATGAATCTGAGTCTAAAAGTTTTACACAAGGTACATCTGTGTTTGATATTTGACTTGTAAACAATTCATATCCTGAACCTTCGCCAAAACTTATTTATAGAGAAAGTGCCACGATGACTAATTTTTATTATACCAAGCCCTAGCTTCTGCAACTGCACAGTGTCTTCTTCTTAGTCCCACTCTAATACCATGTTATAATTTCGATAATTTCATTCAAATATTATCTAGGATCCTACGAAGAGAATAAAATGCACAGCATAATAATCATAGACACGAGAGACACAATGTTTCCTCGGGGAAAACAGAGAAGGTGAAAAACCCGCAACTTCCTAAGAGATAGAATGAGTACCAATACAAAGATCAAACCCCAAAAGATATATGTCTTTAGCAGCTACTCCTCCTCCACTTTTGTGCACTCCTCTCTCTCAACTATGCGATTTGGATGAGTGAGTGAATGAGCAAATAGAGTGGTGCAACCACTCTATTTATACTTTAACTTGACCTTCCTTTTACCCTAGCTGGGACGACTCCCTAGGGGAGTCTAATAACCCTTCCACTTAACTCATGCAGGGCCTACCCCACTAAGGTGGTCTAATAACCCATCAAATATAAGTTACAACACTTACAATGTAACTTGCGACACTTGCAAATACAAATGACGACACTTCCAATCGGAGGAATAATACATATCCATTGTGGATACAATAAAGTACAAATGTAATACATACAATATACAAGTGAATATCTTCCGAAGTTACAAATACATCAACACATAATCCTTATCGTCATCATCATCATCATCATCATCACCATCATCCTCCTCCTCATCATCATCATCCTCATCCTCATCGTCATCATCAGCATCCTCATCGTCATCATCATCATCATCATCATCTTCATCATCCTCATCATCATCCCCATCGTCATCCTCATCCTCATCCTCATCCTCATCCTCATCCTCATCCTCAGCATCATCATCATCATCATCATCATCCTCATCCTCATCACCATCATCCTCATCCTCATCCTCATCCTCATCATCATCCTCATCATCGTCCTCATTCTCATCCTCATCCTCATCATCCTTGTCCTCATTCTCATCCTGATCATCATCATTGTCATCATCATCATCATCCTCATCATCATCATCCTCATCCTCATTATCCTCATCCTCATCCTCATCCTCATCCTCATCATCATCGTCGTCGTTGTCGCCATCACCGTCATCATCATCATCATCATCATCGTCGTCATATTCATCATCATCATTTAATTTGTCATCACCATTGTTAGTACTAATATCGTCTGCAGGAGCGACCAGAGGTAGCTCGGCTGCACGATAAGAAGATCATGGCCTCTGAGGGAGAATGTGGACAGGGAGTGGCATGGGAAGAAACAATAAATTGGTACACCATGTGGCGATAATGGACTAAGTGAGTGATAGAGGCAACTGAGGTAAAGTGACCGATTAATTACAAGATCGATGACTGAAATTGTTGTCAGTGCGCCGAAAGTGCTCAACTTTTAACAGGGTAAAAGCATCCCTGAATGAAAACCACTGCAAACACGTGGCAGTCCCTGAACAGTTCAGAGCCTCAAAATCAATCTAGATAAACTGCTTTTATGGATCCCTGAAATAGCCAGCGTTCACCATAGTGGTTTATAGCTACACCAACGAATATCTGAGTCGAAAGGATAGGCGGGTCCACCTCATAAAGTTGCACAAGCAGGCACACATCTCAAAGAAGGAAAGGATAATTATCAACAGACGCTCAAATTTCAGGATGCTAAAGGTGCTTGGATTTAAAACTCTTGAGACACCTCTAAAATAAAACCACCATCTACACGTGGCAACCTCAAGATCGTTCATGGGCCGAAAAGCAGTTTCCCTAAACCATATATTCAAAGCACTGAAACCTATAAAGACTGCCACAGTGGTTTCCCTGACCACAGGATGCTAGGAAGCTAACCGATAGAAGAAGTGGGTCCCACCCATAAAGATGCATTGGCGGCACACTCATCTCAAGGATGTCGAAATGTAATATCAACAACTAGTTTAACTTTAGGGGATCTAAGATGCTTGGATATTAACATCCCAAGACTGCCCCTGAATCGAAAATCCCTTCTCCTGGTGGCGAATTCTTGTTGAGTCAGGACCCAAAAAGTGGTCTCCCTAAACCTCTTTATCAGGACCCTGAATCCACTAATGGTTTATGGTTCACCACTCCTCACAGCGGTACTTTCCCCCTCGCTTTTCCTTAATCCATCTTTAATCGATCATTATCGTCGTCATTTAGGAGTTAACGTCTACTAGCATTTAAGTGACTAGCTACCCTGCAGCTAGTAAGCAAGTCTCAAAAGGCCACATATACCCTGCATTAAACATGCCAAGTTTGAAACTCTCCCTATAAATACTACCCCATGGAGGGCATCATGCATTTTTCTCCCAGTACATCAAGCTCTCCAGTCATCACTCTCTGCACAAGTTTTCTCTCAGCTCCCCAAGCAATTCAGAACCAGCATTTCCCGCTCTACCCTTGCATTTCCATGGCTTCTGCATCTACTCCTGAAGTCACCACTACGTCCACAACCACCAGTCTAGAGGACCATCTCGGTGACGAATTCTTTGATATTCATGACTCTGTATCTTCCTTCCCAAACCTGCAACAATTAGCTCGTGAGGCCGAGGAATAGGAAAAGAATGGCAATGATTTATTCAATCTATGGAAGTATGGTCTAGCTAAGCTGATTCTCTCTCCGGCTAGACCATTTCCTGAGTTAAAACAGTGGTGTGCAAATATTTATGTACCAGAAAGAAAGGCCATCATTTCCTGGCTTGGAAACGTGGTTTTCCCAATCAACAAAGGGCTCATTATGGAATTGACAGACACCAGTGAAGATGCCTCAAGGATTTGTTTTGACGAAGAGATGATGGTAAGCAAAATTCGAGAGCTTTCCCTAGAAAAAAGGGATTCCTTCATCCATATGTTATTGCCACCTAAGAGTAATTCATCTAGCACTCAATCAATGTTTAGTTTAGAGATGTTTGTAGATCCTTCTAAACCTGTATTATCGACGATATGTGAGTTCCTCGGGTATGATAATGACATAGTGATCGATGACGTCGTTTTAGGCTTATTATTTATCATGAACCTTTCTCAGCAGGAGACCCCTATCTGGTTCGACTTGTCAGATTTCCTCACTCAATCAATCCACCTCCAGCTAAATAATTTTCCATCGAAGAATATGTTTTGGTTCTTCTCTATACTCGTGTACATGATCTTCTATCATAACAAAGGTTACTTCAGCAAGCGATATCTTGATAGGTCGGTTGTCCCGTTCCCTCCACAAAATGATTTCTCCGTATTCGTCGACACCGTCGTAGCCAAGGTTTCTACATTATTGTTTGATGCTCCTCCACCAAGAATTTTTCCATAAAGCAAACAATTGCTTTAGCTTAATCCAAATGAGGTTGTGGGTGATTGGTTTTGCTTTGAAACTCATACTGAAATCAGAGTGTATGGGGCAGAGTTAGCTCCGTATAGGTTCCCCATATTATTGATGCCTCGACTGTTTGCACTAGAATACATCCGCCAAATATTCAAATGCGATGATGTGCAATTCAAGAAAGGGAACAGTGCCAGGACCTTCAAGGTCCCAAGTGAAGTTGGGCCGTTCAAAGTAAGGAGCAGAGCTGCTCAGAAAGAAGTCGAGGAGCTATTAGCTTCATACGGTTTCCCCTTAAGCAAGGTACACAAGTATGATCCCACGGGGGTCATTTATCAAAAAAGGAAGGTGGTCCGTTCTGCAGCTTACTGTTGGGGGTGTATGGAAGAAGAGTTGGTGGAGCCTGACCATAAAGTGCTTCATATGGAGTCATTTTAGAGGCAGTGTGGTAATAGGTATTGTACCACCATTTAGCAAGAGGGAGACACTTTTCCCACTGATGTTGTTGTTCAGAGAGGTGAAGCAATGAAGATAAGTTTCCGAGCATTTATTGATAATTTCAGTCTGACCATCTGTTTGTGGGTGATACCCTGAACTCATCTTCAGTTTGGTGCCAGTGTGGCGAAATAGTTCTATCCAAAAATGACTGGTGAAAGTTGCATCACGATCCGAGACAATGGAAGAAGGGATTCCATGAAGATGAAAGATCTAGTCCAGGAAAATTTGAGCGGCTGAGGAGGCTGTATAGGGATGGATGAGAGCACAAAAATGACTATATTTGGAGAGGCGATCAACCACAACCAAAATCACTATATTCCCTCCATATTTAGGGAGACCTTCAATGAAATCCATAGAAATATCTGTCCAAATCTATGTAGGTATGGGAAAGGGTTCGAGAAATCCCAGAAGGAGTGTCGTTTCACCCTTATTACACTGGCAGGTATCACATTCAGCCACCATCTGTTGAATTGTCCTTTTCATGCCCTGCCAAAAGAAGTTACGCCGTGCCCGCTCATATGTTTTGGGGAACCTAGAGTGCCCTGCCGATGGAGAAGCATGGAGTTCATAGAAGATAGCCTGTTGAAGATCTGTGCTCTGGGGAAGCACCAGACGACCCTTGTATCTTAGGCAAGCACCATCCCAAGAGTAATGTGGTACAACAGAAGGGTTGGTGGCCAAGCGTTGGATGATTTTAGATAATGAAGAGTCATTGGCATAGCCCTGTTGAACAAATTGCAACCAATTTGGAATAGGAATAGAAATAGCTGAAAGAGAACCTTGGTCATCAAATGTGCGAGAAAGAGAATCCGCCACAATATTGTCCTTACCCTTCTTGTATGTGATCTCATAGTCATAACCCATAAGTTTGCTAACCCATTTTTGTTGTGCTGGGGAGGATACAGGCCGTTCTAGGAAATATTTCAGACTCTGGTGATCAGTCTTGATGCAAAAATGATTCCCTAATAGGTATGGTCTCCACTTCTGTACTGCATGCAAAATAGCCATCATTTCCTTCTCATATGTAGAGGAAGCTAAATTCTTACTTGAAAGAGCTTTGCTGGTGAACGCAATGGGGTGTTCATATTGAAGGAGAAAAGCACCAAGTCCATTGCCGCAAGAATCACTCTCAATAGTGAAGGGCTTGGAAAAATCGGGCATAGCTAGAATAGGTGCAATACACATAGCTTGTTTTAGTTTTTCAAATGCACACTCAGTAGCATGTATCCATGTAAAAGCATCTTTATTCAATAGAGCAGTTAATGGAGCTGAAATATTCCCATAATCCTTGACAAACTTGCGGTAGTATCCAGTCAACCCCAAAAAACCACGAAGGCTCTTGAGTGTCTGAGGATGCGGCCAATTGTTCATGGCAGTGATTTTGGCAGGATCCACGCAAACCCCTTGTGTTGAGATAATGTGCCCGAGTTACTCGACTTTCTTCTGTCCAAAAACACATTTAGACTAGTTGGAGTGGAGATGGTGGTCAAAGAAAAGTTGCATTACAAGATCCAGATGCTGGAGATGTTCAGCCCGTGTTTTACTGTAGATGAGGAAATCATCAAAGAATACCATAATGAATTTCTGCAAGTAGGGCCGGAATATTTTATTCATCAAGTCCTGGAATGTGAAAGGAGCATTAGTGAGGCAAAAGGGCATGACCAAAAACTCATAGTGGCCATCATGTGTGCGGAAAGTTGTTTAGGGATATCATCCTCATGAACTCGTATTTGATGATACCTAGAACGAAGATCCAACATGGAGAAAAATTGAGCACCATGAAGCTCATCAAGAAGCTCATCAACAATAGGAATTGGAAAATTATCCTTGATGGTGAGGTGATTAAGTGCTCAGAAGTCAATGTAGAAGCACTATGACCCATCTTTTTGTTGGACAAGAAGAACCAGTGAAGAAAAGGAACTAGTGCTTGGGCGAATAATACCTTGATTCAGTAAGTCCCGAACGAGCATTTCAATATCTGTTTTTTGGTGAAATGGGTAGCGGTAAGGCCTCATGTTGGGAGGAACACTTCTAGGACGGAGCTGAATTAGATGGTCCTCCGGCCTTGAAGGTGGAAATCCCACTGGTTCAGCAAAGACACCTGTATATCGATCCAAAATTTGTTGTAGATTCAAAGGAGTAGTGGAGACTGTTGATGGTTGCATCTGAAAGATGACACAATGTGAATTGTTTTTAAGGATTTTTTCCATGTGATGTGAACTGATGATGCTAAGAGACCCTGGTTGTAAGCCTGTCAATATGTGTTTTTGTCCATTGGGGGGAAACTACATCCAAATTTCAGAAAAATCCCATAAGATGGGGCCAAGTCTGCGTAGCCATTGAGCGCCAAAAACCACATCACATCCGCCTAAGGTCAAGTAAAACATGTCAAAGTGCAGGGTATAATATCCAATATAGATACGCACATTACGACACTTCCCTTTGCAAGGTAAGGTGCACCCATTGGCAACCATGACTTAATAGTTGGAGCAAGGATGGATAAAACAATCAGCTTGTTTGGCGATCTGAGGGTCAATGAAATTATGAGTGCTACCAGAATCAATGAGTATTGTAAGAGAAAGTTTCTTGATCCCAGATAAAGCATGGAGAGATATCTCTGGCTGGTCGTCCTAAGACGGAGGGTCAATAGGCGGCTCCTGAATTTCGTCCTAAGCATCCATTGTATCTGGAGCTTCTTCACCAATTTTAGAGGCAGTCGAAGAATCCACATCCAAGAGATAGAGATTTTTCTTAACACATCTATGTCCCCGAGTGAATTTCTCATCACAATTATAACAAATCCCTTTTTCTCTGTGTGCATGCATCTCTGTTTCAGACACATGCTTGATAGGAGTTGGTTGAGGAGTTGGCACGATGGGAGGTCGTTGAGAATCCATATTTCGAAAGGGAACAAAAGTGGGTTTGGAGCATTGTTGGGCTGCAATCTTGTCTTCTTCCAACTTAGCCAACCCTAGGGCTTCCATCATTGTGTTGGGACATAACATTTTGACCTGAGAGCAGATTGCATCCTTTAGACCACTAATAAAACAACTCGAATATAATTCATCAATAAATCCTTCAGTGTGGTTGGCTAGTTTCTCAAATTTGGTTTGATACTCTCTCACAGTGCCAATTTGGTGAAGTTTAGTGAGGGCTCCTGTGAAGTCATCAAAAGCACTAGGACCAAATCGTTGCAAAAGGAGCTGGCAAAAATCTATCCATTTTGGCTCTTCATGAGCCTTGATGTACCAATAGTACCATTGAAGAGCTTCATGTTCCAAATGAAAGGATGCAAGGGGGACTTTGTTGACATCAAAAGTATTATGCAGACTGAAATATTGTCCTGCACGATAGATCCATCCAGTCAGATCAGTACCATTGAAGCGAGGAAAATCAAGCTTCGGACAATGGAAATTGATGGAAGAAGAGAACCCATTGTCTGATGAAGACTTGGACTGTCGTTTGTTGTTCATGGATGAATGCTCAAAATGGAGGCTGAGAAATTTTTCATCCAGATCCTAGAGTTTGGCTTGGATGGATGCAAGTGTTTCCTTCATAGTTTTTTCTCTTGTGTGGGTGACAACCATAACCAGGAGTTTTTTTTTTTTTTTGAGTGGGTAGAAAAACAAAAACAAAAACTGTTTCAGTAAACGAAAATCTGGATTTGGGAAAAAATCCGAAAGGGAATTTGGGTTGGACTAGGTTTTGGATAGTGTCGAATGGATAGGGAAGCAGAAAAGGAGGATTAAGAAGTGGGGTGAAGGAATTAGAAAATTTGGCAGAGAGGGACAAAGAAGTAGAATTAGGAAAGGAACTATGTGGTAAAATTTGAAGGTGATTGGGTGAAAGTGGAAGAAATTATGGCAAACCCTAAAAATAGACAAATGTGGGATTTTTGGCTTTGGGAAGTGGAATTTGGGATAGGGTCCTCAGGAATGAAATATGCAGAATGGGATTACCAGGGTGTCAGGGAAGTTTCAAGGGAAATGGAGTGAAAACAAGGGAGATATGGTGGAAAAGAAGAAATTTATTTATTTATTTATTTTTTCAGGAATGGATCTGCAACGGTGCAGAAGGATCGGAAACAAATAGATCTGCAATGGCGTGACAGTGATCGAAAATAGAGGGATCTACAACGGCGCGGAAGTGATCGGAAATAGATGGATCTGCAACGACGTGGAAGTGATCGGCAACAGTTCTGGACAGAGGAAATCTGCGATCTTACAACTGAAAATAGATATGGACCCCAGGTATGCTTAGATTCCTAATGATTCAAGGGATTGACTTGGCCACCAATGCTGTCTAACGGTTTGCATATTGAGGCAGTACCCCTCACTCCACGACTCAGGTAAAATTGATAACCTTTTTGCCACAAACGACAACTCTTGGTTACGTCACGGGTGGGAACTAGTCAATCAGGTAGGGGTTGTTTCCCTTTTCATTGGCAGGTCCTCTCAATGGGCCAGCTACTTCGAGATTCCTCTGGTAGTCCTCACAATGAGTTTTAGGGCTTATGCCTAAGTACTTCTCACAGTTAAGCGGATAGGGATTATTCCCAGATCTGAACCTACAACATATGCGAAACAAAAATTTTGGCAGAAATTTCACCCAACGAGCCCAAGAAAGTGCTCTGGTACAAGACGTGAAGAACCTGCAACAATTAATTGATAAAAATGCACAATATATGAGATCACAAAATATTTTATTGATTGCAGGCCACTTTGAGGGGGAAACCTCCTTTGAGCAAGCTTAATACAAATAACTTCAAGGTTCCTTCAATGGCCTCAAAACACACTTATATACTAAGTCTAAGCACCAATACTATGGGTCAAAACCATGGGCCAATACAAACTATGGATCAAAAATTACTACGGGCGACTTACAAAGCATATGCGCCCAACAACAATAACACAAACTATGGATCAACAAATACTACGGGACATCTTACAAAGCATATGCGTCCAACAACAATATACTAACAAAGTAAAGGCATGGGTTCCTAACATCCTCTCTCCCTTAGAAAAGCTTTGTCCTCAAAGCTTTAGATGTGGAAATTGATGTAGAATCTGAAGGAGTACGTCCCCTGTAGCATCCTCGGGTTGCATTCCGAGCCAATGTGATTTTGATCTAGCAAAAGAACACAATAAATTTTTTGATGCCCAGGAACAGTTCTAAAAAAGCCTTAGAATGTCTTTGAGACTAACATCTTTTCTCGCACTGTTGTCAGGGAACGAAGTCAAGAAGATAAATCTTCCTTGGTGAAAACGACAAAATTGTATGCTCCTAATTTCATAGTGGATGAAACTAGGCTACATGATGTAATCCACTTGGCGACTCCAACGAAGAAAACCTGGCATCTGGACGAAGACATACTCGCCAAAACCCCATTCACGAAGAATTTTTGGCTTTAGAAGACTTAGTATCCTGGAGACATAGGCATGGAAAATATCAATCTACCTCACCAGGACACCCACGAAGTTTCTCCCCACATCTGTTTGGTCCTCAATTCCTCGAATTTGGATTCATTTTCCAAACCCCTAAAGAGAACCTTATCCCCAGAACCCTCACACTCCTTGTGGTTTTCCTATCTTTCAAACAATTCCTACTACAAGTGGAAAATCTTCAGCTTGTATAAATCCACTCAAATATTTCATCTCTCCTTAAGCCAAGAAGCTAATCTCCAACCACCTCATGTCAAGAGGAGGAGGCGAAGGACCACCACCACCACCACCCAGAACACCCAAATGGGTGGCTATCTCACATGGAACTATGAAATTGCTCACACCCTTAAATGATATGCCTACCCACTATTTGAAGTTATTACCAAAGTTCAATGGCAGTGAGGAAACGTCTGTTGAAGATCATGTAGACCGATTCCAAGATTTGATTGACACCATTCTGATCAAACATGATCATGTGCTCATGAGATTTTTCTCTCAATCGTTGGAAGGAAAAGCCGAAAAATGGTTCAGATCACTACCCAATGCCTCTATCAGCATTATGGAGATCCTGGAAACCACCTTTATCAAGAAGTGGGGAATTAATCGTGATAGTATCTATTATTTAACAGAATTCTCCACCCTGAGAAAAATCAACTCTGAAAATGTGGTGGAATTTACTACGAGATTAAACAAAGTATATGTCAGAATCCATGAGGATATCTGGCCTACTGAAGCTGCGGCTCGAGCTAGATATGCACGATCTTCCCCCTCGTATTTTGCCATCACATTGAGAGAAAGAAAACTGCTCTCACTTAGTGTAATGCAAGATGACTCCATAGATGTCGAGGGAAACATGAGGGCAGGAGGCAAGATAAAACTGACCAATGAAATTGAATAGAAATACAAAGAGAAGGCTAAAGAAGAGAGTAATTATTCATAGGTTAAGGCCTCCCGAAAAGCAAAGATTGATGAAATGACTCGCATCATTAAGAACTTGTCAAATAAAGTTACTAGGATGGAATTAGAAAGTAGCAGTCCAAATAAAAAAACCCCTTCTCATCATCTTACTCAATTTCAAAGACCATATAACCCTCAATTGGCCTATAGAGAATAAAGGAATGATGAACAACCATTGAGGCCACCTGTCCGGGATTATGAAAATAATCTGATGGAAATTCAAGAGGAAGATATCTATGAGGAATTTGAAGAGAAGCTTAATTGGATGGAGGAAGATTCCTATCTCATGCATCTCACTAAATACGATTATGAGAACTCACTCCCATATGATCAAACAGGCCAAAATTTTGAATTCTCTCAAGAAGATGATTCATTCCCCAGTGAATACCCTTTGTTCTTGAATGCTCAACCGGATGGAATGCGAAGGAAATATGACCTGAGAGCAAGACCGGAATCAGCAAATGGATGGAACCATATTCCTCCCAAAAACTCCCCCATAAGTTGGCCCAAGCCAAGTCTCCTCAAAACCTCCTCCTGTTAAGAAACAAAGGGCCACTAAAAGATCAAACCAAGTGAGGCATCAACCCCCATAAGAATTCAATCAAAATCCTCAAGATTATAAGGAAGGCCTCGCACCTTTCAATTTGGAACATGAATTGAGTAAATTGAAAATAACAATTCCCTTGTCTGAATTGATGAAAAAACCTGTGTATCAAAAACATATTGATAAAATGTTTTGTAGAATTGAAAATATTGACTAACTGGCCTCTAGAAATCTAAATGATCAAGTCCCAATTTTCTAATATAGCCCCCACATCGATAATAAAGAAGAGCCCACTGATGTTTTTTATGTTACCCTAAAGGTACACGATAAACTCCTCCAAAACTTGTTGGTCGTGTTTTCTGACTAAGGCCAACTAAGAAGAATCAGCCCACACAAGTTGCTTATTGCAGCTTCCGGTGTGTTTGGATTAGCTGAATATTACACGTTGTGGTCCTGCTACCATATAGAGTTTCACTCACTTAAGGTGAGTTCTAACACTTTAACCTAGCAAATCCTAAACTATATATAAATACTAAATTCTAATTAAACTAACTAAACTAAAATTAACTATGTACCTACAATCTACATTAATCTATTTATTATAAGATTCCTATAGGACACCTAAAGTTATTTATTTAACAGTTAGAAGTCTATTTAGCTGCTACTAAATGAAAAGTAACTAATTATAACTAATTAGTATTAGTTTTGAGAGTCTTTGTTTTTATTTCTTTTTTGTAATATCTTTTTAGGAAGTATTGGAAGGTAAAATATAACCAATTAAATACAAAGACTATTTAAAAACTATTAAAGGAAAATTAAACTAAGAAAATGAAAATCTAATCTAAATTATTTACCCTATCTTGGCTAAGAGAGAATTATAAATTAAGCCAACATTTACTGACTATATAATTTATAATAAAAAGTTAAGAATGACTATGACAGATACTTATCACAGTTACAAAATAATTACTTTCTATTATAAAAATATTTGATGATAAAAAAACTACTAATAAAAAATTATTAGTAACTTAAATCATAACTCTCAAGTAAACCATTAAGATATAACATTTTAATATTAGAATGAAAGATATCTAACTAATTGACAAGATACTTGTAAAAATAAAAGTATTTCATCCAATCCGTTAATGTATGTATAATATTACTTAATCAAATTATTAATCAAACTTAATAAAATGACATTTAAACCTAACTTAAAATGCACTTTTGATTTGAGTTACTTTGTGTAATTCACACAATCATCACAAAGTATCCTTTATATCGAAATCAATGTAAAATCATAAATGGATTAACCTTTTACAAAACTCTAAAAGACAAAACTGTTAATGTTATATGAAGGCAATTAAAATAATATATTAAAAATAATAAGGACAAATGTAAGTTAACATTGACTCGTTGATAAAAATGATGTATAAAGTAGAAATGATTGGAAGGACTACCTAAGTAGCCACGTACACCAATCTTGAAGGTGGTGTTGATAAAAATCCTCTTTATATAAGACATTAAACTTACAGATACCCTAAGAAATGGATAATCTTAATAAATGCATTCACATAACAAAAGTTTATCAATAAAGTAATAAAGGTTCTTTTGAGAAGGTTAAATAATCTAAATGTATGATCATCATTAGTCCCATTAAGGAACCTTTAAACCAGTAATAACATTTCATTATTCCTTACGATCACTTTTAATCATGAAAATTATTAACAAAAGCTTTGAATATTAAGACTTTCCCAATCTTCAAATGATTTATGATATTTGAGGGAGAAGATAAAAAAAATCATTAATTATAATAAAAGGGGTTGAGAAAAACCTTAGAGTCATGAGAGATAAATAAATTAATTAGAGACAAATTTTAGAAACCAGTCAATGATATATTTAAGATTTAATCAAATTGTTTTAATTTTGCCTAAAATGATAGAATTACGTAAAAAGGAAAAATCTTATTAAAAGTTAAAGGCTTGTTAATGTTCATCGGGTCCTTCTCAATAAGAATGTTCAAGTCGATTCCATTCTTCCATGTGTTACCTTTCAAGACATAAATTAAAACTTTCAAAATAAGCAATCAACTCGCCATGATGCCTACTTATTCATTGATGAAATGAAGGTTACAACTTTGACAAAATTGTTGACGCATTATATCAATCCAATTCTTGCGAACTAAGGTATGAAATTGATTCCAATATGAAGAAACGATCATTGACGGAAGGACTAAAGAGTCAAATCACCAAATACTTAAAGTAATGAAAACCAAGTCAAAATCAAGCAGTGCAAAGACCAACGAAAGGACCAAAGGAAGAAAGTCATGAAATCAACTAAAGAATCAAGATAAAATGAAATCAAAATTTGAGTATTTACAACATTCTAATGGGGGCCACTTTATTTTCAAAATCAAGGGGAGTTGTTGGGGTTCCAACACAACTGTATGCTCGACTCTAGAGCATCCCACAATTTGATGCCCAAATTCATCATGGAACAATTGGGACTAGAAATCACCATGCCATACCATGACCTATATAGCTTTGACTCCATAAAGGTGAAGTGCATAGGCATGATAAAAGGCTTGGTATTCACTCTTGCTCAAATACCAGCCAAAAGAGTAATGATGGATGTAATGGTGGCAGATGTCCCAGGAAAGTATGGTATGCTTCTATCAAGAAACTCGGAAAAAGAATTGGGGGGAACCATGCAGATGGACATGAAATATGCTATGGTACCTATTTGTGTTGAAAAAACCAGGAGGTTATACAGAGAAGCTATGTTGGCCTATGTAATAAGCGAACAAAACAGCCCAATGAATTATCCTATATGTGAAAACGATGAGAACATGGGATGCTACATGTTTTCATTAGGAGACCTCTCTCCAGAAGATACTGTACTACCACATGAGCAAAAATTTGTTGTCAAAGATAGCTAGGATCAAGTATGGAAACTACATCTCGATGTAGCCTCAGTTAAGGACAAGTCTGAAACTTGTGTAGTACTGTTATCACCTGTGGAAGAAGAAATTAATTTTCCCTATAAGCTTGACTTTGATACAACAAACAATGTCATCATAAAGGAAGCCCTCACCCTGGGTCTTCCGGCTACTAAGAGGTTAGTCACTAAGTTGGTCATGTTTGGAGACTCTGAGTTGATAGTCAATCATATTAGAAGGATTTATCAAATCAAACATCCAAGGCTTAGAACATATCGAAATATTGCATTGGACCTTATTGAAAATTTCTTTGATGCTTTTAACATCACTTATGAGCCTAGAGAAGCAAACCAGCAAGCTAATTCTGGCCTTAATGGCGAGTTCCTTCAAGCCTCCCAAGAAGCCGAAGCTAAAGTATGAAATGGAAATGTGACATCGCCCTTTCTATTCTCGACAAAGTGAGAAGTCAACGGATTTTGGAGGATGGTCAATAGATCAAGTGCTTCCTAAAACATCATGGAAAAATCCCTGAGTACCAATATAGAGGGAAAAGTAGGAAAAGAAGATAAATGTATGGTTATATATTTTGAGGATATGATTTTTTTTTTAAATCAGTTGAAGACCATCTTCAAAATATAAAGCAAACCTGTAGAAGATGCAGAAATTTCAGACTATTCCTTAATAAAAAGGAGGTACAATCCTTTATGAGCAAGAAAATTTTCTCTGTAGATTCATTCCCAACTTTGCTCAAATAAAATGGATCACAGCTTCAAGGAGCTCCTTTAAATGGATTTAGGATGCCTCGGGAGAAACACCTGTTTCAATAAGCCTTGATTACACAAAGTATTTTTTAATAGTCTATTTTGCTTTTGAGGTTACTATCGCACCAGTACTCTTTTGTCCAGAACATGAAGAACGAAATGACATGGAAATAAGAATTCATCAACTGATAGAAGTTCAGCAGGGCAGGAAGCAGTTGGGAAAATCCTCTAGGATTCACCGGGACAAGATTAAAGCAACATTCGATCAAATGGCTATCAGTCGAGACTTTCAACATGTAAAGCTTGTTTTGCAATGGGATGTCAGGAGGGAAGAGAGAGCCAACCATAGGAAATTTAACATATTATGGGTGGGTCCATTCAAGATGTGAGGAACCTACAACAATTAATTAATGAAAATGCATAAGATATCATAAATAACAGTGCTCAGAACCGATTTATTGATCATGGGTCACTTCGAGGGGGAAACCTCCTTTGAAAAAGCTCAATACAAATAACTTCACGGTGCCTTCATTCGCCTCAACACAAAATTATATACTAAGTCTACACACCAATACTATGGGTCAATACCATAGAACATATAATACTACGGGACAACTTACAAACCATATGCGTCCAATACTATGGATCAATACTATGGGATAATACAAACTATGGATCAACAAATACTACGAGACGACTTACAAAGCATATGAGTCCAACAAAAATATACTAACAAAGTAAAGAGAAGGGTTGACACTGGTTCCTAACATCCCCTCTCGCTTAGAAAAAGCATTGTCCTTAAAGCTTTAGATGTGGAAATTGATGCAGAATCTGAAGGAGTGGTTCCCATGTAGCATCCTTTGGTAGCATTCTGTGCGATTGAGTTAATAGCTATGTGATAGATCGAGAGAGAAGATGATGCCTTTTGAGTTTCAGGGAGGATTGATTGGAAGGATGTAGACGAATAAGAACCATATCACTAGCTTGAAAAGTGCGCTCAGAATGGTGTTGATCGGCTTATTGTTTCATTCGAATTCTTGTCATGTGAAGATTGTCCTGCAAAATGAGAAGAATCTGATCGCGGTTTCGAAGAACCGAGTCAATTGTCTGAACTGGTGAACTGTTGTGGGTGTATGGAAGAAGAAATGGTGGTTCTTGACCATAGATTGCTTGATATGGAGTCATTTTAGATGTAGTATTGTACCACCGAATCCCTTTAAGGAAATCCATAGAAATATCTATCCAAATCCATGTAGGGATGGGAAAGGGTTCAAGCAATCCCGAAAGGAGTGTCATTTCACCCTTGTTGACCTGGAAAGTATCACATTCAACCACCATCTATTGAATTGTCATTTTCAGTCCCTGCCAAAAGAATTTACATTATTCCCTCTCATACATTTTGAGGAACCCAGAGTGCCTACCGATGGAGAAGCATGGAGTTCATAGAAGACATAGCCATGTTGAACAGATTGCAACCAATTTGGAACAAGCATAGAAATAAATGAAAGAGAAACAGGCTCATCAAATGTGCGAGAAAGAGAATACGCCACCAGATTGTCCGTACCCTTCTTGTAAGTGATCTCATAGGAATAACCCATGAGTTTGCTAACCCATTTCAGGTGTGCTGGGGAGGAGACCTGTTGTTCCAGAAAATTTTTCAAACTCTGGTGATCAGTCTTAATATGCAGAAATAATTCCCTAATAGGTATTGGTACAACTTTTGTACTACATGCAAAATAGCCATCATTTCCTTCTCAGATGTAGAGGCAACTAAATTCTTACTGGAAAGGTCTCTTGAAGGAGACAATCCCACTAGTTCAACAAAGACACTTGTATATCTATCCAAGGGAGTAGTGGAGACCATTGATGGGTGCATCTGAATGGAATAGAGGAGAGCGATGACACCATGTGAATTCTTCTTAAGGATATTTTCTAGGAGATGTGAACTGATGATGCAAAGAGACCGTGGTTGCAAGCCCATAAATGTGTGTTATTTCCCATTAACTGAAAACTGCATCCCATAAGATGGGGCCAAGTGTGCGTAACCATTGAGCGCCCAAAACCACATCACATCAGCCTAAGGACAACGAAAACATGTGAGAGCGTAGGTTATAATCTTCCATAGAGATACGCACATTGCGACACTTCCCCTTGCAAGGTAAGGTGCCCCCATTGGAAATCATGACTTCAAAGTTGGAGCAAGGATGGACAAAACAATCATCCTGTTTGGCGATCTAAGGGTCAATGAAGTTATGAGTTCTACCAGAATCAATGAGTATTGTAAGATAGAGCTTCTTGAAGTAACCCCTGACCCGCATTGTTTGTGGGGTGGTGACTTCGGCTAAAGCATGGAGATATATCTCTGGGTGGTCATTTGGAGACGAAGGGTCAATAGGCTGCTGCAGAATGTCAACCTGATCATCTAGTGTATCTGAAGTTTCTTCACCAAGTTCATAGGAAGGCAGAGAATCCAAATCCAAGAGATAGAGTTGTTGCTCAACACATCTATGTCCCCGAGTGAATTTCTCATCACAATGATAACAAATCCCTTTTTCTCGATGTACCTGCATCTCTTCTTTAGACAAATGCTTGATAGGAGTTGTGCGAGGAGCTAGCGCGATGGGAGGTTGTTGGGAAACCATATTTCTGAATGGAACAAAAGTGGATTTGGAGCGTTGTTGGGATGTGATCTTGTCCTCCACCAACTTATCCAACCCTAGGACTTCCATCATTGTGTTGGGACAGAACATTTTAGCCTCGAAGCGGATTTCATCCTTAAGACCACTGAGAAAACAACTCTTGTATAGTTCATCAGAAAATCCTTCTGTGTGATTGAATAGTTTCTCAAATTTTGTCTGATACTCTCGCACAATGCCAATTTGGCGAAGTTTAGTGAGTGCTCATGTTAAGTCATCAAAATCACGAGGACCAAATCCTTGCAAAAGGTGGCAAAAATCTGTCCATTTTGGCTCGTCATGAGCCCTTATGTACCCACGGTACCATTGAAGGGCTTCCTATTCCAAATGAAAGGATGCAAGTGGAACTTTGTGAACATCAAAAGTATTATGTAGACTGAAATATTGTTCTTCCCGGTATATTCCTCTAGACCGATCATTACCATTGAATCAAGGAAAATCAAGCTTCGGCCCATGAAAATTGTTGGAACGGCCCATGAAAATTGTTGGAAGAAGAGAACACAATGTCTGCAAAAGATTATGGCAGTCGTTTATTGCTCATGGATGAATGTTGAAGATGAAGGCTGAGAAAATTTTCATCCGAATCTTGGAGTTTGGTTTTGAGGGCTGCAAGTTCTTCATCCATGATTTGTGCTCTTGTGCGGGTGACAACCATAACCAGGAGTTTTTTTTTTATGGGTAGAAAAAAAAACAAAAGCTTCTTTAGGAAGGTAAAATTTGGATTTGGGAAAAAATCTTATGGGTAATTGGGGTTTGACTAGGTTTTGGACACTTTCTAATCGACAAGAAAGCAAAAAATGGGGATTTTAAAAGCAGGGTGAAAGAATGAGAAAATTTGTCAGAGAGTGACAAAGAAGCATAAATAGGAAATGAACACTAAGGAAAAATTGGAAGGCGATTGGGTGAAATTGAAGAAATTATGGCAAACCCTAAAAATAGATAAATGAGATATTTTGGGATTTGGGATACGGTCCTCAGGAATGAATTGTGAAGAATGGGATTGGAGGGGTTTCAGTGAATTTTCAAGAGAAACGAAGTTAAAACAAAGGAGATATGGAGAAAAAAACATAATTTTATACACTTTCAGAATGGATCTGCAACAGCGTGGAAGTGATCGGCAACAGTTATGGGCAGATTTAATCTACGATTTATCAGCTGATAATAGATATGGACCCCAGGTATGTACGACTTCCTAAAGCATCAGGCGATTCACTCAGCCACCAATGCTGTCTAACGGTGTGTGTATTGGGGAAGTACCCCTTACTCCATGGCTCAGGTAAAACTTATAACCTCTTTACCACAAATGACAGCTCTTGGTTCATCTCACGGGTGGGAACTAGTCAATCAGGTAGGGGTCAGGGCCCTTTTCGCTGGAAGGTCCTCTCAATGGGACAGCTACTTTGGGGTTCCTATGGTACTCCTCACAATGAGTTTTAGGGCTTATGCCCATCTAATTCCCACATTTAAGAGGATAGGGATTATTCTCGGATTCGACCCTGCAATAGATGTGGAAAAAAATAATTGGCAGAAATTCCACCCAACGAGCTCAAGAAAGTGCTCTAATACCAGATGTGAGGAACCTGTAACAGTTAATTAATGAAAATGCACGATATATCATAAATAACAGAACTCATAATCGATTTATTGATTGCAGGCTACTTTGAGGGGGAAACCTCCTTTGAGCAAGCTCAATACAAATAACTTGACGGTGCCTTCATTGGCCTCAACACAAACTTATATACTAAGTCTAGGCGCTAATACTATGGGTCAATACCATTGAACATATAATAATATGGGACGACTTACAAAGCATATGCGTCCAATACTATGGTTCAATACTATGGGCTAATAAAAACTATGGATCAACAAATACTATGAGACGACTTACAAAGCATATGCGTCCAACAACAATATACTAACAAAGTAAAGAGAAGGGTTGACATGGGTTCCCAACATGCCCTCTCCCTTAGAAAAATCTTTGTCCTCAAAGCTTTAGATGTGGAAATTGATGGCAAATCTGAAGGAGTGGTTCCCATGTAGCATCCTCTAGTTGCATTCTGTTCCACTGAATTAACACCTCTATGATAGATCGAGAGAGAAGTTGATGCCTTTTGAGTTTCAGGGAGGATTGCTTGGAAGGCTATAGATGAAGACAAACCATATCACCTGCTTGAAAAGTGCACTTAGAACGTTGTTGATCGGCTTGTTGTTTCATTCGAATTCTTTCCATGTGAAGATTGTCTTGCAAAATGAGAAGAATTTGATCGTGGTTTCGAAGAACTGAGTCAACTGCCTGAACTGGTGAACTGCTGAGGGTGTATGGAAGAAGAATTGGTGGTGCTTGACGATAGATTTCTTCATATGGAGTCATTTTAGATGCAGTAATGTACCACTGGATCCCTTCAAGGAAATACATAGAAATATCTATCCAAATCCGTGTATGGATGGGAAAGGGTTCGAGTAATCCCAGAAGGAGTGTCGTTTCACCCTTGTTGACCTGGAAAGTATCACATTCAGCCACCATCTGTTGAATTGTCATTTTGAGTCCTTGCCAAAAGAAGTTACACTGTTCCTGCTCATACGTTTTGAGGAACCCAGAGTGCCCTACCAATAGAAAAGCATGGAGTTCATAGAATACATAGCCCTGTTGAACAGATTGCAACCAATTTGGAACAAGCATAGAAATAGCTGAAAGATAAACTGGGTCATTAAATGTGCGAGAAAGAGCATCCGCCACAAGATTGTCCTTACTGTTCTTGTAAGTGATCTCATAGGCATAACCCATGATTTTGATAACCCATTCCAGGTGTTGCTGGGGAGGAGACCCATTATTCCAAGAAATTTTTCAGACTCTGGTGATCACTCTTGATGCAAAAATAATTCCCTAATAGGTATGGCTGCCTCTTCTGTACTGCATGAAAAATAGCCATCATTTCCTTCTCAGATGTAGAGGCGACTAAATTCTTACCGAAAAGGTCTCTTGAAGGAAGCAATCCCACTGATTCAGCAAAGACACTTGTATACTATCGAAGGGAGTAGTGGATACTGTTGAAGGGTGCATCTGAATGGAATGGAGCTGAGCGATGACACCATGTGAATTCTTCTTAAGGATATTTTCCAGGCGATGTGAACTGATGATGCAGAGAGACCCTGGTTGCAAGCCCATAAATGTGTGTTTTTTCCCATTAACTGAAAACTATATCCAAAGTTCAGCAAAATCCCATAAGATGGGGCCAAATGTGCTTAACCATTGAGCGCCAAACACCACATCACATCCGCCTAAGGACAACGAAAACATGTCAGAGTGCAGGTTATAATCTTCCATAGAGATACACACATTGAGACACTTCCCCTTGCAAGCTAAGGTGCCCCCATTGGCAATCATGAATTCAAATTGATGCAACGATGGAGAAAACAATCAGCCTGTCTGGTGATCTAAGAGTCAATTAAGTTATGAGCACTACCAGAATCAACGAGTATTGTAACACGAAGCTTCTTGAAGTAACCCCTGACCCACATTGTTTGTGGGGTGGTGACTCCGGCTAAAGCAAGGAGAGATATCTTTGGGTGGTCGTCCAGAGACGGAGGGTCAACAAGATGTTGTTGAATGTCAATTTGATCATCAAGTGTATCCAGAGTTTCTTCACCAAGTTCAAAGGAAGGAAAATAATCCACATCTAAGAGATAGAGCTGTTGCTCAACACATCTATGTCCCCGAATGAATTTCTCATCACAATTGTAACAAATCCCTTTTTCTCTACGTGCCCACATCTCTTCTTTAGACAAATGCTTGATAGGATTTGTGCGAGGTGCTGGCATTATAAGAGGTCGTTGGGAAACCATATTTCTGAATGGAACAAAAGTGGTTTTGGAGCATTGTTGGGTTTTGATCTTGTCCTCCGCTAACTTAGACAACCATAGGAATTCCATCATTGTGTTGGGACATAACATTTTAACCTGTGAGTGGATTTCATCCTTAAGACCATTGAGAAAACAACTCTTGTAGAATTCATCAGACAATCCTTATGTGTGATTGACTAGTTTCTCAAATTCTATCTGATACTCTCGTACAGTGACAATTTGGAGAAGTTTAGTGAGTGATCCTATGAAGTCATCAAAAGAACTAGGACCAAATCATTGCAAAAGGAGTTAGAAAAAATATGTCCATTTTGGCGCGTCATGAGCCTTGATGTACCAACGGTACCATTGAAGGGATTTTTGGTCCAAATGAAAGGTTGCAAGTGGAACTCTGTGGACATCGAAAGTATTATGCAGACTGGAATATTGTTTTTCCCGGTATATCCATCCAGTCGGATCATAAACATTGAAGTGAGGAAAATCAAGCTTCGGCCCATGAAAATTTCCGGAAGAAGACAACCCAATGTCTGCTGAAGATTCTGGCGGTCATTTATTGTTCTTGGTTGAATGCTGAAGATGAAGGCTGAGAAATTTTTCATCCACATCTTGGAGTTTGGTTTTGAGGGTTGCAAGTTCTTCATCCATGATTTGTGCTCCTGTGCAGGTGACAACCGTAACAAGGAGTTTTTTTTTTGAATGGGTAGAAAAACAAAAACATAAGCTTCTTTAGTAAGGAAAAATTTGGATTTGGGAAAAACTCTGATGGGTACTTTGGGTTTGACTAGGTTTTGGACACTTTCTAATGGACAGGGAAGCAAAAAATGTTGATTTCAGAAGTGGGGTGAAAGAATGAGAAAATTTGTTAGAGAGGGACAAAGAAGCAGAAATAGGAAATGAACAGTGTTGCAAAATTAGAAGGCAATTGGGTGAAAATTGAAGAAGTTATGGCAAACCCTAAAAATAGACAAATGATAGATTTATGGCTTTGGGAAGTGGAATTTAGGATAGGGTCCTCGGGAATGAATTGTAAAGAATGGGATTACAGGGCTTTCAGTGAAGTTTCAAGAGAAATGAAGTTAAAACGAGAGATATGGCGAAAAAATGGAATCTTATACAAGTTTCCAAAATGGATCTACAATGACACAAAAGTGATAGGAAACAGTTCTGCACAGATTTAAGCTGCGATTTATTAGCTGGAAATAGATATGGACCCTAGGTATGTGCGGCTTCCTAAAGCATCAGGGGATTCACTTGACCACCAATGCTGTCTAACGGCTTGCATATTGGGGCAATAACCCTCACTCCATGACTCAGGTAAAACCGATAACCGCTTTGCCACAAACGAAAGCTCTTGGTTTACCTCATAGGTGGGAACTAGTCAATCAGGTAGGGGTCGGGGCCCTTTTCGCTGGCAGATCCTCTTAATGGGACAGCTACTTCGGGGTTCCTGTGGTACTCCTCACAATGATTTTTGGGCTTATTCCCAAATACTTCCCACAGTTAAGCGGATAGGGATTATTCGCGCATCCGAACCTGCAAACAGATGTGGAAAAAAAAAATTTGGCAGAAATTCCACCCAATGAGCCCAAGAAAGTGCTCTGATACTAGATGTGAGGAACCTGCAACAATTAATTAATGAAAATGCACAAGATATTAGAAATAACATAACTCAAAATCTATTTATTGATCGCGGGCCACTTCGAGGGGGCAACCTCCTTTGAGCAAGCTCAATACAAATAACTTCACGGTGCCTTCATTGGCCTCAACAAAAAATTATATACTAATTCTAGGCACCAATACTATGGGTCAATACCATGGAACATATAATACTATGGGATGACTTACAAAGCATATGTGTCCAACAAAAATATACTAACAAAGTAAAGAGAAGGATTGACACTGGTTCCTAACACAAGATCATTGCAGTTCACAATAGTGACACAGATAAATTGGCTCAACTCAATGATGAAATCTTCAAAACACCTGTAAACTGGAGATGCTTGAAGTATTTTTTTCATTATTAATCTTGGTCCTGCTCTATCAAATGATCCTTTGTACCGTATCTGTAACATATTTTTTTCCTTTTTCCTGCTGCAAGAGTTATGCTCATCTTGTTACTTTTCGTCTCATTATTCTTTGTTGCTTGATTTAAAAAAAAAGGACAGGTATGAATCTACAACCCAATGGAATTAAAGGCACTAATCTATTGTTCTCAGCCTCTTCCGAAGAAAAAGGATGTCCCCGCTAAAGCCAATGTTAATACTAATATCATCAGCAGGAGCGCCCAAAGGTAGCTCGGCAGCGCGATAAGAAGATCATGGCCTCTGAGGGAGAATGCGGATAGGAAGTGGCATGGGAAGAAAGAAGAAAGTGGTTCACCCTATGCCGATAATTGACTGGGTGAGTGATAAAGGAAACTGAGGTAAAGTGACCGACTAATTACAAGATCGATGGCTGAAATTTTTGTTTGTGCACTGAAAGTGCTCAACTTTTAACAGGGTAAAATCATCCCTAAATGAAAACCACTGCAAACACATGGTAGTCAATGAATAGTTTAGGGACTCGAAAGAAGTCTGGATAAACCGCTCTTAGGGAGCCCTGAAACAACCAGAGTCCGCCCCAATGGTTTATAGCTACACCGCCGAATATCTGAGTCAACAGAATAGGAGGGTCCTCCTCATAAAGTTGCACAAGCAGGAATGCATATCAAATAAGGAAAGGGGAATTATCAACAGATGCTCAATTTTCAGGACGTTAAAGGTGCTCGGAGTTTAACACTCTCGAGACACCCCTGAAATAAAACTGCCATTTACACATAGTAGCCTAAAGATCGTTTAGGGGCGGAAAAGCAGTTTCCCTAAACCATCTTTTCAAAGCGCTGAAACCTCTAAATACTACCACAATGGTTTCCCTAACCATAGGCCGCTAGGTAGCTTACCGATAGAATAAGTGGGCCCCACCCATAAATATGCACTAACGGCACACGAATCTCAAGGATGTTGGAACGTAAGATTGACGATTAGTTTAACTTCAGGGGATCTAAGATGCTTGGAGATTAACATCCCTAGACCTCCCCTAAATAAAAAATCCCTTCTCCATGTGGCGAATTCTTATTGAGTTAGGACCCAAAAAGTGGTCTTTCTAAACTGCTTTATCTCAAACCTGAATCCGCTAATGGTTTATGGTTCACCACTCCTCACAGCGGTACTCCCCCCCTCACTTTTCCTTAATCCATCCTTACACGATCATTACCACCGCCGTTTAGGAGTTAACGTCTACCAGCATTTAAGGAGTCATCTACGCCGCAGCTAGTAACCCAGTCTCAAGAGGCCACATGTACCCTGCATTAAACCCATCAAGTTTTAATATCTCCCTATAAATACTCCCCCATGGAGGCCATCATGCATTTTTCTCCCAGTACTCCAAGCTCTCCAGTCATCGCTCTCTGCACCCATTTTCTCTCAGCAGCCCAAGCAATTCAGAACTAGCGTTTCCCGCTCTACCCTGGTGTTGGCATGGCCTCTGCATCTACTCTTGAAGTTAGCACCACGTACACGATCACCAGTCCATAGGACCATATCGGTGATGAATTATTTGATATTCATGAAATTGTATATTCCTTCCCAAACCTGCAACAATTAGCTCGTGAGGCTGAGGAACAGGCAAAGAATGGGAATGATTTATTCAATCTATGGAATTCTAGGCTAGCTAAGATGATTCTCCCTCTCACCAGACCATTTCCTGAGTTAATACAGTGGTGTACGGAGAATTATGTACCAGAAATAAAGGTCATCATTTCCCGGCTTGGAAACGTGGTCTACCCAATCAAAAATGTCATGTACCCACTGACCTACCTGGCCACTGGAGACCATGATCCATTTTTTTTTCTCCCAAAACAACTATTGAGTGCCCATACACATATTCGAGAGAGCTCGGATCCACAATCCATAACCCGTAGTTGCGAACCCGCAACCTTCATTCTGCAACAACGAATCCCACAATCCGCATCCCGCAATCTGCAACCCGCAATTGAGGATGCCGAAATGTGGAATTCCAACTTCCGTAGGAGGTCTCTCCTGAAACCCGCAATAGCTGATCCTGCAACCCGCATCCCGCAATTGTGGATGCGGAATTGCGGAAATCCCAAAAAGCATAATTTTGAACTTGGCGATCCCACAACTCGCAACCCGAAATTGCGAATGCGGAAATCCCAAAACGCATAATTTTGAACTTAGCGATCCCGCAACCCGCAACCTGAAATTGCAGATGCGTAAATGCAGAAATCCAAAAAAGCATAATTTTGAACTTGGCGATCATGCAACCCGCAACCCAAAATTGCAGAACCATGCATGTGGAACCCTGTCTCTGTAAGGGCAATTTCATCAAATCATCTAAGGGGCATAACTTCTTCCTCCAGCATCCAAATGGGTCAAGGTTGGTACCATTGGAAAGCTCTTGGACAGAGCTATCCCATGGTAGAATACATTGACCAGGTGAGGCATCCAACCTCCTCATTTCCTTCTCTAAATTTCTTTCTATATCTCCACTTAGGCACTTCCAACCTTCCTCCTCCCAATATCTTCCTTCCCATCTAACCCATAGGGGTTTCTAAAACCACTTCCAGGCTTCTCCTTTTTCCCAGGGATCAAGTGCAAGTATACATCTCTTTCATAGGGTTAGTTAGACATTACATTCATCCTCAATAATGAAACACTATCATTCCTTATAACATGTAAAATGCATTACCAGATTTAATCCACACCTATATCATATGCAAGAATTACAAGGCATTAAACTCATGCAATATAAGATATACATACAATAGTGAATTCAGCCTCTTAGTTAGGCTTGTACATGACTTCATGTCAATCAATTCATTTAACAAGTATTCATAATTCCAAAAGAGACATGAGCAAGCATTTCATCGCAATGAACAACATCATTTGTCATAACAAGAAATACTTATCTTTCAATTCCGAAGCAATTGGATAGGTGAGAGCAATGTTCCTCCCAACCTTAGATCTCTGTCCATCGTATACTATTTTAGGTGAGAGATCACCCCGGAGCTGGGAAGTGTATCCACTAAGGAGGGCTAATATGTTTTCTCACAATCAAGGCTCCATTCTTGTGCTAAACCGGTCTAAAGTTGGGTTTATCAATCATTCCAGGGCTCCTACCCATGCTAAGCCAACCTACAGTGGTTTATCAAGCATTCAAGGACAACAAGAAAGGCATTGCTAAGCCAGTGAGCTCAACCACAGAGTTGTAGGCATCTCAGCACTCAATTGACCTGGCACCCACAATACCTTCCACAACCAACACAAGGAATACCTACATCACTGTTACACAGTCTCTCAAGGCATATTCCCTTCCAGTGTTATTCCGGGATGGGCATAGAAAGGTCCAGTCACTCTCAGGCGACCTGGAACCCACAATACCTACCGCATCCAACACAAGGAAGATCCTATCACTGTTGCACAGTCTCTCACGGTCCTTCCCTTCCAGTGTTATTCTAGGGTGGGCATATAAAGGTCCAGTCACTAGTTCATTGAGACTATAGCCTTCACTAGGTTTATCAAGAAACCCAACTCTCTCCCACAGTTCAACAACTGATTCATTACCAAGCTTAAGGTTTCCTCACGACCTCTATGTCAATACCACTCTGCAACATCTGCTATCAAGATCCCTCCGCCGCTGTAACTGGGGTTTACACAGAGGGTGTTACGGCTATCATCTCTCAAGATTTTTCTCCCACACAGGAAGCACGATTCACCTCAGATTTCCCCTTTCCCGAGTTGGTTTGGTGCATACATGGAATACAGGAACAAATATCTGCGAGGGTTGATAGCTCGTGAATGGAAAGTGTGTGCAGGGCGAGTGAGTGCATGAGTGAGGAGTGAGGAATGTATGTATGTCTGAATGAATGAATTCCCCCCCTTATGACTCATCCTCCTGGATAGTCAAATAGGTTTAGCGAGTTCTCCCAGGATATTGAGTGTCGTCTTGCATAAGCGACCAGAGCCATGCCTTACCATACGAAATCGCAGGCATGCTCCATACTCCATCATCCTCAGTGATCATAGTTCTTAACCACCCGTTGCCATAGCATTAATGTCATCAAATATTTCAAACATGTTCTCACTCAGACATGTGGCAATATGGGAAACCAATCCCGAACCCCCTCACCTCTCCCTAGTGGATACACATGGCCCCTTCTCATTCATTTCCTTCTTAGCCATATTCTTGGTTATTTTATTCATTCAGTAATAATTACATCATTTACATTTTTTCATGGCTTAGCAACCCATGAATAATCAACTATACAAATACTTTCCTAAGCAAATAACCTTAACATCCACTAGTGGGGCCTTGGCCTTGAGCTCCACACTAGGGAAAATACACACACTGTACATACACAGTATTTACATCAAAGACAAATACATTAAAGGAAAATTGGGGTATTATAACTCCCTCTCACTTAAAATAACACTGTCCTCGGTGTTCTCAAAACTGAACAAAAATGGAAATGACTCTTTTATGGCATCCTCCAACTCCCATGTGGTTTCTTCTGGGCTAAGGTGCTTCCATTGCACCTTTACCTGCCCTATGGCCCAATTCCAGAGAAAATTAACCTTCCTATCGAGGATGCATGTAGGATCCCCCTGGAACTCTCCCTCTGGTTCCACCTGTATCGCATACCAATGAATGATATGATTAGGATCATGTACATATTTCTTAAGCAAAGATACGTGGAAAACATTATGATCTTTCATTTTAGCGGGAAATGCAATTCTATATGCAACTGGTCCTATCCTATCAAGGACTTCAAATGGCCCACAATATCTTGGTGCCAACTTGTCACAACTTCCCAATTTCATGGAACTTTTCCTGGGTCTCATTCTCAAGTAGACATGATCCCCAATCTAAAATTCCTTATGCATTATCTTCACATCTGCATAACTCTTCTGCTTGTCCTGTGCTACCTTCAAATTATACATGATCTTAACAACTTCCTATTCCATCTCCTCAATCATTTCTTGTCCAAGCACTACTCTGTTCACTAGGTTGTCCCAGCTTACCGGAGTTCTGCATCCTTTGCGATACAACACTTCAAAAGGATTCATCTTCAATGATGCTTTATGTCCATTGTTGTAAGCAAAATCCACTAAGTGTAAATAGTTTTCCCACTTAGATGGCTTATCCATCACATACATCCTTAACATATCTTCAAGGATCTGGTTCACTCTCTCAGTCTGACCATCTGTCTGAGGGTGATAGGATGTACTAAACTTCAACTGAGTTACCAACTCTTGGAACAACCCTTTCCAAAAATTGGAGGTGAACTTCATATCACGATCTGAAACTATTACCTTGGGCAATCCATTCAGTTTGAATATCTCCCTCATGAAGATATATGGAATGTCATTAGCCTTGTGGGTGGAGTTGACTAGAATGAAATGAGCTACCTTTGATAGCTTGTCCACTACAACCATGATTGAATCATGCTTCTTCACTGTCATAGGAAATCCTGTTATGAAATCCATGGAAATCACTTCCCACTTCCACTCTGGAATGGGTAAGGGTTGCAACAATCCTGCTGGATGCTGGTGTTCTTCCTTGACCTGTTGACACTTATGACATCTGGCAATGTACTCATTTATGTCCTTCTTCATACCCTACCAAAAGTACTACTTCCACACTGTTGTTATTTCCTTTTGATACCCTGGGTGTCCTGAATATGGTCTTTGGTGTATCTCCTCCATCACCAACTTCTTCAAATATGCACTATTTGGTATGTATAGTCTGGTGTTTTGATAAATGAGAACATCATTCTCACCCGGCTGATACCTTTCATACTTCTCCTTTATAACATTCTGTTGCAAATTCTCTTTGATCTGGAGATAGACTTCATCACTATCTTGGGCCTCTAAAATTCTTTCCTTTAAGTCTGATTCACATCTACTTGTTGTTGCAATATGGAATTTCCTACTGAGTGCATCAACAACCTTATTCTCTTTACCTTTGACATGCTTAATATCCAAATCGAACTCACAAAGAACCCTTGGTTCAAAATGTACGTGATGGGGATTGCATCATCTTGGAACCACTAGTAGTTCAAAATGTACGTGATAGGGATTGCATCATCTCGGAACCCTTGGTTCAAAATGTACGTGATGGGGATTGTATCATCCCGGAACCACTAGTAGTTCAAAATGTATGTGATAGGGATTGCATCATCTCGGAACCCTTGGCTCAAAATGTATGTGATGGGGATTGCATCATCCCAGAACCACTAGTTCAAAATGTACGTGATGGGGATTGCATCATCTCGGAACCCTTGGTTCAAAATGCACGTGATGGGGATTGCATCATCCCGGAACCACTAGTTCAAAATGTACGTGATAGGGATTGCATCATCCCGGAACCCTTGGTTCAAAATGTATGTGATGGGGATTGCATCATCTGTGAACCACTAGTTCAAAATGTATGTGATGGGGATTGCATCATCCCGAAACCCTTGGTTCAAAATGTATGTGATGGGGATTGCATCATCCCAGAACCACTAGTTCAAAATGTACATGATGGGGATTGCATCATCCCGGAACCCTTGGTTCAAAATGTACGTGGTAGAATTGCATTGTCCTTGGACTTATGTCCTAAATTGAGAGGGATTGACCATCCCGTAATTGGATCATGTATATTGCAGAGGATGTTGAGTTGATGATCCAGATGTTGTTGATTGAGAGATCCAGATGATGCTGTTGATCAGGAGATCCAGATGATGTTGTTGATCGAGAGATCTAGATGATGCTGTTGATCGGGATATCCAGATGATGCTGTTGATCGAGAGATCCAAATGATGTTGTTGATTGGGAGATTCAGATGATGCTGTTACTATAGTTGTTTGAGCGTTGTAGAAGATGAAGACTCAGTACCGAATATGTTGATGTTCCAGTATTAAATATCTTGAAGATGTTCCAGTAACTGTTTGAGTTACTGATGATGTATGAAGAAAGCTTCCAATGCTTTATAGATGTATCATGTATCATGTAGTTGATGACTCCTTGCTCCTGCAGATGTTGTTATAATATCCTTTTCGTTAAGGGGGAGTGTTGAGATATTGTAACTTCTAAGAATATTATATTTGTACTTTATTATTCTGGAGATGTTTCATTCCTCCGTGAAGACCTTATTGTATATCCCGAGATGTTTTATTCCTCTGTGGAGAATGTGGTAACTTGGGTTACTAGACTTCCCTAGTGGGGGTCGGCCCTGTATGAGTCATGTGGATTAAAGGGTTATTAGACCACCCTAGTGGGGTCGGCCCTGTCACATTATGTTAAGTTGTTAAGTTGGAGCCGACCTAGTTAGTGTAAAATTCAAGTCGGAGTTGTGTATAAATAGAGGAGGTGTGTTCCTCATTTAACACACATTACACTCACTTGTGATTAGCGCATAGGTGAGAGAGAGATCTACTATGGAGGACAAGGAGCTCATGTTTGGGGATTACATCTTTGTATTTTTTGGTCATCTATATTGAGGAATCTTTGCTGGGTTTTCTACCCCATGAGGGTTTCCTAGGATAAATATGTGTCTCTTGTGGTTATGCTATGCTTGTTGTTATTTCAATGATCCTGTATATGCTATTGTTGTGAAGTGGAATGTAATACTGATATTTTATATCTTAGAATATTGAATCTTAACATCCTATACTTCCATGCTTGGAAGTTATCAGTCCCTTCAAGATTATCCTCAAGCTTGGTGTGGTGAGACATCTTAATGAGAAACTCAAATGGAAATAAAAGATTTAGGTCTTACCACTTGATTTGCTAAAAACTGGATCTGGAGTTGGATTAGGGTTTGTCAGAGTAACCATACATATTCAAACTTTGAATTTCAAACTTATGAAAGGATAGAAAGATGCGCCTTGCTGAGATGATCTAGCTAGTATACTCTGATTTTGAAATCTGCAAACTTTAACCCCTCAAAATTGCTTTTGAAACTTTTGGATCTACTAGACAAGATCCCGAACTAGGGTTTGATAAATCCCACTCTTCTGCTTAACTAAAAAGTTCGATCCAAGGCTTATAAGTTCGATTTTTCTGAGGAGCATCCAACCATCAACTCAGATTCCAAAAATTTCAACTTTTGCAGAAATGCTAATTTTCCACTTTTCCGATCAAAATCCTCAACTAGGGTTTGATCAAGCCTGGACTTTTTCCCAACCAAAAATTTTGATGATGGTCTCTAAACTTTGATTTTCTTGAGGGGCATCCATCCATGGTCTCAGATTCCAAAAATTCCAACTTTCTCCAAAACCCTAATTTCCCGTAGCAGTGATGGGCCAAAACTGAAAGTGCTCAGAATGAGATTATGTTTCGATAGAAAGATGTGCCCTTGCAAGGAGATTCAATCTAGCCTCCTTCCTTTGAAGATATGTGGAGAGAAACCCAAAAATCAAGAAGCCCTAGCTTCCGCAGCTACACAGTGTCTTCTTCTCAGGTTAGCTCTGATACCATGTTAGAGTTTGAGCATTAATTCAATATGATCTAGGATCTTATCTAAGAGAATAACAAGCAGAGCATATTTATCATAAGAGACAAGCACAAGAGACAATAGACACAGAATTTCCTTGGGGAAAACCAAGAAGGTGAAAAACCCCACAACTTCCTCAGAGATAGAAAGAGCAATGATACAAAACCCAAGTACAAGAGATAGTCTCCTTAGCAGCTTCTCCTCCTCCACTAGTGTGCATCACTCAATGAGAGAGATAGATGGGTAAGTGAATGAATCAAATGGAGTGACACCCTCACTCTATTTATACACAACTCGACTTGCCTAATAACCTAACATGGAGGACTTCTCTAGGAGAGTCTAATAACCCATGGTAACCCAACTCAGGGCCGACCCCACACTTGGTGGTCTAATAACCCATCTTGTATAAGTTACGACACTTGCGACACTTGTAAATACAAATGATGACACTTCTGTATAGAGGAATAATAACCTCTCTGTAGGGATACAATATACATATATGAAATACATTCTAAAGTTACATATACATCAACAATTATCAATGATATGTTAGTTCCTCGGGTATGATAATGACATATTGATCGATGACGTCATTTTAGGCTTACTGTTTATCATGAACCTTTCTTAGCAGGAGACCCCTATCCTGTCGGACTTGTTATATTTCCTTGCTCAATCCATCCACCTCCAGCTAAATAATTTTGCATCCAAGAAGATGTTTTCGTTCTGCTCTATACTCCTGTACACAATCTTCTATCATAACTAAGGTTACTTCAGCAAGGGTGATCTTTATACGTCGGTTGTCCCATTCCCTCCACATAATGATTTCTCCATATTCGTCGACACCGTCGTAGCCAATTTTTATTCACTATTGTTTGACGCTCCTCCACCAAGATTTTTTTTCCAGAAAGCAAACAATTGCTTCAGCTAAATCCAAATGAGGCTGTGGGTGATTGGTTTTTCTTTGACACTCATACTGAAATTAGGGTGTATGGGGAAGAGTTAGCTCCATCTAGGTTCCCCATATTCTTGACTCCTCGACTATTTGCACTAGAATACATCCGCCAAAGATTCAACTGCAGTGATGTGCACTTCATGAAAGGGAACAGTACCAGGACCTTCAAGGTCCCCGGTGAAGCTAGGTCATTCAAAGTAAGGAGCAAATCTTCTCAGAAAGAATTTGAGGAGCTATTAGATTCGTACGGTTTCCCCTTAAGCAAGGTACACAAGTATGATCCCAGGGGGATCATTTCTCAAAAAAGATAGGTGGCCCGCTCTGCAGCTTACCTCCACGAGCCGCATCCCCTGTTAGATAAGATGGCCAACTTGGATAGTTGGGAACAATGTCAGGCCGTTTTGAACCCTGGAAAGACTACTGGAGCATCGGTTTTTCCAACACCCCTTAAGATAGATATGTTGGGGAAAAGATACACATTAGAGCCCACGCCTGCAACCGAAAAGGAAGGATCAGGGAGTGTGGGGTCAAAGACCAAAAAGTTGAAAATAGAGGGGACGTCCAGTGTAGCCTAAAAAATCATGCCCGCACCTACCCTTGTGACACTCGTCATGATGGAAAATTTCTCGTCTGCAATGTGGCCTTAGAGTCAGGAGGCTCATTCTATGGAAGGATATTTAGTTATGACGTCGTCCGTCAAGGCAAGCTTGTTCGGGCTTTACTCGCAAATTAAACATGACAACATCGATCTGGAGAAATCATTGTTCCCAAAGAAAGAACTTGACATGGGAAATCCGTCCAGGATGCTATCGACACTAGATTTGAATTAGGGATCCCTAAAGATGGCTATCCTAGAGAAAATAGTGTCAAGGGGAAAGAAAACACCCTCTAAATTTAAAACTAATTAGGTAACAATAAATCTGGACACGATCCCATCCAAGGATATCATGGAGCTTCATAGAAAAAAGGGTGAAGGAGTGTACCGAGACATGCATAATTACACTATGAGAAAAAACAGGTTACAAGATATGGTTCAGAAGCTAGAGAAACAACTAAAGAATGAAAAATCCTCAAATAAAGCTAAGCAATTGAAGATAACCGACTTAGAGCAACAAATAGTGGAGATGGTGCAAAATCCTGGCGACATGGCCCCATTACAAGCCATATTAAAAGAGAAGGATAAGGAAGTTGTAGTATTGAAGAAGAATCTTAGCATTCCCACGACCAAGAATTCACAGACTGTAGAGGTAGTCACAATACAATCAAAACTGGAAAAGTCAATGACCGACGGTCAAACGCTCAAAGAAAGGATTGTCTTATTGGAAAGTGAGTTGGAAGAGGCTATAAAGATGAATCAGGATGTCCTCCAATAGAAGGTTGTCACACTTCAAGCCTCATTGACTTCATATCCAACTGAAAAATTGGCCCAGGCAGTGGCCAAAATTAGCATCAAGGACGTGCAGTTGAACCAAGTGCAGAGTCAGGTGAAGACGAAGTGTGATGAGCTTTTCAATGTAAATGAGAAACTGGTTAGACGAGATCAGGTCATATCGGAGCTACAACAATCTATTGATGACATTGAGGGTAAAATTCAAGAGCTATCCAAGAATCTCACCGATAAACCTTTAATCAGAGGTGCCAAAGTCGCATTATGGGAGAAGATGGAGGCTCTAATAACCTCTGAGTGGAGGCATTTCAACATAACCTAGGAAGAGTCAGAAATAGATGAAACCATCACACATGATTGACGATCTATAATGAACAGTGTAAATAAGAAGTTCGAGTCATCCAGAATGGAAATTGACTTCCTAAATGAGAAAACCTTTGAGGAGCTTCAGACATATTCTGTCCAGGACTGAACCAAAATAATCTTGGAAGCAAACAAGGTGATCACCAAGGGAGCATTGGCCCAGAATGTTGCTGACATGGCAGCCCAAATAAAGCAGGAGGTGCACTCCTTCAAAGAGTAGTTCAATTCAATCTTTTCCCTCGTTCTTACTTATTTCCAGGATGGAAATGTAGACCTCTATCCAGAAGAGAATTATATTTCCATGATGACAAATGCAAGGAATGTCGATATTCGCATGACAGATACTTTGCAGGAGCTCAGCGGAAAGGAAATCATGGAGAAGTTACATTCAAACTTTGAGATACTTAACCGCCTACAAATTATTTTCAGAAGCCTCCCAAAGGCTTCCTTTGAGCGTTACATGGAGCTAGATTAATCTCTTAGAGTGCTCAAGGTCTTCCATTACCCTTTGGGTAAAGATTGGAAAGGCATCACCAGATTCCTCGAGCTTAAGCAGTTAGAGAATTCCACCAAAGAACAAGCATCAATTGCATCTTCATCATCATAGCTAGCAGTGGAGGCCTCTTCCACGCAACAAGGCATTCTTCTATCTCAACAGAGTGGACCCCAATATTAGTAGTAAGCTAGTCAGTAGGACTGTTTTTGTAACAGATTTTGTTGGAAAATAAAAACAAGAATGTATAAGCTGTTGGGATGTAACAACTTATTTTGTAAAGTTTGTAAATGCTATATATAGTAGAAAAGGAAAAGGCCAATGGTCGGCTCTTTTTGTAAGAATTATAACTTTTGATATTTTGGAGTCTGATCAATATATAAAGAATAACCTCATTTTTCCCGATATTGGTGTCTTGTGGATTCAAACTTTTGATATGTCCAGTTAGTATTTTTTCTCTTGTTAATTCATATCTGTCATATTGTTTAGGATTTATGAATTTTATTCTGGTTTCAATACGATTGCTGCAAGATTAAATTATTGTTCCTAAGATGGTTATGGCGTGAAGTATTCATGTTATGTTATCTGGAAATAATATCCTCATATTGTTCAGGTTTTAGCTCTGTGATCATTTTTGTTAAACTACTAAATTTATCCTTAGGCTCAGTATGTTATTCTTAAACATAAAACAAATATTTACTCCCTCTGAAGTACCTTTGTTTTCTGCCATTCCGTTAACATCAACCCATTCAAATTCTTTTCATTGACATATTGAAATACTGCCCACATTATTCCAAGATTGGCTAGCTACATTACATTATGGTGAATGTGATTTTGATCTAGCAAAAGAACACAGTAAATTTTATTGATGCCCAGGAACAATTCTAAAACAACCTTAGAACGTCTCTAGGACTAACATATTTTCTGGAGCCGTTGCCGAGGAATGAAAGCAAGAAGATAAATCTTCCCTGGGAACAACGACAAAATTGTATGCTCCTAATTTCATAGTGAATGAAACTAGGCTACATGCTGTAATCCACTTGGTGACTCCACCGAAGAAAACCTAGCATCTGGACAATGACATACCCGCCAGAACCCTAGCCACGAAGAACTTGTGACTTTAGAAGACTCAGTCTCCTGGAGACATAGACATGGAAAATATCAGTCTACCTTACTAGGCCACCAAAGAAGCTTCTCTCCACCTTTGTTTGTTCCTAAATTCCCCGAATTGGGATTCATTGTCTAAACCCCTGAAGAGAACCTTCTCCCCAAAACCCTCACACTCCTTATGGTTTTCCTAGCTTTCAAACGATTCCTGCAACAAGCAAAAAATATTCAGCTCGTATAAATCCGCTCAAATATTTCATCTCTCCTCAAGCCAAGAAGTTAATCACCAACCACCTCATGTCAAGAGGAGGAGGCGGAGGAACACCACCACCACCACCACCCAGAACACCCAAATGGGTGGCTAGATGACATGGACCTCTGTAATTTCCCATTCCCTTAAATGATATGCCTACCCACTATTTGAAGTTAATACCAGATTTCGATGGCAGTAAGATAATGTCTGTTGAAGATCATGTAGACCGATTCCAATATTTCACTGACAACATTCTGATCAAACATGATGATGTGTTCATGAGAGTTTTCGCTCAATTTCTAGAAGGAGAAGCCAAAAAAAGGTTCATATCACTACCCAATGCCTCTATTAGCACTATGGAGATCTTGGAAACCACCTTTATCAAGAAGTGGGGAATTAAGCGTGATAGTCTCTATTATTTAACAGAATTCTCTGCCTTGAGAAAAAGAAACTCTGAAAATGTGGTGGAATTTACTGCGAGATTCAACAAAGTATACTTTAGAATCCTTGAGGATATCCGACATATTGAAGCCACGGCTCGAGCTACATATGCAAGATCTTTCCCCTCATATTTTGCGATCACATTGAGAGAAAGAATACCACTCTCACTTAGCGTAATGCAATATGATGCCATAGACGTTGAGGGAAACATGAGGTCAGGAGGAAAGATAAAACTGACCAATGACATTGAACAGAAAGACAAAGAGAAGGCTAAAGAAGAGAGTAATTCTTCAGAGGTTAAGGACTCTCGAGAAGCAAAGATTGATGAAATGACTCGCATCATTAAGAGCTTATCAAATAAAGTTACTAGGATGGAATTAGAAAGTATCAGTCAAAATAAGCAAACCCCTGCTCATCATCCTAGTCAATTCCGGAGACCATATAACCCTCAAATGGCCTATAGAGAAAAAAGGAATGATGAAAAACCGATGATGAACAACCATCGAGGCCACCTATCCAGGATTATGAAAATATTTTGATGGAAATTCTAGAGGAAGAGATCTATGAGGAATTTGAAGAGCAACTTAATTGGATGGAGGAAGATTCCTATATCATGCATCTCACTAAAAACGATTATGAGAACTCACTCCCATATGATCAAACATGAAAAAATATCAAATGCTCTCAAGAAGATGATTCATTCCCTAGTAAATACCCTTTGTTCCTGAATACTCAACCAGATGGAATACATAGGAAATATGCCTTGAGACCAAGACTGGGATCAACAAATTGATGGAATCATATTCCTCCCAAAAAATATCCCCAGAAGCTGGCCCAAGCCAAGTATCCTCAAAACCTACTTATGTTAAGAAACAAAGGCCCACTAAAAGATCAATCCAAGCTAGGCATCATCCCCAATAAGAAATCAGATCCAGATCCTCAATATTATAAGGAAGGCATTATGCCTCTCAATTTCGAACATGAATTGAGTAAAATGAAAATAGCTATTCCCCTGTCTGAATTGATGAAAAACCCTATGTATCAGAAACATACTGATAAGATGTTTTGTAGAGTTGAAAATATTGACTAGCTGGCCTCTATAAATCTAAATTATCAAGTCCCAATTTTCAAATATGGGCCCCACATCAATAATAAAGAAGATCCCACTGCTCATTTTTATGTTACCCTAAATGTACATGATAAACTCCTGCGCAACTGTATGCTCAAATATGGAGCATCCCACAATTTGATGCCCAAAGTCATCATGGAACAATTGGGACTAGAAATCACTAGGCCATACCATGACCTATATAGTTTTGATTCTAGAAAAGTGAAGTGCATAGGAATTATAAAAGGATTGGTAGTCACTCTTGCTCAAATACCATCCAAAAGAGTAATGATGGATGTAGTGGTGGTAGATGTCCCAGCAAAGTATGGTATGCTTTTATCAAGAAACTAGGCAAAAGAGATGGGGGGGACCATGCAGATGGATATGAAATATGCTACAGTACCTGTTTGTGCTGAAAAAACCAGGAGCTTATATAGAGAAGCTATGTTGGCCTATGTAATAAGCGAAAAAAACATCCCAATGAATTATCCTATATGTGAAAACGATGAGGACATGGGCTACTACATGTTATCATTAGGAGACCTTTCTGCAGAAGAGACTGTACTACAACATGAGCCAAAATTTATTATCAAAGATAGCCAGGATCAAGTATGGAAACTATATCTCCATGTAGCCTCAGCTAAAGGCAAGTCTGAAACTGGTGCATTATTGTTATCACTTGTGGAAGAAGAAATTAATTTTCCCCATAAGCTCGACTTTGATACAACAAACATTGTTGTCGAAAAGGAATCCCTCAGCCTGGGTCGTCCGGCTGCTAAGAAATTAGTCACTAAGTTTGTAGTTTTTGGAGACTCTGAGATGATAGTAAATCATATTAGAAGGATTTATCAAATCAAACATCCAAGGATTAGAACATATCGAAATCTTGCATGGGACCTTATTGAAAATTTATTTGATGCTTTTAACATCACTTATGAACCTAGAGAAGCAAACCAACAAGCTAAATCACTGGCCTTAATGGCTAGTTCCTTCAAGCCTCCCAAGAAACTGAAGCTAAAGTGTGAAATGGAGATGCAACATCACACTTCTATTCTCGACAAAGTGAGAAGTCGGTGAATTTTGGAGAATGGTAAACAGATTAAGTTCTTCCTACACCTCATGGACAAATACCTGAGTACCAATATAGAGGGAAAAGTAGGAAAATAATATAAATGTATGGTTATATATCTTGAGGATATGATTTTTTTTAAAATCAGTTGAATACCATCTTCAAAATATAAAGCAAACCTGTAGAAGATGTAGAAAATTGAGGATATTCCTTAATAAAAAGGAGGTACAATCCTTTATGATCAAGATAAATTTTCTTTGTCGATTCATTCCCAACTTTGATGAAATAAAATGGATCACAACTTCAAGGAGCTCCTTTAAATGGATAGAGGATGCCTCAGGAGAAAAACCTGTTTTGATAAGCCCTGATTACACGAAGTATTTTTTAATAGTCTCTTTTGCTTCTGAGGTTACTATCGCACTAGTGCTCTTATGGCCAGAACATGAAGAACCAAATGACATGGAAATAAGAATTCACCAACTGATAGAAGTTCAGCAGGGAAGGAAGCAGCGAGGCAAATCCTCCAAGATTCACCAGGATAATATTAAAGCAGCATTTGATCAAAGGGCTATCAGTCAAGACTTTCAACATGGAAACCTTGTTTTGAAATGATGCCAGGAGGGAAGAGAGAGCCAGCCATAGGAAATTTAACAGATTATGGGTGGGTCCATTCAAGATCATTGCAGTTCACAATAACGACACAGATAAATTGGCTCAACTCAATGATGAAATCTTCAGAACCCCTATCAATGGGAGACTCATGAAGTATTTTTTCATTATTAATATCGGTCCTACTCTATCAAATGATCCTTTGTACCATATCTGTAACATATGTTTTAACTTTTTCCTGCTGCAAGAGTTATGCTCATCTTGTTACTTTTCCTCTCATTATTCTTTGTTACTTGATTTTTTCATTTTTTTTTAAAAGGACAGGTATGACTCCACAACCCAATGGACTTAAAGGCACTAATATATTGTTCTTAGCCTCTTCCGAAGAAAAAGGTTGTCCCCGCTGAAGCCAATGTTAGTACTAATATCGTCAGCAGAAGCAGCCTAGATCGACTACACGATAAGAAGATCATGGCCTCTGAGGGAGAATGTGGATAGGCAGTGGCATGGGAAGAAAGAAGAAAGTGGTTCACCTTGTGGCGATAATCGAATGGGTGAGTGATAGAGGAAACTGAGGTAAAGTGACCAGTTAATTACAAGATTGATGACTGAAATTTTTGTCAGTGCGCTGAAAGTGCTCAACTTTTAACAGGGTAAAATCATCCCTGAATGAAAAATACTGCAAACATGTGGCAATCCCTGAACAGGTAAGGGCCTCAAAAGTAGTCTGGATAAATTGATTTTAGAGAGCCCTGAAACATTTGGAGTGCACCACAGTGTTTTATAGCTACACTGCAGAATATCTGAGTCTATAGGACATGCGGGTCCACCTCATAAAGTTGCATAAGCAGGCACGCATATCAAATAAGGAAAGGTGAATTATCAGCGGACGTTCAACTTTCAGGACGCTAAAGGTGCTCAGATTTTAACAATATCGAGACACCCCTGAAATAAAACCGCCATCTACACGTGGCAGCCTCAAGATCATTCAAGGACCGAAAATCGGTTTCCCTAAACCATCTTTTCAAATCCCTGAAACCTCTAAAGACTTCAATAGTGGTTTCCCTGACCACATGCCGCTAGGAAGATTACCAATAGAAGAAGTGGGCCCCATCCACAAAGATGCACTGGCGGCATGCACATCTCAGGGGCATCAAAACGTAAGATCTAAGACTGGTTTAACTTCAGGGGATCTAAGATGCTTGGAGATTATCATCCCAAGACCGCCCGTGAAACAAAAATCCCTTCTCCGCGTGGTGAATTATTGTTGAGTCAGGACCTGAAAAGTGGTCTCACTAAACCGCTTTACCTAGACCCGGAATCCACTAATGGTTTATGGTTCACCACTCCTCACGGTGGTAATTCCCCCCTCGCTTTTCCTTAATCTGTCCTTAAATGGTCATTACCACCGCCGTTTAGGAGTTAACGTCTACCATCATTTAAGGGGCCAGCTACGCCACATCTAGTAATCCAGTCTCAGAAAGACACATGTACCCCGCATTAAACCCACCACGTTTGAATCTCTCCCTATAAATACTACCCCATGGAGGCCAGCACATTTTGCTCCCAGTAGTCCAATCTCTCAATTCATCGCTCTTTGCACCAGTTTTCTCTCAGCTCCCTAAGTAATTCATAACCAACGCTCCCTGCTCTACCCCTGCATTGACATGGCCTCTGCATCTACTCCCGATTTCACCACCACGTTCATGGCCACCAGTCCAGAGGACCATCTCGATGATGAATTCTTTGATATTCATGACTCTGTATCTTCCTTCCCAAACCTGAAATAATTAGCTCATGAGGTCGAGGAACAGGAAAATAATGGAAATGATTTATTCAATCTATGGAAGTCTGGGATAGCTAAGATGATTCTCCATCTGGCTAGACCATTACCTGAGTTAATACAGTGGTGTGCAGAGAGTTATGTATCGGAAATAAAGGCCATCATTTCCCGACTTGGAAACGTGGTCTTCCCAATCAACAAAGGGATCATTATGGAATTGACAGACACTAGTGAAGATGCCTCAAGGATTTGTTTTGACTAAGAGGTGCTGGTAAGCAAAATTCGGGATCTTTACCCGGAAAACAGGGATTCCTTCGTCCATATGTTATTTCCACCTGAGAGTAATTCATCCAGCACTCAATCAATGTTTAGTTTAGAGATGTTTGCAGATCTTGCTAAACCTGTATTATCGATGATATGTCAGTTCCTCAGGAATGATAACGACATAGTGATAGATGACATCATTTTAGCCTTACTATTTATCATGAACCTTTCTCAGCAAGAGGCCCCTATCTGGTTGGACTTGTTAGCTTTCCTCACTGAATCGATCCACCTCCAGCTACAGAATTTTCCATACAAGAAGATGTTTCTGTGATCTTGATAGGTCGGTTGTCCCGTTCCCTCCACAGAATGATTTTTATATATCCGTCGACACCACCGTAGCCAAGGTTTATACGCTATTGTTTTATGCTCCTCCTCCAAGAATTTTTCCAGAAAGAAAACAATTGGTTCAGCTTAATCCAAATGAGGCTGTGGGCGATTGGTTTTGCTTTGACACTCATAATGAAACCATAGTGTATGGATCAGAGTTAGCTCCGCAAAGGTTCCCCATATTCTTGAATCCTTAGTTGTTTGCACTAGAATACATCCGCCAAATATTCAACTGCGACGATGTGCACTTCATGAAAGGGAATAGTGCTAGGAGCTTCAAGGTCCCCACTGAAGCTGGGCCGTTCAAAGTAAGGAGCAGAGCTGCTTAGAAATAAGTAAATGAGCTATTAGCTTCATACAGTTTCCCCTTAAGAAAGGTACACAAGTATGAATCCAGGGAGATCATTTCTCAAAAACAACAGGCAACCCGTTCGGCATCTTACCTCCACGAGCCACATCCCCTGTTGGATAAGATGGCCAAATTTGATAGTTGGGAACAATGTCAAGCCATTTTGAACCCTGGAAAGACTAATACAGAAGCGGTTGTTCGAACACCCCTTAATATAGATACGTTGGGGAAAAGAGACACATCAAATCCCACATCTGCAATCGAAAAGGAAGGATAAGGGAGTGTGGCATTAAAGACCAAAAGGTTGAAAATAGAGGGGACGTCTAGTGTAACCTTAAAAATCGTACCGGCACCTACCCCTGTGACACAAGTCATCCTGGAAATTTTCTCATTTGCAAATTGGCCTCAGAGTTAGGAGGCTCAGTCCATGGAAGGAGCTTTAGTTACCACCTCGTCCGTTAGGGTAGGCTTGTTCCAGCTTTACTCGTATATTAAACATGACAACATTGATATGGAGAAATCATTGTTCCCAAAGAAAGAACTTGACATGGGAAAGAATTCCAGGATGCTATCGAAACTGCATTTGAAGTAGGGATCCCTAAAGATGGCTATCCTACAACAAATAGTTCCAGGAGGGAGAAAACACCCTTTAACTTTAAAACTACTCAGGTAACAATACATCTGGACGCGATCCTGTCCAAGGATATCATGGAGATTCATCAAAAGACTGGATAAGGAGTGTACCGATACGTGCGTAAGTACAATATGGGCACAAACAGGTTACAAAATGTGGTTCAAAAGCTAGAAAAACAACTAAAGAATGACAAATCCTCAAATAAATCTAAGCAATTGAATATAACTGACTTAGAGCAGCAAATAGTGAAGATGGTGCAAAATCTTGGCGACATTGCCCCATTACAAGCCATGTTAAAAGAGAAGGATAAGGAAGTTTCAATCTTGAAGAAGAAGATCAGCATTCCCATGGCTGAGTATTCATAGACTGTAGAGGTAATCGCAATACAGTCAGAACTGGAAAAATCGATGACCGACGGTCAAACGCTGAAAGAAAGAATTGTCTTACTGGAAAGTGAGTTGGAAGAGGCTAGAAAGATGAATCAGGCTGTCCTCCAAGAGAATTTCTTCACACTTCAAGCCTCGTCGAATTCATATCCAACTAACAAATTGGCTCAGGTAGTGGCCGAAATGAGTATCAAGAACGCGCAGTTGAACCAAGTGCAGAATCAGTTGAAGACAAAGTGTGATGAGCTTTTCAATGAAAATGAGAAATAGGTTAGAAGAGATCAGGGCATCTTGGAGCTACAACAATATATTGATGAGCTATAGGGTAAAATTCAAGAGCTATCCAATAATCTCATCGGTAAACCTTTGATCAAAGGTTCCAAAGTTGCATTATGGGAGCAGATGGCGGCTCTGATAACCTCTCAGTGGAGCCATTTCAGTGTAACCTAGGAAGAGTCAGAAATAACTGAAACTTCCACACATGATGCACGATCTATAATGAATAGTGTAAATAAGAAGGTCGATTCATCTGGAACTGAAATCAACTTCTTAAATGATAAAACCTTTTAGGAGCTTTGAACATATTCTATCCAGGACCGCACCAAAATAATCATGGAAGCAAACAAGGTGATCACCAAGGGAGCATTGGCCCAGAATGTTGCTAACATGGCATCCCAACTAAAGCAAGATATGCACTCCTTCAAAGAGCAGTTCAAGTCAATATTTTCCCTCGGTCTTCCTTCTTTCTGGGATGGAAATGGATACCTATATCCAGAAGAGCATTATATTTCCATGATGACAGATGCAAGGAATGTCGAGATTTGCATGAGAGATACTTTGCAGGAGCTCAACAGAAAGGAAATCGTGGATAACTTACATACAAATTTTGAGATACTTAACCGCTTCCAAACTATTTTCAGAAGCCTCTGAAAGGCTTCCTTTGAGCTTTACACGGAGCTAGATTCATCTCTTAGAGAGCTCAAGGTCTTTCATTACCCTTTGGGTAAAGATTGTAAAGGCATCACCATATTCCTCGAGCTTAAGAAGTTAGGGCATCCCACCAAATAACAAGCAGGAGTTGCATCTTCATCAGCACAACCAGCAGTAGAGGCCTCTTCCACGCAGCAAGGCGTTTGTCTACCTCAATAGAGTGGACCCCAATCTCAGCAACAAGCTAGTCAGCATTAGTCAGTAGGACTATTTTTGTAACATATTTTGTTGGAAAATAAAAACAAGAATGTATAATTTGTTGGGATGTAACAAACTCTCTGTAACAACTTATTTTGTAAAGTATGTAAAGGCTATATATAGTAGAAAAGGAAAATGCCAATGGTCAAATCTTTTTGTAAGAAGTATAACTTTTGATAATTTGGAGTATGATCAATATATAAAGAAGAACCTCATTTTTCCCGATCTTTGTGTCTTGTGGATTCAAACTTTTGATATGCCCAGTTAATATTCTTTCTCTTGTTAATTCATCTCTATCATATTGTTCATGATTTATGAAGTTTATTCTGGTTTCAATACGGGTGCTGCAAGCTTAAATTATTGTTCCTAAGATGGTTATGGAGTGAAGTATTCATGTTATGTTATTTGGAAATAATATTCTCATATTGTTCAAGTTTTGTCTATGTGATAATTTTTGTTAAACTATTGAATTCCTCCTTAGGATCAGTATGTTATTCTTAAACATAAAACAAATATTTACTCCCTATGAAGTACCTTTGTTTTGTTCCATTCCATTAACATCAACCCATTCAAATTCTTGTCATTGGCATACTGAAAAATTGCCCACATTCTTCCAAGATTGGCTATCTGCATTATATTATGGTGAATGTGATTTTTATCTACCAAAAGAAAACATTAAATTTTATTGATTCCCAGGCACAGTTCTAAAACAACCTCAGAACATTTATGGGACTAACAACTATCATCATCATCATCATCATCATCATCATCATCCTCATCCTCATCCTCCTCCTCCTCATCATCATCCTCATCCACATACTCATTCTCATCCTCATCCTCGTCCTCATCCTCATGCTCATCATCATCATCATTGTTGTTGTCGTCATTGTCATCATCATCGTTGTCGTCCTTCTCATCATCATCACCATCATCATCATCATCCTCATCCTCATCATCGTCATCATCATCCTCATCGTCATCATCATCAACATCATCATAACCATCATCCTCATCCTCATCATCATCATCATCATCCTCATCATCGTCATCATCATCCTCATCGTCATCATCATCAACATCATCATAACCATCATCCTCATCATCATCATCATCATCCTCATCCTCACCGTCTTCCTCATCATCATCCTACATGCTTGCAAGGATATTTCCACTTGTCGAGTCATTCATATGGTCATGGTACTAACATTCCCATCGATCAACCAAACATGAAGATAACTATCCTCATGTTTGTATGATGTAGGTATAGATATATATTCATTATAAGTTATTAATATTAACTTCATAGTAATTAATTATATTATTCAATGTAATTTAAAAAAATGAACTAGTTTCCCCTTATCAAAACTATAATAATACACCAAAATTAGCATTATGGAAACCATTAACATCATGCAATTTGGTTGTCTTTGGCTAGCAAGCGTGAATAGATAGTATCTACTTCTCTAAAGCCACCTAAGACTCAAACTTAGCCCCAACCACCATTATGTGTGCTAATGTTCGTACACAAGTGCAAGCACACACACTAATATGTTAATTGGTAGAACTTGAACCTTGTTAATCTTCGTGAGGCTATATTAACATAGTGAATTAAAAATTAAACAAACTCATTTTCTTTTGTTAATTTTGATCTTTTTTTTTTTTAAATTCGGACTTTCTTAAAATTGATAAAACTCTTAAATGAAAAGTTTTATAATCAAAATTCCCATCTATCAAATGGAATTCTATATTTTTTTATAAAAATCTAAACTAATTTGAAAAAAATAATTTATGTACTATTTAACTTAATGGAAATTATTTTTACATAAAATATAAATAATTAATTATAAACATCCAAAGCCTTTATTATTATTATTATTATTCATTAATTAATTATACATACATTTACATGGTTCCTAACATACTACTAAATATTATATGATGTTGTAACTTTAGAGTACTACTATATAATCACATCCCTATAAGAGTATAAAAATTTATGGGATATATATTTGTGTGTGTCAGGCTTGGAGATCATTCAGAATTGCCTGATGTTGTTTTGTGATGAAATAAATTGAAAGACCACCTTCTCTCTTATGATGAGATAAATTGGGATTGCGAAACCATGTCTATTATCGATGAGCATCCAGTTCGTGTAGTTTGTACTGGCCAGTGGCCTTTGATCAATCAAATCTATAATCACTGTGGAAGAATCCTCAACACAACATGAACACTAATCATTTTAGTGCCACCGCATTCTTCCATTATTTTTTTGACAGAACACTGATATAATTTTAATTCCGCCACATTCTCCCATTCTTTCTTTGACAGCACTGCCCATTTTCTCTGAATCATTTTAGAAAATGAAGAGATTCAAGCACCTTCTTCATTTAGGATCCATTTTGGCGACGAGTACATGAAGAGGATAAACCTCAAGTTCCTCTTGGAATACTTTTTTGTGCATAAATTTCCACTTTGTTGTGCTCTCAAATTATTAACATTATTATCCTGATTATGAGCCAACCTCACTCAAATGCATGGTGATATGCTTATCAACTATAAACCCTAATTATTAACCCCTTTAAACATTGATGGATATAACCTTTAACACCTAAACCATAAACCCTAACACTTATGAAACCTAACCTCCAGTACTCCTAACCCTAAAACTTGACTCTTATCAATGTTATAACTCATAGCTACAATTATTACCCAAAACTCACAACTTTACCACCCTTAAACTCTATCCCTTGTTACATGTATCGCCTTGATGTCTAATCCCTAACACCCATAACTACTTTAACCCTTAACACCTACAAGCCCCAACTTAGCAAGATCCCTCAATACATATAAAGCTAATCCCTATAAATCTAATAGACCACAATTAAGACCTAATGTTCCCTAGTATCAACTTTTATTTTGATAAATTGTGATGTGCAATGTCTAATAGGGAAATGAAGTCAAAGGTAAATGCAGATGATCCTTTTCAACTTTACTATGAAGTAGCAGGGTGTGTGGTTGTTCCAATTACAAAGGACTAAATAACTATAATCAATGTAATGTAATAGAACATTACCAATGTGATGGAATCCAGCGAGGAGTAGACCCACATCATCTTTCGACTAAGGACTGCGAGGAGTAGACCATGAGGAGGAGGGATACGAAAGAGTTTTCGACTGAGGACTACGAGTAGCAAACCATGAGGAGGAGGGATACAACATATTTGGTCGCGGAGAGTACACTGCGAGGAGAGAACACTACAAGGAGAGCACACTACGAGGAGAATACCGCTAGGAGGAGGGATACGAAATAGTTGGTCGCGGAGAGCACACTGCGAGGAGCATACCACGAGGAGGGATACGATAGATTTGGTCGTAGAGAGAAAATTGCGAGGATAAAATACCCTAACAGATTTCTAGAGAATATTGTGAGGAGACTGACATAGACAAAAAAAGGGGCACAATGTCTTTGGTAAGCCATACCCTCTTCCTCTATTTGGAATTCTTTTCCGTAAAAACACGATTTGGTTTTCTTCAGTGAATTGGAAACCTAAAACACGATTTGGTTTTGGTTTTCTTCCCTAATGTCATGATTTGGCTATATAATCCCCGACCTTAGGGTCCTTTGTAACCCTGCCAAGTGTGAATCGCACGGTGCAATGTGAATGTTAATGGCCATTCCCATGAAGGTAGTTGCAGGGTAAAGTTGAAACTTGTCAAGGAAAATAGCCCCTCCCCACTTAATAGCCATCTTCACCAAAAAAAACAACATTGACTTCATCAAAAGAAAGAATATCCATCCAAATGCCATGGTTGGACAATTTTCCTATCATGAGTAGTGCATGTCAGGTCTCTTCTCACTACAGACTGAAGGAGGAACATATATAAATGTAACTTGTGTATCTTTTGTAAGTTGAAAATATAAAGCTATTGCAACCATGGTCTTGAGCTCACTGTGAAAATCACAAGGGAAATGGCAAGAAAGGGAATTCGAGCATCAAATTTCATTGTGAGATTACCAGACATTCTGGCACAAGTTAGTGTCAAGGCCATTTTCATAGAATATCATGCACTACCCTCTGTAGCAAGCTTCCTACGTTGGTGGTGTTCTGCAACTTTGTAATCCACCACTTCCCTTAAAAGGTTAGCGTCAAGCAAACAATCTGTACTTACATAGACAACTGCTTGAACACTAGCCATCATATTTGCAATATCTCGGCCAGAAAATCATTCTAAGTCTCCCCTTAAAAATGCAGCACATAACACAAATGATGAATGTAACCACGATGAATACAAAAATCAGATTAGTCTTTATGATGGTTTAAAATGTGATTAATTATTGAAAGGAACTCAGAAAGCCCTACTAATTCTAAAAATAGACTTACACAACAGACAATGCATTATGGCATGAAAAATATATCCTCAGTTATTTAAGAATAAAGGATAAAATTGATCTCTCAAAAAAACAAAGGAAAAAATTCAAATATCTGAATAAGGAATAAATCACTCTCTACTCATATATTTTCTAGAAAATACAGAGAATTTGTTGCTTTGGGACTAGTTTTGTGCAATGCACATCAATCAATACTTCATGTCCAATTATAAAGCTTTACACTAAGCCTTTAGGTAGATATGAGTTGATTGCATAAGCCAGGTTAATGCCCTTATCACATACTTCAGGATTTACTCTCCTCATGAAAGATTTACATGAAGGACCAAGAACCAAACATGTATTCTCAGATCGACCATAGGTGATGTATAACACTTTCAATTTGAACACGATTAACTGGAAGGGGCTTAGCACCAACACAAAAATCATTTCCCCAATACCATTGATAACCATTATAGCAGGGTTTCAGAGTCCATTCACAAGCATTGAAAACCCCATCTAATAGTAAGGAATGTCACGATCATGTTCAACTATTTCCATTCTACTCACAATATCATTTAGTAAAATAAACCAAGCAAACTACCAATTGGCTTTCTCATTCCTAGGGATCATTACAAATGATCAAGTATTAAAGGTCAAGAAATTTTTAACCTAGACTACAATAAATGCATAATATACAAGACATGTTCAGGAATTTCTACAAGGAAAAATACCAAATGCAAATTATTTCCATCAAAGAAATTAAGAAAGGAAACATAATGCATACAAACACACATGTAAGCAATGGCTCAACATCCTAAAAGAAAAAAGAAAGGATAAACACTAAAAACTTGTGCATTCATTAATAAATCAATAAGGAATATAAGGAAATGCTATCATGCCATAGAAGTATGATGTGTCAATCATAAGCACATTAGGCCAAAGGTGTAGGTGCAACACCCACTATGAATCCCCAACATGACATGAATCTTCCATATAACCTTTACATTCATTACTATCTACCACTCTTTGTCTTCCATATAAAATAACAGAATCTTTGAAGGTGCCTCTGTACTAATAAAGATAAATTGTAAATCACAATAATGAGCACTACCTTCCATCACTATAATTTATTGATAAAGGATACCTATCAGTAGCTTTAAATGGTAATATTAAATTCTTAAAGTAAAAGTTGACATTCTCCTTATCTTTCATTTTCTATCCTTTTACTTAAATTTTTAACATTACCATTAATTGTTTCACGATGTTTGAGAGTGGTTCCAACCTCATTGGACTTCAAATACCAAAAGTAGAATTTTTTATCCCATTCAAAATTCAACAAAATTAATAGTTTTTAGGATTTCAGGATTGCAATGTTTCCACTGGATTCTATCATGTATGACGGTATGGGATTGACATTCAATGTTTCCGCTTCCTTCTCTCCTCTTTCGCTCTCCGCTCCCAATAGCATAGGTTCCAAGACACAAACATGTTGAATTTTTTCCTTTATAGATCAATAACCATAGAGGTGTTGATGGAATCTATAACAAATGTCATAATAAGGAGAATAATTTGGTGTGTAAGTTTTTGCTTGCATACATCTGCCCTACCTCATCCACTAATATGGTCTCCTAATCCTCATGTGGGAGATGTCTAGTTGAGGGCATTTTATTCTTGGGTACAAAATGAGGAGAGCGGATCCATAAAAGCCTAAATATACAAATAAAAATAACTCAGCATGAGCTTATGGGTGACAGTTGAAACTACTAAGCTTATAGATGTATCCAGAAACTATGTTAATGGTTTAGATATGGAGGTGATCCCAATTCATAAGTATTTTCCAAAGGATTGTAGTAGTTTTCACATGGATGTTGAAAGTGAAGATGGCTCCAACCACTAATTTCAACACACAAATTGGAGATCAAAACATGATCGCGGAAGCAAAATTTCTTACATAAATACAAAAGAAAGATGTAAAAAAAACCCTTATGTCCCAAATAGAATTGAAAACCCTCCATCCTATCACAATTGAAAACCTTATATCCTAACATAATCCAATGGTGCTAACTTGATAGACAAATTGGTTGATGCCACTTTTATAATTTGATTTCCCTTCATATAAAAATTGAAAACATTAGTGAACCAAAGTATCTCAACAACTGGGAGGTCATTGAAGGATAGAGTAGTTTGTACTCTTTTCAAATCCATCTCATATAGTTTTTGTAGTCTTTTGACACTAAAATCTATAGAGGAAACCAATGATCCTTTTACCTTGAATAATGTGGGACTGCTAGTAGGCCAAAAAGTGTTTCCTTCTAAGATATTGGATCTAATTAGTTTTTTTTTTATGATCCTTTGCTACCAACCATCCAAAGACTTATAATCTTTCATTCCCTTCAATGACTCTCATAATACCTTAGGCATAAATTGTTGTCCCCTTCAACATTGGATCATAGAGAGTTATAGAGTAGTTCTATTAACTTGTCACAAGCTTGATTGGAGGGGATCCAACAACACAAGTTATAAAACAATTAAAATTTTTCATTTAGTTAATGAGGCTTAGTTGGATGGAAATGAGTACAACTCACCCAACCAATGCAACCAACTACAATTCATATCTCATTTGCATAAAACAATAGGTATGTGATGAATCTAGGCGGATTTGAAGGGTTAATATGATAAATAGATGAAGGAGGGAATCTTCCTAGAGGAACTAAATCATGCCACATGTCCACATATATAAAAGATCATAAATTTAATAATTTGGTTTGTCCCATATCTATCATACAAGTTTGGATCATCTTTCTTTATAACATGCTTGCTAGAAACCATGAGCCATGAATGATGTTTTTGGTATTGAAAATTCAACTACATGTTGTCTCATTTTAATGGTTGTAGGTACCACCAAATAGGTACTTTTTGGATCTATCTTCATCAAGTGAGGAAGATAGAGTAGAAGAGGTTGAAAGAGATATGTCTAATACAAGATCTAACAGGTCAAGATCAACTAGAGGTGAAAAGGTAAGGAGAAAATTTTGTAGATGCATGGAACTTTTTCTTTCTGAAGGAGGATCATGTGATTATGATAATGAGAGCATAGGTGACATTGAGTTTCCCCTGAGGTATAGACATCTTTTCAAACGATGGCTACCTAAGGAGCTACCCCAAGTGGACACGGATTTCTTCCTCAATAGGAGGACTTATCGCATTGTTCCGTCCTCTTTACATGGACTGGGGCTATTTTCCATGGATGCCATAAAGGTGGCATATGGCACTGAAACTGAATTGATGGAGTATGTTAGAACATGCTAAAAATACAATGACTGGTTGTTTTTGGTCCGATATACGCGAAGTATGCGGACATACGTGTTAAATTTTCAAAATTTACTTCAATCTGATCTAGGATCTTAACTGAGAGAACAACATGTACAACAAATCTACAGCATATCAATCATGGACACAATAATGCAAGCACACAAGAGACACAGAGTTTACTTGGGGAAAACCATAAAGGGGAAAAACCGCAATAACTTCCTTAGAGATAGATAGAGCAATGATGCAACCAGAATACAAGAGATAGTCTTCTCCTAGCAGCAGAGCCTCCTCCGCACAAGTGCGCCACTTTCCGAATGAGAGAAGTGTGTGAATGAATGATCAAATAGAGATCTCCCGATCTCTATTTATACTTGTTCTATCCTGCCCAATAAAATAATGGGGCCTACATGTCTAGCTTAACCCATGGTTAACTTAAACCGGGCCAACCCCACACTTGGTGGTCTAATAACCCTTTGACCCACATGGCCGAACCCCAATAGGGTGGTCTAATAACCCTTCGACCCACATGACTTATATAGGGCCGACCCCAAGAAGGTGGTCTAATAACCCATCAAGTATAAGTTACGACACTTCCGTATAGAGGAATAATAACATCTCTATAAGAATACAAAATACATATATGAAATACATGGGTGAAATACATTCCGAATTTACATATACATCAACAATACAGAGTGGCAGCAAATTATTGTCAACTATTGGACAACAATCTGAACAAAGGAGCAACTGTGTATATTGATGGAAGTCCAAAAGCTTCAGGAAATATTTCAGGGTTTATAAATAGCACACGACCAGGGTCAACACATAAGCTACCCAATTGCATATTTGAGGGGCGTGAAGGAAATCGTGTATTTGTATGTGCAACAAAATCAATAGCTGTAGGTGAAGAGTTGTTGATCGATTATGGTTTGAATTGAATAGATGCAGGGGTTTCTATTATGGGGGTAATTTTCTTATACAACATTTAACTCAACCTTTGTTCGATGACTTATTATTTTTCTCTTGCAACAAATTTATTTATATGTCATGCTTTTTATAATATACGCATGCTTAATTATATGTCATGCTTTTCATTAATCACGTTTAAGAGACATTGTTAAATATGTAATTTTCATTTTTAATATGTCTTAATTCTTATATTGTGGCAAGGTGATCGTGTCCATATGCCACAATATGATCGTGGAAAGTCACCAATGGTGACGCATGAGGTAAATGTTAGTTTAATACTAAATAATAGAATCAATGTAATAGTAACCACAATTCATGATTATATTACATCTATTAACATTTGACCTTTTTTATGCTAATGAGCTCAATATTTCAATATGATATCATTCTCATTGTATTGTGGCAGGGGGCCGGTACTCAGAGCACACCTACAGCTTTTGTACAAGTAAACGTGACTGTCATATTAACAATAAAGTTTTTTTTACATTAATCACGTTTATTATACATGGTTCAATTTTTACTTATCGATATGAATATGTCTTGCTTCTTGTATTGTGGCAGGGTGATCGTGGGAATTCAGTAATGATGTCGCATCAGGTAAATGATAGCGTAATAGTACCTAAACATGATTATAGTACTTATTTTTGTTACTATATGCATTATATCTTTTTATGTGATTTGTTGTAATGATAGAAATAATTGATTACTTTTATTGATTGACGTTCGTAGAGCACACCACATCAGGATGATGAGGTGTTTGTTGAGGAATATATATTTTAGTCAACCAACCCAATAGAAACTATGAAGAAGGATTTGAAAAAGTGCAATCAAGACCTTCTTAAACTGATTTTAATCAGACCCAGGTCTAAATAAATCAAAGAAAAAATTGATGAATTGAGGCAAAAGATAGAACAATACAGGGTAAGTGGCATCTTTGAAAGTTTTTACGAACTACATTTATTCATTTATGTTATTTTAGTTCTCTTCTTTTGATATGATCTAATCAATTGAAGTTTTCTTTCTGTAGAAATTTTTGGAGATAACACCCATGCATCGAGAATGGGATGCAGAGGTCATTATTGGTAGTAGCGATGGTTCAACACATCATCAATCTACCATACCAACGAGGCTATTTTCCTCTCCTAAACAGCAATGCACTTTAGATGCTACGACCTCACCGGATGTTGGAGGTCAACATGGCCCTTCAACCACCACTACTTCACAGGATGTTAGAGAGGAGAGTAGCATCGAATGTGATAGTTGATATCCTGGCACAATACATGTGGTTAGAAAGGGGTCATTTCCTGTTAGCTTCTTGGTGGACCCAGACTATGTTCCAATCAAGATACCGAAGATTGCGTGTAATATTTAATTTATTCAGTGTTTTTTTTCATGTAATTCAAAGCCACATAACTCAAATTAGTTTTAATTAAGGATCATATTTTTTTTGTAGGAAGTAATGTTTTTTATAAGAACCTGCATGATAAGGCGTTGAAGATTTTTGGGCCCACCATTCGTACACGGTGGAATACCCAAAATGAAAAATTGAAAGATTATTTGATGAACCACATGGTCAACTTGTTTGGTGAAACCTTTGGTAGAAAAGGTGTCACTGCAACAGCTGGCTTAAATTTGAAATATATCAGGGTAGATTATAGGGACAATTTGAAAATTAACCATAATTATGAGCATCCTCCGATGGTTCCAGAAAAGGAGTGGAATGCGCTCATGGAGGATGCAAAGCAGAAGGAATTGAGAAAACAAGGGAAGACTAGGCCAATCCGTTCAATAAGGTATGACACATATCATATTTTCAATGAAAAATGTTCAACTTTTTAAACAATTTTAAATATATTTAAGTTGCGATATCTAATGTATTTGCAACCTTTCATAGGATCCCCGACACCTATAAAGCGACAAAGGAAAGAGTATAAAAGCATGGGAAACACAAACTGGGCCAGGTTGGATATCAGAAACTAAGGGCACGAATTGTAAGAATCAAACGATCATTATTTGTAGCACAATTTTTTCTAACTGTAGCAAAAAATTAATTGATTTATAACAAGCACTTTTCATGGTATTATTCATTGCAGGGGAATTCTTTTCAAGAGGCAGCAACTGAAGAAGACTTGAGGCTCGGCTTCAAGTACGGTTTTCATAATGTGCTTGAACGTCGAAAAAGCTTGGGGCAAACCCCAATTTCCCCATTGATACACGCAGAGATACATAAAATAAATAAGGCCATCATTATAATTTACTTGCATAATATATTCATGAATGATTACATCGAACAATAAATGTCTTTTTTTGTTTTCAGGGTGAGACCAAAAAATGCAATGAGGGTAGTGGTACCGAACCAGTACCATGCGATGGTGGGGAGCTGCCTAGCCATTCAGGTATGTATGTTATAAAACATATGTATTCAATATGATTTTAAATACATAATTGATGATGTTTACTAATTAATATTTTTTTTGAATGGAAGAGCATGTACCTTCTCATGCTCAGCCGAGAGAGGAACAAATGGCATAACCAATGAACACTCCATTTGACTCAGCTAGTCAGCCAGCAGGTAAAGATCATTGTAATGATATTGGAAATAATGAAATTCATATCTCAATAATAACTGCGCATTTATATCTATATAAATTTCTTGGTTTTTGCAGATGATGCCCATCTCCATCGACCTCCACTCCCTGCTAATCGACGTACCAGAAGTATTGTACGGGGGGCATGTCCACACAATCAACAAAAAGAGAGGGCACAACAAATACAATGGGTCAAGACAGGGAAGATGAAGTCCCCCTCGTCGAATTTTTGAGAAAAAAACCTAAACATAAAAAATGTAATTGTAAACATTTAAGATTTCTATTTGACTGAGTGAAGGCATGAAATATTTTTCAGTTTTGTTACATGTTTCTTGATCTAGTCGGTGCATGGTGATATTTCCAAATTAAGGTTTCACATGTGTATGTTATTGCTCAGTTCATATTTATGAATATTTGTCACATATTTCGAGGAATATGGTTATCCTCAAGAGACTGACCACCCCTTTCTGAGTTAACCCGAGGAAGATGAGATGACCATATTGTTTATAATTGGTTTAGATCTAATATACTTATGTTATTTTTATTTCAACATTGTTGTCTTTCATTAACAACTTAGATCTAATTTATATTGCTACTTTTATTATTTTTTTTTCAATACTTTAATTATTTATGTAGCTCTATTTTTGATAGTATTGTGCTGATTAGAACAATTAATATAACTATGTTTGTGCTTTTTGAAATTTATATGCAAATGTTTGTTCACTTTGTTGCATAGCTTATTTTATAATATATGTGACATCTTCTAAGGACTATGGTTATCCTCAAGGAGATGGAAACCCCTTGCTGAGTTAACTTTGTTGATGTATATGTAACTTCGGAATGTATTTCACATGTATATGTATATTGTATTCCTATAGAGATGGTATTATTCCTCTATAAGGAAGTGTCGTCATTTATATTCTAAGTGTCGTAACTTATACTTGATGGGTTATTAGACCACCTTATTTGGGGTCGGCCCTGTATAAGTCATGTGGGTCAAAGGGTTATTAGACCACCCTATTGGGGGTCGTCCCACTCAGCATTATGTTATGTGGTTAAGTTCGAGCCTACATGAGTTAGGTAAAAAGGCAAGTCAAGTCAAGTATAAATAGAGTGCGGGAGGCACTCTATTTACTCACTCACTTCTCACACATGCACTCAAGGAGGAGTGGCGCACTTATGGAGGAGGAGGATCTGCTGCTAGGTTATGTCTATCTCTCATGGTTGGTTGTATCATTGCTCTATCTATCTCTGAGGAAGTTATTGGGGTTTTTCACCTTTATGGTTTTCCCCAAGTAAATCTTTGTGTCTCTCTTGTGCTTGCATTATTGTCTCCATGATTGATATGCTGTAGATATGCTGTACATGTTGTTCTCTCAGTTAAGATCCTAGATCATATTGAAGTAAATTTCAGAAAATTTAACATGGTATCAGAGCTAGCCTGAAAGAAGGCATGATATGGCATGTATGACACTTGTTGCACTTACGATGCTAGGGCTTGATATAGCAAAAACCAGTCATCGTAGCACTTTCGCTATAAATCCGTTTTGGCGAAGTTTTCGGATCTGAAATTGTTACAGGCCGAAGCTAAGATCTCCAGGTATCTTGTGTCCAAAGGAAAACCTCTAATTCGTTGTACTTTGTGATTTATGATCTGTACAATATAGAGTTTCTGCCTCTTCCAGATCTGAGTCAAAATCAGGTGACCTTGGGAAAAAGGTCATAACTTGGGCTAGGAAGATCCAAATGAAATTTCGTGAAAAGTGACAGGTAGTACACAGACTGTAATATCTCAGAAAACTTTTTCAGAGGCCGAAGTTGAACCGGTGACACGTGGCACGCCGTACAAGTTCGCTCTACTGTTTTATCCCATAAACAGGTCACGTTGCGACACTTGGCATAAATCTCTCTCAGAGAATCCAATTGAGGTCAGACCTGTCAGTATGGAAATATAACAGGTCTAGATATCTCATAAAACTTTTTCAGAGGCCGAAGGTCAAACAGTGACACGTGGCACGCCGTACAAGTTCGCTCTCCTGTATTTTCCCAAAACAGGTCACGTTGCGACATTTGGCATAACTCTCTCTCAGAACATCCAATTGAGGTCAGACCTGTCAAGATGGAAAGCTAACAGGTCAGGCTATCTCAGAAAACTTTTTCAGACCCTGTAGATCAAAAATTTCGGAGTTACATCAGAAACAGTCAGGTACATATTTCTGTCAAAACAGAATTATTTTTGGGTACCTTCATTCATGGCTTCCGGAATTTAGGGCTTTGGAGAAAGTTGGAATTTTTGTAATCGGAGACCACGGCTGGATGCTACTCATCAAAATAGAAATTTAGAGACCAAGATCAGAATTTTTGGTTGGGCAGAAGGCCGGGCTTGATTAGACCCTAGTTCGGGACTTTGATCAGAAAAGTGGAAAATTAGGGCTTCTGTAAAAATGGGAATTTTTGAAATCTGTGACCACGGCTGGAAGCTCCTCAGAAAAATAGAAGCTTAGAGCTTTGGATCAAACATTTTGATTGGGAAGAAGAGTGGGCTTCATCAAACCCCATTTCAGGGTCACGTCCAATGAATCCAGAAGTTTCAAAAGCAAAATCGAGGAGTGAAACTTTGCAGTTTTCAAATTCTGAATATACCAACTTGATCAGCTCATCAAGGCACATATTTCTATCCTGTCAGAAGTTTGAAATTCAAAGTTTGAATTTTTGGGGTTTCTCTGACAAACCCATATCCAGCTCAAGGTCCAGTTCTTGCAAATCAAGTGGATTGGGTTAATCCTAGAAGAAGATGGATTGATCACCTGCATAAGTGAAAAAGTTCATGTCTCAGAGGGAGACGAGGATAAGGCCTTACATAAGAAGATTACAAGCGATCTCGACAGGTATGATATGTTTGTCTTCATATTATTACGGTCAGTACAATTTTGATTTTAGATTTGTCGTATCACCTTAACAAAATTATGAATGCATGATAGAAGATATTCATTGGTTAGGGTGTTGACACTTATGATTGTACTAATGCATTATGGTGTTGTATGAGGTTTATGTTGTCTACTAACATGAAAGGTACACCAAGAAAGACAAATCATGTTCTGGTCCAAGAACATTTGATCATGATTACATGAGGACAAAGATTCATCCATTGTCATGGATCTCATAGAAGATCTACTTTCGAGGTATGTATAACTTGTTTCTACAATTGTTAACTTATGATACATGCAGGTTACTAGCACAAGTCATTGAAGAAAACCAAAAGACATTATACAGGTATGTTAGACATAACTAGCTAGCATGCTAATTCAGGTATGTTTTTCCTATATCAAGCTAGAATCCTACATCGTGTTAGGATCTTATACTGTTGTTGATAATGATTATTCATGAAGTCATAGGTTTGAATAATCATGGGTGTATGCATATTATGTTTGTTACCATAATTGATGATATGACTAACCAGAAGAATCATGAAGGTATAGCTTTGAATAATCATATGTTTTATGCATATTATATCTCTTATCTTGATTGATAACTCAACTAACCCGAAGAGTCATAGGTTTGAGTAATTACAGGTTTAGACATGTTATGTTTCTTATGATTTGACTAACCATAAGAATCCTACATAAACCTTGAAAGCTAATGCTTATTATTTCTGTTTGAAATGATCATGACTATACATGCTTTAGATTATTGTGTTTTTGATAATATTAAGATTATTCTAATGAATTTTTTATTATGTATGAGACCTCATGGATAACACAATAATGATACTAACAAGCATGCATAGGGATCAAGAATGAGTATAAGTTCAAAGACAGGTAATCCAGGAAGCAAAGATCAAGAGGGAGCACACTCCAGTTGTTCCTGCAATAAAGCAAAGGAGCACACTTCAGTAGTTTCTGCAAGGATGCAGATATTCAGAGGGAGTTGACTATCTCTCTACACTCCACAACAGAAAGGTGTAGAAGAAGCTACTTCAGATTAGGACTCCAGCAGCTCCTGCAAGGAAGCAAAGACTTAGAGGGAGTCCACCCAATGAACAAACAAAGATAAGTATTTTAATTATCATTTCATGCATATTTGTTTGTTTAAATAAAATTGTTCAATGATGTATATGCTCATGTTCCTAGACTTAGGATATGTATTGTGCATATTAGAATAGTTGCATTGATGAACAGTATACTACTAATATACATGGGTAAGTGGCCTATGGCACTGTACAACATTCCATTGCTACTTATCTAGAATGAAACCTCTTTGCTGACATGTTGGGAGTTGTGCACACTCTTAACAATGTTCTAGTAGAGATTGGAAGACATCTAGAAAGTTACGGGATATGGATAAATGTTGTATTGAAGCATTGGCTAAGATAATTGCATGATTGTATGACATATTTCCTTATGTGTAAGAATTTGTTTTGAAAATTATGAGATGTTTCTAATCATGCAATTTAACCTGTTTTGTAGGAAAGACCGTATATCTTCACCTACAAAAGGACTACAACATTTGTTCCAGCAACAAAGATATCTATTGAAGATATTGAAGTTCCCAAGATCTGGGATGAAGAAATGGAATGCCATGATCCGTCGATCATGAAGAATGATGTTTGGGTTGCAGTCCCAAGACATGAAGGGAAGTTTGTTATGAGTTCCAAATGGAACTATCTGATCAAGCATATTGCCGATGGCATCATTGAGAAATATAAAAGTGATGAAATAGAAGATGCACCAGATGGATTTTAAGACAGCATGGTGTAGTCAGATATGTGTGCAAAACTTGGTATGGTAGGATAGACAGCTTTCTATCCAGTTTGGGCTTTACCAAGAGTAAAGCGGATTCCAACCTTTACTACAAGGTTGAGGAAGGCAATCCAGTGATACTACTTTTGTATGCGGATAACCTGTTTGTTACAGGTGAAAATAGATTGATTGCCGACACGCAGCGGAAGCTTACTATCGAGTTCGAGATGAAGAACTTGGGGATGATGCACTATTTTTTTTGGCATGGAGGTGTGGCAGAGTGCAGAAGGAATCTTCCTTGGACAAGGGAAGTATGCAGTAGAGATCCTGAAGAGGTTCGGGATGATGGATTGCAAGGCCATGGCCACACTTATGGCATCAAATCTGAAGCTTCTATGTGATGCTTCATCTGACCCGATTGATGTCTCTATGTATCGCCAGATGATTGGGTCCTTGATGTACCTGACGAACACGAGACCAGACATTTGCTTTGCTATGAACACATTGAGCCAGTTCCTGACGGATCCGAGAAGTGTTCACTTGGTTGTTGTAAAGCATATTCTGAGGTACCTGAAGGGTACAGTGGATTATGGGCTCAGGTATGAGGCGAATCAAAAGTTTAACCTATAGGGTTATGTTGATTCAGATTGGGTTGGCAGTGCTGCAGACAGGAAGAGCACATCTGGGTGTTGCTTCAGTATGGGATCAGGTGTGATCTATTGGTTTAGCAGGAAGCAGTCCTACGTAGCACTAAGTACAGCTGAGGCAGAGTATGTTGCAGCCTGTTCAGCTAGTTGTGAGGCAGTATGGCTACGGAAGCTACTGTCTGAGTTATTTGATCTCCCTTTGGAGGCTACTGGTATCTTCTGTGATAACCAGAGTTGTGTGAAGCTGTCCAAGAACCCAGTGTTTCATGACAGGTCGAAACACATAGAGATCAAATATCACTATATCAGGGATATGGTGTAGAGAGGAGCTGTGAAGCTCCTGTATGTTGCTATGGACGAGCAGATTGCAGATGTGCTGACGAAGCCACTAGCCAGGGTGAAGTTCGAGTACTTCAGAGAGAGGCTTGGCGTTCTTCAGATCGAGGATACTTCGAGGAAGAAGTGATGGACACATTTGCTGAAGCCATTCCAAGCATGTTGGAAGGAGGATCCTTCACATGACTGTGGATGTAAGCGCTGGATGATGAGCATCAGGATGATGTTTTGGTTTCTGCTTGATATGATCAGTTGGATCATTTTTATGTATGTATGTACGCATCATGTTGGATGCTGGATATGATCAATTGGATCATTTTTATGTATGTATGTATGCATCATGTTGGATGCTCGATATGATCAGTTGGATCATTTATGTATGTATGCATCATGTTGGATGCTAGATATGATCAGTTGGATCATGTGTACGTATTTTGTATATGCATCATGTTGGATGCTTGGACCATGTATCTGTATATGTATCAAGTGGATACATTGTATGATCAGGTGGATCATGTATGGTGATATGTATCATGTATTTGTATTTGTATCAGGTGGATACATTGATGATCAGGAGGATCATGTATGATGATATGTATCAGGTAGATACTTGGTATGCAGCAGGATGTTGCATTGATGATCAGGAGGATCATGTATGATGATATGTATCAGGTAGATACTTGGTATGCAGCAATATGTTGCATTGATGATCAGGATGATCGTAGATGACGAGCTTCAGGATGTTGCTCCAGATGACATGCAGCAGGATGTTGCAGTGATGATCAGGATGATCATAGATGATGAGCTTCAGGATGTTGCTCCAGATGACATGCAACAGGATGTTGCAGTGATGATCAGGATGATCATAGATGACGAGCTTCAGGATGTTGCTCCAGATGACATGCAGCAGGACGTTGCAGTGATGATGATCAGGATGATCATGGATACATCAGGATGATGTATGGTGAGTATCAGGTTGATACTCTGTGGCCGTGGATCAGGTTGTGCAGATGAGCATGTAATTCGTTTCCCTGGGAGATTTGCAGATGGTCTTGCGAGGTTTTTCCTATGGCATGTAATTCGTTGCCCTGGGACATCTGGCAAATGCTCTTTCGAGGTTTTGCTCTGGGAGGACATGTAATTCGTTTCCCTGGGAGATCTGCATATAGTCTTGCGAGGTTTTGCCTATGGCATGTAATTCGTTGCCCTGGGATATCTGGCAGATGCTCGTGCGAGGTTTTGTCCTATGGCATGTAATTCGTTTCCCTGGGAGATCCGATAGGTTGGGATGTGTGCCCGTAATCAGTCTTGGGATGCTCTTGCGAGGTTTTGCCATGACCACATGTAATTCGTTGCCCTGGGAGATCCTATAGGTAGAGCTGTGTGCTCGTAACAGCCTGGGATGCTCTTGCGAGGTTTTGTGGTGAGGTCACATGTAATTCGTTGCCCTGGGAGATCCTATAGGTAGAGCTGTGTGCTCGTAACATCCTGGGATGCTCTTTCGAGGTTTTGTGACGCACGTAAAAGTCCTGAGGATTCCACAGTATGGCTAGTGATGACGAAGACCTGCAGGTGGTGGGCCTACATCCAGTATGAAAAAGGACTGGCTCTGTAGAACTTCCTATGACGAGTAGATTTAGAGATTGATTGAGATAGCAGCAGCAGTGACGATGATGATGACTCGATGATGATTATCCAGTGACGATGATCCAGAGAAGATGACTTGTGCTAGAAGAACTGTGCTGAGAAATACCTTCCTAGTTAAGAGGGAGTGTTGATGTATATGTAACTTCGGAATGTATTTCACATGTATATGTATATTGTATTCCTATAGAGATGGTATTATTCCTCTATAAGGAAGTGTCGTCATTTATATTGTAATTGTCGTAACTTATACTTGATGGGTTATTAGACCACCTTATTTGGGGTCGGCCCTGTATAAGTCATGTGGGTCAAAGGGTTATTAGACCACCCTATTGGGGGTCGGCCCACTCAGCATTATGTTATGTGGTTAAGTTCGAGCCTACATGAGTTAGGTAAAATGGCAAGTCAAGTCAAGTATAAATAGAGTGCGGGAGGCACTCTATTTACTCACTCACTTCTCACACATGCACTCAAGGAGGAGTGGCGCACTTATGGAGGAGGAGGATCTGCTGCTAGGTTATGTCTATCTCTCATGGTTGGTTGTATCATTGCTCTATCTATCTCTAAGGAAGTTATTGGGGTTTTTCACCTTTATGGTTTTCCCCAAGTAAATCTTTGTGTCTCTCTTGTGCTTGCATTATTGTCTCCATGATTGATATGCTGTAGATATGCTGTACATGTTGTTCTCTCAGTTAAGATCCTAGATCATATTGAAGTAAATTTCAGAAAATTTAACAAACTTGAGGAAGATGAGATGACCATATGAGCTTCCTTATCTTGGGATGATGATTATGAGCTTCCACTCATTGCATGAGACACATTATATGTATGACCACATACAGTTGAGAAGGTCGGGTAACCTAACTTGACGTTGACTTGATTTGCATGAGCCTAGTATGGCATCGTGTTTCCTTGTTATGTTACGTTGACTTGCATGTTTACTTGTATGTGATGTTTATCCTTGTGGTGACTCATGATTGACCCTTGCATGGTAATGTTGAGCTGTACAACCCTTAAATGTTGACGTCCAACTTGTTGATAACTAGTGTGACCCCTTAGGATTGTTGTCCACCCTTGTGCTGACCTTAACAGACATCCTTAGGTGCCATCCACCATAACACTACCTTATATGACTTTTTTGGAGTACTTTGCTATCGTTTTTTATTGTGTGTTGGTCGTACTGTTGTGTTGGTACAGTTTTTTATTTATGAGGGTTGGATGATCTATTTTAGGGTTTTTTACAATTCTTGGTTCTCTCCTTTGATAGGTATGTTGGTCTAGTTGAGTCTCATGCAACTAACATAACGTTAAGAGGTTGAAGTATGAGGATAAGGGAGGTCTACCCCAACATCCGATGTTGAGTTTATAATTGGTTCAGATCTGATATATATTGCTACTATTATATATAGATTGCTATTGTTATTACTGTTATTGTTTTTAGTATTTTAATGGTTATTGTAACTCATTTTTTTTTGGACATTCTTGAATTGAAGGATATTGGAGGATATTGAGGTATGTTTTCTGCATCGCTAACTATAGATATCATTCATTAGATATAAGTACTATAGCTAGTCGTAAAGAAAAATATTCAATATTCAATATAGGATTGTCCCTGAAAGCATTGTCATATTTGGATTTTAGGAAAGGGACACAGTGATTCTGCTTTACAAGAATCTATGGATGGAATCTGAGGAAATATTGGCTTCCATTAGATGTGAAATGAAGCACATTAAATCATACATGGAGGCATTGAAGCAAGGATAAATTGATAAAGGTAGCTTGCAATAATTTGATATTTGATTATATAAAGCATAATATTGTTTCACTACTTTTCTATACAACATAGTTTTCTCCTTTTTGCACTTAGCCACAGATAAAAATGTCAATTTCCACTAGATAAGGTGAGTAAGAAACAATTTCTTACTGAAACTCTTGTAAATTCCATGACATGCTCGAGATATCTACTACAAATATGAACTAGCCAAGGAAGAAAAACCCTATGTAAAAAACCCATAACTTATTTAGAAATAAGAGTGGATTTAAGTATTAAGTTCATTATTTCTTACAACATTCATAGGGTTGAATTTGTGGCTGTGGTGAAATATAGGATCAGATCTATGTTTGAAGATCCCCATTGAACTATGATAGTATTTTTCGGTTATGTTAGGACTTAAGGCGCTAGTATAAGGAAAAAAATGAACCTATGCATTATTCATACCTTGTAAACAACCCTAAAACTTTCAAATTCTGGGAAAATTTAGGTACATTTAGACCTCAAATCAGCACTAACAAGTATCATTCTTGTAATCTAGGAACTCCTGGGTAGTACTGAGGTGATAAACAACAACAATGAGTAGCCATAGTTAAGTATTGTTTTGGGTGGTTAATACAATTCCCAACCATGTTTGACGTTCATACAACAGTGATAAATCATTTTGGGTGAACCTCAACCACAAATCAACAGTAAAACAATCTCATATCCAGTTTTGAGCATGGTCCTCGGTGGATCTGGGCATGTTTTAACCCTGTTTTTTCCTTCAAACAATATTTTGAGTAGTTATAGACACATAAAAGAGGAGTAAACTGCAAAGACCTCAAATAATGGCTATTCTAAAAACAAGGTTGGTTGTTGGCATAAGGGGTAACTGCTACTATTTGGAACCTTCCAAAATAGTGAGACAATTCGATCTATTGTGTGAACAAGTATTCAATATGACTCCTACAAGGTGTGCTCATACCTCATTCTTTGTTGTTATAGGATTTCCATGCAATTGCAGGCTTATAATCCAAGTTTGGGTGCTTTAGTTGACCTCCCTTTTGAAGTTGTCTTTGTTGAAATTCCTAGAGTTCTCAAGAAAAATTAAAAATGACAGTGAGACATGCCTTTGATACAAAACTACTTATACTAGATTTATTTTTCTTGCCATGTCTGAGTTCTTTTATCCTTACCATTTTAGACCCATATCTGATGTAAGAGTGCCATTTTAGACCCATGTTTATCCATTGTACTTCATGTCGTGAAATAATATAATGCTCAAATCCAAAGTCTATGACCCACCTTAGGGCGGTGCACCACACAAGTAAGTTTGCAACATGCACATGAAAGACCTTCATCTTTCCCTCATATTGTACTGCACTTTTATGCATTTTTACTTATGTTTAAAAATTTAGTAGAAGGTTCTATTTCTAGTTCTGGGTACAAATTTGAAGTGATTTCTTGAGTATGCAACCCTAAATCCAACCACTTGCGTGCATCTTAAACTCCCCATCCATCTTGTTCAATTCTTGGCAACTTTTTCGATGAAAGAAGATTTCAAGTCTCCTTTCTGCGCCTTATAACAATACGCCTTATAACAATAGTGCCATGAATTTTGGGAAAATAAAAACCATGAAATAGACCCGTCTACAATTATTTAGCAATCTGAGTCAAATCTGGGCATGAAAACCAATCCTAGAGTGACATTTTGAGTGTCTAAGAGCACATAAACAACAATAAAAATCATTCAAGGCTTCTTGAGCATGTGACAACGAACTCAATTTCTGATTTTGAGTATTTTTTGGTAGTTTCATACCCTAAAATAGAAGTATACATCAATAGTGAGCCTAAAGATCCAATTTCACTATGTAATTAAGGTTCATTTATATAGTATAAAAACCCTAGAGGAGGGTCTATCCACCTATTGGTGTTTTCCTACATTCTGGGAGGAGCTTTACTGCAATATGAGGCCCACTTGGACACAGTTTGTTTACATCTCATGAACAACACCCAACCATAAGTGATACACACGCTTTATATCCCTATTTCAAGCATTCTAGAGGGGGCAATAGCCTTTGTAAATGGTTCTTCTCTCCTTTGGTTTTTGATTGGAGGAGGTTCCTTCCATGTTGGAGTATCGCCTCACATATGAATAAATCACTAGAGAAATTTAATGGTAAAAGTCCTAAATCATGGTCTAGACTTGGTTTAAAGAACACTCTTTGATGACTACTCCTAGCCTCATCTTATGGACGTCCATCTTTGGAGATCCTTTTATGCATAAGTTTCAATCTTAACATGTTATAATTATGGGGGATGTTTTCCATTGAAGTTTAGCTTGGTTGCTTTGTGGAAAAAACTAGTGGAGCAACCCCATGAGATTGAATATTCTTAACGATATGTGGACATCATTGTAAAATGTCTTGGAATCCTATATGGACATTCCTTGGTGCCTTTTGGACATATTCTTGTGAAAAGAGATTCCTTGGATGTTGAGCGTTGTTTTCTAAGTGGACATCCATTGTTACTTGGATATTACTTCATGAGCTAGTTTCACTTGATGGGGCCATCCCTTGGATGTTTTTTCACCTTTCAATTCACTATGTTGGATGGGTGCGTAAAGGTGGCAAGTATATTTTTACATGCTAGATCTCTTCAACATGTTTTCATCACCTTGCATGTCCTTAAAGTGGCCTTTAAACTTTGCATTGCTTTGTATTTATCATTCTAGGAATAATTTGTCTCCACCTCTCAATGGTCTGAAATTTGGAAGCTTGGGCCTTTGTGAACTAAGTATGGCTGACTGAGTTAACAAACCATAAGGATGTCCAAGGAATAAGTATATGATACCCCTCACCTATCCTTTTGACAATCATGATTAGTTTGACAATTTTTTTTCCCAACAAGGGCTTTGGTCTGTTGCTCAACAAATTAGTTCTTCAAGCTTGAATAAGTAGAAGATGAAGTGAAACAAAGTGACAATCGGGAGCTTTACCATGTCTTGACTAGTTTCATTGAATAGTTTAAGGAGAAAGAGGCAGTGAACAATCATATGCCTTACAAGTTTGAGGAAAAATCATTTAGTATCTTGAAGAATACCTGCACAGAACGCTTCAAGGGAAAACAAGGCACCTTAGTGAATCTGTATTTTTCTTACATGTTTACACTTTGTACTATCTTTTTTTGTTTATAATCAGACTGCTATGGTTGGATTGTGTAATAGGATGGTATCATCCATCTTTTTGTATGGTAGTATATGTAATCATTGCATCTTTGGATTGGTCTAAAATTTCTAGTTTTGGTGAAGAACTAGATATATATTGAATGCTATTTTTCAGGGAGCTATATATATAAATATTTTTTACCTGCTTAAAATAGATAAATCTATAAGTACAACTCTAAAGGTGGGAAATTTAGGATCTGTTTAATTGAAGTTATAAAAGAAATTTTCTTTGTAAAACACATCAAATGAAAGAGATTATCTATCACATCATTGAAAGTGTTACCCACCAAACCTGCACTTCAAATATTACAGAGTCCTTTAACAAATTGCAACCCAAGGGGCACTTGGAAGGTTTCCCATCGTCATCTCAGAAACTCTTGATCCACTATATTAAGGATGGTTCTTTTTCTACATAATAAAGATGATTTTTGATGTTTCATTTAGAATCATATGGATGGTGAAATTTACCAAGACCAATGCCCACCCAATTGGGTTATGGATGTTACTTTTTCACAATTTAATCAATATAGTATCTAGGATCTTACTGAGAGAATAACAAGCACATCATAAAAAAAAGAGACACAATATTTTCCTCGTGGAAACCATAAAGGAGAAAACCCTGCAACTTCCTCGGAGATAGAATGATCACCAATACAATATCAGAAAAGTAAAACCCAAAAATAGAAATGGTCTTCAACAAATTCTCTCTTCTCCACTTGTGCGAACTTATCCTTCTTCTCACTAATGTGAATTGAGTGAGTGAGTGAATGATCCAAATGAGAGAGGCACCCTCTCTATTTATACTTTATCTTGCACTTGACCTTTTCCCCAACTAGGTTGGCCCGTAGTTGTACCTAATTGGGTTGACTTCTTGAGGAGAGTCTAATAACCCATTGACAACTTAACTCTGGGGTTTAATGCCTCGACTTAAAATGAAGGGTTAACCTCAATGACTTTACAAGACCCAAATACAAAAATGACTTCTCCGACCGGAGGAATAAACATCTCTGTCAGAGGTACAATAATAAAATACAAATACGACATAAAATATACAAGTGAATATCTTCCCATGTTACAATTACATTAACACTCCCTCTTAACTAGGAAGATATTATCTTCACACAGTCATCAACACAAGTCTTCGTCATTGGATCAACAATGCTGGAACATCATCATCAACACTAGATCATCGTCGTCATTGCTGTTGAAATCCTCGTCATCTCGACCAGCAATTGGTGCTATCTTTCAGTTCTTCTCGTCATAGGAAGTTCTATAGATCCAACCCTTTTTCATGTTGGATGTAGGCCTCATCATCCATGTGAGAAAGCCATCAAGTAGGTACAACCTAGGACTTATTATATTGCCTTTGCAAAAACCTGTGCAAATCCCAGGACTGATTATATTGCCTCTACAAAAACCTGTGTACATCCCAGGACTAATTATATTTCCTTTGCAAAAACTTGTGTACATCCCAGGATTGATTATATTGCCTCTACAAAAATATGTGTATATCACAGGACTAATTATATCGCCTCTGCAAAAACCTGTGTACATCCTAGGACTGATTATATTGTCTCTGCAAAAACCTGTGTACATCCCAGGACTGATTATATTTCCTCTCCAAAAACATGTGTACCCTACTGTCAACTCATCACGTCCATATCATCTCAATGTCAATGGAGCACATCCCAGATGCACATCACACAACACTTACATCAATCTACATGGGAGGACAAACCTACTACCATTCGGGAAAGGCTCAGCACTTACATCAATGCACATGGAAAGACTAACCTACCACCATTTCTATTAGCACTGAAATTGTTCTCAATTTTTATGTGTTCTTTTAAATTGTTTGTTCCTTATTTACTTTTCATTTGATTTTATCTTGAATTTTAATGATCTTGAATACCTTTTTATTTTTTATATGTTATAGTTTTTTGTTTTAATTTATTTTATCTTGAGTGGCTTATTAAGTATCATATGTCTTTTCAAAGTCTTCAAATACTTATTTAAAGGTTACTCCAATGCTTATATTCAAAGTCTAACTTTCATTTTGAGCTTGTTTTCCAAATCTTTCATGTTGAGGTATTCCCGCAGCACAAAATCCAAATCACATGCACTAGAGCACTGCAGGAATCCGAAATTATAGAAGAACATGGTCGATTGAGGACAAGTCATGCCCATTTCATTTGATGATGCTAGGACACTTCCAGACACTTGTTCAGCGTATCATGACACATTTACGAACCTGTTGTGAGTATCATTAAGGAAATTGGGGATTTGAACTGCCACAATTTCAAGTTTGGGGTTATGAATTTCATAGCTGAGGACACCTCTTTTTAAACTTCTTGAAGATTTTCACCCCAAGTTAATTTCCAAGGAAGTATATTGGTTAATGTTGCAGCAAAGACATGGGAAAGAGTGGAAGAATTAACAGGTTCGACCCTACAGATACAAGTTGGGCCACGCAATTCCTAGAGTGTGCAGTGTTATTTAGGGCAGCAATGTGGAAGTTTTATATTTCGTTGCTCAGAATCTTACTAGCAATGTTGTTCAGTTTAACACTCTTAAATTTGAGCTTACAGAAAGTTTAACTGTTGAAGCCACCGACACCACAATGGATGGAGAATCGTGGTTCAAAAAGACTCCTTTCGTGTTTAATCCAAATCATTTCTTGCTACTAGGTAACGAAACCCTAAACTGGAGCAAAGGGGTTCACTTAACAAAATTTAATCTAGAATGGAGGGAAACCATTGGAATTGTACAGAGTTAGATTACATGTGATGGCAGGTTCGTGTCAGTGTTCAAGTATCATGTTAGGTTTTTGCTATATCTGAACCAACAATCCAGGATGAACTTCCCATTCTTTTTACTCAAAAGCCTTCACAAAATGTCAAATAGAATTAAAGGATTTTTTGATCATACAAAAGAATCATTGTTTCATCATGGATTAATAAAATTGATCGTTTTAACAGTCTTATAGAGGGAAAATAGAAGCTGGGATTATTTTCTATTTTGGTCGGTGTTTACTGTGAAAATCCTCATAGCAGATCTAAGAGACGATGTATAACTCACAAGAGTAATTATGATTAAGCAGGAAAATAGAAGAAGAGTGAACAATATAGTATAATGAGCAACATAATAATATGGTACAATAGAACTCAGATAGAAGCAACAATACTTGACAGACACTAATTAATTAATCACAGTATGGACAAATAAATAGTACAATGGTAGAGAGGATTCGAATTCCGGTGGCAATTCGAATTAGCCTCTCAAAGTGATCATAAGATCAATAGAGTGTCATCGGATCACAACTAGGTGTACTCATGATCATCGGAGTGCAACTAGAAGTCTTTATTATCATCAGTGGAGTCATCAATACTCAAGTAACTGTCAACCATCAGTCAAACTAACTCTGGTAGGTGTAACTGAGTGTAACTCAATGTAACTGAGTGTAACTGAGTGACAACTATATTGGTAGGTGAAGAAGGGCGAGTTGCTCCCTAAAATCAAGGAAGAAGGGTGCATTAAGCAACTGGAGGGCTAAAAATGAATAGTGAGAAGCTTCTGGGGGCTCGCTAACTAAGGGCTAGGTGTTGGACTGATGACTGGGATGCATGCAAAATGCATGGAAACCCTAAAGGTGCATGTATGACTGAAAATGTAAATTATCAAAATACTAGTGGGACTAGGATGGAGTATAGGAATATCCTAACACCCTCCCTTAATCCATCCTGGGCCCTAGTAACTAAGACCAAAGGTCACCCAATACAATGAATAATAACAATCAATAAACTAAGTAAGTGGGAAAATTTCATGGGAAACATACCCCCTCCTCAAAAAATAGACTGTAAGGCACACATAAAAGTAAATGCTCCAAACTCAAGCATGTGTGGTGCTTGGTCATATGTCTGGAGGTATCTTATTCTTGGGAAGAAGTGGATCATGCTCAAAAAGCATGTGCTTGTACTTGGTCTTCAGATCGAATGTGATGAGAACAAATCCAACAGTATGAGAATGATCCTTGAACCTGTGATTCGAATCAGCTGAGGTAGGATCAAATATGTGAAAGTGCATATAGTCTTTTGTCTTCTCCTTCGAACCACCATGGGTGAGATTATGCCAAAAATAACTATTACATGTTTGCTTGAAATCAAAATCAGATTTAAGACTTAAAAAATAGTTTCTTGAGATCTCCTTTGAACTAGCAGGGGTGAGATCAAAACTATCATATGCATGAGAAATTATCCCAAGCAGTAATTGCTTAGAATCCAAATTAGATCCAAGACTTGAATCATGGTTTCTTGAGATCTCCTTTGAACCATGAGAGGTGAGATCAAAACCAGTGGATGCATGAGAAATTATCCCAAGCGAATGGCAATGGCCATATTCTTCAATGACCTTCTGAAAGCATGGAATTATGATCATATAGTAGTATAAAAGAGGAGTTAGCTGGAGAGGAGCGAATGCATTACCTTTAGAAGCTGTTTTAACCTCCGAAATAATCATGTGATCATGATGCAAACCAATAGACTCTGGTGCAAGAGAGGATTTAGGACCTTCTGCAATATCTAGAGTGTGAGCTAGCACAGAAAGAGAAGAAAGTTTGAGCATGAGTGTAGAATATGCAAGTTCTTTGTCAACAACTTCAATATGAGATGATACTGGTGCATGATCTAAGAGACCATCAAGAGGAGAGAATGCATCACTTTGTTTTCTTTCGAATGGGTTGGGACCAAGACCTTCATTCTCTCTGCCAAATTTTCCATCCAGGTGAGCCCATATCTCTTTTGGAGTCCATAACTCCTTTGGAGTTTCAACACCATTATGGTATTTGAATTGGAATCTCTGGCATGCAAACAAAGGAAACATTATTGCTTGAAAGTGCATGTCACTTTTATTTAACCAATCAATCTTCTCTTCAGGGGATTCGAACTCTCTTTCAAAATAACAATAAAAAAGATCATGGATCTTCAAGTCTGCTATCATTCTTGGTTTCCATTCATCATAGTTGAGTGGATCAAGAGTAGTAATTGCTAATGAATACATAGAAGCTGTAGAGGACCTGCAAAAACAATAAAGAATAACTACAACTTCTACTGCTGCAAAAATGCAGAAACTGTTGCAACTGCTGCACTCGAAATCTTGTTAATAACCTGCAAAAAACTCTCAAGAATGGAGACAAAAAATACTCTCAACATGCTCTGATACCATGTGAAAATCCTCACAGCAGATCTAAGAGATGATGTATAACTCACAAGAGTAATTATGATTAAGCAGGAAAATAGAAGAAGAGTGAACAATACAGTATAATGAGCAACATAATAATATGGTACAGTAGAACTCAGATAGAAGCAATAATACTTCACACACACTAATTATCTAATCACAGTATGGATAAATAAATAGTACAATGGTAGAGAGGATTCGAATGCCTAAGGTGGCAATTCGAATTATCCTCTCATAGTGATCATAAGATCAATAGAGTGTCATCGGAGCACAACTAGGTGTCCTCATGATCATCGGAGCGCAACTAGAAGTCTTCATCATCATCAGTGGAGTCATCAATGCTCACGTAACTGTCAACCATCAGTCAAACTAACTCTGGCAGGTGGAACTGAGTGTAAATCAATGTAACTAAGTGTAACTGAGTGTAACTGACTGTAACTGAGTGTAACTAACTATAACTGAGTGTAACTGAGTGACAACTGGACTAGTAGGTGAAGAAGGGCGAGTTGCTCCCTAAAATCAAGGAAGAAGGGCGCATTAAGCAACTGGAGGGCTAAAACTGAATAGTGAGAAGCTCCTCGGGGCTGGCTAACTAAGGGCTAGGTGCTGGACTGATGACTGGGATGCATGCAAAATGCATGCAAACCCTAGAATGCATGCAAACCCTAAAGGTGCATGCATGACTGAAAATGTAAATGATCAAAATACTAGTGGGACTAGGATGGAGTATAGGAATATCCTAACATTTACCACCGAACATGGTGAGCATGTAAAGAAGGTTTTGTCCAATAAGCACTCTGGTTTTATTAAGAAATTCAAGAAAGATGTGCCTAAAGATTAATTAGTAGAAGGTAGTTCTCAGAAAACAGATCCACAAGAAGAATCTAAAAACCCCTATGATGAAGAACGGAAGAAATCATTTGAAGATGAGTATGAGGACATGTTGAAAGATGAAGTAGTGGAAAAGGAAAATGATTCGAATCCTGAAGAAGTTGTAAGTTCAACAGAGCTGAAGAAGAGTGTTGTTCCTGAAAAAGAAATTTTAACTTTAATACCTCTTGCAGATAATACAAATGAAAATTATTTGCAAATTCTTGATTTTAAAGCAGATGTAAAGTCTCTTATGCAGCTAGAAAGACCAAGATGGATGCCAAAGACAAGAGCTGCAAATAAGCTCAGGATGAATATGAAAATAATTTTGAATCCCAAGTTGGAGAAGGAGAAAGTTACTGTTATCTAGGACTCTTCAAGTGATGAAGATAAAGAAAGCAGAGAGGAATTGAAGTTACAAGATGGTCAAAGGGGTATAGAAGAAGACCACCCAATGTTACTAGAATCACTTGAAGAATGCCCTGAAGTTTTAGAAGAGGAAGTTGCTCCCAGTATGGAACAAGGAATGATATTAGGGGTTTCATTTGTAGATACAGTAGTGAAGAATAGGCAAGATGAAGACTGAATTTTTAGGAAGTTGAATAGTCCATGGTCATCAAACCAGGATTCGATCTTACCTAAAGAGGTGCATATGGAATCTGAAGATGAAAATATTAGGAAATTTGCTCAACAACATAAGTCACAAATACAATTCCTAAATGAATACAATGACAGGTTTGTGACAACAAATAAGAGATTAAGGGAGGATTTGGAAGATATAAATGCACATTATCAAGAGATAATAGCAATGGCAAAAGAAGATCTGAGAAGAAAGATGGAAGCAGAGAATCAAAGTGAATATATAAGCAAGCAAATTCAGGATTTAAACAAGCAAAATAAAGTGTTTTCAAGCAGAGTTAAACGCTTGGAGACAGAGCAAGCTTGAGACCAAAAGAAATCTCATGCACTAGAAGGGATAGCCATGCTACCAAAAGCTTCTAAGCAGTTATGAACGCCACCTAATGTCCATCTTTTCAAGTATTTCATTTTCTCATAATGTATATAGTTGTTAATAGTATGTTGTCTTTAAAGATTCGAAGTTAGCATATAACTACTTAATGTAACTGCCTCAATATTAGACCTAAAGGTAGTTATGAAACTGCCCTATTTTGTAAATTATAAAAGGAGAAAAGTTTAGTTTAGCAGGGTTGGATTTTTGTTTCAAGAAGGGCTATAGAGCTAAGGATATTGGATGTATATTCAGACTGATACATATGACTCTCATGTAAGTTTTTGAAGACCGACACTAATTTATATACATATATAAGCCACTTTATCTTATCTATTGATTTTTTTTTATGGCCAGTTTGACCACTCAGCCTATGATTTCATTTCCTCATTAAATTTTTATTCATGTGAATGCTCATATGTTGTGGACAAAACCAGTACTTTGCTTATGAATGTTTATGGTTTCTGTTATCTTTTATACATTTATATCCCAGTTCTTTGATGTTACTCCATGATTTAGTACTTGCATTAGTTTGATGATTGATTACCTTCTTGTGAATGAAACCTTCAAACCAAAAAATACAAAAACAAATTCCGCTTTTCTTAAACTATTTTTAAGATTGTACTAGCTTGTTCCCTTTGTAGTCTAAGGACAATTTCTAGCACAAACATATTTGGCGCCGTTGCCGGGGACGGAAGTGAAGTATATCTTCCCTCAGGTTTTATAATTGATCTGGTTTAGAGAAGTGAACAAGATCATAAACCTTATTTCAGACTACATTTTCACCTAAAACAGTAGTTCATAGTGGCTTCAAGAAGAATTGGGACAAGAAAGAGACCTACTTCTCCAGTACATTCAGGAGTGTTTGATCCGAAACAAATTTTGAAAGAACCTAGACAAATTCGAAGATCTAAATCTTCTCCTTCTCTTTTTACTCCTGACTGCTCACAACCAATATCCTCATTTGCTTGTTCAGAACCTAAACCAGTAGAGGAAAAAAAGGACCTACCATGGTTTTATCCAATAACTAAAATTGGTATTCAGCACATCACTAGTCCATTTTCTTCTCAAACAATTAAAACTGAACTGTCTAGTAGGATTCCCTTGTTTCAGTTTAATCCTTGTAAGCTTTCTTTTCAGTCAATATTGAGTACAGTTAGTAAACCCCTTTCTTCATCAAACCAAAGTAGCTCTAAGATGGCAGGACAACAACCTCTTGACATGATGGACCGAATGGTAGCTGCCAGATATGCTCCCCTATTTATACCTCAACCCCTAAATGCTATTCCTAGAGGAGACTATCAGAAGTACCTTCCTAGATTTAATAGTTAGGGTGAAATCACTGCTGAGGAGCATTGGAATGAAGTTCTTAGTTATGCATACAATCAAAATATTGAAGCTAAAGATGTGTGGATGAGAATGTTTGTATAGAGTTTAGATGGGGAAGTAAGGAAATGGTTTCAAAAACTTCCAGCAAATTAAATAAATCTGATTGAGGAACTTCAAAAAATGTTTAGGAGACAGTGGACGGATACTAAAGATCACACTTATTACATTACAGAGTTTGCAGCTTTGAAAAAGAAAAAATATGAGATTGTAGCAGACTTCTCTAAATGTTTCAATAAGATGTATGGAAGAATCCCAACTAAAATTAAGCCTTCTGAAACCTCAGCCAAACTAACCTATGCCAATTCCTTTGACCATGATTTTTCTTTACATTTAAGAGGAAGAAGGTCAGTGACTCTATTAAATATGCAGGAAGCTTCCCTAGAGGTTGAATCAAATATTTTAGCTTCTAATAGGCTTAAACATCAGTCAAATTATCAGATGCATGACCGGAAGGGTAAAAGTGAAATAATACCATCAGCTTCTACATCAAAGGAAGCAGATAGTAAAATAGATGAAATAAATAAATTGGTTAGAAACTTGACTGCAAAAGTGAATAAGCTGGAATTAGATAAGAATCCAAATGAACCTACACAAGAAGTAGAAATAAATCCTAATCAATTTAGGCGTCCATTTGTTTCTAGATTCATCCGTAGAAAAAGAAGAAACAATGACATACAGAGGGAAAGAAGGAAGAATGATGATCAAAGAGTTCCTCCTCCATTCCAAAATAATTTGGTAGATGAAGTTGAAGAAGTTGAAGATTTGCAGTATGAAGACTTAAGTCAGAATTTAAATTATTTTGGAGAGCTATCATCAGAGGGTTTCCTAACTGAAAATAGTTATCACAATTCTGAGATTTTTGACTCATATATTCACCAGGAAGGAAATGGTTATAGCCTTGAAGTCTCAGCTAGAATGTTTCAATCTGAGCCAAAGAAGTCTTATGACTTAAGATCAGGACCGAAACAAATTGTTCAGATTCCTAAAAAGAAGATAACTCCTCTTGGTAAACACTTACTTAATCAAGCACTGGATAAAAGAAAAAATCATGGTAATCAAACCAAAGCTGCAGAGATTGAAGAAAGTAACAAGGGTGTGCAAACTTTTAAGTTTGAAAATGAATTGTGTAAGGTCAATATTCCAGTGCCATTAACTGAATTGATGAAAACTTCCTATTATAGAGATCCTGCATTTAAAATTCTGAATTCACAAGCTAATCATTTCCCTTTAGATAATCTGAATTTACAAGAAGAACATCCTACAATCATTCTTGGTTCTTCCTCATCTGATAAGCCTGAGAGTAATTCTAACTTTCCTCCATCTTTTTATATAACCTTGACTGCCCATGATCAAATGATTCATAATTGCATGTTAGATTCTGGAGCCTCACATAACCTGATGCCTAATGCAGTCATGGAGGCCCTTGGTCTGAGTGTTACAAAACCTTACCATGATTTATTTGCATTTGATTCTAGAGCAGTGAAATGCCTTGGGGTAGTTAAGGATCTCGTAGTAAGCCTGGCTCAACTTCCTATGAAGAGTGTGATTATGGATGTCATAGTTGCTGATATTTCACCCAAATTTGTCATGTTACTTTCAAGGTCTTGGGAAAGGAAGATAGAGGGTACATTGCAGATGGATATAGCTTATGTAACCATTCTAGTTTTTGGGGGAGAACACGGGAGATTGTATAGAGAAGTGTAGATGGATTTCATAGTAAGTGATGATAAAAACCCAACTAATCACCCCATTTATGTTGTAGATGAGGATATGGGATCTTGCATGTTACATTTCAGTAATGAAAATACAAATGACATGTTGCAAGTAGAAAAAGAAGTTCCAATCAGACCTATTGTTTAACAGCGGGGTGAATTATGGCAAATGCATTTTGATGGATCATCATCTAAGGAAGGAGCTGGAGCAGGTATTGTTTTGGTTTCTCCAGGTGGGGAGGTGATTTGTTTGATGTATAAATTGGAATTTTTGACTACTAACAACACAACTGAGTATGAAGCACTGATACTTGGGTTGAGAGCTGCAAAGGATTTTGGTATTCAACAGCTTTCTGTTTTTGGCGACTCCGAGCTAGTGGTCCAGTAGGTGAAGGACAAATATCAAGTAAAACAGGATCTGTTGAAGGTATATAGAAATGAAGCATGGGATATGATTGATAATTTTTTCATAGCATTCAATATTTCCTTTATTCCCAGTGATCAGAATCAAACTGCAGATTCCTTGGCTTTGGTAGCCACACATTTAAAAATTCCAAAACACACTCAGTTGAAGTATCTGATTGAAGTTAAGTATAGGCATGTAGTACGAGACAATATTAAACAATGGAGAGTTTTTTAGGATTTCGAAATTAGAAAATTCTTAGAGTTGACTGGAGAGTTTTCTAATTCGTTGATTGACCAAGAATAGGATGATGAAGTAGATGATACTGTTGCATACACATAAAACACAATAGATGAACACAAGATTATTCAATTGCAGGGAAACTTCATTCCTAAAGGTTTGGTTCCCCTTGAGAGGATCTTTACAAAAGATGACACTTTACAAAATCCTGCTATGCAATCTTCGGAAGAGAAAAATATAAGCTATAATATTGGTACAGAAGATCATCCCAGGATGGTAAAGGTTTCCAATTCTTTGCCTATTGAAGAAAGGAACAAATATGTAAAGTTGTTGGAGGGGGTTATTGATATTTTTGCTTGGTCCTATGAAGACTTAAATATTTATGACACCAGCATAATTCAGCATAACGTTCCTTTAAAACCTAATGTAAAACCTTTTAGACAAAAACTGAGAAGAATTAACCCTGCTTTGCTTCCAGTCATATATAAAGAAGTTAAAAAGATATTGGATGCAAAGAGAATAGTTCCACTAATATATTCATCATGGGTGCAAAATCTAGTTCTAGTGCATAAAAAGAAAGGAAAGATTAGATTATGTGTGGACTTTCGTAACTTGAATAGAGCTTCACTGAAGGATAACTATCCATTGCCTAAGATTGAACAAATTTTGCAGAAAGTGGTGGGTGCTCAGAGGATTTCAATGGTTGATGGATTCTCGGGCTATAATCAAATTGTTGTGCATCTAGATGATAGGGAGAAAACAACCTTCACTACCCCTTGGGGTAAATTCATGTATGACAAGATTCCGTTTGGTTTGATGAATGTTGGTGCAACTTTTCAAAGAGATATGGATATAGCCTTTGTTTGAGAAATGAAAAATTCGTTGTAATTTATCTCGATGATATCACTGTGTTTTCCAAATCTGATGAAGAGTATTTGAAACATTTCAGAGAAACTTTTGTGAAGTGTAGGAAATTTGGACTGTCTTTAAATCCAAAGAAATTACATTTTGTTGTTCAGGAAGGTAATATTTTGGGACATTTAGTTTCAGCAGATGGGATTAGGATAGATCCTGAAAGAGTTAAGGCTATTCTAAAGATCAATATTACTAGAAGTAAGAAAGATTTCCAATCTTTTATTGGAAAAATCAATTTCTTGAGATGGTTCATTCCAAACTTTGCTGAAACAATCAAACAGATAACATTTATGTTGAAAAAGGATCAGGAGGTGAAGCGGACAACATAAGCCAGAGCTTCATTTGAGAAGATCAAACAACATTTGACAGAAGCCTCGGTGCTGGTAAGCCCTAATTTTATGAAAGAATTCTTTACTTTCTCCTTTGCATCTCAGGATACTATAGCAGCAGTTTTACTACAAAAAAATACTGATGGATTGGAGCAGGCCGTTGCTTTCTTTAGTAAAACTCTCAGAGATTCAGAATTGAAATATAGTACATTAGAAAAGCAAGCATATGCACTAGTTAAAGCCTTGAAGTTTTTCAGAATTTACATTTTGCATTCAAAGATTATTGCTTATGTACCTAATGTTGCCATCAAGGAAATTTTGACACAACCAAACAGTGAAGGTAAGAGGGGGAGATGGATTGTGAACATTATGGAATATGATGTGGAGATAAAACCTACTAAGCTAGTCAAAGGAAAAGATTTGGCTAAATTATTGGCTGATTCAAATTGTGAAGCTCTTGGTCTTCATTTAGTGGCAAGTCAGCCAACACAAGAGGAATTGCAAATGAAACAAAATGAAGAACAAACCCTGGATAAATATGTAGAATCAGAGTGGTATGTGATATAGTTCACTTTTTATTGCATTTGCAATGTCCTTCTCATTTTTATAAGAAGGCATCCAGATCATTGAAATTAAAGGCCACTAAATATTGTTTGGTAAATCAACAGTTATAATGGAAAGATCCAGGTGGAGTGTTACTCAGCTGTTCGGAAAAGTTACAAGCAGAAGAGGTCATTTCAGAATTGCATGAAGGTGCTTGTGGGGGTCAAAAGTATTGGAAAGCTACAACATATAATATTCTTAGATCTGGATATTACTGGCCTTCTCTATTTTCAGATGTGTATCAATAGGTCAGAGCTTGTATTCAATGTCAAAAGAAATTTGATAAGCAGAAACTTATATCCCTACCATTAAAGCCTATTGCATAGAATGCTCCTTTTCAACAATGGGGATTAGACTTCATAGGTGAAATAAATCCTACCTCTAGTGGTCAACACAGATGGATACTAATAGCTATAGATTTCCTTACTAAATGGGTGGAGGCAATTCCAACATGTAATGCAACTGATAAGGTCATCATGAATTTTATACCAGAAAACATTTTGAGTAGATTTGGTTGTCCTTAGAAGTTGTTGACTGATAATGCTCCAGCTTGTAAGTCAAAATCCATGGTTAGTTTTTGTGAACAAAATGGAATTAACCTGAGACATTCTACACCCTGTTAACCACATGGTAATGGATTAGCATAGTCATAAAAAAAAAACATCATTCAGAGTATCAAAAAGCTGTTAAACCAAAACAAGAGATCTTGGGATTCAATGCTAAAGTATGCTCATTGGGAAGATACGATAACCACAAAGAAAACAATAGGCTTGTATCCATTTCAGTTGGTGTATGGTACTGATGCAGTTTTTCACATTCAATTAGGTATTCCAGTAATGAAATTTTTCCAAGATAGTGAGGAAGAACCTAATGATCTTCAAAGAAGAATTTTCTCATTGGTTGAATTGTAGCAAGAACGAGAAGCTCTAGCTAAAAAGGCTCAAACATACAGAAATAAAATCAAAGGAAGATTTGATAAGAAAGTAAAAGAATATACTTTATCTCTCAATGACATGGTGCTCAGATGGGATGCTAGCAGAGAACAGAGGGGTCATCATGGCAAGTTTGATAATTTGTGGCTAGGTCCCTTCATAATTTCAAAGATTTTGGAAAATAATACTTTCATAGTGCAGACTTTGGAAGGTGAAGAATTGTCCAATCCATTCAATGGATGATACCTCAAAAAATTTTACAGTTATTGAAAATGAAATAAATTACAATCATTGTACATACCAATGAGAAATAAGACTCCAATTACCCATTGGAAGTTTGCAGAATAAAAGGAGAAGTTTCAGTTTAGATTGCAGAAGGCACTGGTCTACAAGTTCTTGAAACCTCACAAGGAGGCTTTCATCCCTCAGTAGGAGCCAGATGTTAGCACTGAAATTGTTCTCAATTTTTATGTGTTTATTTTAAATTGTTTGTTCCTTATTTACTTTTCATTTGATTTTATCTTGAATTTTAATGATCTTGAATACCTTTTTATTTTTTATATGTTATAGTTTTTTGTTTTAATTTATTTTATCTTGAGTGGCTTATTAAGTATTATATGTCTTTTCAAAGTCTTCAAATACTTATTTAAAATTTACTCCAATGCTTATATCCAAAGTCTAACTTTCATTTTGAGCTTGTTTGTCAAATCTTTCATGTTGAGGTATTCCCGCAACGCAAAATCCAAATCACATGCACTAGAGCGCTGCAGGAATCCAAAATTATAGAAGAGCTTGGTCGATTGAGGGCAAGTCATGCCCATTGCATTTGATGATTCTAGGACACTTCCAGACACCTGTTCAGTGTATCATGACACATGTATGAACCTGTTGTGAGTATCATTAAGGAAATTGAGGATTTGAACTGCCATGTTTTCAAGTTTGGGGTTACAAATTTCATAGCTGAGGACACCTGTTTTGAAAGTTTTTGAAGATTTTCACCCTAGGTTCATTTCCAAGGAAGTAGATTGGTTAAATTTGCAGTAAAGACATGGGAAAGAGTGGAAGAATTAACAGGTTCGAACCTACAGATACAAGTTGTGCCACGCAATTCCCAGAGTGTGCAACGTTATTTGGGGCAATAGGGTGATTTATTTTTTTCGAGAAAATCACAGGTTTCAATGTGGAAGTTTCATATTTCGTTGCTCAGAATATCACCAACAATGTTGTTTAGTTTAACACTCTTAAATTTGATCTTACAGAAATTTTAATTGCTGAAGCCACTGGCACCACCATGGATGGAGTATCGTGGTTTAAAAAGACTCCTTTCAAGTTTAATCCAAATGATTTCTTACTACCAGGTAACGAAACCCTAAACTGGAGCAAAGGGGTTCACTTCACAAAATTTAAGCCAGAATGAAGGGAAGCCATTGGAATTGTACAGAGTGACATTACATGTGATGGCAGGTTCACATCAGTGTTCAAGTATCATGTTAGGTTTTTGCTACATCTGAACCAACAATCCAGGATGAACTTCCCATTCTTTTTACTCAAAAGCCTTCACAAAATGTCAAATAGAATTAAATGACATTCTGATCATACAAAAGAATCACTGTTTCATCATGGATTGTTGATGTATATGTAACTTCGGAATGTATTTCATCTATGTATTTTATATATATTTATTGTACCCTTATAAAAGATGCCTTATTCCTCTATAAGGAAGTGTCGTCATGTGGATTGACAAGTGTCGCAAGTGTGTGTACTTTCCAATGGGTTATTAGACCACCATGTGTGGGGTCGGCCCTGAAATATATACTATATTGTGGATGTATCTAGATAGACAAGTCAACCCCATAGTGTAACTGGGAAAACAGGTTAAGTATAAATAGAGATCAAGAGATCTCTATTTGAATCATTCAGAAAAGATATATCTCTCTCACTTTGAAAGTGGCGCACTAGTGAGGATAAGGATCATCTGCTCTAGGAGACTATCTCAAGTGTATTTTGGTTGTACTTTGGTTGAGCCATTGCTCTCTCTATCTCTGAGGAAGTTGTGGGGTTTTTCACCTTGCGGTTTTCCCCACGGAAACTCTGTGTCTCTTGTCTCTTATGCTTTTGATTCTTGTGATGCTTGTCATGCTTATTGTGATTGTTATGCATTGATATACTGTATATGTTATTCTCTTATTAAAGATACAAGAGTATTGTGAATTAATGCTCAAAATTTAACATGGTATCAGAGCTAACCTGAGAAGAAGACATTTTGCAGTGATGAAAACTTGAGTTTCTTGTTTATTGGGTTTCTCTCCACAGTTTGTGGAAACACAGTATAGTAGATTGACTCTACTCATCAAGGCGAATCTATCTGTCCAATCAGAATTCAATTTTGCACATTTTCATATTTGGCCATAAAACTTAGGGTTTCCACAAAAATAGGAATTTCTGAAATCTGAAGACATAGCTGGAAGCTCCTTGCAAAAATCGAAGTTTAGAACTTTGGATCGAGATTTTTGGTTGGGTATATCTCCGGGAAACTCAAACCCTAATTCAGGGCTCTCCCAAGTGAACTTGGGAGGAAAAAAAGGAAAATCTGAAGGGTAAAGCTTTGCTGATCTCAAATCCTGAATACACCAAACTGATCAGCTTATCAAGGCGCATCTTTCTATCCTTTCAGAAATTTGAATTTCACATTTTGAATTTTCAGGGTTTTTCCCACAAACCCTAATCCGGGACCAGATCCAGTTTTCAGCATTTCAAGTGGTAAGACCTAAATCTTTTCTATTTCCATTTGAAGTACTCTTTAAGATATCTCACCACACCAAGCTTGAGGATAAGCTCGAAGGGGATGATAACTTCCGAGCTTGGAAGTAGAGGATTGGGTTAATCCTGGAAGAGAATGAGTTGGACTCATATATAAAAGAAGACATCCCTATCCTAGAGGATGAAGAGGCTAAGGTATTGAATAAGAAGAACTTGGTCAAGGCAAAGAGAATCATTGTTGATTCTATCAAAGACCATCTCATACCACATGTGTCTTCTCTAAAGACACCCAAGGCTATGTTTGACTCTTTGACCAAGCTATTTGAAGGAAAGAACATAAATCAGAAGAGGACCCTACGGAATCAATTGAAAGGGGTCAAGATGTTGAATGGAGAAACCATTCAATCTTATTTCTCCAAGGTCTCTCAGATCAAGGAACAACTTGAAGCTATAGATGAAATGGTGGAGAATGGTGAAATTGTTATGACTACTTTGAATGGCCTTCCTAGGTCATGGGACACTTTTTTCCAGGGGATCTGTGCCAGAAAGAAGTTAATCTCCTTCAATAGATTATGGGAGGAATGTTCTCAAGAAGAAGCAAGGCTTGTGGCAAGAGAAGAGAAGATGGGAAATGAAGATCAAGCTCTCACAGCTCACACTAAGAAGGGAAAGTTCAAGAGGGAGCCATCCCATCACAAGAAGAAATCTTCTCATCATTTTCACAAAGACAAGAAAGATCTAAGGTGTTTCACTTGTAATGAGAAGGGTCACTTTGCTTCAGAATGTCCCAAGAACAAAAGGGACAAACACAACAACAACAACTCCAGCAAGAAGAAGAAGGGTAACAAAAGAAGGTACCATTCTCATGCTGCCGAAGATGATGAATCTCCAAAGAAAAAGGCTAGGGCAGAATGTGATGATAGTAATGATGACTAATCAAGTGAAGAAGAGTATGTTGTAATCTCTGCTCTCATAGGTACTGTCTCCCATGGTTGTAATGATTGGTTGATTGATAGTGGGGCTTCCAAACACATGACTGGGTTTAAGGAATCCTTTGTGAATCTATCTGAACATGAATCACCCCATAAGGTGAAACTTGGGGATGATTATCAATACCCAATCAAAGGAAGTGGTGAAGCCTCTTACAACCTAGATTCTTGAAAATGTTTGAAGATGAAAGAAGTCCTTTATGTACCTGGGCTCAAGAATAACCTTCTCTCCATCTCTGCATTGGATGCAAAAGGCATGAGGGTTGCATTTTTGGATGGACAAGTCCTAATGTGGCCAAAGGGTAAATCTATTGATGATGCAGTGGTGATTGGAGAGCAAGAGGGAGGATTTTACAAATTGAAGGGACAACCTGAACATGCCATGGTGAAATGAAGAAAAAGATTCACCCATAGTCATGAATCACATAGAGGTATGTATAAATTGTTTTGGAAAAGGTTAACTTATGAGTTATGCAGGACATTGAAGAGAACAAGAAAACATTGCTAGACATAACTAGCAAATATGGTGAACAGGTATGTTTTCCTTATATCATAGGATCTCTTATATAAGTATGCATGGCATGATTGATGATGATTGTTCATAAAGACATAGGTTTGAATAATCATGGGTATATGCATATTATGTGTCTTACCTTATTTAATATTATGACTAACCAAGAAGAGTCATAGGTTTGAGTGATCACAAGGTTAGACATGTTATGACTAACCATAAGAGTCCTATATAAACCTTGAATGCTAATGCTTATTATTTCTGTTTGAAATATTCATGACTATACATGCTTGAGATTATTGTGTTTTGATAATATTAATATTATACTAATGAATGTTTGATTATGTATGAGACCTCAAGGATAACACAATGATGATACTAACAAGCATGCATAGGGATCGAGAATGAATATATAAGTTCAAGAACAAGTAATCGAGGAAGCAAAGATCAAGAGGGAGCACACTCCAGTAGTTTCTGCAAGGATGCAGATATTCAGAGGGAGTTGACCACTTCTCACAATCCACATCAGAATGGAGTTGCAGAAAAATAAGCAAAGACTGAGAGGGAGTCAACCCAACAATCAAACAAAGATAAGTATTTTTATTATCATTTCTTGCATATTTGTTTGTTTAAATAAAATTGTTCAATGATGTATATTCTCATGTTCCTAGACTTAGGATATGTATTGTGCATATTAGAATGATTGCATTAATGAGCAGTATACTACTAATATGCATGTGATGGGTAAGTGGCCTATGGCACTGTACAACATTCCAGTGCTACTTATCTAGAATGAAACCTCTTTGCTGACATGTTGGGAGTAGTGCAAACTCTTAACAATGTTCTGGTAGAGACTGGAAGGTATCTAGAAAGTTGTGGAACATGGATGAATGTTGTATTGAAGCATTGGCTAAGATAATTGCATGACTGTATGACATATTTCTTTATATTTAAGAATTTGTTTGAAAATTATGAGATGTTTCTAATCATGCAATTTAACTTGTTTTGTAGGAAAGACCGTATACCTTCACCTACAAAAGAAGGACTACAACATTTGTTCAAGCAACAAAATTATCTATTGAAGATATTGAAGTTCCCAGGATATGGGAAGAATGCCATGATCCGTCGATCATGAAGAACGATGTTTGGGATGCGGTCCCAAGAGTTGAAGGGAAGTCTGTTGTGACTTCCAAATGGAACTATCAGATCAAGCATGTTGCAGATGGCAGCATAGAGAAATATAAAAGTGATGAAATAGAAGATACACCAGATGGATTTCAAGACAGCTTTCTTGAATGGTGTAGTCATATATGTGTGCAGAACTTGGGGATGATGCACTATTTGTTTTTGGCATGGAGGTGTGGCAGAGTGCAGATGGAATCTTCCTTGGACAAGGGAAGTATGCAGTAGAGATCCTGAAGAGGTTCAGGATGATGAACTGCAAGGCCATGGCTACACCTATGGCATCGAACCTAAAGCTTCTATGAGATGCTTCATCTAAGCCGGTTGATGTCTCTATCTATCCTCAGATGATTGGGTCCTTGATGTACCTAACGAACACGAGACAAGATATTTTCTTTGCGGTGAACACATTGAGCTAGTTCCTGACGGATCCGAGGAGTGTTCACCTGGTTGCAATAAAGCATATTCTGAGGTACCTGAAGGGTACAGTTGATTATGGGCTCAAGTATGAAGCGAATCGAAAGTTTAACCTATAGGGTTATGTTGATTCAGATTGGGCTGGAAGTGCTGCAGATAGCAAGAGCACATCTGGATGTTGCTTCAGTATGGGATCAGGTGTGATCTCTTGGTTTAGCAGGAAGAAGTCCTGCGTAGCACTGAGTACAGCTGAGGCAGAGTATGTTGCAGCCTATTCAGCTAGTTGTGAGGCAGTATGGCTACGGAAGCTACTGTCTAAGTTATTTGATCTCCTGTTGGATGCTATTGGTATCTTTTGTGATAACCAGAGTTTTGTGAAGCTGTCCGAGAACCCAGTGTTTCATGACAGGTCGAAACACATAGAGATCAAATATCACTATATTAGGGATATGGTGTAGAGAGGATCCGTGGAGCTTTTATATGTTGCGATGGATGAGTAGATTGCAGATGTGCTAACGAAGCCACTAGCTAGTGTTAAGTTCGAGTACTTCAGGGAGAGGCTTGGTGTTCTTCATATCGATGACACTTCGAGGAAGAAGTGATGGAAACATTTGCTAAAGCCATTCCAAGCATGTTGGAAGGATGATCCTTCACATGGCTGTGGATGTAAGCACTGGATGATGAGTATCAGGACGATGCTCCAGTTACTGCTCTGTATATGCATCATGTTGGATGCTGGATATGATCAGTTGGATCATTTATATTTGTATGTATGTACGCATCATGTTGATGGTGGATATGATCAGTTGGATCATTTATATTTGTATGTATGTACACATCGTGTTGATGTTGGATATGATCAATTGGATCATTTATATTTGTATGTATGTACGCATCATGTTGATGCTAGATATGATGAGTTGGATCATTTATGTATGTATGCATCATGTTGGATGCTTGGACCATGTATCTGTATATGTATCAGGTGGATACATTGTATGATAAGGTAGATCATGTATGTTGATATGTATCAGGTATCATCAGGTGGATCATGTATTTGTATTTGTATAAGGTGGATACACTGTATGATCAGGTGGATCATGTATGATGATATGTATCAGGTAGATACTTGGTATGCATCAGGTGGATGCATTGTATGATCAGGATGATCATGATGATGAGCTTCAGGATGTTGCTCCAGATGATATGTACCAGGATGGTACAATGATGATGATCAGTATGATCATGGGCATCAGGATGATGCCCCGTGCGATGATGATCCATTGGATCATGAGTATTAGGTTGATACTTGGAGGTCAGAGATGATATGTGGCAGGTTGTGCAAATAGCATGTAATCAATCGGGGGAGATCTTTCTGGTCGTGCTTGTTGGCTTGGTATTGGAACCAAGCTTAGTGCTATGGGCACCTGCTAACTAGTAGCAGCAGTTTCAATAGAAATAAATAACAATAAACTAAATCTAAACTAAACTAAACTAGCATGTGCATTTTGAATTAAAAAACAAGAACAAGAAACATAAGAAATAATTTTGTATTAAAAAATGAGGGCAAGCAAATTCTTGCAATAAGAATACCTTCGATTGATGAAGATATTTGGGAAGCTCCAATGGTGAGCAACTCTAATCTCCAATGGGTCCTTTCTCCAAGGTTGCTACAATGGCCAAAAACTCAAGGGAGATTTTGGCAGCATGAGGATAGGAATATGGATGGATGTGAAATGAGGAGCCCCTACCACCTTTTTATAGGTTTTGGTGGTGGGGAATACCATTTGTGGTTTTGTGGAAACCAATGGTATTGACCAACATGGTTTAGGTACTTTTCCCTCCTTTTTTCCTTTTTTGAATAAAATTAATATTTTTATTCCCTTTTTAATATTTTGGGAATTTGGACCCTTTTTGAGGGTTTTTTATGCTTTTTTAGGAAAAATAATCTTTTTGAGTGGGAAAAAGGGGTGTACTCAGGTCTTTTGGTGACCTTTTGTTGGCTTCAGAGGCTCAGATGGTGGAAAAGTGGACAAATGGGTCATGTGAATAAGCAAATGAGCTAGTGAGCACTTTTTAGGTGTTAACAGATTGCCCCTTGATGTGTGAGGGTAGGAGCTCATCATATGGCCGATAGACATCATAGTTCTTTTGTCTTTTTCCTGGGGTTTAGGGAGGAGAAGAGACCGTTTGGAGATTGGATCCGCGGACCTTGGAAGCTGCAAAAACAAAAAATATTACATGGCCTCAATATGAATGAGGAATAATCTCTGGTAATGGACGAGGCGAGCATACCCATGCTCGTATCAAGACATATACATAACAATTAGTCCCAAGAAGGGGGATCTAATACATAAAAAATATACTGGTACATCATAATGGTCCAGAGGGGACATGATTTTGGGGATGTACTCATGATCATGGCATGACTAATCTAAATAACTGATACACTGGAATGAGTGTTGAACTGCTGAAACTGAAGGTGTCCAACATCTATAGGGACTCAAAAAGTGTGAGTCATCTCTGAGAAGTAATGTAACTGTATACTCAAGGGAGTATGAAACTGGGGTATATCTGAATACTTTCTCCCTGCGCAACCCGGATATCTATAGGAAAAGTATAACTAGTTGTATCCATAGGTAGACTCTCAAATGTGGAGGAGTCAGATGGTATCCGGGGTCTTCGACTAATAACTGAGCGGACCAATACCCTGTGCGAGTCTCAATGATGCGATCAAGGTGTTGAAGTCGAGCATGTGAGAAACAACCATTTGGAGAGGCATTGAGGACTCTTCTCAAAATGATTTGTAGGCAATCATCATAAATGGTGATGAGTCCAAGACACAGGGACCTCTAGGTCTATCCTTTGGAGTAAGTTTGGTTGTCGTCGACAGAGGGAGACCAACAACTAACAAGGCAATGATGTTTCCTTGATAGGAGCGCGAGGCGTAGAATTGAAGTGTGGTAGTACTGATGGTAGGACTGACATACTTGTGGGGATGGGAAGTAACTGGGGTCATATAGTGGGTAGACTCAAACTTCCTTTGTTCAGAGCATGATGACATGGTTGACCTGGCAGCATAGGGAACTAACTTGTAGGTGTGGGTATCATTGCTGTTAGGGACTGAAGGGTATGTATTGACTCTGGGGGGGTCAAGCTGATGGGTGCTGTCGAGGGGTTCTCAGGGTGACATACTGCAGAATACTCTAAACAAAGGCGACCAAAATGGGGAAGTTGCTATATGAGTAGACGTGACCTGTTGGGGCACCGAGAAGCACCATTGGGTCCTTCTTCATAGTTTTAATGAGCTCCAAGAAGGGATAAAAGTGTGCTCTGAAATGGTACTGTCCTGTGGATTTGTGAGCCCAGGACTGTTCTTGCTCATTGGTGCTTTCATTTTTAAGGAGTCTGAAAATGATAAGAAGACTCTGCAGTGGTTGTGACTACTGTCTTGTTGGTTTTACGAGCCCAGGATGGTGATTGCTCGTGGTTGCTTTCATGTTTAGAGAATCTGAAAGCGGTAAGTGGACTCCATTGGTGTTCTTTTTCGTAAGTTTAGTCTCCAAGGCCTGAAAAAGCATAAAATGATGCAGATGGAGAACTCTTCTAGCTGATGTCACTAGAGTATACCTTTTTCGTAATTAGTCTACAAGGTCTGGAAAAGGGGTAAACTTATACCAGGTAGACGCCCTTTCAGATACGTTTAGCGAGCATGAAAGGAATCAAGGTTGCTCGACGATCTTTTCATTGTTTTAGGAGTCAGAAAAGAGTTTAACAGAAACTCCATAAGTGCCTTTTTCGTAAAAGGGATTGCTCGGCTCGAAAAAGGGGTAAAATTATACTGAACAAAAAAGGATAGATGGGAGCGAGAAACGGTCTCAAGCATCATCATGAGTGCGAAAAAATGAATCCGGTGACATAAAGATTGTCAAAAAAGGGGCAATGGCCAATGTGGCACGCAAACCAAGGAAAAGGGTGATATTGGAAAACATGTCCAAAAAATTTGGAGGTGAGAGCAAGAAATGATCTCAAGCATCATCACGAGCGCGGAAAACTGAATCCGATGATATAAAGATTGTAAAAAACGGAGAACGGCGGATGTGGCACGCAAACCGAGGTGATGAGGGGGGCATGGAAAAAGTGCCCGAAAAATCTGGACGTGAGAGCGAGAAATGATCTCAAGCATCATCACGAGTGCGAAAAACTGAATCCATCGATATAAGGCATGCCAAAAATGGACGACGGCCGATGTGGCATGCAAACCGAGGCGGTGAGGGGGCATGGAAAAAATGCCCAAAACATCTAGGCGTGAGAGCGAGAAATGATCTCAAGCATCATCACGAGCCCAGAAAACTGAATCCGGCGATATAAGGCATGCCAAAAATGGACGACAGTCGATGTGGCACGTAAACCGAGGCAACGAGGGTGTGAAAAAATGGTCAAAAAATGGACCTGATGAAAACAGGAAAAGGAAAGAACTATCATGAAGTTCTCGCTGTGCTGATTCCAATGGTACCAATGGTTTGAGAAACGGACGTCGTATGATACCGGAATGGCGGTTTGAAAAATGGTGGAACTTCTATAAATAGGGCGTGGGGCCCATATGACATGTCATTGTTACGTGCGAGTTTGGCAGAGCAGTCAGAGCTCTTTCTCGACTTCTGGGAGATTTGACCGTTGCTTTTCGATTTTGCGAGTTTCAAGCCCTATTTGCCTTAACCTTTTCAATTATGTCTTTTTTGTTTGGCGGTGGGCCCCCGAAGGCCGTGAAATTCCACGTTGACCTTCCAACGTGGAATATCGCGGGTTTCGGGTCTCTTCCCACGATGAACCACGCGGGTTTTAGGCTGAAAGTCGCGATGTTCATTGCGACTATGAGGTTGGAAATCACCCTCACAGAAGTATATTTTCTCACTGGGTTGCCTCGTTTAGGTGAGGTGGGAGATCTTCTGCCGAGGATCCCGCCAGGTGTTGATATGGAGGATTTGCTGCAGACCTTTTGTGTTGATGGGGCCATTTTTCAAAATAGTTCCTTGAGTCTGCGATCACTACGGGAGTGGGACATGAGGGCTGTTGGGGCAGGTGTGCTGCGAGTGCTGGGTGCTGCGGCGCCACATCGTTTGTCCGGGGGACAAACGACGATGGTGGACTCTGTGCTTCGGGGGACGTATTATGCATGGGCTCAGATGTTTCTAGCAGGTGTCCGGAGAGATCTGGACAAGTGCTTTCGAGAGGGAGGAGAGTTCTGTTATGCCTCCTTTCTATGTTGTTTTTTCTTCGACCGGGTGTCGACCTTACAACCACGGGTGCCCATTCGTGATGGTCTGGTGAGTGAGCCACGCATGGTGCGGTGAGGGCATATGATGCCTCGTGGTGGTGGTGGTGTCCGCGGGTTTTTTATGGAGGAGGTATATGAGCAGTGGGAGCAGATGCCCCTGGTGATTGAGGATTATCCATATGCTGGCATGGACTACCGAGGCGACCTAGAGATGCCTCGAGCCCAGGGACAGGCCTGGGGTTTAAATGGTATGTTTTGTGGTTTGTTTTATACTATATCATGTGATTTGTTTATGATTATAGCTATATGTGTATATGATGGTTTATTTGCATTGTGCAGATGTTGGGCCTGTACCACCGGCCGACTATGTGGCTCGTCGGGGGCGGGCGATGGTGGTCGCTCAACCACCTGCAGCGGTACCACCTCCACGTGGTGAAGGATTTGCGGCTTGTGGGCGAGGGTTGGCCCTCGAGATGATGCCATTGAGGGTGTCAGACAGACATTCAACATGATTCTAGCTGGACTCCCCGAGGATGTCTGGAGAGACCTGGACCGGGACGTCGTGGAGCGTTGCTTCGGTGCGCCGCCTGAGTGGCAGTCGCTCCTGTTGAGGACAGCGGTTTTTGTGGCCGATCACAGGGATAGTGTTCGGGATGACCCAGCAGGGCCGGCTAAGAGGAGGATCCGTCTACGTGATGATCTAGCGGGGCCAGTAGAGCGGAGAGTTCGGGCTCGCCATGATCCGGCGGGACCAGCGGAGGATGCGCCAGAGGAGCCCAGGGACCCTCATGACTAGATGATATGTATCTGCCCCCAAATGCTGATGAGCATATGGGGAAGCTCTTTTTGTACGGCTGATGTATTTTTTGTATATTGGGTGCTGAGGGCACCTATGGCATGTTCTGACTATACGATGATGTATCTATATGTATATATTTGATGTTGGTATATAGTCGTGTATGCATGTGGATGCACTTGTTGTCTTTTCGTATGCCCATGGAGGCATGTTTTATTTTCTGTATGCCCGTGGAGGCACATGGTATGCACGTGGATGCACATTTTGTTTTGGTATATGCCCGTGGAGGCACATGTTATGCACGTGGATGCATTATTTGTTTATGGTATGATGCGATTGGTGTGCTAGTCAAGTACATTGTTGGCCATATGGTCTGCTACACTATTGAGGTTTCTTGGGACATGTGTGAATGAAATGGATTCAAACTGTCGAATCATTTGTTTAGTGCGCAAAAATTTTCTGAACAGACAGGGATCGCGTACCTGGTAATCATTGTTGAGTTGGGAAACTAGGAGTTATGAGTCCAAGAAAACGTTAAGGTGACGTATGCTCATTTGGAGAGCTGTGGCCAAGAGACTGGTCACGGCATCATATTCAGCTTGGTTGTTGGTAGCGGCACCCAAACACACGCCGTCGATGTGGATCAACTCATGTGAAGGGGAATATATTACCCAAGCTGCGGAGGCCAGATTGGGGGACCAACGGCTTGCACCATCGGCGAAACCGACGTAGCAGAGTGGAACATGTGTGTGAACAGGATCAATGGAAGGGGCCGACCGGATATTAGGCATACCCAAGGGGGTGGCTTCTGCCATGGATGGCACCACAGTAGAAGGGTCTGTAGACGTCTCTCCTATGGTGCTGGTAAAAAGTGGGTCAAAAGGTGTTCCAGCCATAAGGTTGGTTGGGAATAACGCAGTGGGGTTTTCGGATTCTGCCTCAGAATCAGAATTGAAGTGAGGCGTGTCAGAATCGGATGACCGTCTGGATGACCGACGATGTGTCGAGTCAAGGGATAAGGCTCGGCGTCGGTGATGTGGCGAGCCAAGTAGACTGAACTCTGGGAGTTCGCCCTAAAGACGACGAGAGCGTCTAAAATTCTCAATGGTGAGAAATAAGTTTTTTGTGGAAAAATATGTATGTGTAAAATGGTAATGTATAAAAAACTCAAAACCCTAATGCAACCAAGGGTGCAAGAAGGGGAGTGAAAATGAAGGCTCTCAGGCGAAAAAATCAACCTCAAAAAGGCACTTATTATAGCAGTTGTGCTATAATAAGTGGAGGGATGCAAAAAATGGTCAGAGTACCAACATGCTAACAACTTCTAGAAAAAATAGGTGTAACTAGACCAAAGGTGGGTTGAATCATGCAAACACCTAACTAAAAGTATTGTGAATCAACAAATGATATTCTCTGCAAGTTGATGAAATCTAAGTCAGACAATATGAGTGTTGAGCCAATGGCTAGATATCCCCCTATTGGGAGGGACACCGGGTAATCAATCCTAAAGAATGGCTACTAGGATACTCCGTTCATGACACGTTGAGAAAAGGTAAATCTGCTGTTTGGTCCTTTATCGCAATACCCCCATACAGGGTGTTGGCTGCATTTTGGGGTAGACCCGGGTTTTAATGAAGCGTAGCAACAAAACCCCTTGGCGCACTGGCCCTCTCAGCAACGAGCTGCGCAGCAGCTCGAGGTCTCACCCGAAGCGGCTATGGGGGGGATAAGGAATCAGATTTCCTTAACCTAGGCGACGCAGAGACTGCTCTTTTTCCTCGGCGATTCTTCAAAGCAGACTGTCGGAATTTTCCGCAGCCCCTTCAGCATAACTGCGCGGCGCTCACTTAACAGCCTAGCTGCGCGGCATCTCCACTCCGGCGCACGAGGCAACTATCCCCTGCGTCGACGCTCTATGTATCTCTTCTTTCCGCGCGCCCAGCGCAGTAATGCATTCCTCTATAGCTGCGGCGACAGCGTTCTACGAATCCTTTGACACTTAACGACTATAGCTATCAAGAAAGCTCCGAGAACGTACTCAACATATTCATAAAGATAATGCAACATTCATAGAAACACAGATAACAACTTAGACATGCATTCATGCGATCATTACCATAACAACAAGACGTAAAGAATTCACCTCCACGGGAAACCACGTCCACGGGAAGTGTTTCATATATTAACTCAAAGGAAACTTATACAATAATGCTGCGCACACAGCTGCAGCCTTAGATCTTTCCAGGAAACTCCATGCACACAGCTGGGAGCCCTTCTCTCGATCTAGTCTCTTCCTATATAGAGATTACAATAGTTCAGACGTCGACTCAGACTGTCTGCAACTCAGGGATTAACTCCACGGCTATCCTGACTCTAACTCTTCTTCTAACAACACAATAGAAGACTGAATGGCTAGCTTACTAGCGGACTGACTGAAAACCACTAACTAGCTAACCTTCTCCCTTATCAATTATACATATATATAGGTGGCCATGACGGTCACACCTTTACAATAATGTGGGCCTTTCCCAACAGTAATCCCCAAAAACCCTAACCACGCACATGGCTAGGTGTACTGTAGGCGCCGCTTGCAGTCACGTCTCCGCTTCCTGCAGGTTCCGTGACTTCCGGCGTAGATTGCGGGTATGGGTGCCTTGTCCTTCGCCTTCAATGCTTTGGTCCGTTGCTCCTCCTTGATCCGAGCAACCATAACTTCTGTACTTAGCCTTAATGAGGGTAGCTGAGCCCTCTACTCCGTCGCTTCATTCATTATGGTAGCTGAGCTTTCTATTCAGCCACATTCATTATTCAAAATTAGCACTTTCCCTTCAACACTTGTGCTTTTTCCTCAAAATTCGTAGCTTTTACCATAGCTGCGTCCTAGGCTCCAACACAGGGATATCCCGAGAACTGCGAATGGTAGCCCTTTGGTTACTGAATGGATTTCGGTATTCCACTCAGGCTTCCAGAACCATCCTCGCGACTTCAACCCTCCTAGGGGAGAGGCCTTCCCATAAACCGGTTGTGACCGTGCCAATAAATACTAGGAGATTTTAGCTCCCTAAAGGACAACAACTATGTCTCAGATGTAATAACTGAGGGTTGTTATTGGAACACCTATCCCTTCAATACTACCTAGCTACAAAATTCTTTTAGTGTTCCCCAAGTGGGGTTAAAAGTGGGTTGAAATTAGGGTAAGTTTTAAGGCTCAGTTTAAAATTAGTGTTTGAGTGGGTGCACGTGTGATATTTTAAACTGAAATTGAAAAAGTAAATGCTAAGTATTCAAAAAACAAAGGATCTTTTGAAATAAAAAGCAAATATTATGACTTTTTCAATAAATGGAAATTAAATGCTTTACAAAGACTATTCAAAAAATGAAGGATCTTTTGAAATAGGAAAGCAAATAATAAAACTTCTTTACGAAATAAATGGATTTCTTTTAAAATTCTGCTATGGGAAAAAATATCAAAGAAGTAAACAGTAAAATTTTTTAATCTAGATAAAATGCAATCAAATCCTTCTTTCAATTTCTAAAAATATTTAAAAATACTTTTTCACATGTGCATTCTAAATAGTAAAATTTTTCTATGGCTGTAAAAAATGCAGGATTTCTAATACTGGAAAATGTGCTATGTGGGCAGAAAATACAGTAAGAAATTAATTTTTTAAATGATTCGGCCGAATGAAAAAATTAGCATCGTGGGTTTTGATAGAATAGCTACGATGGGCCGTGCGGGTTTTTGTCGCACAGTCGTGATGGGCAGCGCGGGTTTTGACCGCGAAGCCGCGATGTGCAGCGCGGGATTTCGTCACATAGTCGCGATGTGCAGCGTGAAAAAGGTCCGCGAAGCCGCGATGTGCAGTGCGCTAACGGGCCGCGAAGCCGCGGTGAACTGCGTGGAAAAAAGCCACGCAGTCGCGATGAGCCGCGCGACTGTTGGGAAAAACGCCGCGAGGCGAAAGCCATACGCGGATGCCGAAAAATGAACTCAAAAATTGAGAATTTCGGGCTGTTAATGGCTAAAAAATGGGCCAAGATCTAGAACAGCAATGGATCTGCTGTCTAGGGTGGCAGATCTATGAATTAAACTACCTAATACTATTAAAAACTAAGATCTAAAGCAAAAGTGAGATCTAAAGATTCGAAAAGCAGCGGAGTCGCCAAAAACTGTTGGCTTGGTTTTGCAACCAAGCTTAGTGCTATGGGCACCTGCTAACTAGTAGCAACAGTTTCAATAGAAATAAATAACAATAAACTAAATCTAAACTAAATTAAACTAGCATGTGCATTTTGAATTAAAAAACAAGAACAAGAAACATAAGAAATAATTTTGTATTAAAAAATGAGGGCAAGCAAATGCTTGCAATAAGAATACCTTCGATTGATGAAGATATTTGGGAAGCTCCAATGGTGAGCAACTCCAATCTCCAATGGGTCCTTTCTCCAAGGTTTCTACAATGGCCAAAAACTCAAGGGAGATTTTGGCAGCATGAGGATAGGAATATGGATGGATGTGAAATGAGGAGCCCCTACAACCTTTTTATAGGTTTTGGTGGTGGGGAATACCATTTGTGGTTTTGTGGAAACCAATGGTATTGACCAACATGGTTTAGGTACTTTTTCCTCCTTTTTTCCTTTTTGAATAAAATTAATATTTTTATTCCCTTTTTAATATTTTGGGAATTTGGACCTTTTTTGAGGGTTTTTTATGTTTTTTTAGGAAAATTAATATTTTTGAGTGGGAAAAAGGGGTGTACTCAGATCTTTTGGTGACCTTTTGTTGGCTTCAGAGGCTCAGATGGTGGAAAAGTAGACAAATGGGTCATGTGAATAAGGAAATGAGATAGTGAGCACTTTTTAGGTGTTAATAGTGCTGCGACACATAAATGTTCCTGGGGTACTCTTTCTGGTATTGCTATGTAGTATGTAATCAGTCCTCATATATCTGATAGGTTGAGCTGTGTGCTCGTAATCAGTCCTGGGATGAGGTATTACTACAGAGACATGTAATCAGTCCTGGAGATCCGAGAGGTTGAGCTGTGTGCTCGTAATTAGTCCTGGGATGCTCTTTAGAGATCTTGCCGATTGTGCTGTGGCACATAAATGTTCCTGGGATGCTCTTTAAAGGTTTTGTCTATCCACATGTAATCAGTCCTGGAGATCCGAGAGGTTGAGTTGTATGCTTATAATAAGTCCTGGGATGCTCTTTAGAGATCTTGCCGATCGTGCTACGGCACATAAATGTTCCTGGGATGCTCTTTAAAGGTATTATGGAGGAGATGCATGTAATCAGTCCTGGGAGATCTTATCGGTCGTGCTTAGGCACAGAAATGTTCCTAGGATACTCTTTCCGGTATTGCATCCACACATAAAATTAGTCCTGAGAGGCCACCTCTATCAGACTGTTCGCACAGATGATGAAGATCTACAGGTGGTGGGCCTACATCTAATATGAGAAAGGACTGGCTCTGTAGAACTTCCTATGACGAGTAGAGTCAGAGATTGGTTGAGATAGTATCAACAGTGACGATGATGATGACGATGATCCCGAGAAGAAGACTTGTCTAGCAGAACTGTGTCGAGAAATACCTTCCTAGTTAAGAGGGAGTGTTGATGTATATGTAACTTCGGAATGTATTTCATCTATGTATTTTATATATATTTATTGTACCCTTATAAGAGATGTGTTATTCCTCTATAAGGAAGTGTCGTCATGTGGATTGACAAGTGTCGCAAGTGTGTGTACTTGTCGATGGGTTATTAGACCACCATGTGTGGGGTCGGCCCTAAAATATATACTATATTGTGGATGTATCTAGATAGACAAGTTGGCCCCATAGTGTAACTAGGCAAACAGGTTAAGTATAAATAGAGATCAGGAGTTCTCTATTTGAATCATTCGGAAAAGATATATCTCTCTCACTCAGAAAGTGGCGCACTAGTGAGGAGGAGGATCGTCTGCTCTAGGAGACTATCTCAAGTGTATTTTGGTTGTACTTTGGTTGAGCCATTGCTCTCTCTATCTCTGAGGAAGTTGTGGGGTTTTTCACCTTAGGGTTTTCCCCATGGAAACTCTGTGTCTCTTGTCTCTCATGCTTTTGATTCTTGTGATGCTTGTCATGCTTATTGTGATTGTTATGCATTGATATACTGTATATGTTATTCTCTCAGTAAAGATCCAAGAGTATTGTGAATTAATGCTCAAAATTTAACATGGATTAATAAAATTGATCGTTTTAACAGTCTTACAGAGGGAAAATACAAGCTGGGATCATTTTCTATTTTGGTCGGGGTTTACCACCAAACAGGGTGAGCATGTAAAGAAGGTTTTGTCCAATAAGCACTCTGGTTTTATTAAGAAATTCAAGAAAGATATGTTTGAAGATTTAGTAGAAGGTAGTTCTCAGAAAAATGATCAACAAGAAGAATCTAAAAACCTTGATGATGAAGAACAGAAGAAAGCATTTGAAGATGAGCACGAGGACATGTTGAAAGATGAAGTAGTGTAAAAGGCAAATGATTCGAATCCTGAAGAAGTTTTAAGTTCAACAGAGCTGAAGAAGAGTGTTGTTCTTGAAAAAGAGATTTTAACTTTAATACCTCTTGCAGCTAATACAAATTAAAAGATTTTGCAAATTCTTGATTTTAAAGTACATGTAAAGTCTCTCATGGAGCTGGAAAGACCAAGATGGAGGCCAAATACAAGAGCTGCAAATAAGCTCAGGATGAATATGAAAAGAATTTTGAATCCCAAGTTGAAGAAGGAGAAAGCTACTATTATCCAGGACTCTTCAAGTGATGAAGATAAAGAAAGTAGAGAGGAATTGAAGTTACAATAGGGTCAAATGGGTATAGAAGAAGACCACCCAATGTTACCATAATCACTTGAAGAATGCCATGAAGTTTTAGAAGAGGAAGTACTTGCTCCCAGTATGGAAAAAGGAATGACATCAGGGGTTTCATTTGCAAATACAACAATGAAGACTAGGCAAGATGAAGACTTAATTTTTAGGAAGCTGAATATTCCATGGTCATCATACCAAGATTCGATCTTACCTAAAGAGGTGCATATGGACTCTGAAGCTGAAAATCTCAGGAATTTTTCTCAACAACATAAGTCACAAATACAATTCCTAAATGAATCCAATGACAGGCTCGTGACAACAAATAAGATATTAAGGGAGGATTTGGAAGATATCAATGCACATTATCAAGAGCTAATAATAGTGGCAAAATAAGCTATGAGAAGAAAGATGGAAGCAGAGATTCAAAGTGAAGATCTAAGCAAGCAAATTCATGATTTAAACAAGCAAATTCATGATTTAAACAAGCAAAATAAAGTGTTTTCAAGTAGAGTTAAAATCTTGGAGACAAAGCAAGCTCGAGACCAAAAGAAATCCCATGCACTAGAAGGGATAGCCATGCTAGCAGAAACTGCTAAGCAGTTATGAATGCCACCTAATGTCCAACTATTCAAGTATTTCATTTTTTTATAATGTATATAGTTGTTAATAGCATGTTTTCTTTAAAGATTCGAAGTTAGCATATAACTACTTAATGTAACTGCCTTGAGGTTAGACCTAAAGGTAGTTATGAAACTGCCCTATTTTGTAAATGATAAAAGAAGAAAATTTTAGTTTAGTAGGGTTGGATTTTTGTTTCAAGAAGGCTTATAGAGTTAAGGATATTGGATGCATATTCAGACTGATACATATAACTCTCATGTAAGTTTTTGAAGACCGAGACTGATTTATATACAGATTGAAGCCACTGTATCCTATCTATTGATTTTGTTTTGTTGATGTATATGTAACTTTGGAATGTATTTCATCTATGTATTATTTTACTCCTATAGAGATGTATTATTCCTCTATACGGAAGTGCCATCATTTGTATTAATAAGTGTCACAAGTGTCGTAACTTGCTGATGGGTTATTAGACCACCTATTGAGGGGTCGGCCCAGATTAATGTAACCTGGGGTTATTAGGCTGAGTTAGACAAGTCAACTCCATAAGTTTATTAGGTAGGATAGGATAAGTATAAATAGATATGAGGAGATCTCTATTTCATTCACCTCATTACTCACTCTTCTATCACTCAGAAAGTGGCGCACATGTGAGAGGGAGGATCAGTTGCTAGGAGAAGTCTATCTCTTGTACTTTGGTTGTATCATTGCTCATTCTATATCTGAGGAAGTTGTGGGGTTTTTCACCTTTATGGTTTTCCCCAGTGAAACTCTTTGTGTCCATTGTCTTATGTGATTTCTTGATACGCTTGATACATGCTTGATATAATTGATATGTTGTACATGTTATTCTCTCAGTAAAGATCCTAGAGTATGTTGAATTAATGCTCAAATCTAACATTGTATCAGAGCTTTCCTGAGAAGAAGACATTGTGCAGTGGCAGAAACTAGGGTTTCTTGTTTATTGGGTTTCTCTCCATATATTTTAGAAAATAAGTAAGGTAGATTGAGTCTACTCATCAAGGAGAATCATTATGTCCAATCAAAATTCAATTCTGAGCACTTTCAGTTTTGGCCCTAAAAATTAGGGTTTCCTAAAAAATAGGAATTTCTGAAATCTGAAGACATAGCTGGAAGCTCCTTGCAACAATCGAAGTTTAGAGCTTTGGATCGATATTTGTGGTTGGGTGAAACTCTGGGAAACTCAAACCCTAATTCAGGGTCCTTCCTAGTGAATCTGAGAGATTGAAAAGAATTTCTAAAGGGTGAAACTTTGCAGTTTTCGAATTCTGAGTATACTAGGCTAATCAGCTCATCAAGGCGCATCTTTCTATACTTTCAGAAGTTTGAAATTCACATTTTTTATTTTTAGGGTTTCTCTGTCAAACCCTAGTGTGGGACGAGATCCAGTTTTGAGCAAGACAAGTGGTAAGACCTAAAACTTTTCTATTTCCATTTGAAGTACTCTTTAAAGATGTCTCACCACAGCAAGATTGAGGATAAGCTTGAAGGGGTTGATAACTTCCGAGCATGGAAGTATAGGATTGGGTTAATACTAGAAGAAAATGAGTTGGACACTTATATAAGTGAAGAGGTCCCTATCCCAGAGGGAGAAGAGGCTAAGGCTCTTCACAAGAAGAGCTTGGTCAAGGAAAAGAGGATCATTGTTGATTCTATCAAATATCATCTCATACCCCATGTGCCTTCCCTAAAGACAACAAAGGAGATGTTTGATTCCTTGACCAAGCTATTTGAAGGGAAGAACATAAATCAGAAGATGACCCTGAGGAATCAATTGAAGAATGTCAAGATCCAGAATGCAGAGACTATGCAGTCCTATTTCTCAAGGGTCTCCCAGATAAAAGAACAACTTGAAGATGTGGGAGAAGATATCAAAAATTTAGAAGTGGTAATGACCACTCTTAATGGCCTTCCTAGGTCATGGGATTCCTTCATCCAAGGGATTTGTGCTAGGAAGAAACTTATCACTTTCAATAGACTGTGGGAAGAATGCTCACAGGAAGAAGCTTGAATTGTAGATTGAGAAGATAAGATGGGGAATGAATACCAAGATCTCACAGCACATTCCAAAATTCATGGTGACAAGAAGGCTCACCATCATGGAAAGACAGAAAGACATCACCATCAGAATCAGAGAGGTAGTCCCAAACCTCGAAGGAACATGTCCTATGTCCATTGCTATACATGTGATGAGAAGGGACACTATTCCATAGATTGTCCCAGAAATAAGAAAGATGGTTCTCACAAAAGGAAGAACTTCAAAAGAAGACATCATGCTCATGCTACAGAGGATGATGAACCTCCCAGGAAGAGGGCTAGAGAAGATAGTGAAGATTCTTCTAGTGATGAAGAATATGTTTTGATTTCTGCTCTCACTGGAACCATTACTCATGGAAGTAATGATTGGCTTATAGATAGTGGGGCTTCTAAACACATGACAAGATTCAAGGAATCCTTTATGAACCTATCTGAACATGAATAATCCCACAAGGTGAATCTTGGGGATGACTACCAGTATCCAATAAAAGGGAGTGGTGAAGCCTCCTATAAACTAGACTCTGGAAAGTCTATGAAGATGAAAGATGTACTATATGTTCCAGGTCTCAAGAAGAATATACTCTCCATATCTGCATTGTATGCAAAAGGCACGAGGGTTGCATTTGTAGAAGGCCAAGTCCTAATGTGGCCAAAGGGTAAGACTATTGATGATGCAGTGGTGATTGGAGAGAAAGAGGGAGGGTTATATAAACTGAAGGGCCAACCAGAACAAGCCATGGTCCATGACTTAGTAGAGCCAAGTGAACTTTGGCATAGAAGGCTTGCACACATGCACTATAGGGCATTACCAATTGCAAGCAAAGTGGTAGAAGGTCTTCCTGAAATATAGGCAAAGCATGAAGGCATTTGCAAAGGTTGTACAAAGGGAAAGAACATGAAGAAGACATTTCAAAGCAGTGAAAGCAAGACAAAAGGAATATTGGAAATCATCCACTCTGATGTTTGCGGTCCGATGTCATCCAGTTCTCTAAGTGGGTATGTATACTATGTTTCTTTCATTGATGATTTCTCTAGGAAGACTTGGGTTTACTTCTTGAAGAACAAAGATGAAGTGTTTGACAAGTTCAAGGAATTCAAAGCCTTGATAGAAAACCAAACTGACATGAAAATCAAGATCTTCAGATCAAACAATGGTGGAGAATTTACTTCAAGAGACTTCAAGAATCTATGCAGTGATTCGAGGATTAAGAGGGAGTTGACTACTCCTTACAATCCATAGTAGAATGGGGTTGACAAAAGGAAGAATAGAACAATTATGGAAGCAGCTAGGGAAATGATCCATGACCAAGATATACCTATGCACTTATGGGCTAAAGTAGCAAGGACAGTTGTATATGTGCAAAACAGAACACCTCATAAGATACTTGACAACAAAACACCAGAAGAAGTATTCACTGGTAAGAAACTAGAAGTTAGCCATCTCAGAATATTTGGTTGTCCAACATACATTCACATCCCAAAAAAAAAGAGGTCAAAGCTAGATCCTTCAGGAAAGAAGGGTATATTCGTGGGTTACAATGAAAGCTTGAAGGCTTACAGAATCTACTTCCCAGGATTCAAGAAGATTGATATTAGTAGGGATGTAACATTTGATGAAGGCTCAACATACATCAAATCAAGGAAAACAACAATTGAAGATAATGAAGAACCCAGAATATCCAGAACTCAAGACTCCACCATGAATGAAGCAGTTCCTGAAGAAGATCATGAAATGGAAGATCCACAACAACCTGTAGATCCACCTCGTGAGAAGGGATCTCACAAGAGGTAAGTAGCATGGGCTAGAGAGCTCATCCAAGATACAAAAAGGTTTGGTATTCTAGAATAAGAACACGGAGAAAGGAAAAGGACAAGATCACATACCAGCTATGTTGCTTTACTCTGTGACATAATGAACAAAGAACCTCCCAATTATGAAGAAGAAGAAGAAAAGAAAGAATGGAAGGATGCCATGATCAAGGAATACCAGTTGATCATGAAAAATGATGTTTGGGATGTGGTCCCAAGACCAGATGGGAAGTCTGTGGTGACTTCCAAGTGGATCTATAAGATCAAGCATGCTGCAGATGGTAGCCTAAATAAATACAAAGCAAGGTTTGTAGATTGTGGCTTCTCCCAGAAAGAAGGGATTGATTATGAAGAGACCTTTGCTTCTGTGGCCAGATACACTTCCATTAGATCAGTACTTGCTCTGGCTGCAGTGATGAAATGGAAGGTACACTAGATGGATGTCAAGACAACTTTCTTGAATGGTGTAGTTGAAGAAGAAGTGTACGTGGAGCAGCCACTCGGGTTTGAGACACATGACCGAGAGACACATGTGTGCAAACTGAAGAAAGCCCTGTATGGTTTGAAACAGGCACCCAGGACTTGGTATGGCAGGATAGATGGCTTCCTATCCATTTTGGGCTTTACCAAGAGTAAAGCGGATTCCAACCTTTACTACTAGATTGAGGAATTCAATCCTATGATTCTACTATTGTATGTAGATGACCTATTTCTAACAGGTGAGGATAGATTGATTTCTGATACGAAGAAGAAGCTTGCTGCCGACTTCAAGATGAAGGACTTGGGTATGATGCAATACTTTCTTAGTATGGAGGTGTGGCAGAGTGCAGATGGAGTCTTCCTTGGACAAAGGAAGTATGCAGTAGAGATATGGAAGAGGTTCAGGATGATGGACTCCAAGGCCATGGCCACACCTATGGAATCAAACCTGAAGCTTTTGTGTGATGCTTCATCCGAGTCGGCTGATGCTACATTGTATTGTCAGATGATTGGGTCCTTGATGTATTTGACGAATACAAGACCAAATATTTCCTTTGCGGTAAACAACTTGAGCCAATACTTGACAGATCTGAGACATGTTCACCTGAGAGCTGCAAAGCATATTCTGAGGTACCTCAAGGGTACAGTTGATTATGGGTTCAAGTATGAGGCGAATCAGAAGTTTAACCTGGAGGGTTATGTTGATTCAGATTGGGAAGGTAGTTCCATGGATCGGAAGAGCACTTCAGGGTGCTTCTTCAGTATGGGATCCGGTATGATCTCTTAGTTTAGCAGGAAGCAATCCTATGTGGCACTGAGTACAGCCGAAGCAGAGTATGTCGCAGATTGTTCGGCTAGTTGTGAGGCAGTATGGATTAGGAAGCTACTGTCTGATCTGTTTGATCTCCAGCTGAGTGCTACTCGTATATATTGCAACAACCAGAGTTGTGTGAAGTTGTCGGAGAACCCAGTGTTCCATGACAAGTCGAAGCACATTGAGATCAAGTATCACTATATCAGGGATATGGTGCAGAGAGGAGCAGTGAAGCTCCTGTATATTGCGATGGACGAGCAGATAGCCAATGTGTTGACCAAGCTGCTTTCCAGAGTGAAGTTTGAATACTTCAGAGGGAGACTTGGTGTACTTCAGATCGAGATACCTTCCAAGGGGAAGTGATGAGTCCGGAGACACAGATGCACACAGGGCCATTCTCACATGGTTAGAGGAAAGGCCTTCTATGGTGAGATGTAAGGGCTGGGCCATTTTCAAATGATTAGAGGAAATTACTTCCATGGTGAAATGTAAGGGCTGGGCAGAGCCATTCTCACATAGTTAGAGGAAAGTCCTTCTATGGTGAGATGTAAGGGGTTATCCATTTTCACATGGTTAGAGGAAAGTCCTTCCATGGTGAAATGTAAGGGCTGGGCGGAGCCATTCTCACATAGTTAGAGGAAAGTCCTTCTATGGTAAGATGTAAGGGCTGGGCCATTCTCGCATGGTCAGAGGAAATTCCTTCCATGGAAAGATGTAAGTGTTGGGCATGGATTTTCCGACATGGTCAGAGGAAAGTCATTCCATGGTCGTGATGTAATTGCCGAGCTTTTCCGACATGGTTAGAGGAAAGTCCTTCCATGGTAGTGATGTAATTGTTGTAGCCGTTCCGACATGGTCAGATAAATGTACTTCCATGGTCGTTGATGTAAGTGCTATGAGCCTTTCCCAGATGGTCAGAGAAAATTCCTTCCATGCTAGTGAGTGTAAGTGCTAAGCCTTTCCCGGATGGTCAGAGGAAAGTCCTTCCATGTCAGTGAGTGTAAGTGCTGTGTGTGTGCATCTGGGTTGTGCTCCGTGGATGATGAAGATGATCTGAAAACGATGATGTGACAGTATGGTACACAGGTTTTACAGAGGCATATGATCAGTCCTGAGATGCTCTTGCAGGTTTTGCTGTGGTAGTATAATCAGTCTTGGGAGATCTTGCAGGTTTTGCAGAAGCAGTGTAATCAATCCTGTGGTGTACCTACTTGATGGCTTGCTCACAGAGATGTTTCCGATGTTCATCCAGCATGAAAAAGGGTTGGCTCTGTAGATGATGAAGACCTGCAGGTGTCGGGCCTACATCTAGTATGGAAAAAGACTATCTCTATAGAACTTCCTATGACGAGTAGATTGGATATTGATTGAGATAGAAGTAGTGATGATGATTCGATGACGATGATCCAGTGATGATGATCCAAAGAAGAAGACTTGTTCTTGTAGATCTGTGTCGAGAAATACCTTCCTAGTTAAGAGGGAGTGTTGATGTATATGTAACTTCAGAATGTATTTCATCTATGTATTATTGTACTCCTATAGAGATGTATTATTCCTCTATACAGAAGCGTCGTCATTTGTATTGACAAGTGTCACAAGTGTTGTAACTTGCTGATGGGTTATTAGACCACCTATTGAGGGGTCGGCCCTGATTAATGTAACTTGGGGTTATTAGGCTGAGTTAGACAAGTCGGCCCCATAAGTTTATTAGGCAGGAGAGGACAAGTATAAATAGAGATCGGGATATCTCTATTTCATTCACCTCATTACTCACTCTTCTATCACTCAGAAAGTGGCGCACATGTGAGGAGGAGGATCAGTTGCTAGGAGAAGTCTATCTCTTGTACTTTGGTTGTATCATTGCTCATTCTATCTCTGAGGAAGTTGTGGGGTTTTTCACCTTTATGGTTTTCCCCAGTGAAACTCTTTGTGTCCATTTTCTTATGTGATTGCTTGATATGCTTGATACATGCTTGATATAATTGATATGTAGTACATGTTATTCTCTCAGTAAAGATCCTAGAGTATGTTGAATTAATGCTCAAAATCTAACATGTTTATGGCTAGTTTGACCACTCAGCCTATGATTCATTTCCCGATTAAATTTTTATTCATGTGAATGCTCATATGTTGTGGTCAAAACCAATACTTTGCTTATGAATGTTTATGGTTTATGTTATCTTTTATACATTTATATCTCAATTCTTTGATGTTATTCCATGATTTAGTACCTGCATTAGTTTGATGATTGGTTACCTTCTTATGAATGAAACCTTCAAACCAAAAAATACAAAAACAAATTCTTCTTTCTTTAAACTATTTTTAAGATTGTACTAGCTTGTTCCCTTTGTACTCTAGGGACAATTTCTAGCACAAACATCTTTGGTGCCATTGTCAGGGACGGAAGTGAAGTATATATTCCCTGGGGTTTTATAATTGATCTGGTTTTGAGAGGTGAATGAGATCAGAAATCTTATTTCAGACTACATTTTCACCTAAAACAATAGTTCACAGTGGCTTCAAGAAGAATTGGGACACGAAAGAGACCTACTTCTCCACTACATTCAGGAGTGTTTGATCCAGAACAAATTTTGAAATAAGCTAGACAAATTTGAAGATCTAAATCTTCTCCTTCTTTTTTCACTCCTGATTGCTCACAGCCAATATCCTCATTTGCTTGTTCAGAACCTAAACCAGAAGAGGAAAACAAGGACTTACCATGGTTTTCTCTAATAACTGAAATTGGTATTCAGCATCTCACTAGTCCATTTTCTTCTCAAACAATTAAAACTGAACTGTCTAGTAGGATTCCCTTGTTTCAGTTTAAGCCTTGTAAGTTTTCTTTTCAGTCAATCTTGAGTACAGTTAGTAAACCTCTTTCTTCATCAAACCAAAGTAGCTCTAAGATGGCAGGATAACAACCTCTTGACATGATGGACCGAATGGTAGCTGCCAGAAATGCTCCCCTAGTTCTACCTCAGCTCCTAAATACTCTTCCTGGAGGAGACTATCAGAAGTACCTTCCCAGATTTAAAGGTCAGGGTGAAATCACTGTTGAGGAGCATTGGAATGCATTTCTCAGTTATGCAGACAATCAAAATATTGAACATAAAGATGTGTGGATGGGAATGTTTGTACATAGTTTAGATGGGGAACTAAGGAAATGGTTTCAAGAATTTCCAGCAAATTCAATAACTCTGATTGAGGAACTTCAACAAATGTTTATAAGACAGTGGGGGGACACTAAATATCACACTTATTACATTACAAAGTTTGCAGCTTTGAAAAGGAAAAAATATGAGACTGTAGCAGACTTCTTTAAACGTTTCAATAAGATGTATGGAAGAATCCCAGCTGAAACTAATCCTTCTGAAACCTCAACCAAACTAACCTATGCAAATTCCTTTGACCATGATTTTTCTTTACATTTAAGAGAAAGAAGGTCAGTGACTCTATTGAATATGTAGGAAGCTTCCCTATAGGTTGAATCAAATATTTTAGCTTCGAATAGGATTAAACATCAATCAGATTATCAAATGCATGACCGGAAGGGTAAAAGTGAAATAATACCATCAGCTTCTACATCAAAGGCAGGAGATAGTCAAATAGATGAAATAAATAAATTGGTTAGAAACTTGACTACAAAAGTGAATAAGCTGGAATTGGATAAGAATCCAAATAAACCTACACATGAAGTAGAAAGAAATCCTAATCAGTTTAGGCGTCCATTTGTTCCTAGATTCATCCCTAGAGAAAGAAGAAACAATGACATACAGAGGGAAAGAAGGCAAAATGATGATCAAAGAGTTCCTCCTCCATTCCAAAATAATTTGATAGATGAAGTTGAAGAAGTTGAAGATTTGCAGTATGAAGACTTAAGTCAGAATTTAAATTATTTTGGAGAGCTGTCATCAAAGGGTTTCCTAACTGAAAATAGTTATCACAATTCTGAGTTTTTTTACTCATATATTCATCAGGAGGAAAATGGTTATAGCTCTGAAGTCTTAGCTGGTATGTTTGAATCTAAGCCAAAGAAGTCTTATGACTTAAGATCAGGACCAAAACAAACTATTCAGATTCCTAAAAATAAGATAACTCCTCCTGGTAAACACTTACCTAATCAAGCACTGGATAAAATACAAAATCATGGTAATCAAACCAAAGCTGCAGAGATTGAAGAAAGTAACAAGGGTGTGCAAACTATTAATTTTGAAAATAAATTGTGTAAGGTCAAGATTCCAACACCTTTAACTGAATTGATGAAAACTTCCTGTTATAGAGATCCTGTATTTAAAATTCTGAATTCACAAGCTAATCATTTCCCTTCAGATACTGTGAATTTACAAGAAGAACATCCTACAATCCTTCTTGGTTCTGCCTCATCTGATAAGCCTGAGAGTAATTCTAACTTTCCTCCACCTTTTTATATAACCTTTATTGTCCATGATCAAATGATTCATAATTTCCTGTTAGATTCTAGAGCCTAACATAACCTGATTCCTAAAGCAGTCATGGAGGACCTTGGTCTGAGTGTTATGAAACCTTACCATGATTTATTTGCATTTGATTCTAGAGCAGTGAAGTGCCTTGGGGTAATTAAGGATCTCGTAGTAATCCTTGCTCAAATTCCTATGAAGAGTGTGATTATGGATGTCGTGGTTGCTGATATTTCACCCAAATTTGGCATGTTACTTTGAAGGTCTTGGGCAAAGAAGATAGGGGGTACATTGTAGATGGATCTAGCATATGCAACCATTCTATTTTTTGGGGGACAACACGGAAGATTGTATATATAAGTGCAATGGATTTCATAGTAAGTGATGATAAAAACCCAACTAATCACCCCATTTATGCTGTAGATGAGGATTTGGGATCTTGCATGTTACATTTCTGTAATGGAAATACAAATGACATATTGCAAGTAGAAAAAGAAGTACCAATCTAACCTGTTGTTGAACATCGGGGTGAATTATGGCAAATGCATTTTGATGGATCATCATCTAAGGAAGTGGCTGGAGCCGGTATTGTTTTGGTTTCCCCAGGTGGGGAGGTGATCTATTTGATGTATAAATTGGAATTTTTTAATACTAACAACACAGTTGAGTGTGAAGCACTGATACTTGGGTTGAGAGCTGCAAAGGATTTTGGGATTCAATACCTTTCTATTTTTGGCGACTCTGAGCTAGTGGTCGAGCAGGTAAAGGACAAATATCAATTAAAACATGATTGGTTGAAGGTATATAGAAATGAAGCATGGGATGTGATTGATAATTTTTTCATAACATTCAATATTTCCTTTATTCTCGAGGAGTAGAATCAAACTACAGATTCATTGGCTTTGGCAGCCACACATTTAAAAATTCCAAAACACACTCAGTTGAAGTATCTGATTGAAGTTAAGTACAGGCCTGCAGTACCAAACAATATTAAACAATAGAGAGTTTTTCAGGATTATTTGGAAATTAGAAAATTCTTAGAGTTGACTGGAGAGTTTTCTAATTCGTTGATTGACCAAGAACAAGATGATGAAGTAGATGATATTACTACATACATAGAAAATACAATAGCTGAACACAAGATTATTCAATTGAAGGGAAACTTCATTCCTAAAGGTTTGGTTCCCCTTGAGAGGATCTTTACAAAAGATGACACTTTACAAACTCCTGCTATGCAATCTTTGAAAGAGAACATTATAAGTTGTAATATTGGTACAAAAGATCAGCCCAAGATGGTAAAGGTTTCCAAGTCTTTGCCTATTGAAGAATGGAATAGATTTGTAAATTTTTTGAAGGAGTTTATTGATATTTTTTCCTAGTCTTATAAAGACTTAAAGATTTATGACAACGGCATAATTCAACATAAGGTTCCTTTAAAACCTAATGTAAAACCTTTTAGAAAAAAATTGAGAAGAATTAACCATGCTTTGCTTCCAGTCATAGTGAAAGAAGTTAAAAAGCTATTGGATGCAAAAATAATAGTTCCACTAAGATATTCATCATGGGTGGAAAATCTTGTTCCAGTGCGTAAAAAGAATGGAGAGATTAGATTATGTGTGGACTTTCGTAACTTGAATAGAGATTCATTGAAGGATAACTATCCATTTCCCAAGATTGAACAAATTTTGTAGAAAGTGGTGGGTGCTCAGAGGATTTCAATGGTTGATGGATTCTCGGTCTATAATCAAATTGCTGTGCATCCAGATGATAGGGAGAAAACAACATTCACTACCCCTTGGGGTACATTCATGTATGACAAGATTCTGTTTGGTTTGATGACTGTTGGTGCAACTTTTCAAAGAGATATGGATATAGCCTTTGTTGGAGAAAATGAAAAATTCGTTGTAATTTATCTCGATGATATCACTGTGTTTTCCAAATCTAATGAAGAGCATTTGAAACATCTCAGACAAACTTTTGTGAAGTTTAGGAAATTTGGACTGTCTTTAAATCCGACAAAATCACATTTTGTTGTTCACGAAGGTAAGATTTTGGGACATTTAGTTTCAGCAAATGGGATTAGGATAGATCCTGAAAGAGTTAAGGCTATTCTCAAGATTAGTATTCCTAGAAGTAAGAAAGATGTCCAATCTTTTATTGGAAAAATCAATTTCTTGAGATGGTTCATTCAAAACTTTGTTGAAACAATCAAACAGATAACATCTATGTTGAGAAAGGATCAGGAGGTGAAGTGGACAACAGAATCCAGAGATTCATTTGAGAAGATCAAACGACATTTGACAGAAGCCCCAGTGTTGGTAAGCCCTAATTTTACGAAAGAATTCTTTACTTTCTCCTTTGCATCTCAGGATACTATAGTAGTAGTTTTACTACAAAAAAATGTTGATAGATTGGAGCAGCCCAATGCTTTCTTTATTAAAACTCTTAGAGATTCAGAATTGAAATATATTCCATTAGAAAAGCAAGCATATGCACTGGTTAAAGCCTTGAAGTTTTTCAGAATTTACATTTTTCATTCGAAGATTATTGCTTATGTACCTAATGCTGCCATTAAGGAAATTTTGACACAACCAGACAGTGAAGGTAAGACGGGGAGATGGATTGTGAAGATTATGGCATATGATGTAGAGATAAAAGCTACTAAGCTAGTCAAAGGATATGGTTTGGCTAAATTATTGGCTGATTCAAATTGTGAAGCTCTTGGTCTTCATTTAGTGGCAAGTCAGCCAACACAGGAGGAATTGCAAATGAAACAAAATGAAGAACAGACCATGGATAAATATGCAGAATCAGAGTGGTATGCTGATATAGTTCACTTTTTATTGCATTTGCAATGTCCTGCTCATTTTGATAAGAAGGCATCCAGATCATTGAAATTAAAGGCCACTAAATATTGTTTGGTAAATCAACAGTTATACTGGAAAGATCCAGGTGGAGTGTTACTCAGGTGTTTGGAAAGGTCACAAGCATAAGAGGTCATTTCATAATTGCATGAAGGTTCTTGTGGGGGTCGCAAGTATTGGAAATCTACAACCTATAAGATGATTAGATGTGGATATTACTGGCCTTCTTTATTTTCAGATGTGTATCAATGGGCAAGAGCTTGTATTCAATTTTAAAAAAATGATGGTAAGTAGAAACTTATATCCCTACCACTAAAGCCTATTGCAGTGAATGCTCATTTTCAACAATGGGGATTAGACTTCATAGGTGAAATAAATCCTTCCTCTAGTGGTCAACACAGACGGATACTAACAGCTACATATTTCTTTACTAAATGGGTGGAGGCAATTCCAACACATAATGCAATTGATAAGGTCATCATGAATTTTATACAAGAAATTTTTTTGAGTAGATTTGGTTGTCCTCAGAAGTTGTTGACTGGTAATGCTCTAGCTTTTAAGTCAAAAGAAATGGCTGGCTTTTGTGAACAAAATGGAATTAACCTGAGAAATTCTACACCCTATTACCCCCAGGGTAATGGATTAGCAAAGTCATCAAACAAAAAAATCATTCAGAGTATAAAAAAGTTAAACCAAAACAAGAGATCTTGGGATTCAATGCTAAAGTACACTCTTTGGGAAGATAGGATAAACACCAAGAAAGCAATAGGCTTATCTCCATTTTAGTTGGTGTATGGTACTGATGCAGTTTTTCCTTTCAATTAGTTATTCCAGTAATGAAATTTTTCCAAGATAGTCAAGAAGAACCTAATGATCTTCAAAGAAGAATTTTCTCATTGGTTGAATTGCAGCAAGAACGAGAAGCTCTAGCAGAAAAGGCTCAAACATGCAGAAATAAAATCAAAGGAAGATTTGATAAGAAGGTAAAAGAAGATATTTTCTCTCATGGTGGCATGGTGCTTAGATGGGATGCTAGGAGAGACCAGAGGGGTCATCATGGTAATTTTGATAATTTGTGGCTAGCTCCCTTCATAATTTCAAAGATTTTGGAAAATAATACTTTCATACTGCAGACTCTAGAAGGTGAAGAATTGTCCAATCCAGTCAATGGACGATTCCTCAAACACTTTTACAGTTATTGAAAGTGAAAGAAATTACAATCATTGTACATACCAATGAGAATTAAGACTCCAATTACCCAATGGAAGTTTGCAGAATAAAAGGAGAACTTTCAGTTTAGATTGCAGAAGGCACTGGTCTACAGGTTCTTGAAACCTCAAAAGGAGGCTTTCATCCCTCAGCAGGAGCCAGATGTTAGCATTGAAATTGTTCTCAATTTTTATGTGTTTCTTTTAAATTGTTTGTTCCTTATGTACTTTTCATTTGATTTTATCTTGAATTTTAATGATCTTGAATACCTTTTTATTTTTTATATGTTATAGTTTTTTGTTTTAATTTATTTTATCTTGAGTGGCTTATTAAGTATTATATGTCTTTTCAAAGTCTTCAAATACTTATTGAAAGTTTACTTTAATGCTTATATCCAAAGTCTAACTTTCATTTTGAGCTTGTTTTCCAAATCTTTCATGTTGAGGTATTCACGCAGCACAAAATCCAAATCACATGCACTAGAGTGCTGCAGGAATCCAAAATTATAGAAGAACGTGGTCAATTGAGCGCAAGTCATTCCAATTGCGTTTGATGATGCTAGGACACTTCCAGACACCTGTTCAATGTATCATGACACATGTAAGAACCTGTTGTGAGTATCATTAAGGAAATTGGGGATTTGAACTGCCACAATTTCAAGTTTGGGGTTACGAATTTCATAGTTGAGGACACCTATTTTGAAACTTCTTGAAGATTTTCACCCCATGTTCATTTCCAAGGAAGTAGATTGGTTAAATTTGCAGTAAATACCTGGGCAAGAGTGGAAGAATTAACAGATTCAAGCCTACGGATACATGTTTGGCCACGCAATTCCCAAAGTGTGCAGCGTTATTCAGGGCAACATGCTGATTTAGTTTTTTCGAGAAAATCACAGGTTTCAATGTGGAAGTTTCATATTTCGTTGCTCATAATCTCACTAGAAATGTTGTTCAGTTTAACACTTTTAAATTTGAGCTTACAGAAAGTTTAATTGTTGAAGCCATCGACACCACCAAGGATGGAGAATCATGGTTCAAAAAGACTCCTTTCGAGTTTTATCCAAATGATTTCTTGCTATAAGGTAACATAACCCTAAATTGAAGCAAAGGGGTTTACTTAACAAACTTTAAACCAGAATGGAGGGAAGCCATTGGAATTGTACATAGTTACATTACATGCGATGGTAGGTTCGCATCAGTGTTCAAGTATCATGTTAGGTTTTTGCTACATCTGAACCAACAATCCAGGGTGAACTTGCCATTTGTTTTACTCAAAAGCATTAAAAAAATGTCAAATAGAGTTAAAGGACATTCTGATCATACAAAAGAATCATTGTTTCATCATGGATTAATAAAATTGATCATTTTAACAGTCTTACAGAGGGAAAATACAAGCTGGGATCATTTTCTATTTTGGTCAGGGTTTACCACCGAACAGGGTGAGCATGTAAAAAAAATTTTGTCCAATAAGCACTTTGGTTTTATTAAGAAATTCAAGAAAAATGATCGTAAGGATTTAGTAGAAGGTAGTTCTCAGAAAACCGATCCACAAGAAGAATGTAAAAACCTTGATGATGAAGAACAGAAGAAAGCATTTGAAGATGAGCATGCGGGCATGTTGAAAGATGAAGTAGTGGAAAAGGAAAATGATTCGAATCCTGAAGAAGTTGTAAGTTCAATAGATCTAAAGAAGAGTGTTGTTCCTAAAAAAGAGATTTTAACTTTAATACCTCTTGCAACTGATACAAATCAAAATATTTTGCAAATTCTTGATTGTAAAGCAGATGTAAAGTCTCTCATGTAGATAGGAAGACCAAGATGGAGGCCAAATACAAGAGCTGCATATAAGCTTAGGATGAATATATGAGAAGAATTTTGAATCCCAAGTTGGAGAAGGAGAAAGTTACTGTTATCCAGGACTCTTCAAGTGATGAAGATAAAGAAACCAGAGAGAAATTGAAGTTACAACAGGGTCAAATGGGTATAGAAGAAGACCACCCAATGTTACCCGAATCACTTTAAGAATGTCATGAAGTTTTAGAAGACGAAGCTGCTCCCAGTATGGAACAAGGAATGACATCAGGGGTTTCATTTGCAGATACAACAATGAAGAATAGGCAAGATGAAGACTCAATTTTTAGGAAGCTGAATATTCCATGGTCATTAGATCAGGATTCGATCTTACCTAAAGAGGTGCATATGGAATTTGAAGCTGAAAATCTCAAGAAAGTTGCTCAACAACATAAGTCACAAATACAATTCCTAAATGAATCCAATGGCAGGATCGTGACAACAAATAAGAGATTAAGGGAGGATTTGGAAGATATCAATGCACATTATCAAGAGCTAATAGCAGTGGCAAAAGAAGCACTGAGAAGAAAGATGGAAGCAGAGAATCAAAGTGAAGATCTAAGCAAGCATATTCATGATTTAAACAAGCAAAATAATGTGTTGTCAAGTAGAGTTAAAATCTTGGAGACAGAGAAAGCTCGAGACCAAAAGAAATCTCATGCACTAGAAGGGATATCCATGCTAGCAGAAGCTACTAAGTAGTTATGAATGCCACCTAATGTCTAGTTGTTCAAGTATTTCATTTTGTATAATGTATATAGTTTTTAATAGTATGTTGTCTTTAAAGATTCGATGTTACCATATAAATACTTAATGCAATTGCCTCGAGATTAGACCTAAAGGTAGTTATGAAACTGCCCTATTTTGTACATGATAAAAGGAGAAAAGTTTAGTTTCGCAGGGTTAGATTTTTGTTTCAAGAAGGGCTAGAGAGCTAAGGATATTGGATGTATATTGAGACTAATACATATGACTCTCATGTATGTTTTTGAAGACCGAGACTGATTTATATACAGATATAAGCCACTTTATCCTATCTATTGATTTTGTTTATGGCCAGTTTGACTACTGAGCCTATGATTTCATTTCCTGATTAATTTTTTATTCACGTGAATGCTCATATGTTGTGGACAAAACCAGTACTTTGCTTATGAATGTTTATGGTTTATGTTATCTTTTATACATTTATATCTCAGTTCTTTGATTTCATTCCATAATTTAGTATTTGCATTAGTTTGATGATTGATTACCTTCTTGTGAATGAAACCTTCAAACTGAAAAATCCAAAAACAAATTCTTCTTTCTTTAAACTGTTTTTGAGATTGAACTAGCTTGTTCCCTTTGTAGTCTAGGGAAAATTTCTAGCACAAACAATGTCGGAAAGGATCTACTCTTACATCAACGCACATGGGAGTACCAGCCTACCACCATGTCGAAAAGGAACTTCCATTACATCAACGACCATGGGAAGACAAACCTCAACCATGCTGAAAAGTCACAACACTTACATCAACAGCCATGGGAAGACAAACCTCAACCATGCTGGAATAGCCCCATCCCTTACTTCTGTCCCATGGGAGGACACACCTACCACTATTTGAGAACGACTCATGTGCATCTGCATCTTCTGGACTCATCACTTCCCCTTGGAAGGAACCTCTATCTAAAGTACTCAAACTTCACTCTAAAGTACTCAAACTTCACTCTAGATAGTGGCTTGGTCAACACATCGGCTATATGCTCGTCTGTCGCAACATACTAGAGCTTCATTGCTCCTCTCTGCACCAAATCCCTCATATCATGGTACTTTATATAAATATGCTTCAACTTGTCATGGAACACCGAGTTCTCAGAAAAATTCACACAACTCTGGTTGTCACAAAATATACAAGTCGCATCCAACTGGAGATCAAATAAATCAAACAGTAGCTTCCTAAGCCATACTACCTCAAAAACTAGCTGAACAATCTACGACATACTCTGCTTCAGCTATACTCCGTGCCACACAGGACTTCTTCTTGCTAAACCAAGAGATCACACCTAATACCATACTGAAGCAACACCCCTAAGTGCTCTTCCTATGAGTGGCACTTCCTGCCCAATCCAAATCAACATAACCCTCCAGGTTAATCTTCTGACTCACATTATACTTGATCCCATAATCAACCATACCCTTCAGGTACCTCAAAATATGCTTTGCATCAATCAAGTTAACATGTCTCGGATCTTCTAAGAACTGGCTCAATGTGTTCACATCAAAGCAAATATCCGGTCTCGTATTCATCGGGTACATCAAATATCCAATCATCTGACGATACATTGTGGCATCAATAGAATCTGATGAATCATCACTCAATAGATTCAGGTTCAATGCCATAGGTGTGGCCATGGTCTTGCATTCCATCATCCCGATCCTATTCAGGATCTCCATTGCATACTTCCCTTGTCCAAGGAAGATTCCATCCACGCTCTGCCACACCTCCATACCTAGAAAGTAGTGCATCATACCCAAGTCCTTCATCTCGAACTCGGTAGCAAGATTCCTCTTCATGTCTGCGATAAGCCCAGCCTCACCTGTCACAAATACGTCATCTACATAGAGTAGAAGCATCACTGGGTTCCCTTCCTCAACCTTGTAGTAAAGGTTGGAATCCGCTTTACTCTTGGTAAATCCAAAACTAGTCAAGAAGTTGTCTATCCTGTCGTACCACGTCTTAGGTGCCTGTTTCAATCCATACAAGTCCTTCTTCAATTTGCACACATGAGTCTCCTTGTCATGTGTCTCAAATCCGAGTGGCTTCTCCATATTCACTTCATCTTCCACTACACCATTTAAGAAAGATGTCTTGACATCCATCAGGTGTACCTTCCATTTAATAACTACGTCCAGAGAAAGTACTCATCTGATGGAAGTGTATCTGGATATAGGTGAAAATGTATCCCAATAATCTATCCATTTCTTCTCAGAGAAGCCATGTGCCACGAACCTTGCCTTGTTTTTTTCTATGCTACCATCTGCAGCAAGCTTGATCTTGTAGATACACTTGGAAGTCACAACAGACTTCCATACTAGTCTCGGGACCACATCCTAGACATCATTCTTCATGATCGACTTGTACTCCTAGATTACGGTATCCTTCCATTTCATGGTCTTCGTTATCTTCTGGAATTGCTTCTTCCATTACTGCATCCCTGATCCTAGAAATTTCAGGTTCTTTAGTGTCTTCATATTGAATTCATAAATCTTCTTGAATGTTATAGATGAATCATCATCACTTGTTCTTCGAAACAAGTCTTGCTTGTAGTACATGATCTTTCCTACAAGTCAATTTAGTTGCGTGATTATAAACATTTCATAATTTTTCAAAACAAATTCTTATGCATAAAGACATTGGTCACACATTCATGAAACTATCTTAGCCAATTATTCAACACAACATTCATCCATATCTCGTATTCATACGGTAACTTCCTAGATTCCTTCCATCTCTACCAGAACATTGTTAAGAGTGTGCACTACTCCCAACATGTCAGCAGAGAGGTTTCATTATAGATAAGTAGCAATGGGATGTTGTACAGTACCATAGGCCACTTACCCATTACTTGCATATTAGTAGTATCTTGTTCATCAATGCAACTTTTCTAACATGCATGATATACATCCTAAATCTAGGAGCATAGGTATGTACATGACTGAACAATATTATTTAAGTAATCATATATACAAGAAATGAAAATTCAAATACTTATCTTTGTTTGGTTGTTGGGTGGACTCCCTCTCAATCTTTGCTTCCTTATAGAAATACTGGATTGTGCTCCCTCTTGATCTTTTTCTTCCTTAACCAATGCTTCATTAAAATACATATTCTTCATCACTTGAATATTATTCATTTTATTCTCTGGTTCTCTTTCTTGCAGGTTCATCATATTCCGCGGTGTGAGGATAGTGTCTTTTCTTGTTGGTATTCTTCTTGTTGGAGCCACTTCTATTTCTGGACAATATTTGGAGTAGTGTCCCTTCTCATCACATGTATAGCATTTAATGTTAGATAGATCTTTTTTGGATCTTCTAAAGTTCTCCCTCTGATTCTAGTGTTGGTGTTTTTCCTTCTTGTGATGAGGATGATCCCTTTTGTTTTTATTCTTCCTGGTGTGTGTTGTAAGAGCCTGGTCTTCATTTCCCATCTTCTCTTCTCGAGATACAAGTCGAGATTTTTCTTGTGAGAATTCCTCCCACGGACTACTAAATGTGATTAACTTCCTTCTTTCACAAATCCCATGACCTAGGGAGACCATTCAAGGTGATCATCACTATTTATCCATTCTCTACAATTTCTCCCACAGCTTCAAGTTGTTCCTTAATATAAGAGACCCTTGTAAAGTAGGACTGCATGGTCTCTGCATTTTGTATCTTCACATTCTTCAATTGGTTTCGCAAGGTCATCTTTCGATTTATATTCTTTCCTTCAAATAACTTGTTCAAGGAATCAAACATCTCTATAGGTGTCTTTAAGGAATACACATGTGGGATGAGGTGATCCTTAATAGAATCGACAATAATACTCTTGGCCTTAACAAATTTCTTCTTGTGTAAGGCTTTAGCCTCATCTCCCTCTGGAACTGGAACTTCTTCATTTACATATGTGTCCAATTCATTCTCTTTAAGGATTAGTGTAATCCTATACTTCCATGCTTGGAAGTTATCAGCCCCTTCAAGCTTATCTTCAAGCTTGGTGTGGTGAGACATATTTAATGAGAACCTCAAATGGAAATACAAAAGATTTAGATCTTACCAATTTGAGATGCCCGGGCTATATCTGGAGTTGTTTGACCTAGGGTTTATCAAAGAAACCGTAATTTTCCAACGTTTGAATTTGGAAATTCTGGTTGGACAGATAGATGTGCCTCCTTAAGGTGAGTTTTCCAATGTACTCACTTCCCTAAATCTGTGAGCAGAAACCCAAAATATTTGATGCCCTAGTTTTCCTCCAGCAGTAATGGCGGGCCGAAAAATGAAAATTCTCGGAATTGAATTCTTCTTGCATAGGAAGATGCTCCTGGACGAGGCGAGTATGCTGGTACACTTGGTTTCTGAATATTCCAGAAATTCGCCCTTGAAAATTGACTTGTGAATTTACAATCTGTAGTTTCTCGCTTTTTTTGGTTTTCTAGTTTTTCTGGTCCAAAGTCAAACTAGGGTTTGAATTTCCTAGAGTTTCACCCACTCAAAAACTTTGATCCTGGTCTCTAAATTTCTATTTTGAGGAGGATAACTTCCCTATGCTGATTCCACTCCAAAATTCCACTTCTGTGAAAATCCATAATTTTCAGCAGCAATGACAAGCCAAAAAATGAAAATGCTCAGAATCAACTTCCTCTTCGACATAAAGATGTGCCTTCCTAAGGAGAGCTATCCTAGCCTCATTTTTTTGATGATCTGTGGAGAGAAGTCCAAAAATTAATAAGCCCTAGCTTTTGCAGCTGCACAGTGTCTTCTTCTCAGGGTAGCTCTGATACCATGCTAGTTTTTCACAATTTAACCAATAGTTATCTAGGATCTTACTGAGATAATAACAAGCATAGCATAAACACAAGAGACAATATTTTCCTTGGGTAAACCATAAAGGAGAAAACCCCGCAACTTCCTCAGAGATAGAATGATCACCAATACAATGTCACAAAAGTAAAACCCAAAAATAGAAATGATCTTCAATAACTTCTCTCTTCTCCACTTGTGCGAACTTGTCCTTCTTCTCACTAATGCAAATTGCACTGAGTGAATGATCCAAATGAGAGAGGCACCCTCTTTATTTATACTTTATCTTTCACTTGATTTACCCCAACTAGGTCGGCCCCTAGTTGTACCTAACTAGGCCGACTTCTCTAGGAGAGTCTAATAACCCATTGACAACTTAAATCTGGGGTCTAATGCCCCGACTTACAATAGAGGGTTAACCTCAATGACTTTACATGACCCAAATACAATAATGAATTCTCCTACTGGAGGAATAAACATCTCCTATGGAGTTACAATAATAAAATACAAATACAACATAAAATATACAAGTGAATATCTTTCGAAGTTACAATTACATTAACAATGGAGTCAATACCAATGAACAAGAGGGATTGAATTAGATAAAGGGGTGTAGTTAGTCTATTAAAAATATTCTCTAACCAATCACATAGCTCTTTTCAATATTCATAAATTAATAGGAGGGCCCTTTCAAAGATGAACCTTACAACAATTACGAAACAATTGAATATAACATGCAACCATGAACAAGAAAAGGGACAGTAACAACCTCTTAGGATGCATAAATGATAGCAACGCTAGCCATTAATTGAACAATGATTACAACAAGAGGTAAGGAGGGTTAAAACACAACTATATCTTCTTATTAGAGAAAAAATGCTTTTAAATATTACACCAACGGTTTGTACTTTGTAAGAGTAATTCCAACCATCAAATTAACCCATCGAAAGTACAAAAAATATAAAAACCTAAACTTGAACCTGGGCACTCTTATACGAATTGTTAGTACACATCAACATACATTAATTAATCATGTAGAATCACCTAAGGCAGTAGTAAAATCCTTGAGTTATCCAATTATGAGAAACAAACAATAGTGGACTAGCCTATAGTAGTAGTTTTGGTAATTTTAAATAGGTCTCGGCATGTTTAAGCCCCCACAACAACCTTGTTTCTCAGAATATATACTATAACAACCATTCATTTTGAGGTAAATATTTGCATTCTGAGCAAGATATAGGATGTGAAAAACCCTAAAATGCAATACCGGGAAGTTTTAATGAAGTATGGAACCTGAGTAGCATTAAGCTTGTAAGAATATTTGAAGGAACCATCCACATATGGAAAGCATAATGACAACCCTAAATCGGTCTTTAACTCAATAAAAACCAACGGCAGAACCTGTAGCAAGCCATATTTTCATAATTCCTCTATCTTTTCTTTCATTTGATGAGATAGAGGAAGGACACAAGAATACACAGAAAGATGAAGAACGGCCAATCACATATTCGTACTCTTTTTTCCATGTTATTTTTTCCCTTTCCAGCATGTCTTCATCTATGCTCTAACTGGCTCGACAAGTTCAACAATAGATGGTGAAAAAATCATTGGTGTCTGTTGGTATATTGTTTGGTTTAGACTTTAGCATTCAAACGCCTTTCCACCATTTGATTTTTAGTTTTCTCTGGTGCATAATAGTTTTTAAGTGTTTTCCTAGTGTTGGCTTGTTATTGGGATTTTCATGGTTGGTTCTGTAGAATATTTGAATGATTGATGGGCCCAATGATTTCTTTGTGTAGATCTCTATCCCCCATTCTTGAGGCCTCAGGCCTGGTTTTCATCTAGGCACATGTAAATCTAAGATTCATAATGGTTTTTACTGCCAAATATCCACTTTTGGTAGAGAACCCATAGAGGTTTTGCATATTTCAGATAAAGTATCTGCAGATGTGGGAAATATAAAGCTAGTACCCTATTCTTGGACTGCATAGGAGGTTGATCTATCTCAATTTATTCCTCACTAGAAAAGGTTGAACTCTGATGAGAAGCACTTTATCTGTCATATCATGGCTTTTTTTGGCTTCTGGTGGGTATTTTTGGAGAATTTGGATAGTTTTTTCATGAAATAATCTCAAGTCCCTAGGTGCCAGATTGCAATTGAAAAACAACCATTAAAAAACATATAATGTTGTGACAAATAATTAATTTTCAAGGAGAAGAATCACTTGTTTCATGCAATTGAAACCGTTGCTTTTGTAGCCAAGAAAGCATACTAGACACTTCATTGGATTGAAATCTATGAAAATTTTGTTGAAAGGATATTTGTATTTGCTTGTGTAAAGGGTCTTTTTTCTTTGTTATTTTTTGTTCAATTTTTTGGCTGAAGAAAAGGGGTCTAATTCCAGGCTTAGTTTTTTTCAAATGAGCTAATTTCAAGGAATGAATACACTTCCTTTTTTGGTACTTGGGTTACAAGTTCACATTTTCACTTATTGATACACTAGTTGCCCATTATTTTTCTACAGAGTTCTTTTAGTTTTATAGAGATATAATTGTAACCATTTAAGCTTCTTGTGTAACTCTCTATTGCAGATTTCATTATCTTAATTTAATTTCAAGGAAACACACTAACCAACTTTCTAATTGTCATGAATATGCTTCTTTCTCTTTCCTCAACATATTGAGTTTCTATTTGATTTTAATCGTATAGTTCTATTCATTTGGCTGCATACATATCCCTTGTTATTACTTTTATGGTAATGAGTTTAATAACACTGGTAGGAGGACTTATAATTGTGTCACATTGTATAATGGATTTTTATGTTAACATGCTAAATTTCTACTTCGGATACTGATATAATAACCTGCTTGTCCTTGGGAAGAGGGTGTGAGTTTGTTGCTTAGCATAATTTCCAATTTGAGGTTTGCAATTTCATTTTGTGATATGCAAAGAGTTTTGTGGCCCATGCTAGTCAACTGAAATGGACAATAGTTTGATTATTTGTAAAATTAAATTGCATCACTAATTAATCCTCAAGAAATTATTATGTACTTGATTAATAATACTTATGTACTAGATTCTAGAATCTATAATTTGAGTAGATCAGTATTTTGACTAGATAATATGATTTTTTTCCCCGCAGTTTGGGAAAGCATTATTCCATTGGAGGATATAATTTTTTTCAGTCAGTTGGTGTGCTAGACTTGTTTTAGCAAGTTCTTTACCCCTGTTATCCTTTTTGGGAGGAACAAAAAGATACACTATTGGTCCTATGTTTTCCATTAGTTGAAATGTTATTTTATTAGGTAGCACCATTTGTTTTGTTTCTTCTGGGAAAGTGCTTATCATAGTGTTGTGTTAATGCTTTTAGATCAACTAAGACATCAAAGTTACACAAGCAGGAAATCAAGAACATGTGTGAATATCTGCCATATGAGTATTTTGACGTTGCTTCTTGTACACAACCACTGAAATTAGTTACAAGGAACTTGATTATGTAACTGAGCAGTTAAGGAAATCACCATAAAAGATACAGCTTGAAATAATCTTCATTCATCTAGGTTGCATTGATGCATAGGCACTTTGTCACTGCTTCCTTTTTTTTTTACAATGTTAAATCTACATCATGCATAGTATGTGATGATTTCAGACACATGTGGAACAAAAGTTATTTTATATTAGAGTTACTCCTTCCTACAAAATATAACTTATTACTGTATGTCTATACATTTCATATTTACACATCTAAGCTTAATTATGTTGTTGCCACAAGATATTGATAGTAAGTTGTGCGTCAATATTGGATACTTTGGACTTGGATGAAGGATCATACATCCACAAACCACAAGGAAATCATATCCTTCAGTGATGTAGTATGCGCTTTTTTTTCCTTAATGATGAGTGCATTGGTGGTTGTTTCATGTTTTCTCTAGTGCTTAATGATGAGTGCATTTGATTTTTTATTTTTTTTAAACTAAGACCCTTCTCTTTAGTGACGAACATCACTTAATATAGGGTTACTCATGTTGTGGCTATAGAGGCGGAATGTTCTTCGCTATATCCAAGCAACCATTGCTATAGCAAAGTCCCGTCTCACATTTTGCGACGGATTTGCTATACTAGCGACGAATTGTTATGTGGCTAGTATAGAAAATCTGTCACAAAATGTGAGATGGGACGTCTCTATAGCGATGGTTGCTTGGATATAGAGACGGTTGCTTGGAAATAGAAACGAACATTTCATCAATAAATCCATGGAAAGACGTTACCAATAAAGTTTTATCTGTCGCTATAGCGACGGATAGATGTGGCTATAGCGATGAGTGCCGTTTTGAAAGCCATGGGAAAACATTATCAATAAAGTGTTATCCGTCGTTATAGCGAAGGATAGTTGTGGCTATAGCGACGAGTAACTATTGCTATAGAGACGGTTATGCGTCGCTATAGCGATGGACAAGTGTTGTCGGGTAAACAAAAGGTAAGTGTGTTACGTTGTTATAGCGACGCGTAACCATCGCTATAGCAACGATTTAATGTTTCTATAGAGAAGCAGTTTGGTTTTGTAAACATAGTTTACACACGCCGCATTTCATATCTCTCTTGTCGCCATAGCAACAAACCTTTCAAAGCGTTGCTACATCGACGAAAGGGTGCCACTAAAAAAAGGGGTCATGTTCGTCACTATAGCAACGCACAAGTGTTGCAATAGCAACGATTGTCTATGGGAAAAATGTGCACATGTACTAGTGTCACCCACTTGGGTTGTAGAAAGTGTTGGGACTAGTAAGTTTTGGGTACTATTTTTGGTAAGATATTTTTGGTGTGGACAGAACCAAGGAAAAAGTGGTTCGGAAAGTGGTCAACTTAGACGAAGTGGTCGAGAAACCAGGAAGTTGGTTGTTTTGATTATGTCAAAGGGCAGGGTTGATTTAGTTAGTTAGAGTTTGTCCAATTATATTAATGGTTCGAGTAGTTGGTTAGTAGGGTAGTGGGAGCGAGGTAGGGTATGTGAGCCCTATAAATAGGTAATAAGAGGGAAATCTTGGGGTTGTTAGTGAATACTAATTTGTTCGGAAAATTACTGGTATGTGTATGTATTTGGTGAATTTTTAATGCTTTTGGTATGTCAAAGTTGCTATGAGAATTCGAGTCGCATGATCTGTAGGATGTGTCCATGGATCTGTTGTAACTGAAGAAGAAAGTTTGTAAATATGCAAAACATGAAGTGCTTATTTATTGGATGCAACTCGTAATCAAAAGAAGTGCTTCTGTGGTTTTTCCCATATTGGGTTTCCATGTTAAAATCATGGTGTTATATGTGTGATGTTGTGATGGGTTGTGTTGTTTACTTTGTTTATGAGTTGCATAAATTGATGAATAATTATGCCTAGATGAATAAATGTATGAATGCGTAGTATAATGCATGTTATTTAATTTACAATTAACTTATGAACTCTGTCAAAGTGCATGGATGGTCAAGGTTATTGATATGTCTAAGTTAGGTTGTTTTCTAAATGATTTGTATGTCGAGTTATTCCCCTTCTGCACTACAAAATCCTGGTTCGTACAGTCTCCATAGGTACTTTAGGTGAGACCTCATCTGCTTAGCAGGTGTTTCTGAAAGGGATAAAACCCTTTCGGGCCAGTACCTGTGGTGTTTGTTGGTGTTTTGTTGTATGTTTGAACCCTAGTCGAAGTACAAGTGCCCCAACAGAAAGTGCCTCTCAACACAATTAAAGAAAGCCACAATGTGATATATAACCATTTATGAATTTTTCACATTACAACCGTTGAGGAATGTAGCGACCCAACATTATTTGATGAATATTAATGTAAAAAATGCAACACAACCTCTAAAATTATTATTGTTGAAATGTCACAATATGCAATAACATTAAATGCAACTATAATGACAAACTCAAATATAAATTTTTATATTATTGTCTTCAAATTCTATACTGTAACATAAACTTTGAGGGACACTACAATTCAACATAATTCCACCAAGATGAATGTCACAATGTGGCATAAGCATTAAGGACCATCACAAATTCGACATAACCCTTGATGAATGTCGAAATCATATTCATTAAATAATGTAGTGATTCCACATAATCCGACCAATATGAATACCACAATACATCATAATATCACAATACAACATAACCATTCAAGAACATCACAATGGAACATAACCCTTTTGGAATGCCACGAATCAACATAACCCTTCATGAATGTCACTATGCGACCTAACCATTGAGGAACATAGTAATTTGACATAAATCAATGGATATGAATGCCACAATGCGACATTACAAATGGGAACATCATAATCCAACATAACCCTTGAGGAACATTGATTGCAAAATAACCCTTGATGGATGTTACAATACGACACAAACATTAAGCAATGTAACAATTTGACATAAATCAACAAAGATAAGTTTGTAATGCAACATAACCACAATCATCATGGTTAACCATGGTCAACTATAGCCAACAATGGTTAACCAAAGACCACCATGGCCACAATGTGACATAACTCTTTATTAATGTCACACATTGCAACTTAATCATTTAGGAATCTATAAATTTAACATAATTCAATGAGGATGACTTTGCAAATGCAAAATAACCTCTTAATTTATTATTGTTGAAATATAACAATATGAAATAACATTAAAGTTAACTATAATCTCAACCTCAAACATAACTTTTTTATATTATCACTCTTCAAGTGTCATAATGTGACCTATCCTTTGAGGGACATTGAAATTTGACATCAATCCACTAAGACGAATGTCTCAAATTGAAAAATTCATTAACGAATGTAGAAATTCCACATAAGTCAACCAATATGAGTATCACAATACATCATAGCCACTCAATAAAATCACACTGGAACATAATCCTTCTAGAATGTTTCAAAGAAACATTGCCTTTCATGAATGCCACAATGTGACCTAACCATGATGGAACTTAGTAAATTGACATAAATCAAGGAATATTGTGATGGTACAATACCATTGGGGAATAGTGCAATACAACCATAAACCTTAAGGAACATTGAATGTCACATAACCCTTGATGGTCGTTGAAATGTGACACAAACATTGAGGAACATAGAAACTTGACATAAATCAACAATGGTGAATGCTACAACACAACAAAACCATAGTCAACCATAGTCAACATTATTAACCATGGTCAATTATTATCAATCGTGGTCAACCAATGTCAATCATAGTCAACCAAATTGAATTAACCATATTTAAACATGGTCGATTATGCTCAACCATAGTTGACCATATCCAAACAAAGACAACCATGGTAAACAAAATTCAATCATAATAAAACATGTTCAACCATAATCATCCATAGACAACCATGTCCAACCATGTTTAGTGAATTTTAACCATGGTAAATCATATTTAACCATGTTCACCCATTTTTAACCATTGTCAAATAAGTCTAACAAAGTCTCCTATATTCAAACATAATCAATCATTGCTAACTACAACTAGTCATCGTCAACGTTAGTCAACCATGGTGCAATCATAGGAAACATTATTCCACCATAGTCAACCATGGTCAAACATTTTCACCCATGGTCAATCATTGTAATCCATGGTCAACCATAGCCAAACATGATTAACCATCATCAAATATGGACAATCATGGACAACCATGGCCAAACCATATTCAACCAAAGTAAACCATAGTCAAACGTGGTAAACCATAGTCGAACATGGTAATCCATAGTCAAACATAGTCAGTTATATTAAAAATATAGTTAAACATGGTCAACCAAGGTTAGCCAAAATCAACCATGACCAATAGTCAAATATATATAACCATAGTCAGCTATAGTCAAATATACTAGTCAAACATGGTCAACTAAAATCAACCATGTCCATACACAATCCACCATGCTCAAAATGGTGAACTATAGTAAAACATGATCAAATATTCTAAACCATAGTTAACCATTGTCAACCATATTCAATCATATCAACCATATTTTGTTAAATTTCAACTATGGTCAACAATTATCAATGATATTTAATCATAGTCAACCATGATCAACAAAATAAACCATGGTCAAATATAGTCAACTAAAGACAAACATATTCAAGAAAACTTGACCAAAACCAAGCATGCATTAGAGGAAATTTGGACGAAAAATGGGCCTCCTAAGGAAAATGGTAAAAAAAGCCATGTAGGCAATTTTTTATACTATTTTTCTTTTATCGAAGCTGCCCAGGGTTATTTCACTTTTATCAAAGCTACCTTACATATATATTTTATATTAAAATCATTTTATGAGGATGAAATTCGATGTAGTGTTTTCACCCAAAATATGGAAAGAAAATTAAATACACAAGGCCAACTTAAAATTTATTGGGTCTTGTATTACCTAAATATGGATGGGTATATTAGTTATGATATTATTATGATATTAGTTATTATTATATTTAATTATATATTATATATTAGTTAAAAGTTATTGGACCCAACTTTTGACAGTTATTATAAAATATTAATTATAATATAAAATTATTATATATTAGTTGTAATATTAATTACTATAACTATTATATATTGGTCACATGTTGCCTAAAAGATGGATGGGTATATTAGTTATGATATTAGTTAAAATTTACTAGACCCAACTTTTGACGATTATTATTAAATATTAATTATAATATAAAATCATTATATATTAGGTGTAATATTATTTGATATTACTATTATATACTATATTTTGGTTACATATTATCTAAAAGATGGATGGGTATATTAGTTATGATATTAGTTAAAAGTTATTGGACCTATTTTTATTTATTTTTAACTAGGGGAATCGACAACTAGAGTTTGGTTGGTACGTGCGTGACACGTGGTCCAATGTAACATCCCAAAAATCGCTAAAATTTAAAAAAAATTGATATAGAAAATTCATAGAAAAAAGGTCCTAACTACGGAATGAAAGTTATTTAACTGACAGCTTCAAAGATTATCATTGTTATTATAAAACATGAAAGACAAATAGATTAAAAGTGAAGTGCGATAAAACAATGTTTATTTCTTTATTTGTAATGATCTAGTAATAATACTGATGAACTGTTTACATATTTCTGAAGGGGTTCCTACAGGGTGCCCTTGGGTTTACTTAGCTTGATAGCTAAAGTATTGGATTCTTTCTTTCACAGATATGCAGGTAAGGTAATAGAGTAATTCAAGTATTTCAAGAAAAGTTATAAGCTTCAGCTAATCGTCTCTGTTTTTAAGATAGATGTATGTACTGTTGTGCATGAGGTTGTCGATGGTATGTATTTCTAGTCTATCTTTATCAAGCTGTACCATTTTATCCTAATCCTTGTAATTGTGATTAGAGATATTTTACACTATATTTCTGTTGAAAACAATGTTATCGTTCATTAGGACTATAATTGATATGAGCAACATAAGAGATTCTATAATCTGAATATTGCGACAAGCATATGATAAGATCTAATGTTATGACACGGTTGACAAAAAGTGATGTTAATGAATATCGTTGTAATAGCTTATAGTGGGACTTCTTAAAGTTATAATCCTATCTTATTAAATTTAGAAATGGAAATGTATATTAACGTCCGCGTTATTACAATGCTATGGTGCATTAATAAAAGTTGGCCTTCAGAAACTTACATGACGTATCATATGTATCCTACATTTTAAACGCTCTCGCAATGTTTTTTTCTCTATCACTTGTATGGACAAAACATTGGTTTGTTTGTAATTGTGACATATAATTATTGTCACAATACTCTATGGAATAACTATTTTGATTATAATGCAATTATTGTCACAATACCCTATGGAATAACTATTTGGATTATAATGCATACCATATGCGAAATTAAACTTAGCTTAGCATTCTATTGCATGCATAATATGTGATATAAGACTTAACATTGGGATTGCGATTCGTGTATACTATATAATGATGCTAAATCATATGAAACATGGGTTATATGTGAATGCAACGAGGTTTGGATTTTATATATATAACATGGTTATATGACAGATTCCTGTTAATGCCATTAAATAAAATGTTGACATGAGTTATTACCACTGCAAGCACAGTCTGGCAGGGTGATATGTGGGATCGAGCATTTATGAAACCCTGCGCCTTGTTGGTGGAATGTCTCATTGGCTATTACTTTTAACAGCTCCACGTGATGGACTTTGTAGCAATCGTGGGGACTCTACCTAGCTGTAAACTATCCTTCGGTGATTTGGCATTCCAATTGGGCTTGATAATAAATGAGAATTTAATGGGTAGATGATCATATTACTGTCTTGGTAGTGGTATTGTTGAGCTAGCCAGATCTCATCCGTTGATCCAGTCTGTCTCGATGGATGAGATCCAAAACCTAATGCAATGAATATACTGTTGTAGTATTTCTTTTTGCATTCATTTGGAGTTTTGGTTTTGGGGGAGAGGCTGACAGGCCACTGGATAACAGGGTTTGATCTCGGGTTGGTTACTTTGGTGACTCTGTAACTTTGCACCTTCAGTTTTAATGGTGGAAGCCTGTTATATAAATTAATATGGTTCGAATGGAGAAATAGGTGTTGAATCCACATGGATTTCATCGTGTAACAGGTTAGGGTTTTCAATTCGTGTTATACTTGGAGTATGAGCTGTAGTAGCTGCACGTTTCTCTTGTCGCGTCGACTAGATGATTGGAAGCGTGAACATTCCATCTTTCTACTCTTACGAAGGTAATCTTTAATGTTTTTATGAATGTTGTTGGTTATAATTACGGTTTGGTCTTATGTATAACATTCATCTTGGAAATGTCATAATCGTGTCGTAGTTTATGTGGCAGGTGCTGCCTTCATCGTGAAGTTTACAGAGTTAAAGCTTGTTGGTAGTTGTTGGCTCGCTCAACTGGTAAGCCCCGGTGGCATACCCTTCGTAGGTTCTCCTGACAGAATGGCCATCGTTGATGTTGAACCATTATGTGGTCTTTGGAATGAGTTTTCAGTACTGTGTTTTATTTGAGGTCTGTAGTATGGAAGTCTCTCGGTTTGCCTGGTTAGAGTGACAGTAATTGAAGTTTTTTGTGCAAAGATACTTTGCTGAGATCTTATCTTTGCAGTCGATTTTTTAATGTACAAGACTATTGCTTTAACTAAACTTGTTGTTGTTTCCCGGCAATGTTTCGGTCAAATGTAATGATTCAATGTGTTGTTTTTAGAGAACAGAGGGTGAACCCTCATTCTTTTGATGATTGTCACAGCCATGTATTGATTTTGCATAAAACCTAGAATGTATGGTGTTTTAGGATCAAACCCTTAAATATTTGGATGGCAAAAACTGCCTAAGCGAGTCTTCGTCCCGTGTTAATGAGATTTTGTTTTGAAATAAGATATGAAAGATTTGGTCCTGCAAACCTATGTTTGATCCTCGTATTTTTCTACTGTGTTGATGTGAATCATGTAATTCTTGTGTTTAAAGGATTTCTACGGGAATTCTTGTGTATGATTTAACTTGTCTCTCTTACTCCATTGTATTCGTTGTGTTGAAAATCTGGACTCTGTCTTATAAATATTTGATGTTCCAAAAGTGCTGCCATTAAGGCGTTTAGAATAAACTCAAAGGCTAAAGTGTTCTAGGGTTTTGTCCACTACTAAGGCATTCGTAAGTGTAGTCTCGTAGGGTTTACTATTTACTGGTTTTTAAATGAAAAGGATGATTAAATGGAAAACGTGCAAGTGTTGAGATGACTTCTTATTTTCAGTTTTTAAGAAATGAAATTGACAAACATTTTCGTAAATAGAGTAAATGGTTGTGTGCTTCTTCTTGCTAACCTTACCGGTTGTTTCTGTGAGGGCCGTGAGTCACCACGTTTTTCTGATAAACTATGTGAATAGATGATAAATGGAAATGTATTTTAAAAATCAAAGGAAAATACAGTAATGCAACTAAACTCTAGACATCAGAAATTCATAATAAGCTATTAAGGTTTGATAAACGAATAAAATAAATTAACAGATAAATGAATACTATGTAGATAGATACATTGTTTCGACAGAATGGAAACATGATGCTATATGATAATGTTTGAGATTTTCAAATGATATGATCTTTCTGTAATACTACATAACTGAAACATGATTTCTAAACTGTAATAAACTAAAAAGAAGAATGTTGTACAGGTTGAACAATTTTTGAATAACCCTAGGTAGCATGCTTTTGAAAAGAGATATTTATTTATTTACAGACTATCTAATAATTTAATTACTCTAAATTACATCTTCTATACTGGAGTACGATGCAACATTAGTTACATGAGGAAAAATACAGAAGGTTATTTTATTCACATTATTCTACAAAATCATTATTTAATAGATACTAACTTAAATACAGAAAATAAAATGATTACAACGATACAGTAATTCATACTGAAAATAAAAATTAAAAGAAATAATTGTAGGTAACAACTTGGAACCTGAATTTAGATGATAGGGCCAGAAAACACCCAAGGAGGCCTGTTCCTCCCAACCTATTCCAGAAGAAGCAGCTCAACTACTGGCTTCTTGTGAACCCCCGAGCCTGATTATTGAGCCACTAAGTAGATGGAATCTGTGTAGAAGCAAGGCACTCAAAAATGCCTTCAGCACTCAGCATCAAACTCCTGAAATAACATGCCTTCAACACTCAACATCAACCTCCTGAACTCAATAAGAGTTTGGCAGACTCACAACATGATCAACAACATAGCATATCCCCTCATCAAATCTCTTGGGTGCAAACACAGCAAAACCCCAAGGTAAATTTCCTCGTCAGGAAAAGTGATGAACCTCAGTTCATAATTTGATGGCTATTATATAAACTGCCTAGGTCTTTAGTGGTCAGTTTGGAATAAATGAGCCTCAAGCTCCAGTCCCATATTTCAGGGCACTATGACGACATTTCAAGGGAGTTGTCCCATACCAACAGCTAGTTAGTTGCATCATGGTGCTGCCACTTGTCCATTGCCTTCTATCCCAGATTCTATTCCACCTAGTGGATTAGTAACCACTCTTTCAACAGTCCTATTAGGTGTTTGTCTCCTATTTTATTTATTTAATAATAATATATTATGCAAATTACAGTCATCCTTGGACAACTTTCCAACATAAAACTTTACAATAAAAGTTATCATAATGTTTTCTAACAAAAAATGTTTTCCAGCAAAAAGGTTATGTTACAAACACCCCCACTTAAGCTCAACATCATCCTCGATGTTGCTTATTCGTCATCAAGTTCCTCATGGAACAGAACTGGATATGCTACCCGCATATTACTTTCCAGTTCCCAAGTAGCTTCATCAGAGCTAAGGTACTTCCATTGCACCTTTACCTACCCTATGGTGCGATTCCGAAGCATAATTTCCCTCCGGTCGAGAATACAATTTGGTTCCACCTGAAAATATCCTTCAGGTTCCACCTGTATGTCATTCCAATTCAGCACATGAGTAGCATCATGCACATACTTCTTTAAAACAGAAATGTGAAAAACATTATGGATTTTGAAATTATATGGCAATGGCAATTGATAGGCAACAACTCCTATCCTTGATAGGATTTCGAATGGTCCACAATACCTTGGTGCTAGTTTAGCACAACTCCCAAGATTCAAGGAACTTTTCTTGGGTTTTACCTTTATAAAAAAATGATCTCCTACCTGAAATTCTCTTTCAGTGCATTTCAAATCAGCATAGCTTTTCTGCCGATCTTGGGCAACCTTTAAGTTACCTTGAACCTGTTTTACAGTTAGCTCCATTTCTTTCAATAAATCTGGTCCTAACATTAATCTGTCTATAGGATTATCCCAAGAAATTGGAGTACAACATTTTCTTCCATACAAAATCTCAAATGGGCTTAACTTAGCAGATGCTTGATAATTATTATTGTAGGCAAATTCTGCTAAATGTAAGAAATCTTCCCACTTAGATTGCTGATCTTTAACATACAATCTTAACATGTTTTCTAAAATCTGATTTACCCTTTCTGTTTGACCATCAGTTTGTGGGTGGAAAGAAGTACTGAAATTTAATTTAGTATTTAACCCTTTAAACAGTGATGTCCAAAAATTTCCGGTGAACTTAGAGTCCCGATCTGAAATAATTACCTTTGGAATTCTGTGTAAGCGAAATATTTGCTTGATGAAAATATCTGCAATGTTAGAAGCCTTGAAAGTAGTTTTAATAGGAATAAAATGAGCATCTTTACTAATTTTATCAACAACAACCATGATTGAGTCATTTTGCTTCTGATTTCTAGGCAAACCTGTAATAAAGGCATTGCTTATAATTTCCCATTTCCATTTTGGAATTGGTAAGGGACACAATAGTCTAGCTGGATGTTGGTGTTTATCTTTAATAGTCTGACATTCAAAACATTTAGCTATATATTTAGCAACTTCATTCTTCATGTTAGGACAAAAACAATCTTTTCTTAACATAGTTATCATTTTCTGATAACCAAGATGTCCTAAATAAGGACTCTTATGAACTTCATCCAAAATCAACAACTTAACTTTCGAAATGTTAGGTACATAAATTCTATTTTTATATATTAAGAAGCCCTTTTCATTAATACAGTAATTTGTTATTATATTTTCAGATGAATTTTCAGCCACTTTACCATGTAATTTTTGGTAATTTTTGTCTTTCCTAATTCCTTCTTCGATCTAATTTTTTAGATTAGTCTTAAAAGTACTGATTGCTGCTAGAAAATTCAATCTAGCATTTCTGCTTAAGGCATCAACAACCTTATTTTCCTTTCCATTAATGTGATGAATCTCAAAATCATACTCGCTAAGGAAAGCTAACCACCTAGCTTTCCTTGCATTAAGATTTGTTTGATCCAAAAAATACTTTAAGCCCTTATTATCAGTCATTAAAATGATTTTTCTTCCAATCAAGTGATGGCGCCACATTTTTAATGCATGTATCACGGCTGTCAACTCAAGATCATAAGTTGCATAATTCTTTTCATGTATTGTTAACTTCCTTGACTCAAAAGCAATTGCATGACCTTCCTGACTTAAGACCCCTCCAAGTCCATCATTGCATGTATCCGTGCATACAACGAAATCCTTATTGGGATCTGCAATTTTTAAGATGGGTGCAGTATTTAATAATTCTTTTAACTTTTTAAAACTTTCTTGACACTTTTGATCCCATACGAATTTCTTCCCTTTCTTCTGCAAAGAAGTGATGGGGTTAGCAATTCTAGAGAACCCTTCAATAAACTTTCTATAATAACCGGTTATTCCCATGAATGACCATACATCAGTTATGTCTTTGGGGACAGGCCATTTATTAATTTCTTTTATTTTATCAGGATCAACAGAAATACCATGTTTAGAAATTACATGACCCAAATACTGAATTTTATCTCTATAAAAATCACATTTACTGAACTTAGCGTAAAGCTGATGTTCTCTAAGTACTTGCAAAATGATTTTTAAATGTTCGTCATGCTCTTCCTTGGTTTTTGAGTAAATCAGAATATCGTCAATGAATACCACTATGAAATTATCCAAATATTTATGCAGAATGTTGTTCATTAAGCACATGAACACTGCTGGTGTATTGGTTAGCCCAAAAGACATAACTACAAACTCGTAGTGTCCATAACGCGTTCTGAATGCAGTTTTGAATATGTCCTCGTCTTTTATCTGGACTTGATGATAACCCGACCTTAAAGCAATTTTAGTGAAAATCTCTGCTCCGCGTACTTGATCAAATAGATCATCTATGCGGGGTAAGGGATACCGGTTCTTAATTGTCATTTTATTAATATGACGGTAATCGATGCACAATCGCATGGCACCGTCTTTCTTTTTAACAAAAATTACTGGTGCTCCCCAAGGAGACACACTAGGCCTTATGTAGTTTTTATCTATTAATTCTTTCAGCTGAGATTTTAACTCATTTAACTGTAGAATATTCATCCTATAGGGAGCCTTCGAGTTTGGTACCGCACCGGGTACTAACTCAATTGTGAAATCGAGTTCCCTTTTCGGAGGTAATCTTGGAATTTCTTCCAGGAATACGTTAGAAAAGTCCCTAAGGATGGGAATATCCTCTAGTTTTAACTTGTCTTCTTTAGATGTACACTCATCATTAACAACATTTACAACAAATAATTTACAACCTTTTCTTGCAGCTCTTTTTACTTGTAACGCAGAAATATGTCTTACAGAAGTCTTCCTAGAGATGCCTTTTATAGTTTCAGTATTTCCTTCATTATTTAAACAAACAAAGGAATTTTCATAACAATTCAGTAAGACTCTATGATGTTCAAGCCAATCCATGCCAATAAACAAATCATAAGATCCTAATGGTAAAACATTCAAATTAACTTGCATTTTCAGCTGACTTAGAAATACTTCACAATCTTTGACAAAATATGTAGCTTTTCTTTTTGTACCAGTTGCAAGCTGAACTAACCATGGATTGTCAAATTTTTCTATCTTTAACTGGAAATTTCTCACTAATTCGGGTGAAATATAACTCAGATTTGCACCCGGATCTATTAAAATGGAAATATACTTGGTTTGTAGCATACCTTCAACTTCCACCATGGATGTTTGGTGGTCTGCTTGACGATTTTCCAATGCTGCATAAATTTTGGGCATCTCCATTGCTACATCTCCAACTGTAGGCTCTGCTTGTACTGTGTGAATATTGTTGACTGTCTTTTTGTTGCGTGGACAATCTGCTCTCTTGTGTGGTCTGCCACTGTCATAACACTTCATAGGTCCTTTCTGTTCAGCATACTTGTTGTTGTTATTATTGTTATTGATGTGATTATTATTGTTAGGCACGTTTCTTGCAGCAGTAAAGTTCTGAGGTGCATTATTCCTGTAATTATTAGGAAATTTTATGTTATTAAAACTTTTCTTAAAACCTCCAGAATTATGATTAAAATTCTTCTTTTTACAGTCAAACTGATTAGTCTTACTGCTCTTCCAGCCAGTTGTTCCTTCTCTTTTTCTGTTTTGATCAAAACAAAAATTTTCCTTTCTCATGGCTTCTTCCAATGTGGAAGGATTATCATACTCAATATGGTATTTTATATTAAAAGGTAGACAACTGAGAAACCTTTGCACTTTAGGCTTTTCCTCGACCATATAAGGTACATACCTCAACAAGCTAAGGAATTTGCTACACAGTTCCTTCATGTTCATTGTACCCAACTTTAAATCGTAAAAAACCTTTGACTTATCTTCAAAATATTGTTCTGACAAAAATTTCTTTTTAAACAAACTTTTAAACATAGTCCAAGTTACTCTTTTTCTTTTATGCTCTTAATTATTTTAAGATCCTACCACCAAATATATGCTTTCCTGGTCAGATTGTAAATAGCCATCTTGGATTTTAGTTGAGAAGAGTAGTCGTAAATATTAAAGTACTTCTTCATTCCAGACAGCCAAGATTCTGTTGTCTCACCCTTCTCACTTTCGCCATTAAAGGTGGGTGGCTTAATCTTTTTAAATTCCCCAGTAATATGTTCATGATGTTTATGTTTTCTCCTTTTAGAGCAGCATTCACTGTTACTGCTGTCATAATTAAAATAATTATTACTTGGATCAAATTTAGAGGATGAGTAACCGTTCCTTTTATCATTTCTTATTTTCTTATGCTTATGCTGATAGGACATTGTTTTAGAATCAGCTTTCATTTCTGATTTTCTGCCTCTTTCATCATTATGACAGTTTCCTTTTGAATTTTGTTGTAACTATTCCTGTACCTTAAGGATCCGTTCATTTTCTTCTTTAACATCTTTTAACTCAGATTTTAAATCATGTACAGTGCGTAAAATTTCAGAAGACTGGTTGTTTAATTCAACATAAATTCTTTCAGAATTGTTATTATTAATGCGTTCATTACGAGGAGATCTATCCTCTACTGATTCTTCCGGTAATTCCATACCTGCAATTTAACAATCAATCTGTTCTATGCAAAAAAAAAAATAAAAAAAAATTGAATTACAAAGTTAGTAACATAAACTTTATGTTTTGTTTTCTGTTTGCGCACGTGAGCCTAGATCAGGCCTACAGTTTGAACTTGCGCTCTGATACCACGTGTAACATCCTAAAAATCGCTAAAATTTAAAAAAAATTGATATAGAAAATTCATAGAAAAAAGGTGCTAACTACGGAATGAAAGTTATTTAACTGACAGCTTCAAAGATTATCATTGTTATTCTAAAACATGAAAGACAAATAGATAAAAGTGAAGTGCGATAAAACAATGTTTATTTCTTTATGTGTAATGATCTAGTAATAATACTGATGAACTGTTCGCATATTTCTGAAGGGGTTCCTACAGGGTGCCCTTGGGTTTACTTAGCTTGATAGTTAAAGTATTGGATTCTTTCTTTCGCAGATCTCTAGGTAAGGTAATAGAGTAATTCAAGTATTTTAAGAAAAGTTGTAAGCTTCAGCTAATCGTCTATGTTTTTAAGATAGATGTATGTACTGCCGTGCATGAGGGTGTTGATGGTATGTATTTCTAGTTTATCTTTATCAAGCTGTACCATTAACCCTTGTAATTGTGACTAGAGATATTTTACACTATATTTTTGTTGAAAACAATGTTATCGTTCATTAGGACTATAATTGATATGAGTATCATAAGAGATTCTATAATCTGAATATTGCGACAAGCATATGATAAGATCTAATGTTATGACACGGTTGACAAAAAGTGATGTTAGTGAATATCGCTGCAATAGCTTATAGTGGGACTTCGTAAAGTTAGAATCCTATCTTATTAAATTTCGAAATGGAAATGTATATTAACGTCCGCATTATTACAATGCTATAGTGCATTAATAAAAGTTGGCCTTCAGAAACTTACATGACGTTTCATATGTATCCTACATTATAAAGGCTCTCGCAATGTTTTCTTCTCTATCACTTGTATGGACGAAACATTGGTTTGTTTGTAATTGTGACATATAATTATTGTCACAATACCCTATGGAATAACTATTTGGATTATAATGCAATTATTGTAACAATACCCTATGGAATGACTATTTGGATTATAATGCATACCATAAGCGAAATTAAACTTAGCCTAGCATTCTATTGCATGCATAATATGTGATATAAGACTTAACATTGGGATTGTGATTCATGTATACTATATAACAAGACTAAATCATATGAAACATGGTTTATATGTGAATGCAACGAGGTTTGGATTTTATATATATAACATGGTTATATGACAGATTCGTGTTAATGCCATTAGATACGATGTTGACATGAGTTATTACCACCGCAGGCACAGTCTGGTAGGGTGATATGTGGGATCGGGCATTTATGAAACCCTACACCTTGTTGGTTGAATGTATCGTTGGCTATTACCTGTAACAGCTCCACGTGATGGACTTTCTAGCAATTGTGGTGACTCTGCCTAGCTGTAAACTATACTTTGGTGATTTGGCAGTCCAATTGGGCTTGATAATAAATGATAATTTAATGGGTAGATGATTGTATTACTGTCTTGGTAGTGGTGTTGTTGATCTGGATAGATCTCGTCCGTTGATCCGATCTGTCTCGATGGATGAGATCCAAACCCTAATGCAATGAATATACCATTGAAGTATTGCTTTTTGCATTCATTTGGAGTTTTGGTTTTGGGGGAGAGGCCAACAAGTCGCTGGATAATAGGGTTTGATCTCGGGTTGATTCTTTTGGTGACTCTGTAACTTTGCACCTTCAGTTTTAATGGTGGAAGCCTGTTATATAAATTAATATGGTTCGAATGGAGAAATAGGTGTTGAAGCCTTGTGGATTTCATTGTGTAACAAGTTAGGGTTTTCAATTGGTGTTATACTTGGAGTTTGAGCTATAGTAGATGCATGTTGCTCTTGTCGCATCGGTTGGATGATTAGAAGCATGAACATTCAATCTTTTTTCTCTTACGAAGGTAATCTTTAATGTTTTTATGAATGTTGTTGGTTATAATTACGGTTTGGTCTTATGTATAACATTCATCTTGGAAATGTCATAACCACATTGTAGTTTATGTGGTAGGTGTTGCCTTCGTCGTGAAGTTTATAGAGTTAAAGCTTGTTGGCAGTTGTTGGCTAGCTCAACTGGTAAGCCCCAGTGGAAAACCCTTCGTAGGTTCTCCTGGCAGAATGGCCATCGTTGATGTTGAACCATTATGTGGTCTTTGGAATGAGTTTTCAGTACTGTGTTTTATTTGAGGTTTGTAGTATGGAAGTCTCTTGGTTTTCCTGGTAAGAGTGATAGTAATTGAAGTTTTGTGTCCAAAGATACTTTGTTGAGATCTCATCTTTCCAGTGGAGTTTTTAATGTACAAGATTGTTGCTTTAACTAAACTTGTTGTTGTTTCCTGGCAATGTTTCGGTCAAATGTAATGATTCAATGTGTTGTTTTTAGAGGATAGAGGGTGAACCCTCATTCTGTTGATTACCGACACAGTCGTGTATTGATTTTGCATAAAACCTAGAATGTATGGTGTTTTAGGATCAAACCCTTAAATATTTTGATGGCAAAAACTGCCTAAGCGAGTCTTTGTCCCGTGTTAATGAGATTTTATTTTGAAATATGATATGAAATATTTGGTCCTGCAAACCTATGTTTGATCCTCGGATTTTTCTAATGTGTTGATGTGAATCATGTAATTCTTGTGTTTAAAGGATTTCTACGGGAAGTCTTGTGTATGATGTAACTTGTCTCTCTTACTCCATTGTATTCGTTGTGTTGAAAATCTGGACTCTTTCTTATAAATATTTGATGTTCCAAAAGTGTTTCCATTAAGGCGTTTAGAATAAACTCAAAGTCTAAAGTGTTCTAGGGTTTTGTCCACTGTTAAGGCATTCGTAAGTGTAGTCTCGTAGGGTTTACTATTTACTGGTTTTTAAATGAAAAGGATGATTAAATGGAAAACATGCAAGTGTTGAGATGACTTCTTATTTCCAGTTTTTAAGAAATGAAATTGACAAACGTTTTCGTAAATAGAGTAAATGGTTGTGTGCTTCTTCTTGCTAACCTTACCGGTTGTTTCTGTGAGGGCCGTGAGTCCCATGTTTTTTTGCTAAACTATGTGAATAGATGATAAATGGAAATGTATTTTAAAAATCAAAGGAAAATACAGTAATGCAACTAAACTCTAGACATCAGAAATTCATAATAAGCTATTAGGGTTTGATAAACGAATAAAATAAACAAATAGATAAATTAATACTATGTAGAAATTAGAATACTGTGTAGATAGATACATTGTTTGGACATAATGGAAATATGATGCTATATGATAATGTTTGATATTTTCAAATGAAATGATCTTTCTATAATACTACATAACTGAAACATGATTTCTAAACTATAATAAACTAAAAAGAAGAATGCTGTATAGGTTGAACAATTTTCGAATAACCCTAGGTAGCATGCTTTTAAAAATAGATATTTATTTATTTACAAACTGTCTAATAATTTAATTACTCTAAAATACATCTTCTATACTAGAGTACGATGCAACATTAGTTACATGAGTAAAAATACAGAAGGTTATTTTATTCACATTATTCTACATAATCATTATTTAACGCATACTAACTTAAATACATAAAATAAAATGATTACAACGATACAGTAATTCATACTGAAAATAAAACTTAAAAGAAATAATTGTAGGTAACAACTTGGAACCTGAATTTAGATGATAGGGCCGCCAAAAACCCAAGGAGGCTTGTTCCTCCCAACCTATTCCAGAAGAAGCAGCTCAACTGTTGGCTTCTTGTGAACCCCCGAGCTTGATTACTGAGCCACTAAGTAGATGGAATCTGTGTAGAAGCAAGGCACTCAGAAATGTCTTCAGCACTCAGCATTAACCTCCTGAAATAACATGCCTTCAGCACTCAGCATCAACCTCCTGAACTCAATAAGAGTTTGGAAGACTCACAACATGATCAACAACATAGCATATCCGCTCATCAAATCTCTTGGGTGCAAACACAGCAAAACCCCAAGGTAAATTTCCTCGTCTGGAGAAGTGATGAACCTCAGTTCATAATTTGATGACTATTATATAGACTGCCTAGGTCTTTAGTGGTCAGTTTGGAATAAATGAGCCTCAAGCTCCAGTCCCATCTTTCAGGGCACTATGACCACATTTTAAGGGAGTTGTCCCATACCAACAGCTAGTTAGTTGCATCATGATGCTGCCACTTGTCAATTTCCTTCTACCCCAGATTCCATTCCACCTAGTGTATTAGTAACCACTCTTTCAACAGTCCTCTTAGGTGTTTGTCTCCTATTTTATTTATATAATAATAATATATTGTGAAAATTACAGTCATCCTTGGACACCTGTCCAACATAAAACTTTACAATAAAAGTTATCATAATGTTTTCTAACACAAAATGTTTTCCAACAAAAAGGGTATGTTACATCCAGGGATCCGATATCGCTACCACTATACCCCTAGGTGCATCCACAGAGCCCGAACCATGGCGCATGGGTAATTTTGGGGGGATTCGAACACGTGACCTTCCATTTACAACTAATTACAACTTCTCATCTTTACCACTTGAGCTACCCCCCATGGGCTATTGGACCGAATTTTTTACCATTATTATAAAATATTAATTATAATTTAATATTATTATATATTAGTTAGAAAATTAATTACTATTACTATTATATATTATATATTGGTCAAATATTACCTAAATGATTGATGGGTATATTATTTATGATATTAGTTAAAAGTTATTGGACCAAACTTTTGAGAGTTATTATAAAATGTTAATTATAATATAATATTATTATGTATTAGTTGTAATAGTAATTAGTGGATAATGGGTTATACTCATTTATTATAATTAGTGGAGAATGGGTTAGGATATTAATTTCATTTCAGTATCCAAGACAATTTGGGGCATCCTTGGCAGAGATTATTTCAATATCCAAGAAAATTTAGGGCAGGGGTAGAGAAATTATATTATTAAAATAATCCATTATCTTTGGATTATATAAAAAAATTGTTTAAGACCTATACATTGTTTGAATTTTAAATCAATTTGATTGGCTAATACATGATGACATGGAATTTGAATTAGGATTGAAAGGTAAATTTTAAGGTGAAATTTCCTCTAATGACAAACCATGTTCAATAATACTCAACCATGGTTGAGCGAATCCAATTATAGTCATCCATCGTCACACATAATCAACAATGGTCAAACATAAGTCAACCATGGTCGACCATATTCAAATATCAAAAACCCTAGTCAAATATCATAGATATTTATGATTTAATATTATTGAGATTGAGATTTTAATTCACAAATCCGATAATACTCCCCATGCATATCAACTATTAACTAGCAAAAGTACATTATTAAAGGTGGTTGATATATGTTAATCAACACCAATTTTCACCTGCTTTAACTAATCACATTAATTGACATATATCAACCACCTTTAATAATGTGGTTGTGATAGTATATATTTTATTAAACCTTTAACTAGTTTAAATAATTGTATCAAACATTAAAGTTTGAGACCAAATAACTCAATCAAATGAAAAATTAGGAAATTTGAGCCATTTCTAAATGTCCAAACCCGTTTTTCAGAAAATGATACGAAACTGGTATTGTTTCTCAAATCTAGAATTTTTTTATGATGCAAAGGAGAAGGAAAATAATGAGCTCGGAGAAGCTTCTACTCCCCATGGCGTGCCAAATTCCAACTAGGAAGTAGAAGTCTCTGCTTATTTTGATCAAGCTTCTTCCTCATGTTTTGAAATGCAATGTAAATGCTTGTTGTTGGTAGGACAGTTTCTTTGCATATTTACCTGCATGTTTTATAGAAGTAATAGAATCAAGCATCAATGTATATTTTTGTAAACTGTAATATCATGCATATATTAGAGATCTACTTCTGTTATGTTCATACCAGAAGAAGTTATAATGTAATCACATTTTATTTTGTTAGGTCGTGAACTTTTTTTAATAATACAAACAGTAAACATTTTTGTGAAAAAAAAAGTGAAACAGGGATTGTTTCTTGATAAATGATCTTTCGTTTCTTAATCAGTTACCTGCATTTCATATATTGATGTTGGTGGATAGTGATGGCCACCAAGTATTGATATTTTAATCGATAAAAAGGCTTTGTTATATGTGAATGCTTTTGATCAACATCATTTAGTGAGAGGCAGACATAGGTAGTGTTTAGGAATAAATCAACATGATGATGATAGAGTTGAAAGAAATTCCCCAACAATTCTCTTATCTATATGAAAGGATAATGGTTAGGTTTGTGGGAGTCATGAGTAAGGATAGGAGCATAATCATCTCAAGGGAAACATTCCCAAATAATTCACCCAAATTATGGACCATATGTCATGAAACGAGCCATATGGAAGAATACTTGGAACACTTATAATGTTGAGCTTCCTCTCTTCTTCAAACCTATCAAATAACAAATTACTAGGGAAGATTCCACATGGAAAATAATGGGAAACATTTGGGGTGTCTTCATTATGGGAAATCTTGAGTTGTACATGCATCCACTTCATAGAAACTACAATGAAAATAGCCAAGAATCAGATGAAGTTGATGATATTGAATGTTGGAAGGGGATTGGGATAAAAAATTGGGTTTGGAATCGAGATCATAGGATTAGCATTGAGCAAGGGATTGGGGGTGAAACTATGTAGGTTTTTTTATTACTCTGTGAATGGTTAAATACAATAGAACACAAAAAATAGGTTCATGGGTGAGTTCATGAAATCGGTGGACCTTTTAGATGCAACTAGATTTCTAGAAAACTACTCATATTTCTCACCATATCGACCATTTCATAATATATATATATATATATATATATATATATATGTTTCACTACTAGACACTCACCTCTACATGCTATACAAAATCATATCCATCATCATTACATTGATACCTTCAAAATTTGCACCAACACTTGGTGTACTAATTGCAAGGTCTATTCACTTAGATAATTAAAAACAATATTGTTGGCATAGTTCTGTCGAAAGGGGTTCACTTCACACTGCCGTCAACACACCAACCAAACACCCTTATGCATCGGCCCAGAAAGGTTTTACCCTAAGTTCCAACAACACCCGCAAAGCGAGTGAAGTCTCACCCGAGATGATTAAGGATGCTGCAGGAACCAGGTTTTCGCAGTTGGGGGAGGACATGAATTTATTCTTACTCTATCGCTACAAAAACCAGAGATTCATCTTCGCATCATTCATATCAAATTAAACATACATTCATCATTCTCATATTCAATATGTGCTCGACATTCACATCAATAGGGTAAAACTGGAGGTCGCATCAACAGAAATAACATCACTTAAGCATATCACAGTATTCATCATTCAACACAAACAAAGATACAAAAGAGACATAGCCGAACATCTTCATGCATTAACTCATCAAAAACCTATGGTACAACCTTCATAGGGATAGTTCAAACGCTTATCGCGGATGCATACAAACTTGCCGAAGGCAGAGAAAAACATTACAATTCATCTACTGGTCTATTGATCTACCTATTCTTCGATCTTCTATCTTATCTAATCCTATGGTTCCCTTAGGATTACAATCATAGTCCTATTTATAGCTAACTAAGATGGTTACAAAGCGGTCCAAATGACCAATTATAAATAACTAAACTAAACTTGCGCTTTCGTCGGCTCCTTGTTCTCCATGAATGGCTTTTTCTTCCACGGATGGTCCTTCTTCACTGCTATCGGCTTTCACACTTTATGTGGTTCAACCCTGTGCCAACAAATATTTAAAACTGTTAATTTTATTTTGGAAAAATAACACCACACTAGTACCATTCGTTACCTACATGTTTAACACTTTTTGTAAACTGATTCCATCGTTTAGGAACTGAAAGGTTGCACCAACATGAACATATACCTTATGATTTGCCCCAAAAAAATGTCAATGCTAGAAAAAATCAAAATTGAGCCAGTTATAAACATCTTCAATAAATAAAATTTATATATTTGGAAATGTGATTCAATCCCGCATTTCAATTTTTTTACTAAAATCAAGATTCAATGTATAGGTATCTCAAAATATCCATGTAAGTTCAAGGATGCCAATCTTAAGTTATGTTGCATCTAACATGTAAAAAGAGACCATCATTAGATTGCACTCACCCTCATGGGAAATGTTTGTAGGATGAAATTTATAGTTTTGAATCTTAAAAAGACATACAATCTTTATATATCTATTTTATGATATTATAAAACTTTTTTAAGAGAGAGAGAGAGAGAGAGAGTATGCATTATTATTGATTAAGATAATCATTTTTTTTGGTCTTGTATGCAAAACCTAAATACTCTATTTTTAATATTGTTCTTATTCCCTGTTCAATTACCTATTAATTGCTTATATTTTCAATAACATAATTATTTTGATATACACTTAATGTACATCTTTTAATTTTTTTAAGTCATCACAAATATGGTGATTTAGGAATGCTTTTCTTAAAATTTTGTAAGCATAGAAATAAAATTGTAAAGAAAACCAAGTGATTGCTTACCTTTTTAAAGGTTTGATAGACCAAAGTTGGTCTCAACGTACATTAATAACCACCATTAGCATCGTCAATCAACTATATATATGTGTATGTATGTTAGTTGCAATCTTTCTCAACTCTGTAAGATAACACTATGAACTTGTTCATAGTAATAATAATTATCAACATCATTATCTAATTGAAAATCACACCTAGCAAGGGGAATTGATGTATGAGACTGTCACCTACCCAATTTTTGAGAATAATTATTTTCTACTATTATCCTTTTTGTAAAATACTTTGAGTTAAATTATAATCACAATTTTTGTAATTATGACCAATTAGGTCAGAGATGAATGTACTGACTCATTATTGTTATTTAATAAATAAAAATAGGAGACAAATCACTCAAGAAAAGCTATTACAAGAGTGTCCACTGGCCCACTAGGAGGAATGGAAGCTGCTCGAAGGACTGGGACAGATGGTAGGATTTGCACTCTACCATTAGTTGTTGTTATGGGACAACTCCACCTAATTTTGTGGCATTTCCCCCTCCAGGTGGAGGGAGGTGAGCAGGTAGCTCACTAATGACCAGTAATTGCAAAAGGAACTAGGCAGCCTATAAAAGGCAATTCGAATTGAGCAGGGAGCTCTTACAATGTTTTCTGCAGAAAAATTCCTCATGTGCATCAGGTGATGGCTGAGAGATTCGAATAGGGAGGCTGTGGAGAGTGAAAGTATAAGTCTGCAAATGTTATCAGAAGGACAGACCAGAGGTGCTGGTGTTGGTCCCATTGATTACTAAGCCTGTAAGGGTGGATATATATTTTCTTGCTGCTGCAAGCAGAGACCCTAAGCTTCAGAACTTTCTTCCTCCTGGTGGATCAGCGGATAGGCTCGGGGGTCCTAAGGCAGATAGCTTGGCTGCTTAGGAACAGGTTGGGTGGAATAGGATTCTTGAGTGATTTGTTCCTCCTATCATACTCAGGTTCTATTCTTTTATTTTTTTTGTGTTTCCAATCATATGAATGCTCTCAGAAAATGGCTTAGTAATGGTATTAATGATCGGTAGCAGTTAACTGTTAGATCTTAATTAATTTAGATTCGTTGAACTGATAAAATGACTCCTCTGCATTTTTCCCCATGCGTGAAGCTGCATCGTACTCCAGTAAAGAGAAGTAGCATTAAATATGTCTAGTTAAAAGTGGAACCTAGCATGCATCTAAATACATAAACCCAAGAGACCACCCATGCACAGACCTATATTCCTATGCATCTTATATTTTAGCAGTTGTAGATTAGATCTTTGCATGCATTGTTTTTTTTACTGTTCAAATCTGTATGTTGAAACAACATATCAGAGACTAGCTATAGCAGTAGGTTCTTTTCTGATCTCTGAAGTTGGACATGGTGTTAATATCTAGTGTTTACTGATCCCAAGTTATTTCTTCAGAAAGAAAACAATATCATACATTTTGTTTAACCACATTCCCACATTTCTATTTTCTTATTGATTTTAGAATCAAGAAAGATACTGTGTTATTCTATCATTTCATCAGAGGTCCAAATTGGATGAATACAGGAATATAGAATTAAAATAGACAAGCTGTCATACTAATAGGAAATTAAACTAACTGATGATTACGCCTTATATTTCTTTGATTCTGTATTATTAACTGTATGTGGCAGAATTTACATCACAGAATAGCATGTTCTTAATGCAAATACAAGGATAGAAATTATTAGCAGACATAGTAAAATACACCATCTCTACACCCAAACCAGGGTTGGTCTGTTCTTATCATACTAATAAGTACAAACATTTAATAGATGCAAAATCAAATGTTTCATTATCATAGATATTTTAGCTATGGAAACAAGAACTATTATGCTTGCATTTAAATATCATTATAGCCCAGCACTTTTCCATTATCATTGACAGGCTAGGGTTTAAACAGTTGTATTCAAACCAAAAATTAATACCCTTTTATTATCTTCTTAACCCAAGGTATGCACAGAGGCATTGCAAGCCATGTATTTCATTATCGGCTTACAGCCGTTCCTTAGATAACCATCTCAAACAAGGTTTCAGAAATAAATTCGAAAATGAGAGTTCAAACACCATACGTAAACATTAACCCTAAACAATGAGCATTTCCATTTAAAAATACGATCTTAGCATCCTATAGATCGCCCCATTTGATTTATGAGGGTTTCATTCAACACCACTTTTCCCACTACACAGCTATTGCCAAAAATGAAACCATAGTCAACATTTCTATTTCTTACAGCCTAAAACATTTGTTTCCCTATCGATTTAGAAGTGCAAACATTAAACGTTAAACGCTGCAGAATTCTTTGCAAGAATGAGGGTTCAAACCCTGTCAAGCTCACTGAGCCGAGGGAAGGCTAGCCTCACATTTTTTATTTTTTTTAAAAGGTATTTACATCATCTACGCTAGCAACAAAACCATAAATAGTATCATCTTCCCAGAAGTTGCAGGCGAGGCAAAGACCATTGCCGAGAAGACACATTTCCAACCCTTGCTCATCAAGTCCGATTATAGGAGAACCACGAGGTAGGGGTACCACCGAAGCTTACCGGTGGGTTCGCTGTATTCCTTTTTCCCCATCAACTTTCCCGGCACACTGTTGTTCGCCGAGGGTTACTTATCAAGCAAATACGCTCAGAGTTAGATAATGTTCATAAAATATTGATGCATGCAACAGAAAAAATGATAAACTCTTGCAACATTACTATACCTGTATCGTTGATAGAAGAATGACAAAGCCATCCATCCACTTCGAAGGAGAAGAACCCAACTCATGAGTCACACTGTGTTGACGCTTGTAAAAACTTGCAACCCGATTGAAAACCCCACACCTTCAGGTTACCACAACTCCTCCCACTTGTATATTTCTACACTAATCATTTCCAGACTCGGTCTCCATGGATAACAATCACTCATAGACCGATGGTTGTTGCTGGTCTCGGGATCGAGCCCGAGGGAAGCTAAAACATCAAACCCTAATTGCCTCTCGGCCGGTTGGCCTCACCCCAAACCCTACCACAGAAACAATGACCAAAAAAACATTACAAGATCCTGTAAGTTATGTTAGGGTTCTCCACAATCCCAACGCACAACTATCAATGACAGAGATCTATTTTCATCAAGCCACGGTGGAGGGTGGTAGATGCGGTATTAACTCACCCATCCACCTCCCAAGTCACGTAGTTGCCAACTATGTTGACACCCGAGCAGGAGGCCCATTACAACTCAGCATGGGTGAACCTCCTCTCATGCTGAACACCCTTTACAACGAGCATGTAGTATTACCTTTAACACGGTGGCCAGGAAACCTGATTACAAATCCAATCATTTACTATACCCTTGGTTTCATACGCAGGCCTATTTATAATGCCATCATTCCTCCTGCCAACCACGTGGATCAACGTTTATTGCATAAACTTTATAAATGATACCAAGGTTAAAAACATTCATCGGTATCATGTAAAAAAGATTTGGTATGTTCTATGTAAGACGACACAAATGCACTCATATCATCACGATAACCTAGGCCACATTCGATCTAAGGTATGGGTAGGTTCCACCCCAACCTATTAGAACATTTATCATAAAGTTTCTTATAAAGCACTTCAAGCTTTGCTCATGTCATAATTTGTATAGGGATACCCTGTAGGGTATATTTGCTACCCATGAACCATCGTATAATTGCAAAAGGTAAGGTGTTAACGTATATCATGTACCCTTTATAGTTTCTTAGGTAGTAAAGAACCTTGAACCATCTTGCCACTCTCTCTATGGAAACCATAGGACCATGTTCCTTTGCCTTAGAATTGTCACAAGTTGAATTTTATGCAAAGATTGTTTTAAAAAGCTGACAAGCCATTCATGGAATAATCATCAGAGAAACCATGAACTCTTAGTATAGAAAAATTGATAACAATCACACTATGACATTGACGTTTTCTGCAGTTTTGAAATAGCCAGGTTCATCTTACAAAATTGGAAGGAGACTATACCTGTAGCGTCAAAATCATAAGCAGTTTTTATTTATATCACGGTTATTAAACACTCTAAATTTTATCGCTATCTCTTACCTGCGAATATGCACATAAGGGATGAGTACAATGCTTTAGCTGAGTAAGCTAAGTAAGCCTCGGGCACCTCCTGGGACCCCTTTCATCATCATCCAAAAAACTTAAACTGTCAGTACTTCTCAAGAAGAGTTCTGTTTTCCAAATGCATCACAATTTTCAATCTTTCCGGCATATAAATAAAGGACATAATCATTAATTGGATTCATGACGTGTCGTCGACACGATACACCATCAGAAGACAAAAAGACACAGCAGTTAAATTGTTCCCACCAAATGTCACATTTATTAATTGTTGCTTTAATTAATTATTATTATTTCCGCATTTTACAAATATTATCATTTAATGACGATTTAATTTTTTTTAAATTTTTATGAAAATATCGGGATGTTACATGTGGTATCAAAGCTCATGTTCGAACTCTAGGCCTAAAGACGGTCCAAGAAACACGCAAACATAAAATTTATGACTGTGAAAAATTTCGCTAACTCAAGTTTAAATTATTTTGTCCTGTACAGAAAATTTTCTTTGATTTACAGATATGGAAGGATCAGCTGAACACATAAGGGGCAGATTTCCACCAAACAGCCCAAGTATGGAACAACAATTCCAGGGAAATCGGGGGTAACGATTCGTCAGAATTATTGCATGCTTTTCATGAAATAAAAGCAGAGATCCAGTTAGTAAAACAGGACAATGAAAGAATCCTGAGGACATAGGAAGAGCTGAAACAAGCACTGTTGGACCAATATCCAAAATATGAAAAAAACCTAGAACATACTTGTGAAACTAAAGAGCTATCCCATGAAGGAAAGAATAAACAAACAGAAACAACTGAAGAGAACAACAACTCAACGTCATCAAGAGCTGCCAAACATCCACCTAAAAAGAAGCATGATTACTCTAGTGACAACAGTGAAGGAGACTTCAAGCCAAAAAGGAAAAAGAATAAACAGTATGAACAGATATCTGGTGAATTCAAGAAAATGAAATCCCCAACTTTCAATGGAAAAATAGAGAAAGGAGAGACAGTGGAAGCATGGTTGTTCGGCATGAAAAAGTATTTTCAAATCTACGACTATTCGGAGTCCTTAAAGGAAAAAATGACAAATTATAATCTGACCGGGAAGATAGATATTTGGTGGCAAGACCTTAAAAGGGTAAAAGGTATAAAAGACCGAGATGTGAGTTGGAGTACTTTTAAAAGACACTTTAAGAATAAATTCTTATCTGAGTAGTATTATGAAGAAAAATCCAAAGAATTTTATGATCTAAAACTGGGAATGATGAACATGCAGAAACTAAACAACAAGTTTTTAAGTTTGCTAAGGTATGTGCCGTATATGGTGGAAGAAAAATCGAAGGTCCAGAGGTACCTAAGTTGTCTACCTTTCCACATAAAGGACAGGATAGAGTACGATAACCCTAAGACACTAGAGGAAGCCATGAGGAAAGCCACTTTTTGCTTTGACTGGAATAAGAAAAGAGAAGGGGTACCTAGCTAGAAAAACCCAAAACCAAGTAAATTTGAATAGAAAAAGAAGAATTTTAGATATGGTGGCAATTCTAGTTTCCAGAAGATAAATTTTCAGAATGAAAAATTTCAGCAGAACAGAAATAACTAGCAGTAAAGATTTACATCACCCCGAAATGTCCCCAATGCTGCCAGGACCAATGAACAGAAGCCACCTATAAAATGCTTTGAGTGCCAAGGGTCCCATTATGCCATACATTGTCCCCTCAAGAAACGGGCGGCCAACCATATTCACTCCATACAGTCTGAAGCTACTGTAGGAGATGTGGCAAGAGAAGTACCCAGAATTAGTGCAGCATTAGACAACCGGCAAGCAGAACACCAAGTCTCAATGGTGGAGGTTGAAGGTATCCTGCAAAACCAACCAGTTTCTATTTTAATTGACCCCAGTGCTACTCTAAGCTATCTATCACCAATTGTTGTAGAAAGACTCGATTTGAAAACAAAGAAATTCGATAAATTTTGGTTAGTTAGATTAACGACAGGAACAAAAAGAAAGGTTTCTGATTTTGTGAAAAATTGTATTTTATCTATGAATCAACTAACAACGCAGGTTAAGTTAAATATTCTGCCATTGGGGTCATATGACATCCTAATCGGTATGGACTAGTTAGAAACCCATCGTGTTATTCTGGATTATTATGAAAAAAGTTTCATTTGCCTGGATGCTGAAGGAAAGACAACAGAGGTAAAAGGCATCCCAAGAAAAACATCCGTCCGGTAGATTTCATCCATGCAAGTAAAAAGGGCAATCAGAAAAGGGTGTCAGATGTTTGCAGTAAATGCGATGCATGATGAGATAAGTACTAAGGAGGACAAACAAAAAATAGAGGACATACTTGTCTTAAAGTATTTTCAAGACATTTTTCCTGAAGAGATCCAAGATTTACCTCCAAAAAGGGACCTCGATTTTACTATTGAATTAATACTTGGTGCTGTACCAAGTTCTAAAGCTCCATACCGGATGAATATACTAGAGCTGAATGAGTTAAAATCTCAGCTGAAGGAGCTGATCGATAAAAAATACATAAGACCCAGCGTGTCTCCTTGGGGAGCACCGGTCATTTTTGTTAAAAATAAGGATGGTACCCTAAGACTTTGGATAGATTATCGTCAACTGAATAAAATGACGATCAAGAATAGGTACCCGCTGCCCCGCATTGACGATCTTTTTTACCATCTACGCGGAGCAACAGTGTTCTCGAAGATTGATTTACGATCAGGATATCATCAGGTCCGTGTGAAGGATGAAGACATTTTCAAAATAGCCTTTAGAACTCGTTATGGACACTATGAGTTCGTTGTCATGCCATTTGGATTAACTAATGCACCTGTTGTATTTATGTGTTTAATGAACAAAATTCTGCACAAGTACTTAGATAAGTTTGTAGTTGTGTTCATCGATGACATTTTGGTATATTCTAAGAACAAGGAAGAGCATGATGAACATATACGTATCATTCTGCAAGTTTTGAGGGAGCACCAGTTGTATGCTAAGTTCAACAAATGCGATTTTTACAAGGACAAGATTCAGTACTTAGGACACATAATATTTGAGGAAGGGATTTCGGTTGACCCTGCCAATATAAAGGCCATTAATGAATGGTCGATTCCCAAGGATGTGACAGATGTGCGATCATTTATGGGCATCACTAGTTATTATAGAAAATTTATTGAGGGGTTTTCCAGGATTGCAAACCCCATAACATTGCTGCAGAAAAAGGGAAAGAAGTTTGTCTGGGATCAAAAGTGTGCGGACATTTTTGTAAAGTTAAAAGAATTGCTGACTTCAGCACATATTTTGAGGATTGCAGATCCTAATAAAGATTATGTAGTATGCACAGACACATGCAATCATGGACTAGGAGGAGTCCTAACGTAGGAAGGACATGATGTAGCATATGAATCAAGAAAACTGAAAATACATGAGAAGAACTATTCCACCTACGATCTATAATTGTTAGCAGTGATTCATGCCTTAAAAATGTGGCGTCATCACCTTATCGGCAGAAAATTTACCTTGATGACAGATAATATGGGGCTGAAATATTTGTTAGATCAAACAAATTTGAATGCCAGGCAAGCCAGATGGCTAACTTTTTTGAGTGAGTATGATTTTGAAATTCAGCACATTAAGGGGAAGGAGAATAAATTTGCCGACGCGTTAAGTCGTAATGCAAGGATACATTTTGTTTCAACCATCAGCACATACGCAAGAGATTTGAAGGAGCAGATATTTGAAGGAATTAAGGAGGATGAGGAATACAGAATATTACAAGAAAAGACAGCAGAAAACAACTCTGAAAATTCTGTAACAGATTTCAGTTTGAAGGAAAATGGCTTACTGCGACACAAAAACAAATTGTACATACCAAACGTACCAACAGTAAAAATTCTTATTTTGGATGAGATGCACAAAAGCCACTATTCTTGCCATCCAGGTTACCAGAAAACCATCACAATGCTAAGGAAGGAGTACTACTGGCCCAGGATGAAGGATGAAGTAGCGGAGTATATAGCTAAGTGTTTTGACTGTCAAAAAGTGAAGGTGGAACATCAGCATCCTGCTGGATTGCTGCAACCCTTGCCTATACCCAGCTGGAAATGGGAAGTCATAAGTATAGATTTCATCACTAGGTTACCAAAGAATAAAAAACAGCAGGACTCCATCATGGTGGTAGTAGACAAACTTAGCAAGGAAGCCCATTTTATCCCTGTCAAAACTACCCATAAAGCTCCTGATATCGCATAAATTTTTATGAAGCAGGTTTTCCGACTGCATGGGATACCTAAGGTAATAGTTTCATACCGAGATTCAAAGTTCACAGGTAACTTTTGGAGGTCTTTGTTCAAGAGGTTAAACACCACCTTAAATTTCAGCACTGCGTTGCATCTGCAAACAGACAGACAGACTGAAAGGGTGAACTAGATATTGGAAGATATGCTTAGAATGTATGTTAAGGATCAGCTTAGCAAGTGCGAAGACTACTTGCATTTAGAAGAGTTTGCATATAATAAGCACTACCATGCTTCATCCAAACTTAGCCCATTTGAGATTCTTTACGGTAGAAAGTGTAACACACTGGTGTCATGGAGTGATCCGGTTAGCAGAGTCACCTTAGGGCCCCAATTGTTGCAGGAATTAGAACTAATCGTGAAGCAAGTACAAGGAAATCTTAAAGCTGCCCAGGATAGACAGAAAAGTCAAGTAGACCTTAAAAGAACTCATAAAGAGTTCTAGGTTGGTGAACATGTTTTTCTTAAGGTAAGGCCGAAAAAGAGTTCCTTAAAATTGGGGAGTTGTGCCAAACTGGCACCCAGGTATTGTGGTCCTTTCGAAATCTTGTCTAGAGTTGGACCTATGGCATATCAATTAGCCTTACCTTCAAACCTCAAATTCCATAATGTTTTTCACATTTCATTTTTAAAGAAATATGTGCATGATCCTACTCATGTTGTAAATTGGAATAATGTTCACGTGGAACAAGGCGGCGATTTTTCGGTGGAACCGGACTATATTCTCGCAAGGAAAGAAACTCTACTCCAGAACCGCACGATTGGCCAAGTAAAAGTGCAATGGAAGCACTATAGCCCAGCAAAGGATACCTAGGAGTTGGAGAGTAGTATGCAGGCTACATACCCAACTATGTTCCAGGAACACTCAAGGAGTGAATAAATCAACATCGAGGACGATGTTGAGGCTTAAGGGGGGGTGTATGTCACCTACCCAATTTTTGAGAATAATTATTTTCTACTATTATCCTTTTTGCAAAATACTTTGAGTTAAATTATAATTACAATTTTTTTAATTATGACCAATTAGGTCAGAGATGAATGTAATGACTCATTATTGTTATTGAATAAATAAAAATAGGAGACAAATCACTCAAGAAAAGTTGTTACAAGAGTGTCCATTGGCCCACTAGGAGGAATGGAAGCTGCTGGTAGGACTGGGACAGATGGCAGCATTTGCACTCTACCATTAGCTGTTGTTATGGGACAACTCCCCCTAATTTTGTGGCATTTCACCCTCCAGGTAGAGGGAGGTGAGCAGGTAGCTCACTATTGACCAGTAATTACAAAAATACCTAGGCGGCCTATAAAAGGCAATTCGAATTGAGCAGGGAGCTCTTACAATGTTTTCTGTAGAAACATTCCTCATGTGCATCAGGTGATGGCTAAGAGATTCGAATAGGGAGACTGTGGAGAGTGCAAGTATAAGTCTGCAAATGTTATGAGAAGGACAGGCCAAAGGTGTTGGTGTTGGTCCCGTTGATTACTAAGCCTGTAAGGATGGATATATATTTTCTTGGTGCTACAAGCAGAGACCCTAAGCTTCAGAACGTTCTTCCTCCTGGTGGATCAGTGGATAGGCTCGGGGGTCCTAAGGCAGACAGCTTGGCTGCTTAGGAGCAGGTTGGGTGGAACAGGCTTCTTGAGTGATTTGTTCCTCCTATCATACTCAGGTTCTATTATTTTATTTTTTTTGTGTTTCCAATCATATGAATGCTCTGAGAAAATGGATTAGTAATGGTATTAATGATCAGTAGCAGTAAAATGTTAGATCCTAATTAATTTAGATTTGATGAACTGATAAAATGACTCCTCTGCATTTTTCCCCATGCATGAAGCTGCATCGTACTCCAGTACAGAGAGGCAGCATTAAATCTGTCCAGTTAAAAGTGGAACCTAGCATGCATCTAAATACATAAACCCAAGAGACCACCCATGCACAGACCTATATTCCTATGCATCTTATATTTTAGCAACTGTGGATTAGATCTTTGCATGCATTGTTTTTTTTACTGTTCAAATCTGTATGTTGAAACAACATATCAGAGACTAGTTATAGCAGTAGGTTCTTTTCTGATTTTTGAAGGTGGACATGGTGTTAATATCTAGGGTTTAGTGATCCCAAGTTATTTCTTCAGAAAGAAAACAATATCATGCATTCTGTTTAACCACATTCCCACTTTTCTATTTTTTTATTGATTTTAGAATCAAGAAAGATACTGTGTTATTCTATGTAATGTCCCAAAAATAGCAAAAATTTAAAATTTTTCCTGCCTGCAATATTCGTCAATTTACAGTAAAAAGATTCATTAACTAATCTATCATCATTAAAACATACACGATTGCACGAAACACTTGTTAGTCTAAGATTGTTGTTTTACAAGGTCAAATCTATGTGTAAGTTTAAAATGTTGCGGAAGCGATGTGGAAATGATATGATTGCACTTATTTGCTGAAAATGTAAATGTCGGTACAGAGGTGGGAAATAACACTTTTTATTGTTTTAAGAATCAATGATTTTAATTGTGATTATCTGTTGCACCTTTAGGTGATAAGCTTCTTGTTGACGTATGTTATCCCCTTGGTGATTATTATAATACTCCAGGAAAGGTAATTACATACCTCGGCAGGATTGCCGAGAGGTATGGGTAAGAGTAATGGTTGCCGAACTTACTTAGCGTTTGCTAATATCCCATTTTCCTTGGTGTTTGCAGGTGTGATTAATCTGAGGGCATTATCTCTAAAGTTTGGTGCTTAAGTTGTTATTGGTACTAACTCACCAGGGCAAAAGATAAGTTATAAAAGGAACAAGGGTTATTCGAAATGTCTGAACTAAAGATTTTCTGTTTGAAACAAAACTGGATCTCGATATTTAATCATGCCTTGAATGAAGTTTACAACTAAGTTTTAAGATGAGACAAAATAAACACATAATATTTTTGGTTGAATTAAATTCAACGATTCTAATATTCTAGTAAGCAAGATAATGACTAGCAAAGACTAGCTGGCTAGTCCTGCTAGGAATGCCATTAGACTCTGGGAAAACTTGTCTTAAAACAGAAATTGGGAACATTACAAATTTCCAGTTTCTTTCATAAACAAACAATGTATAAATTATAAGAGGGTGTTTTACAGATCTCATACCTGTTGATTCCTGTAGCTTGTTCCAGCTGTTAATATCCTGCTGATCCCTGTAGCTTGTTCCTATTGATAATGACCTGCACACTCAACCACTAAATTAATGAAAACCTCCTGAACTCTTGGCTGACCTGAGAATTTATCTTGGATTGGATGACTTTGGGACTACCATGTTCCTCCCAACCATGATTCTACAACTGTTCCTGGTTTAGTATGAATCCCCCCGAGCTGGGTCGAACATGCAAACTAGTAGAGGCCCTAAGTGTATAGCTGGTTCAGATCTCCAATTCTATAGGTAGCATTTACTTCCTTTAGCAGAGAGTCCTTGTTGGAATAATAATAATACCCAAAAGAAAAAGATGATCCCCCAATCTTTGGGGTCTGTCCTCCTTAAGTAGGACAAATCTTGAAATTAGGACTATTGGATTTTACTGGTTTCTTTAAAACAATTAATTTATAAAATAATACTTGTTTACTTTAACCGCTAGTTTATTAGGAACTAGGACTTCTCAACCTGTTTGATTAAAGTGTTTATTTAATCTTTTAGATATTTTCATAATAATAATAATAATTTACAATTTACAATACCATCTAAATATTAATAAATAATATTTAGTAAGTGGCAACCCACTTATGCACAAATATATATCTATAAAGTGTAAACATTTATAAAATAATATATATATAATAATTAACCAATATATATATATTTATTATTGAAGCTCCTAATAATAATACTACTTGGGGTCCTTAGCATTTTGTTTCACAAGATGCTTCTTTCAGTTCTTTTTAAGGGAAGGGTCCACTTCTTTGGACGGTTTCGGTAAGCTGGTAAAGGCACCTCTAGTCTCTCCCTTTGCATGTCAGATTCCCTCGTTTTAACATGGTAGTTCCTGCAGTATATGATGATAATAAGATTTATTTAATCAAGTCGAAATAGTTGTGATAAGACATGCAAGTGCTATTCAGAGTCCTCTTTGACTCAACACTTAAGAAGTAGTAACCTCGAGTGCTCTTCAGAGCCTTTCAACTCAACACTCTCACATGGGCGTTACGCTAGTGCAATTCTAGAGCCTCTGCTCAACACTAGAGCTAGAATGTGGTTGTGAGGCACATCTAGGATAATTAAATGTCCTCGGATCGAGTAACCATTTCTTTCAAGCTTGGAGTGCTCTAGGGCTCATGTCCAACACTCAATGTACATCGAGGCTTAGGCCCAGTATATAGGTCTTTTGTAAGTTCCTGAGTCCACGCTCAACATACTAACTAATCAACCATGTAAATCATGCTCTGCACAGTATAATGTAACAAAAGAGAAAGTCTCAGTATATCATAATTTTGTAATCACTTCTCAAAATACAACATAGTTTATTCATTCGACTTTCCTGCCCCGCATATATTCAATAATGAAACAAATCAGGGTCCATGCCCAATACATCACTCATAAAGTAAATAAATCAAAACATATAAATGCTATGTCAAACATAATAAATCACATATACTGGGGCTGTGACCCGACATGACATCATAACATAGTTAGTAAAAAAGTTGGGATATTACATCCTTCCCCGCTTAGAACAACACCGTCCCGGTGTTTCCTAGGGACTAGAAATGAGATCATGAAAACAAGGCGGGGTATGTCTCTCTCATGGTAGCCTCATTCTCCCAAGTGGCCTCATCTGGTCCAAAGTGCCTCCATTGCACTTTCAACTGAGTAATAGTCCTCCTCCTAAGCTGGACCTCTCTCTTGTCCAGAATGTGGAGTGGTTTTGGTGTGAACTCCCCTTCGGGCTCCACCTATAATAAGGACCAATCAATGACATGTTTAGTATCGTATACATATTTCTTTAATAAAGAAGCATGAAAAACATTATGAACTTTTATATGTGCTGGTAGGGATGACTCATATGCTACTAGACCCTTCTTGCCCAGTATTTCAAAAGGTCCACAAAACCTTGGGGCTAGTTTACCACAATGTCTCAAACTTAACGAGCTTCATTTCGCTTTTATTCTTAGGAAGACATGTTCACCGATTTGGTAGTCCTTGTCCTTTCTTTTCTTGTCCGCGTAACTCTTTTGGTGGTCTTTTGATTCTTTTAAATTTAGTTGCACTTTGGAGACTAGTTTTTCCAAGTCTTTTAGTAAGTCTGGCCCTAGCATAAGCCTGTCCACCGGGCTATCCCAGGTGACGGGGGTTCGACACTTTCGACCGTAGAGTACCTCAAAGGGACTCATTTTGGCCGAGGTTTGATACCCGTTGTTGTATGAAAACTCCGCGAGGTGTAAGTAGTCTTCCCACTTAGTGGGATTGCTCATTACATACATTCTCAGCATGTCTTCCAAGATTTGGTTTACTCGTTCCGTCTGTCCGTCAGCTTGGGAGTGGTATGCGGTACTAAACTGTAGTTGTGTTTCTAATACGGAGAAAAATGCTCTCCAAAAGTTACTAGTGAACTTTGTGTTTCGATCCGAGATAATTGATTTGGGTATCCCATGTAACCGAAAAATCTCTTTTAGGAAGATTTCCACAATGTGAACTTCCTTGTAGGTAGATTTTACTAGTATAAAATGTGCGGCTTTAGACAGCTCGTATACTAGTATGAAGATGGAGTCATTTTGTTCTTGCTCTTGGGTAGGACTGTAATGAAATCCATTCGTATTACCTCCCACTTCCATTCTGGGATGGGTAACAGTTGAAGTAGTCCGGAGGGGTGTTGGTGTTCTGCTTTGACCAACTGACATTCCTGACACTTCGCGATGAACAATGCAATGTTAGCATTCAGTTTAGGCCAAAAGTAGTGTTTCTTTACGGCTGAAATCATCTTTTGATATCTGGGGTGTCCTGAATAGGGGCTCCGATGGAATTCGGTGAGTATGTTAGGTCTAATTTTCCCCCCCTAGGGAACGTAAAGTCTCTCTTTTGACCATAACAATCTTGATTCATCTATCTTGTATTCTTTCTATTGTTGAAAAAGCCTATCTTCCTGGATCTTTTTAAGGATCTCGACATAGAACCTATCATTTTGGCATGCCGTTCTAATTCTATCATGTAAGTCGGAGTCCGTCCGAATTTCGGTTACCTCATATAACATATGAGCTCGTCAACTTAAGGCATTGGCGATCTTGTTTTCTTTCCCCTTGATGTGTTTTAGTTCAAAGTGATACTCACTAAGAATGGCTAACCACCTAGCCAGTCTAGTGTTCAAGTCTGGTTGGTCGAATAGGTACTTTAGACTCATGTTGTCCATCTTTAGTAGGAATTTATTACCCATGAGGTAATGTCTCCACATCTTTAGAGCGTGGATAATGGCGGCCAATTCGAGGTCATGAGTAGGATAGTTTTTCTCATGTTCCTTTACCTTTCTTGACTCGTAGCAGATGGCAAAGTCATCTTGCATAAGGAATCCACCGAGTCCTTCCTTGCTTGCACCAGTGCAAACTACGAAGTCCCCATTGGGGTCGGCGATTCGTAGTATTGGTGTGCTAATCAGAAGTTGTTTTAACTTCTGAAAACTTTCTTCGCACTTGTCTGTCCAAATGAACTTACTGCTTTTCTTTTGTAATGCGGTCATGGGGCAAGTGATCTGAGAGAAGTTCTCAATGAACTTTCGATAATAACTGGCTAAACCTCGGAATGACCGTATGTCGAAAACACACGTAGGTGTGGGCCATTCTTCGATAGCCTTGATCTTTTCGGGGTCAACCGCTATTCCTTTCTCAGAAATGATATGTCCTAAGTACTATATCTGAGGTTTATAGAAATCACACTTGCTAAATTTTGCGTATAGTTGATGTTCTCGCAATATCCGTAGGACTATTCGGAGGTGTTCTTCATGTTCTTCTTCATTCTTGGAATAGATCAGGATATCGTCTATGAGGACTAGAACAAATTTGTCGAGATATTTACTGAAAATGTTGTTCATCATGCACATGAAGTTGGCAGGTGCATTCATTAGACCAAAAGGAATTACTACAAACGCGTAGTGGCCATATCGGGTGCAAAACACGGTCTTACTGATGTCCTCATCACGGATTCTCACTTGGTGATATCTGGATCACAGGTTGATCTTTGAGAAGATCCTTGCTCCTCTGACTTGGTCAAACAAGTCATCGATACTAGGGAGTGGATAACGGTTCTTGATGGTTAGCTTGTTGAGTTGGTGGTAATCGATGCACATACGCATCGTGCCATCCTTCTTTTTAACAAAGAGGATTTGTGCTCCCCAGGGAGACACACTCGGTCGAACGTAACCCTTGTCTATTAGTTCTTGTAATTGTATCTTGAGCTCTACCAGTTCGGGTGTACTCATATGGTACGAGGTCCTAGAGACAGGTACTGATCCGGGGGTTAGTTCTATGGAAAATTCTAAGTCCCGCTTGGGTGGTAACCCGGGTATCTCCTTGGGAAACACATCTCTGAATTCTACTAGTATCGGGAAATCCTTGATCTTTTGTTCCCTATCGACTTCTATTGATTGAAGGTGGATTGCAAATAGTTTACAACCCTTTCTTAAGCATTTCTTTGCTTGCAATGCCGATATCTGCCATACTGATACTTCCTTAGGTATACCTTGGATGGTTCGTTGGTCTCCTTGACTATCTGTGCATAGCATTGACTTATTTAATCAATCCAACAAGGCATGATGTCCTTCCAACCAATCCATGCCTATTATTACGTCATAAGATCCTAGCGGTAAGATGTTCAAATCTATCCTAGTTAGAAAGCCGTTCAAATCTATCTCACAATTCTTAACTAGTTCGGAGACTTTTTGCTTGGTATCGGTGGCTAATTGTACCATCCATGGTTCTTTATGACTCTCTCGGTTTAATTTACAAGACTCTACTATTTTAGGAGAGATGTAGCTCCGGCAAGCACCGAGGTCTATTAAAACTGAAATGATATTGTTAGATATCTTACCCTCAATTTCTACCATGGTGTCTTGATGATCTGTCTACTGGCCATCAAGGCCGACATAAATCCTCGGTGTTTTTGCCATGTCCCCCACGGTAGATTACATTTGGATGTTGTGTAAAGTCCCATCTGTTTTGTTGGGGCAATCTCTGTAGTAATGTGGTCCTTGGCATTTCCAACAAGAAACAGTTGGTGGGACTTTCTTTGCCCCTTTGTTGAAGGCTGGCCTATTGGCTGGTGGTGCAGGTGCATTAGGTCGAGCTTGGGGTCGGCTGAAGCTTATGTTGGGTGGGAAATTGTTGTTATGTTTCTGGAAAGGGGGGGTTCTAAAACCCGGCCTTTGGTTGTATGAGAAGGTCCTGAATCTGTCCCTATTTCTGTTGATGTTGTCGTTCCTTGGCTGCCCGTGCTCATAGCACAGCCTGGCTTTATGTAGGGTTATGTCAAGGGTTTTGGGCATGTCGAATTCTATTTTCTCTCTAAAGTTTGGTGGCAGCCCACCCAAGAACTACTGGATTTTCACCTTCTCATCCTTAATATAAGGCACATAGTGCAGCAAGTCTAAGAACTAATTTATGAAAGCTTCCATAGTCAGGGAACCCATTTTCAGCTCATGAAATTCTTTTATCTTCTTGTCGAAGAATCTTTTAGACATGTATTTATCCTGAAAGATTCTGCTGAAAGTGTCCCAGCTTATGTCTCGCAGCTCTTGTCCCTTAATGTGTTTTAGATCTCACCACCATCTGGAAGCCTTTCCATTTAGGTTGTATATGGCTAGTCGAGCTTGCATCTCACTGGAGTAATTATGAACCTTAAAGTATTTGTTCATTCCTAACAACCACTCTTCATCCTTTTCTCTTGAGTTAAATTCCCCATCATAAGTTGGGGCCCTTATCTTTCTGAACTCCCCTTGTAAGTTGTCATCACTCTTCCTCCTTTTCTTGCAAGGAGGTGGAGAACCATTGTCATTGGAAGAGCTCTTACAGTCCTCTTCCAATGGTTCTCATTTATGTTCTGCTTGATCTCCTATTTTGTAACTGGTTTCTTTCCTTGTGTTAAGGGAATTGACAGAGAGAGTAGGATGTTCAGGGGGTTTTTCCCCTATTAGGATTTGGAGTAAGGCTTCATTTATAGCCCACTGTTCTCTTCTTTCTTGCATATTTTCATCCCTGAAACTCTGGAATTCTGCATGTAGCTGCTGCATGGATTTCTCCAAATTTGAGTTGAGCTCCACCACGATTTCTTGCTCTCATGGTGGGGAATTTAGGTTGCCCCGTATACTTCTGCCTTGTTCTGCACTCACTTTTATGCTACTATTTGTACCTGAAATTTATATAAGTATCTGTCGATGGAAAACAATGTGTTAGCTAATTCTTTTCATAAAAACATAATACAATAATTTAAAGACTTTCATGTTTCTACAGCTGTGTTTGGTAGTGATCCCAATAGGTCCCTTAGTGTTTGTAACTCGCTCTGATACCACTTGTAATGTCCCAAAAATAGCAAAAAATTAAAAATTTTCTTGCATGCAATATTCGTCAATTTACATTAAAAAGATTCATTCATTAATCTATCATCATTAAAACATACACAATTGCACAAAACACTTGTTAGTCTAAGACTATTGTTTTACAAGGTCAAATCTATGTGTAAGTTTAAAATGTTGCGGAAGCGATGTGGAAATGATATGATTGCACTTATTTGTTGAAAATGTAAATGTCGGTACAGAGGTGGGACATAATACTTTTTACTGTTTTAAGAATCAATGATTTTAATTGTGATTATCTATTGCACCTTCAAGTGGTAAGCTTCTTGTTGACGTATGTTATCCCCTTGGTGATTATTATAATACTCCAGGAAAGGTAATTACATACCTCGGCAGGATTGCCGGGAGGTATGGGTAAGAGTAATGGTTGCTGAACTTACTTAGCGTTTGCTAATATCCCATTTGCCTTGGTGTTTGCAGGTGTGATTAATCCAAGGGCATTATCTCTAAAGTTTGGTTCCTAAATTGTTATTGGTACTAACTCACCAGGGCAAAAGATAAGTTATAAAAGGAACAAGGGTTATTCGAAATGTCCGAACTAAAGATTTTCTGTTTGAAACAAAACTCGATCTCGATATTTAATCATTCCTTGAATGAAGTTTATAGCTAAGGTTTAAGATGAGAGAAAATAAACACAAAATATTTTTGGTCGAATTAAATTCAACGATTCTGATATTCTAGTAAGCAATATAATGACTAGAAAAGACTAGCTGGCTAGTCCTGCTAGGAATGCCATTAGACTCTGGGAAAACTTGTCTTAAAACAGAAATTGGAAACATTACAAATTTCAAGTTTCTTTCATAAACAAACAATGTATAAATTATAAGAGGGTGTTGTACAGATCTCATACCTGTTGATCCCTGTAGCTTGTTCCAGCTGTTAATGTCCTGCTGATCCCTGTAGCTTGTTCCTATTGATAATGACCTGCACACTCAACCACTAAATTAATGAAAACCTCCTGAACTCTTGGCTGACCTGAGAATTTATCTTGGATTGTATGACTTTGGGACTACCATGTTCCTCCCAACCATGATTCTACAACCGTTCCTGGTTCAATATGAACCCCCCTGAGCTGGCTCTGACATGCAAACTGAGAAGTAGAGGCCCTAGGTGTATAGCTGGTTCAGATCAACAATTCTATAGGTAGCATTTACTTCCTTTAGCAGAGAGTCCTTGTTGGCATAATAATAATACCCAAAAGAAAAAGATGATCCCCCAATCTTTGGGGTCTATCCTCCTTAAGTAGGACAAATCTTGAAATTAGGACTATTGGATTTTATTGGTTTCTTTAAAACAATTAATTTATAAAATAATACTTGTTTACTTTAACTGCTAGTTTATTAGGAACTAGGACTTCTCAACCTGTTTGATTAAAGTGTTTATTTAATCTTTTAGATATTTTCATAATAATAATAATATACAATTTACAATACCATCTAAATATTAATAAATAATATTTAGTAAGTGGCATCCCACTTATGCATAAATATATATCTATATAGTGTAAACATTTATAAAAGAATATATATATAATAATTAACCAATATATATATATTTATTATTGAAGCTCCTAATAATAATACTACTTTGGGGTCCTTAGCATTTTGTTTCACAAGATGCTTCTTTTCGTTCTTTTTAAGGGAAGGGTCCACTTCTTTGGACGGTTTCGGTAAGCTGGTAAAGGCACCTCTAGTCTCTCCCTTTGCATGTCAGATTCCATCATTTTAACATGGTAGTTCCCGCAGTAGTTGATGATAATAATATTTATTTAATCAAGTTGAAATAGTTGTGATAAGACATGCAAGTGCTATTTAGAGTCCTCTTTGACTCAACACTTGAGAAGTAGTAACCCCGAGTGCTCTTCAGAGCCTTTCAACTCAACACTCTCACATGGGAATTACGCTAGTGCAATTCCACAGCCTATGCTCAACACTAGAGCTAGAATGTGGTTGTGAGGCACATCTAGGATAATTAAATGTCCTCGGATCCGGTAATCATTTCTTTCAAGCTTGGAGTGCTCCAGGGCTCATGCCCAACACTCAACGTACATCGGGGCTTAGGCCCGGTATGAAATAGAATTCTCTAAATACATCAGGGCTTATGCCCAGTATATAGGTCTTTTGTGTGTTCCTGAGTCCATGCTCAACACACTAACTAATCAACCATGTAAATCATGCTCTGCACAGTATAATGTAACAAAAGAGAAAGTCTCTGTATATCATAATTTTGTAATCACTTCTCGAAATACAACATAGTTTATTCATTCGGCTTTCCTGCCCCGCATATATTCAATAATGAAACAAATCAAGGTCCATGCCCAATACATCACTCATAAATGAAATAAATCAAAACATATAAATGCTATGTCAAACATATTAAATTACATATACTGGGGCCGTGACCCGACATGACATCATAACATAGTTAGTCAAAAAGTTCTGATATTACATTCTATCATTTCATCAGAGGTCCAAATTGGATGAATACAGGAATATAGAATTAAAATAGACAAATTGTAATACTAATAAGAAATTAAACTAACTAATGATTACGCCGTATATTTCTTTGATTCTGTATTATTAATTGTATGTGGCAGAATTTACATCACAGAATAGCATGTTCTTAATGCAAAGAAAATGATAACAATTATTAGCAGACATAGTAAAATACATCATCTCTACACTTGAACCAGGGTTGATCTGTTCTTATCATACTAATAAGTACAAACATTTAATAGCTGCAAAATCAAATGTTTCATTATCATAGATATTTTAGCTGTGGAAACAAGAACTGTTATGCTTGCATTTAAATATCATTATAGCCCAACACTTTTCCATTATCATTGATAGGCTATGGTTTAAACAGTTGTATTAAAACCGAAAATTAATACCCTTTTATTATCTACTTAACCCAAGGTATGCACAGAGGCATTGCAAGCCATGTATTTCATTACCAGCTTACAGCCGTTCCTTAGATAACCATCTCAAACAAGGTTTCAGAAATAAATTCGAAAATGAGAGTTCAAACACCATACGTAAACATTAACCCTAAACAATGATCATTTCCATTTAAAAATATGATCGTAGCATCCTATAGATCGCTCCATTTGATTTCTGAGGGTTTCATTCAACACCACTTTTCACACTACACAGCTATTTCCAAAAACGAAACCATAGTCAACATTTCTATTTCTTACAGCCTAAAACATTTGTTTCCCTATCGATTTAGAAGTGCAAACGTTAAATGTTAAACGCTGCAGAATTCTTTGCAAGAACGAGGGTTCAAACCTTGTCAAGCCCACCGAGCCGAGAGAAGGCTGGCCTCACATTTTTTTTTTTTTAAAGGTATTTACATCATCTACGCTAGTAACAAAACCATAAACAGTATCGTCTTCCCAGAATTTGCAGGTGAGGCAAAGACCATTGCCGAGAAGACACATTTCCAACCCTTGCTCATCAAGTCCGATTCCAAGAGAACCAAGAGGTAGGGGTACCACTGAATCTTACCAGTGGGTTCGTTGTATTCCTTTTTCCCTGTCAACTTTCCTGGCACATTGTTGTTCGCCAAGGGTTACCTGTCAAGCAAATATGCTCAGAGTTAGATAATGTTCATAAAAGATTGATGCGTGCAACAGAGAAAACGATAAAATCTTGCAACATTACTATACCTGTATCATTGATAGAAGAATGACAAATCCATCCATCCCCTTCGAAGGAGAAGAACCCAACTCGTGAGTCACACTGTGTTGATGCTTTTCAAAACTTGCAACCCTGTTGAAAACCCCAGACCTCCAGGTTACCACAACTCCTCCCACCTGTAGATTGCTACACTAATCATTTCTAGACTTGGTCTCCATGGATAACAATCACTCAGAGACTGATGGTTGCTGCCGGTCTCAGGATCGAGCCCGAGGGAGGCTAAAACATCAAACCCTAAGTGCCTCGTGGTCGGTTGGCCTCACCCCAAACCCTACCACCGAAAAAATGACCAAGAAAACATTACAAGATCCTGTAACTTACATAGGGTTCTCCACAATCCCAATGCACAACGATCAACGACGGAGATCTATTTTCATCAAGCCACGGTGGAGGGTGGTAGATGCGGTATTAACTCACCCATCCACCTCCCAATTCACGTAGTTTCCAACTCTGGTTACACCGGGGCAGGAAGCCCATTACAACTCGGCATGGGTGAACCTCCTCTCATGCTAAACACCCTTTACAACGAGCACATAGTATTACCTTTAACACGGTGGCCAGGAAACCTGATTACAAAGCCAATCATTTATGATACCCTTGGTTTCGTATGCAAACCTATTTATAATGCCATCATTCCTCCTACCAACCACACAGATAAACGTTTATTGCATCAACTTTATAAATCATACCAAGGTTAAAAAGATTCATCGGTAGCATGTATAAAATATTTAGTATGTTCCATGCAAGACAACACGAATGCACTCATATCATCATGATAACCTAGGCCACATTCGATCTAAGGTATGGGTAGGTTCCGCCCCAACCTAATATAACATTTATCATAAAGTTTATTATAAAGCACTTCAAGCTTTTCTCGTGTCATAATTTGTATAGGGATACCCTGTAGGGTATAGTTTCTACCCATGAACAATCGTATAATTGCAAAAGGTAAGGTATTAACGTATATCACATCCCCTTTATAGTTGCTTAGGTAGTAAAGAACCTTGAACCATCTTTCCACTCTCTCTATGGTGACCATAGGACCATGTTCCTTTGCCTTAGAATTGTAACAAGTTGAATTTTATGCAAAGATTGTTTTAAAAAGGTGACAAGCCATTCATGGAATAATCGTCAAAGAAACCATGAACTCTTAGTACGGAAAAACTGATAACAATCACACTCTGAGATTGAAGTTTTCTGCAGTTTTGAAATAGCCAGGTTCATCTTACAACATTGGAAGGAGACCATAACTGTAGTGTTGAAATCATAAGCAGTTTTTATTTATATCACGGTTATTAAACTCTATGAATTTTATCGCTATATCTTACCTGCAAATCTGCACATAAGGGACGAGTACAATGCTTTAGATGAGTAAGCTAAGTAAGCCTCGGGCACCTCGTGGGACCCCTTTCATCATCATCCAGAAAATTTAAACTATCAGTACTTGTCAAGAAGAATTCTGTTTTCCAAATGCATCACAATTTTCAATCTTTTCGGCATATAAATAAAGGACATAATCATTAATTGGATTCATGACGTGTCACCGACACGATACACCATCAGAAGACAAAAAGACTCAGCAGTTAAATTGTTCCCACCAAATGTTGCATTTATTAATTGCTGCTTTAATTAATTATTATTATTTCCGCATTTTACAAATATTAGCATTTAATGATTTCAAGGAGGTGCATGTACTCTACCTTCTCTAAATTTAAACATATGACATTTTAAATATGTAGAAATAAATTTATTTTATTGGGGTTGGGTGTGGATGGGGGAATAACATGTATAAATATATTTGTATTTGCATTGTAATATTATTTCTATTTAAATCACACATATAGTATCTCTCTATATAATAATGTATTTAATTTTATAAATAATAATGATAATTTATTTTGAAAATTATGACCAAGTTAAACATCAAATTGATGTATGAGACCTCTAATATGTGGGACAATGAACCTCCCTTTCACTCCTTTACTTAAGTGTATACCCAATAACCTTTTAAAAAATACATATTCTTAACATTATATAAAAGTACTCATTATGTTTGATTTTATATTTATATATATATATATACATATATGTAATTTGTTATAAATAATATGATTGTTTTGAAATCTATATATTATATTATCAACTTTGTAGATATTATATACACTTTTCATCTTAAACTATATTTAATATTAAACTTTTCATTATAAAATAATTACATATAATTAAAATTAATACAAATACATTTCATTATAAATAATATATATATATATATATATATATGACTGAAATATTTCAAATTCAACAATGTAATTGTAGGTGCAACAAGATTGTACAAAGTACAACTGTGTTTGTTGTCGGTACATCAAGAACCATATCTACATGACTGATATTGTTGTTCGTACAACTCTAAAGAAGCTACATTAATTTTGTAAAGATATTTTTATGCCGAAGGTGTTTTCTCAATGAAAAACGATTTCTGAGCACTGTAGCTAGATTCCTCGTCTATAAAATGAATGGAATCTTGCCACGTGCCATCACGTTTTTTCCGTCAAATTTACTATTACAATCATATTTAGCATTTCCTGAAGTTACAGGGCCTGTCGCCCATCATTCTAGGGCGTGCCTCGTTCGCGTTTTGGGAGACCGACGAGGTACAGACAATATGAATCATAGGAAAAACCCTCTCGATTCGTTTCGATCTGCAGAAACAGGTTCACAGCAGTGAGGTGTAGTGACGGATTCAACAAGGGCAGTGGTAGGTTGTGGTGAGGGGATTTAGAAAGGGTTTCGTGTTTGCAGAGCAGATTTGGCCAATGATTTACGATTTCGTGTTGTTAGCGGTGGTTATGGAGGCGATAAGGGTATTATGGGACCTTGGTTATGTTCAAAATAAGGGACTTCCAGCACTAGAGAGCATGTCATGGCTATTTTCTCTTCGCTCTGTTGCAATAGCAGGCAGAGGGCCACATAGGTTCGTGAGGTTGGGGCACTGGAACATTGCAGGGAGATTCCCAACCACTAGATAGAGTTATGGAAGATTACAGTTTCAATAGAAAGATAATGTTGTCTATATACACGGAAGTTGGATACATTCTCTCAAGTTTTCTAGAAGGATCGAGATTGGGGAGATTCAACATCTTTATATATACACATTCAAAGAAACAAAACTTTTATCGAGCATATTCGCTTGTTGGTGGGTAGGGTTTCTATTTTTAAGGCGATCTCAAGTTTTGGGAGGACAAATCTAGAGGGTTTCAGTCATTCGCCCTTGATTCCTCATTTCCAGGTATGAAATTTAGTGAAATTGAACACCCAATGTTATTTAGTTCACAATTATTCCGTTGAATGGATACGAATTGCAGTATGTACTATTATTTAGTTGACAATTATTCTGTTGAATGTATAATTGCAGTATGCACTTTTTTCTGTGTATATATGTAATATTTTGGGTTTATTTTTCATGTTTGATGAATGTAAGAATTGGTCGTTGTTTACCAGGGCTTTGAGTACAGTAATGGCGGATACTTTCATGGGGCGTCTGAAGAGAAAGAATGTCGGCGAGCTGGAATTGGATTACTTTGGTTGCGACGGCTACACTCTCCTGAAAAGAGTGCGCCTAGTAAGTAGTTTTGGATGTTAGCTTCTTTCAATCTGTAGGGTTTCAAAAGAGGGACTAAACTTGGGATTGAAGTTGCTCGGCTAGAGCATCCATCTTTGCAGCATAATAAGACATCAAATAATGGCAGCATTTAGAATTTGTAGGTGAAACAATGTAATGACCATCATCTACATCATGTATTTGTGCCAGCCGATCACACATGGATTTAAATCTACCTAATGCAAACTGAATATGTGGGATCGATGACACATCTAGAGGCAATTTGAAATCATGGACATATTGGGGATGAACATAAGGTTTTTGTTTCTTGAATTTATCCACAGGTTCATACGATTCAATCTGATCCAAATCAATTATGACCTTGTTATCATACAGAGGAGGTCGATTGCGTATGGTACAGAACCGAATCCTAGATTTTGTCTTTCAATTTCAGGTTTAGTCATTTCACTAAATCATTGATCAACATCAAAGTTCAATTTACTTAAAGACTGGGTCGTAGGAATAGTAATATTTTCCAAATTTGGAAGAATATCTAATGTTTGAAAAATATGATCCTCTTGATGTTATTTAACATCAAATGTTTGAGCTAGAAGAAAAATGGAACGATCGCAGGAAACCCTAGCGACGACTTGTGTTGCCGCTGGTCCCTACGGTCGCTTGGCCGCTTCATGGAAGCCTTCGCCTGTGAGGCCTCTTATGGCCCAAGCAAGGCATGCTCCTTGACGAGAGCTGACCCTGGTCCCGGCCGAGATATGTCAATACGGCAACGATGAGATGGAGACTGCGGGGCCTTCCCCAGCGATTAAAGCTTCTTTGGCCCTTCGGGGCTTCAACAGGGACGAGAGTTCTACGATTGAAGATGGATCCATTCCGATGGCGCTCAGAGCGTTCTCGCCGTCACCTTGCTGGCTAATGAAACCTCCTGCTCGGACGGAGTTCTCGAAGGTGGAAGATCACGGTTACATTGTAAGTCATGCCCTAGCGGACCTAACTGTTTCCACGGATCCCGCAACAGAGAGACTAGCCAAATCCATCAGGATTCCTCTAGATCCTGCCCCTTTTTCAATTTTTGTAAGATCTCTGAAGGGGGTATCTCTTTGCTTGCGGGTTACTCATCTTCACTCTGTTCTGGAGCTGAAATCAATGATTCAACAGGTTGAAGGAACCCCTCTTGGGCTGTAGAGGCTGGTCTATGCAGGGCGGCAACTCTCTAACCACCGGCTAATTCACAGCCTTGGGATCTCAAAGGACGCTTGCATATACATGGTGGCAAGCCTATGAGGAGGTAATAACAAACCCTTGGTTTCTTAGTACAAGACTTTCAAGGAGGCAATGCGGGAAAGGCTCTCTCCTATGCAAGGTCCTGTTCAGACCTCTCACCCTGTCTACGTATTGGACAAAATAGATTTGGTTCCCTCTGTGGAGATCTCTCAACCAGAAGTCATCGAACAAATTACCTTGTTCAAGGAGCTTACCCTCATCTGCAGGTTCAATGGGTTTGGGCCAAAAACTAAGGATCTCCTTGGGTGGATCAGGTCAAATTGGACCAAAAATCCTTAGGTATTGTTGTGCTCTAAAGGTTTCTTTTTAGCAATGTTTTCCTGTCGAGATGACCTTCTTACTGTTATGAGAGAGGGGCCTTGGTTCTGGGGGTCTGCGGGACTCTTCTTAACACCCTGGTTCCCTGAGTTCAACCCTTCAACCATGGTAGTGACCAAAGTGCCCATCTGGGTTCGTTTTCCAAACTTACTGTTGGCTGCTTTACGTGGGCAGACCCAGGTTTTCATGAAGCGCAGCAACAAAACCCCTTGGCGCACTGGCCCTCTCGGCAACGAGCTGCGCAGCAGCTCGAGGTCTCACCCGAAGTGGCTATGGGGGGGTTAAGGAATCAGGTTTCCTTAACCGTGGTGACGCAGAGATTGTGCTTCCTTTTTCAGTTCCTCAGATATCGACGGTCTGACTTTCCCGCAGGCCCCTCGGCGCAACTGCGCGGACTCCTTCCTTAGCAGTCCTACTGCGCAGTTTCTCCTCTCCGGCGCAGAAGGCAACTATTCCTTGTGTCGAAGCGTTAAGTACTTCCTCGCCCTGCGCACCCAGTGCAGTAACGCATTCCTCGCTCGCTGCAGCGACAGTGCTCCACCACTTCTTCAATACTTGACGCTTATAACTATCAAGGGACCTTCTCCAACTCACTTAACGGTCGCAAAGATAATACAAGGGTCTTGCATGCATAGGGAAGGAACTTAAACAGTTAATCATTCAAACAACATTATAACAAGGAGAAATATGTGAAGCTCATCTCCTCGAGGAAAACCACATCCACGGGAGTTTATATTAACCAGAAAACCATAGAGTTATACAATACGCTGCGCACACAGCTGCATCCTTAGATATTTACAGGAAACTCCACGCACACAGCTGGGAGCCCTTCTCTCAATCTAGTCTCTTCTCTACAGAGATTACAAAGGCACAGACGTCAACTCAGACTGTCTGGCAACTCAGGGATTAGCTCCTCGGCTATCCGATTCTACTCTAGTTCTACACACTCGGTAGAAAACATAGCAAAGGATAATCAACACATGATCTATCCTCGAGACTGATTATCTAACAGTCTAACCATCTAACTTATCCCAAAAATATCTCTAACTCTTCTTCTTATCATGTATACATATATATAGGTGGCCATGACGGTCACACCTTTACAAAACTGTGGGCCTTTCCCAACAGTGATTCCCAAAAACCCTAACCACGCACATGGCTAGGTGTACTGTAGGCGCCGCTTGCAATCACGTCGCCGCTTCCTGCAGGCTCCTTGACTTCCGGCGCAGATTGTGGGTATGGGCGCTTGTCCTTCGCCTTCAATGCTCTGGTCCGTTGCTCCTCCTTGATCCGAGCAACCATAACTTCTGTACTTAGCCTTTAAATGAGGGTAGCTGAGCCCTCTACTCCATCGCCTTATTTATTATGGTAGCTGAGCCACCTTCATTCTTGTATGACGTGTGCGTGAGCTCCGCAATTTCCGGTCCGTGATCTTCGCTGAGCTTGTCCATCTGGCACCATACTGCGCACCGTCTCCTTCTCGCCCAAAACTTAGTGCTTGTCCCAAAATTAGCACTTTCCTTCCATACTTGTGCTTTTTTCCCAAAATTCGCAGCTTTACCGCAGCTACGACCTAGGCTCCAACAGGCCCCTAACACTCACTTGTGGCTCACCCTCGAGCCACTCGCACTAGCGTGTGGTCGCTTGATTTGTGCATCTGCTTGTGCTTGGGTCTCCGTGAATGTTTTCTTCCACTTCGCAATAGCGGAGTCCTCCTCATCGACACACTCCACAGCTGTCTGCACCGTTTCTGCGGTGGCTTCTTCTTTAGTGATAGTATCAATCACCTCCTGAGATTCAGCAATCTCTTTGATTTTTGCCTCGACCTGGGAAACGATTTCAGCATACTCATCCATGAATGGCTAAATGCTGTTGGTGAGCTTCTCATCTTCAGTTCTGAGCTTGTGCAGTTGCTGCTGCATTCTGCGCACTTCACTCATTTTCTTCATTTTTGCTAAGCCTGTTAAGGCCTTGGCTTCTTCAGTCAGAACAGTGAGAGACTGTTCCGCGGCTTGCACTTGTTCTGACAGACCAACTTTAAAGGGGAGCTTCTCAAGCTCCGTCCAAGCTTCCATATCTTGGTTCATCAGGTTCTCGGCTTCCTGTATTCTATATTTCATCTGTGTGGAAGCTCTGCTCAGCGCTTCAAATTGTACCTGCACATCATCCGTAAACTGCGCGGCAACTCGAGCTTCTAGCTCAGCGATCTGGGTTCTATGGTCCTCAGCCATAGCAACTATTTCTTGCTCCAGGGTTTTCACCCTTCCTCCAATAATTTGAACTTTCTCAACCAGAGGGAGGTCTGGTTGAATCTCGCAAGTCGGCAACTCCTGGGCAATCTCATTCACTGCATTTCTGATGCCGATGTCTTGCGCCTCATAAAGTGCAAGTTTCTCAGATACATTCTTATGGATGGCCTTCAATTCTAACTCCTGCGATTGCAGTCGTTGGTTTTCCTGGAAGGTGGAGAGCTCTCTAGCTCTCAGCTCAACAGAAACTTTCTCATGCACAAGCTGTAGAGTCTCTATAGGAATTAAAGACAAATTTATTTCTACAGGCCCAACTGAGCTTACCTGTAGTGCATCTAGCGGATCTGGAAGTGTCATGCTGGTAGGGGGAATATGCACGACAGTATGCCTTTCTGCGAGTACTTCAACTCGCTCAGCACTTGGAATTTCTTGTGGCACCTGCGAAGTAGATGCTGGCGCATGGGTCTGCGCAACTCTTCCTGCGAGACCTTTCAGTTCTACGAACTGCAAATCTAAAGCACTTCTGATGTAAGCGTGCCCATTGCGCAGCTCACGAAATTGCTCGTGTAGGTACTGGTCGATCCCCGAGGGAATAGCCTCAGCGGGATGCGACACTTTTTGCTTCTTGGTGGCCGGTTCTGTGGAACCTTCATCACTTCTTTGCTCCGGGGCTTCCTTGCCCTTATCCTTCTTTTTCGCAGCGGCGGTCGGCAGCGCGAATGCGAGATCGGCGGCCTCCCTCCACTCATCCGACCAAGACTTGATGGTTTCTTCAACATCCTCGGTAGTCATTCTGTAAAGGCCTAGCGCCCATTCATCTGGAATGCCGCAAGGGCGGAGGTAAAGTTGATGTATGTCGGCAGTAAAAGCCAACTTTCCTTCATATAATGTGGCTGTCTCCTCGCTCAGCCTTGGCATTTCTTGAATGGTATCTCGGAGGAGATAGTAGTACTCACAAAAGACAGCGCGATTCATCTTGCGCTTCACGGGATTAGGAGAATCCCATAGGTTGATGTAGCGCATGCCGGCAACCTCTCCAGCGCGGCGCGAAAGGAACTGAGTATTCGGGGGCTCCTTCCACCCAACGAGAGCGCATAAAATTAGAAGCCAGGAAAAATCGAATGATTGGGCTGCATTGTCCTGCACATTCAGGCAATCAGCCAAGAAAGAATTCAGCAGGAAGAGAGACCAGTTGTACTGCTCTCCCTCCGCAGCTGCGATGGCGAGCTCCACGACAGCTCCAGTAACTTCCTTCGGTCGGCACTTTGTAAGAAGTCTTCCTGCAAGCAGACTTCCTGTAAATCGTAGTGCCTCATCTTCTACTGTGGTGAGGTCATAAGCCCGACCTCCTCTTGTCAAGTTATACTTCTACACCAGCTGTGCAGCCAATTTTCTGTCCTTGTCCTTTCCCACAAAATGAATATTGGGATCCTTACCAGCCTTAGATAGACCGGTGATGCGGTGAATTAAATCAACATTTAGATCAATTGGCCTCCCGAGCCAAAGGTAACCTCCATGAACACATGAGAGCAGCGTCTTAACAACTGCATTGACTTCGTTGCTACGCCCAAAGTGCGGTAGCTTCAACAAATTCAGCAGTCCAGGGCGCTCAAGGTTTGCTGCAAATCCCTTCGGGATAAACTCGTCAACCTTTCTGGTGGGATTATGCACTACATTCAGATATCGATCTAGCTGGAACTGAGGATATGTCTTATAGTCTCCGAGGTTGAAATCAGAGAACTTGACCAGTGGAATGTGTCCCAATAGTTTCCCTTCTACCCGCACGCTAGCCGGTAGTGGCGGGTAACGAATGGGATACTTTGCATTCTTCGGGATCTGTACTTCTGGCGCATCATCTGGACGCGGCGGAATATAGTTCGCCATGGTCGCCAACGGCTCTGGAACAGGTTCTTCTGGCTACGATGGCGACGCTCTTGTAGCCGGAGACTGTCTAGGATCCTGATAACTAGGATGTACATAAGTCGAAGCCGTGACTGGAGTAGTCATGCCGAAATCTAAGCCTCGGCGCAGGAATTGTCGAACAACTTCTTCAGTTGACAGGTTCTCCGTCGTGAATTGATGTAGGGAACAAAAACTTTGGACAGCAAATGGCGGACCTGCGTAGGATATGGACGCTGAAAACAAGGGAAAATTGTAAAATTAGTCACAGCAGATCTAATGAACAAGTAAATCAATCACAACAGATGAACATAGAAAATATGGTGCAAAACTGTGCAAAACATGCAGCAGTGCTCTCTATCCCAGAAAGGGTGAATGAATTACAATACATTACAATATGTCAATGAGCAATTCGAATTGACTAAGTAGGCCATTCGAATCACTGAATGGAGTAGCTTGACTCCAACTAGGAGTCCTCATAAATCATCGGTGGTGCTCATCAATCACAACAACCAGTCATCCAGGTGTCAATCTGAGTCTAACTGAGTATAATAAATGTAACTGAAGTGTGTAGCACTGATATAGGATCTGGAGGCTCAGTGGGGGCGCATGGGAGGCTAACTGAAGTCAGAACAAGTCACCTAATCAAACTGGAGGTCAAACGGAAGTGATACAGTCAGTCGGGAGTGAAACTAGCCTCAAATCAGGGAGAATCGGATCTAACTGAATGTAACTGAAGTGAATCTGCAGTGGTAGGTGAACAAGTGCGCCCTTCTCTGGAAGTAGGTGAGAAGAGGGCGCCTTTCAGCTTAGGAGGGCTAAAACTCTGTGGTAAGTGGCTCCCGGGTGCTAGAAGAAGGTGGATAAGGTGCTGGAGGCATCAAACTGGTGACTGGGATGCATGCCTGTGCATGCAAGATCCTGAAATAGATCATATCCTAAAATAGATCATGCAAGATCCTGAAATAGATGATGTATCCCGAAATAGATGATGTGGATATCCGAACACCCCCCCTCAAGCTAGAGTATGATGTGCCAACTAAAATAATGTGGGGCCCTGGTAACTAAGACCAAAGGTCACCCCAATACAATAATCCAAAACTAATAACAGTCAATAAACCGAGGAAATGGGGAAAACCTCATGGGAAAAATACCCCCCCTCAAAATAGACTGTAGTACACCAAAAGATTTAAATGCTCCAAAATCAAGTAGATATGTCTGGAGGTATCTTACTCTTGGGAGTAAATGGATCATCCTCCAAAAACATGTGCTTGAATTCTCCATCAGTGGATGCAAGCGAATGTGGAGACTTTAAGAACTTGCTCTTCATACCGAAAAAGGTGAGAACAAATCTGAAAATATGAGGATGATCCTGGAACCTGTGATTCGAATCAAGTGAGGTAGGAATAGCTCCAATCGGATCAAATAGATCTTGAAACTTGAACTTCTTATCAATAGAAGTTAAATCAGCTCCAAAAATAGATGAACGGTTTCTTGAGATCTCCTTTGAACCAACAAGGGTGAGATCAAAACCAAAATCAGCAAAAAGTGCATGAGATTTGAACTCAAGCGAATGGTAGTGCTCTTCATCTTCATTAAAAATATGAGAAACTTTGCAAATGATAGAACATAAGTCTATAGGAGGCATGCAATCAAGGAGGGCGAATGCTTCACCTCCAAAATCAGATTTTACCTCCAAAACTTCAAGTAGATCATTATTCTGCATGCCGACAAACTCATGTGAAAGAGAGGATTCAAGAACCTCTTCGGAATCTAGAGTATGAGCTTGTTTATCTTGCTCATAATTCGAAATAGAAGACTTTGAGAGAGTGAGTTTTGAATCTACAGTTTCTTCTTCATCTTGAACAATTGTTAAGGCCAAGACATGATCGGAAAGAACACATAAGGAGATCTCACTGGGCTTGTTCTCCAAAAGGCTAGCATGATCCTCTTCTTCCTGCTTTCCAAATTCTTTGTCAAGTTGGACCCATAGATCACTTGGATTTTCAGCAGTATTACTAAGGTAGCGCATACAAGGAGACATAGCAAGACACATTGCTCCAAAAGCTCTGTCACAATCATTGAGCCAATCATTCTCCTCTTCATCGGAATCAAAAACTCTTGTATTACCAATGCACATATCAAAAAGACATTGTCTCTTCAAGAATGCAATCATCTTTGGTTTCCATTCATCATAGTTGAATGGAGTAAGAATATTTTGTGAAGAAGAAGTCTCCATCTTTGCATTAGCGAATGCACATGGAGAAGTAAGAAACCTGCAAATTAAACACAAACAAGCACTATGTTTTCAGCCTTGCATGCACATGAGCGAATGCACATGAGATTTTGCATGCCGCTGCTGAAATATATTGGTGAGCAAAGATTGCTCTCTCTTCATGTAGAACACCTGTAGAAAAGAAATCTTATCCCTGCAATGGCTCTGATACCATGTAAAATTAGTCACAGCAGATCTAATGAACAAGTAAATCAATCACAACAGATGAACATAGAAAATATGGTGCAAAACTGTGCAAAACATGCAGCAGTGCTCTCTATCCCAGAAAGGGTGAATGAATTACAATACATTACAATATGTCAATGAGCAATTCGAATTGACTAAGTAGGCCATTCGAATCACTGAATGGAGTAGCTTGACTCCAACTAGGAGTCCTCATAAATCATCGGTGGTGCTCATCAATCACAACAACCAGTCATCCAGGTGTCAATCTGAGTCTAACTGAGTATAATAAATGTAACTGAAGTGTGTAGCACTGATATAGGATCTGGAGGCTCAGTGGGGGCGCATGGGAGGCTAACTGAAGTCAGAACAAGTCACCTAATCAAACTGGAGGTCAAACGGAAGTGATACAGTCAGTCGGGAGTGAAACTAGCCTCAAATCAGGGAGAATTGGAGCTAACTGAATGTAACTGAAGTGAATCTGCAGTGGTAGGTGAACAAGTGCGCCCTTCTCTGGCAGTAGGTGAGAAGAGGGCGCCTTTCAGCTTAGGAGGGCTAAAACTCAGTGGTAAGTGGCTCCCGGGTGCTAGAAGAAGGTGGATAAGGTGCTGGAGGCATCAAACTGGTGACTGGGATGCATGCCTGTGCATGCAAGATCCTGAAATAGATCATATCCTAAAATAGATCATGCAAGATCCTGAAATAGATGATGTATCCCGAAATAGATGATGTGGATATCCGAACAAAAATACTCTGCACACTCGGCTCTGAAAACAATAACTTGGATTCGTAAACAAGATAGCAACTCGAGGAAAGTAACCCAAAAATTATACAAGTGTGAGGTATTTATAGCCAAAGGTGATAGTAAATGCGAGCAAGTGGGGTTACGTAGCTGTAGGCGGCTATACATGAGTTGACAACCCGCTATCCTCCGCGTCTCAGGGGTGTATTTATTGTGATTGACGGGCTCTGACAGCCTTCCGGGAGAAGCTAATGCTTTCGGCGCCTGAGTTAAATGCAAATCTTTCGGAGATCAAGTCGAATCCGTCAGAGCGGCTAGACTTAAATAACGGAGTTATCCTTCATTTATTCATACGCGGCTACATAACTGTTGTAATTCAAAATTTTCGGCGGGTCATTTCAACTTAGGGAACTGTGCCTCTAGGGGTCCACAAGGAGAACTCTTCAAGCGGTGAATTAACACAGGGATCTCCGCAAGAGCGATAGTTCAACGGTCCTGGGAGAAGCTTCGCAAGAGCGCAACTATGTTCGCTCCACCCAAACTTTAGACATGCGCGGATGTTTCTAGGAACTGCGCAGGAAGCCGGAGACTGTGTCTCGCAACTTCCGTGTAGACTGAATGCGGTGCCTCTTTCAACTACACTGGGCATCTGCATCTCAGCAATATATTAGGTCGACAGAGCGGAGTGGCCGTCGCAATAAAGCTTGAGCCGACTCCCATTGATCATTGTAGGTAGTAATTCTCCATCAAGCTTTGCAAGCTGAACTGCGCCTCCTTCTGTTATTTTTATCACCTGAAAAGGGCCTAACCAATGTACACGAAACTTGCCCGGAAACTTGATGAATTTACTATCATAAAGGAGTACCAAGTCTCCTTCTTCAAAGTGTTTGTGCTTAATGTGCCTGTCATGCCAAGCTTTCTGTCTTGCCTTCTGTACCTGTTGATGGAATCCGGCCAAAAGTCGGTCTTCTTCTAAGGCAAGCAGTTGCGAAAGTCTTTCATTCATAGTATCAGGATCTGTCATTTCTGTGATTTGCGCAATTCTGAGACTGGGAATAATGTATTCCATGGGCATAACTGCTTCTTGTCCATACACCAAACTGAAAGGTGTGTGACCTGTTAGTTTCTTGCAAGTGGTTCTATAAGCCCATAATACAGTTGTGACTCTAAGGTCCCAATCATCTCTTTGTTGATTACAGATCTTCGTCAGGGCATTCTCAAGAATTTTATTGAATGCTTCCACCGTACCATTAGCTTGAGGATGGTAGGGTGTACTCTTATGGTGATTAATTTGAAATTCTTCAGTAAGGGCCTCTATAGTCTCATTGAGGAAATGTGTACCCTGATCACTCATGAGGATCACTGGGCATCCAAATCTAGTGATAATATTCTCGAAAATGAACTGTGCGGCCGTAGCAGCGTCGCAGTTCTTAACTGGCTTCGCCTCAGCCCATCTGGTGAGGTATTCAGTAGCTGTAATGATGTATCTTGCGCCAGTTCTTTTTCCTGGTGGGTTAATAGGTCCTACAAAGTCAATGGCCCATTTATCAAAAGCACGCAGTGTGATCTGGGGTCTTAGCGGCATTTCATCTCTCCTTGAGGGTTTTCCTGTTCGCTGGCACACATCGCAACATTTACAGAATGCCTTAGTATCCTTGTGCAATGTCGGCCACCAAAGACCTGCAGCTAATATCTTTTGCGCAGTCGGCTTTCCTGCGAAATGGCCTCCTGCGGTACCTGAATGCGCTTCTGCGATGATAGAGCTCTTTTCATGTGGTAAGATACATCTGCGCAAAACATCGTCAGGGCCCAACTTATAAAGCTGGCCTGCTATCAAAGTGAAGTCTGCGGCTCTGACAACAAGTTGCTTCTTCTGCTGGATTGTAAACTCAGCCGGCGCTTGCCCGGTAGTGAGAAACTCAAGAATATCAGAATAATATTCATCTGCTGCTTGAATAGAAAACAACTGTGCGTCAGGCAGATTGTCCTCCAGACTTGTAGGTTCCTATCCTGACTCTATCCTGGATAGATGGTCAGGCCCTGCATTCAATCTGCCTGGCTTTATAATAACCTCGAAATCATATTCTTGAAAGAGCAGTAGCCATCTGCAAATTCTTCCTCCTAACACTGGTTTATTGACCAAATATTTCAAAGCAGAGTGGTCAGTGTACATTTTAAAATGAGCGCCTAGCAGGTAGTGTCTGAATTTTTGTAGGGCATACACCATAGCTAATCCTTCCCTTTCTGTAGTGGTGTAGTTCTTCTCAGCTATAGATAGCTTTCTGCTGGAGTAAGCAATCGGGTGGTCAATACTTCCTTCTCCAGACTGTGTAAGCACAACCCCCAATGCTATGGAAGAAGCATCAACATGAACATGAAAAGGTTTTCTCCAGTCCGGGAAAACTAGAATAGGCGCTGTGATCATCTTTTTTTTAAGTGTGTCCAAGCTCTGTTGGCATTCTTCTGTCCATTGGAACTTCGAATCCTTTTTCAGCACTCTTTCCATAGGTGCTGTGATCCTTGCATATCCTTTGATGAATTTTCTGTAGTACCCTGTATGTCCCAATGTAGTGCGCAATTGCTTAACTGAGTTGGGCGCAGGTAAATTAGCAATGATGGCAACCTTCGCAGGATCCATCAGGAGTCCTTGTCTGCATACAATATGTCCCAACAAAATACCAAAGGGCGCACAAAATATACATTTTTTCAAGTTAAGGGAAATATGGTGCTGTCTACATTTTTCTAACATCATGCGCAGATTTGCAATATGATTCTTTAATAGGCCAAATACAGTCCAGTCATCAAAATAGACTTCTAGAAACTTATGAATGAATTCTTTAAAAACAGCAACAACAACTCTAGAGAAGATAGCAGGTGCGTTTTTAAGACCAAAGGGCATTACCGTATACTGGAATGAGCCCCATTCAGTTGCAAAAGTAGTCTTGTGGCGGTCGTCCGGATGGATTCTGATCTGATGATATCCCGAAAAACCATCAGTGAAAGAGTAAGCTTCTTGTCCTCCAACATTATCGAGTACTTCATCTGTGAAAGGAGTGGGGAATGGATCGTGTGCGGATGCATCATTGAGTTTGCGCAAGTCGACACAGATTCTTATTTCACCTTTCGTTTTCTTTTCTTGGACCACCATAGGACTAATCCAATCGCTTTCCTCTACTGGCTCAATAATACCTGTTGCGAGCATTTTATCAATTTCTTCTTTGACTTTTTCTTTATAGCGCGGGTTCAACCTGTATGGGCGCTGCTTTACTGGCTTGGCATCTGGTTTCAGAGGTATGCGCATCACTCCTAAGTCTCCTAGGATGCCTTTCATTTCTGTGAACTTGGTAGGAAAGATATCCTGGTAGTCACGTAATAATTCTGAAACATGTCCAACAGTTTCATCATCCCAATAATCTCCTATAGAAGCAAACTTTGGTTCAGCTTCTGTACCAATGTTAATCTTCTTGAGCTTGACGTGTTCTGTGATGGCAGGAATATCAAGCTCAGGACCTTCGATATTGCGCGTCCCTTCTGATTCTGGGATATTGATGTTGCGAGGATCGTCCTCCTCATCTTCAGCGGTGAAGTTATAACATTCCAGGGCATGTTCTATCTGGACAGCCCAATCTGGTTGGGAATATTCTGATAACGGGCATTGTTCAAATATCTTCTTTTTAATACACTGCAAAGCTTGATCAATACTCGGATGTTCTGACTCAAAACTGAAGGTAAGTTGAAAGCTTTCCATCATTAGAGGCCAAGTGAGAGTGCCTCTACGCAATTCTGTTTCAGTGTACCAGTTCCTTGGAACTGTATCCAATGTGTGGATGAATAGGTGAACCCATTCATCTTCCGGAATATCTGACCATTGCTGAATACATGCTTCAATTTGTGTCCTGGGGTCACTCTGTCCCTCATACTTGCGTAGGACTTCGGCTGTGGTGTCCTGAAATCTGCGCAGTATCAATCTGCGACAGTCTTGCCATGTATGAATATTCTCTTTATGCGCAGCCCACCATCTTGCGGGTGTAGCGCGCAATGCTACATCCAGTGCCTGGATGCGCTGCTGTTCTGGAAGCTTTTGTTCATATTCATGTATGAATTTAGTTACTTCAGTTAAACCATCAAAAAGTGGAGTGTCAGTTAGTTCTGTGCCAATCCATCGAATGGATTTAGTCATCATGGCGCAACGCCTTGCAGAAACCTCATGTAAACGATTCTGCCAGTTTTCTAATCCTGCATCTGAGTCTGATGTGCACGAGCTATCGCATCGCCAGCTGATATGGCCATCTGTTGTGGGGTTGACATAGTCACTGTGGTTAGTGGTCATTTGGTACAAACTTTCCATGTGGCGCGCTTCCTCTTCTGCGCGAATGGGTTCTATATACCTTGGTCCTTGAATAGGATCAAGTGGTGCGATGACCCTAATCTGGTCATCCTCAAAGGTCATCTGTCTTTTCTTCAAGTTAATGACAGCCAAATTATCAAATGCCCAGTCTATTCCTAAAAGTGCTGGGTATGGTCTACTATCATCGAGGATTTTGATTACTTCAAAATCTGCAGAGCTTCTTACTCCTTCAATATCAATAGGTACATTGGGTAATCTGCCCAATGGAGAGACTCGTTGCTGATTCGCGAGTCTTAGCTGGATAGGGGATCTTGTAAGCTGAGGGCTTCCCATCTGTTCCCATGTCTGCATAGTGAGAACATTGGCTTCTGAGCCCAAATCTAACATGACTTCGTCCATTTCAAATGCTCCAATCTGCGCTGTGAGCCTCATTTCTTTTCCAGTTCTAATGTGACTCCTAATCTGGTGAACTGCACACTGCGGTGTGTTCGTCGATGCAGACTGTTGGCACTGATCCAACAAGTGTTGGAGTTCTAAAGTTTCCTTTTCATTGCGCAACAATTTTAAACATTGTCGCAGGAACGCATGAACACTGCCTAGTGCATGCTCCTCGTCAGGTCTTCCAGCTGTAGTGGCCTATTCTTGTGCCATGTTGTCTTGTCTTAGCACTTGCGATCTAATATTGTTTTGCGGAATTGCGGCAGAACTGGAAGCTCTCGGATCTGAGAAATACTCTTGAGCTTGCTTGAATGCTTCTTTTTGCTTCTACAGGTTCAGTGGGGCTGGTTTAATATTAGCACGGCGCACCCATTGCGTCGCTTGCTTTCCCATTCCCATCTCTTGCGCACCAGTGTTTTCTCCACTGCGTGTCACTATATTAACTGTAGGGTCTGGTTCTCTTTTTTCTGCTGCAATCACCTGAATATTCTGATTGACCTGTGGGGTCTTTGCTTGCATCTTAGCCTGTAACTGAGGGCATTCTTCAATGATATGGTCAGAAGATTTACAATACCTGCAGAGAGTTGTGGGATTTTGGCAATCCCTGGAAAAATGACCTTGTGTTCCGCAATTATAACAAGTAATCTGTCCTCTTCCACGACCAAAATTTGTTGTGCGTCCGCGTCCCCTGTAATTTCCTGCTCGGGCGTCGCGAGTTTGGTCATACGGTGGAACGATTGTGGGTCCTTGTGTATCTGCTTGTACCCTATAAACATCATGCTTTCTTTCTATCATAAGGTCATATGCTCTACAATTGTTCTCATCATGACCTACTGATTTACAGAAATTACAATATAGATTCTTTGGAGTTTGTACATATTTCTGAAGTAAGTGACATTCTTGTGGTCTATGACCTCTAGTTCTACAGATTTCACACCAAGGCCCCTGTGCCTATGGTAAAGGGTTAGGTGCTCCAGTTGCAATATAGTCTATGAAAACGGGGCAATGGTCCTTTGAATGACCTTGGGCTTTACATTTTGTACACCAAATTTCTTCCTTAATCTCCTTGCCTTTCTTAATATCATGCACTTGCAAGGTTAAGTTTGCTAATTGGTTCTGCAACTGCGCAACATCGTTGCTTGTTCCCGCAATGGGAGAAGCTTCTAGTTTCATAGCCATCTCTAGAGCTTGTTCCTGAGTATTGAGATTCTGTTGCATGAGAGGAAGTCTAATGTGTGGGAGTAGCGCAGCAATGAACCATTCTTTATGATGTTGTGGTGCAAACTCGAAGCTTACTTGATCTATCAAGGCTTTGAACTTCTGGTCAAAGTCCCATACTGATTCTGTAGGTAGCTGTTTGATGTCTTTGAGCTCTGTTATACACTGTGATTCTGATTTAGGTTTCTTGAATTCCCGAATCATAGCATTTCTTACATCAGCAAGCGTTCTATTCTGTGCTGCTGAGTATTTCATGAACCAAGTTAAGGCTCTTTCTCTTAGTGTGGTTGCTAACTGAACCAGTTTAACAACATCATCATTAATTTGCTTAATTGTCCAAATGGCTTCACATAAGAACCAGTGCTGCTCAGGGTCTTCTATCCCTGTTCCTCTAAAAGTTGGTAGCTTCATGTCATCACCCATCCTTCTTGTGCTAGGTTGAGGTGAGGGTGCTGTAGCAGTGCTTCTGGGCTGGTTAAATAAATGTGGTACAGAGGTACTAGAAGTACCGTGTGGGCTATTAGAAGGTGTTACTGCGGGGTTATACTGAGCTCCGTCTGGTTTTTGCGGTGTAAAGGGGTGATACGGGATATGAACACTCCCTTGTCTTTCTATATGGCTTGTTCCAGGGACTTGGCTATCATCTGGGCTAGACTCAAAAGAATATTGGTCAAGGCCTACTTTATATCGTTTTCCACTACGAGTGCAACCAATAAGTTCAGGATCACTATCAGAATCTACGGACATTACTTGTCTATGCTATTCATCAGAAGCAATACATAGCTTTCCTTTTTCATACAAAAGCATTTTAATCCATAAGTTCAGAGAATTTAAGAACTTACCTCTGTGTACTTGGAAGAAATTTCTCTCAGCTTCACTGAAACTCTTTCTTGTATCTACTGCAAACTCGGTGATGAAACCTTTCAGTAGACTATTCAACCAAAAGTCTACTGCGCGGGACACAGAATTGTCTATCCGCTTCACAATACTGACTAGCTCAGGCATCCAAGCGACGGGTCGATCAATGTGCACAGTAGGTCTAGAATCTGCTAACTTGGCTATCCAAGCATGTAACTCCAGTGCGAATGTAACAAAGAAAATTTCGTGAAGGTCAGTATAAATATACTTCTGTAACCAGTCTTCTGTTTGGAGCGTAGAACTTCTATTTTCTTGTTCAGCGAACTCTTTAGCCTTTAAATCAAACCAGTCTCCAATTTCTTTAACTGTAGGATTCCAGTAACACATTTGTTAGCTGAGCAAGTCTCAGTGTAACAGAACCTTGTGCTGGCTTCAGCAACAATCTCAGACGTCGGGGAAATAGTAAGTCTCACAGCAGCAAGTCGCAAGGCAAGGGAACCATTTGTTGGCTCCTTTCCTTCTCTAGGTTGCGCACCAATCTCGCACGTCACTAGAATAAGAAGTCTCAAGGCAGCGGAACCATTTGTTGGCTCAACAACAGGGTTCAAAGCAACAGAAGTGACGTGATAAAGAAGTCATAAGGCAACGAAACCATTTGTTGGCTCAACAACAGGGTTCAAAGCAACGGAAGTGACGTGATAAAGAAGTCATAAGGCAACGGAACCATTTGTTGGCTGCTTTACTTGGGCAGACCCAGGTTTTCATGAAGCGCAGCAACAAAACCCCTTGGCGCACTGGCCCTCTCGGCAACGAGCTGCGCAGCAGCTCGAGGTCTCACCCGAAGTGGCTATGGGGGGGTTAAGGAATCAGGTTTCCTTAACCGTGGTGACGCGGAGATTGTGCTTCCTTTTTCAGTTCCTCAGATATCGACGGTCTGACTTTCCCGCAGGCCCCTCGGCGCAACTGCGCGGACTCCTTCCTTAGCAGTCCCACTGCGCAGTTTCTCCTCTCCGGCGCAGAAGGCAACTATTCCTTGTGTCGAAGCGTTAAGTACTTCCTCGCCCTGCGCACCCAGCGCAGTAACGCATTCCTCGCTCGCTGCAGCGACAGTGCTCCACCACTTCTTCAATACTTGACGCTTATAACTATCAAGGGACCTTCTCCAACTCACTTAACGGTCGCAAAGATAATAAAAGGGTCTTGCATGCATAGGGAAGGAACTTAAACAGTTAATCATTCAAACAACATTATAACAAGGAGAAATATGTGAAGCTCATCTCCTCGAGGAAAACCACATCCACGGGAGTTTATATTAACCAGAAAACCATAGAGTTATACAATACGTTGTGCACACAGCTGCAGCCTTAGATCTTTACAGGAAACTCCACGCACACAGCTGGGAGCCCTTCTCTCAATCTAGTCTCTTCTCTACAGAGATTACAAAGGCACAGACGTCAACTCAGACTGTCTAGCAACTCAGGGATTAGCTCCTCGGCTATCCGATTCTACTCTAGTTCTACACACTCGGTAGAAAACATAGCAAAGGATAATCAACACATGATCTATCCTCGAGACTGATTATCTAACAGTCTAACCATCTAACTTATCCCAAAAATATCTCTAACTCTTCTTCTTATCATGTATACATATATATAGGTGGCCATGACGGTCACACCTTTACAAAACTGTGGGCCTTTCCCAACAGTGATTCCCAAAAACCCTAACCACGCACATGGCTAGGTGTACTGTAGGCGCCGCTTGCAGTCACGTCGCCGCTTCCTGCAGGCTCCTTGACTTCCGGTGCAGATTATGGGTATGGGCGCTTGTCCTTCGCCTTCAATGCTCTGGTCCGTTGCTCCTCCTTGATCCGAGCAACCATAACTTCTGTACTTAGCCTTTAAATGAGGGTAGCTGAGCCCTCTACTCCATTGCCTTATTTATTATGGTAGCTGAGCCACCTTCATTCTTGTATGACGTGCGTGTGAGCTCCGCGATTTCCGGTCCGTGATCTTCGCTGAGCTTGTCCATCTGGCACCGTACTGCGCACCGTCTCCTTCTCGCCCAAAACTTAGTGCTTGTCCCAAAATTAGCACTTTCCTTCCATACTTGTGCTTTTTTCCCAAAATTCACAGCTTTACCGCAGCTACGACCTAGGCTCCAACACTTACCTATCCATTTCTGGACTCAGTCGATCTTTGAAGGGATTGGTAATGCTTTGGGTTGCTTCTTATCCTCTCATGAAACTCACTCCGCACAGGGTCTATTCACCTATGCCTGCATCTGCGCCTCCATTGACATCAGTTCATGCCTTCCTTACAAGATCAACCTGAATATTGGTAGCTCCACCTGGTCTCAAACCTTGGACTATGAAAACACGGCCTTCAGGTGTTAGATATGCAGACAAACGGGACACCTCCATAATTCTTGCCCGCAAAGGAAGCCCCAAAACCACAAGACTATGAAGGCTCACAAAGCCAAACGCTGGAAACCAGGGACACCCTTGTAGGATGAGGATGACCAAAGTGACTAGCTGTAGGAAGAAACACCTGCAGCCAACCAGGAGCAGAGTTCCACTCCACCTCTGCTCGAGGTGAATATGCCTCTTCAAGAAGACCAAAGCATGAAAGGTGGCCCTCCACAAGGGCAGAAAAGATATCATGATTTTTCTTCTTCAGATTCTGATAAGGATCTCCACCGTGAGACCAATGAAGCGATGAAATTGGCCTTAGTGCCCCTAGCTTCAGGGGACTAGATACAAGTCAAGAGAAAATAAGGAAAAAAGGGTAAATATGAGAATTAGCCCATCTCAGGGCATTGATTTTCTTCTCGGTTATCTCTTTGTCATAGTTTTCTGTTTCTCCTTGCCAATTCGGTTGTGCGTTCTAAGTTCTTCTTTTGGCTGTTAGCCTCTCTTTTCTGCCTCACTTGGCCTTCGGGCAGGTAGCAGTGTATAGTATTGTATCTTTATTCTCCTTTAAGGCAATTCAAGGTTCCTATCTTACTTACCAAAAAAAACATCAAATGTTTGAGCTAGATGGACGAAAAGACTGTCAGGAACCCGTTCATTTAATGTAGACGATTCTTCTACATTAAATGGAGAAAGTGGATGACAACACCTTCTGGTGTTCGGGGTTGGATAAAGTAGAAAAATGGAGAAAAATTGAATAAATAGTACTTTTTGTTTTGGTTTTGCTTCTGAATAGTAGTCTAGCTGATGGAGTGCAATGGAAGCATTGTTTGACACCCTAGCCCCCTGTCAACTAACCAGTGATGTGGTCATACTAATGACTGCGACTTGATATGGTTTTGTTGAGTGCCCCGTGGTTGTATGGCTCTTACTTTGTATGGAGAGGACCGAGAAGACAAAGAGGATGGAACTAGAGCAGAAGCTCCATTTGTATATGGAAATCACACTTCATGAAGAATGTCCAATATGTTTGATTAGTTGACACATTTCCTTCTTTCTCCTCGGTCAATTCCTTGTTAGGATTTTTGGTTTGGGGTATTGCTAGACGTGTACATTTATTTATTTTTTTACCATAAGATATCGATGCTAAGGAAATTCTATACTGTTTTTTCTTCTTCTACAATTGATTTGCAACACCATAAAATTATAGTCTGAATCTTGGTCTAGGGGTTTTCTTGAGAAGGTTCCAAAAAGTTAAAAGATCTAATGTTCCACAAATGACCTGTCTGTTTTGTTTTCATTTTTGAAGAGAAAGTCCGAAACTGGACTTCTATCACAGAGACACTAACTGAGACACTCTGATTTTCTTATAACAAAAACTTTCCTTCTATTGAGTAAAATGCTAGCAAAACAATTCATATTTTCATTATGGATTTGTCAAAGGAAATATGATGCAGAGTGAACATATATGTTAGTGCTTAGATAGGATTGTTATGGATGAATCCACAACTTAATATTGTCCGTCTTACGCTTCTATACGCTGCAATTTTTGGTGATGGCATGTCAAATCGTGAATTCCATGACTCATCTTACACATGTGATAGTGTGTTTTTATGATTGTTAGGATATGCTGCGAGTTTATGCCAACTTCACTTTTTCGGACGGACATAAAATGGAGTTTTTCTAAACTTCTCTCTCTCCCTGAGATGCACACATCATTTAAAAATTAAGAGCACCAAATGTGGGAGTGTTTCTAAACTTCTGTCTATTTGAGAGGAAATTAACATTAGAAAATTAAGTAGGAGATCAGAGTAATAGGGAAAACATGATTGAGATAGTAAGCATTTTGAAATGAGGCCCAATTAAGCAAGAGATAAGTAAAATACTAACAGCACTGAGATAAATACTTTTCAAGATCATATCAACACGGTATCACTGAATTACTAAGAATTGTCTAATGTTAAGTACTTTTCAAGATCCTATCAACACTTATCAGAGAATTACTAAGAATTGTCCAATGTTAAGTTCATTTTTTCAACATTTACTAATTCCGATAATACATACATTGAGATTACAAGTAGCTGCATTTATTCTACCCTGTGCAAGAGAAATCTTATAGATATCCAAAATCAAAGAAAAAAAAACTACGCAACATATGTACAGAAAGAACCAGACATGCATAAGATGCTTCACCCAACCTTCATGTCAGGCCTGGCGTCAAATGCCATAACTCTCACATAGCCTTTGTTGTCTAAAGGATAGCTGGGAAGACAACTCCATGTCTTTTCACTCACATTGTAAAATACCACCTCCATCACCCTCATACATCCATGGAGTATAAAGCAGGCGCAATCCCCAACTCCTATGCAGCTTATAAACGGGCAGCCCATGGAGTTGTCAATTTCATACAGAGTCCTATTAACATCCTCATACAAGGATGAAAGCATTCTGGTGATCTCTTTCCACGATGATGATGAAGAAGAGGATTCCCCCTTCAGCTTTTCAAACTCCCATATAATGACCTCCTGCAAAATTCCATGTCCTTCTTTTAGCTTGCCACCTGTAATTAGAAATCTCGACCCACAGGTGATCACGTAAGGAAAAATGTGTTTTTTCTTAGCCATTTCTGGCAAGGGTGTATAAATGAAAGTCACGTTTCTGATGTTGAAACCCATTATGCCCCACCCGCCATCAATGATCGTCAAGCAGTAGAAAGCATCATCACAAAAAACAATCTCCATTTCCATACCTACCCACACTATCCACACATCCTCCAGGAGGTGTCCTTCAATGCTCCATGATTTGTCATTTGAATTATAGATTTCCACTATATCGCCTTTCTGATCAAGCGGTCGACCGACAGCCACCACTTTGTATGTCTTTCTGGTGTCGTCATCATCTTCCATGGCTCTAACCGACCATATGGATGAGATAGGAGGAAGTTTTAATGATGTTCTTGTGAGAGGATTGGAAACAACAAATTTTGGAAAATTTCCCACGAAGAATAGGCCTGTTGCAGATCCATGACAATCAATATGTATTTGCTTTCTTTCTGGAAGGAAAGGGAGATGGAAGAGCTTTTCTTCCATGTCTAGGTGAATAAGCAATAAAGCAAACAATTAGGCATTTTATATTGGGCATTTTGCACATCCATGGCAGTAATTGCACTAGTAAAAATGAATTGTTTTACTGGAATTGTCCATAATTTTAAAAAGTATGATGCTGAAAGAAAGTGGAATTAAAACTTTTGAATATTTATGTTAAGTGGTAATTTATTCTTTGCAATGGAATTAAAATTAAATTGAGCATTCAAAGCAACTACTTATTAATCCACGACCCTTTTTAAGGGTCACCTATAATGATTAAAAATAATGTGATCATAGACATAATGTTTCTCAATAAGTTCTTGATGGACAAGTACAATAGATAAATACTTTATGGACAAGTTCTAAAAGACTTTATGCAGATTCTATTTTTTCCTGAGTTTGTCATTGGTAGGTAGCAATTCCTAAAGGCATAATAAGAAATGGATAAAGTTAAACTCTTATGTTTTGAGAGACAACATAAAAAGGGCCAATTACAACATTAAAATGATATCTCAAGAAATATATGAACTCATGATATATGAAGAGTTTGAGCGATACAATTTACCACCGTTTAAAAATGGGATAACTTTGGTCCATTCCCTAACCTCATCAACCAGCTAGAATATTTGTGAGAGGAGGCCAAGGAGAAACTACAAGATCTACAAAGCATTGATGAAAGTTCTATTAAAAGCGGAAAACATTTTTTAATCAATTTCGTTTCTAGGATTGATAAATCTATTCTTATGTTCATACATCAAATTTCTGTAATTAATGTTGTTCATGAAAACGTCATTTTCTCCAGAGCGTTTGATTTGGAATCAACCTATTTTTGGTTAGAGAAGTATGTGAATCGTCCAAAGGGAATTTGAAAGGTTTTATATAACTCGCACTTCAGTTTTTTATAAATATAACTCTTTTTAGTTTTTTTTTATATAAATATGTGAAGTTGTATTTTTCTAAATTTTGGGAAGCATTGATGAAGTTGTAAATGGGTTTTGTGGAAATAATTGGAGAAGATACAGTTGTAATATTTTTCAAAATTTTGGGAAGCATTGATGAAGTTCTAAATGGATTTTGTGGTATAAATCCGTGAAGAGGAAACCAAAGGGAGGGAATTTTCGGGGGAGATTTGGACAAGAAAACAGTTCTAATTTTTATTTTTTTTCTGGGAAGCATTGATGTAGAATTGTAAATGAATTTTGTGGATGGATGTTCTGTCCAGTATTTCTACTTGCTTATGTTTATTTATTTTCATTTACTTTTGTCTATTTATCCTTGAATTGAAAGTATGTTATCTAGTTTTTCATTTTATTTATATTAAAATGTAAAACTTATATATTTATATATAAAGTCACATTTTATAAGTAATTAGTATATTTTTATGTCATTTATTTTAGTTATTAGAATATAAATTATCTTATATATAATAAAGTCACTTTTTATAAATCATTAGTTTAATAAATTTTATTAATAAATTATAAATAAGTATTTTTAAATTTCATTAATAAATTATAAATAAATTTTTTTTTTTAGAGAAACCTCCTTTATGATAGAAATAAATAAGATCTCATATAAAATTTGCAACCTGTTGTAATTGTAACAATTTTTTCGACATGAATTTGTCTCATATGTTTATGTTTCTTCATTTCATTTATAGCACGAATTTCTCTGGGATGTGAGTTCTTAATTATGTTGAATCCTCTTCAATTCATTTATTGTAATTGTATTGGTATTTGTCTCATATGTGAGTTTTTAATTATGTTTCTTCCTCAATTCATTTATAGCACGAAATTGTTTGGTATGTGAGTTTTTAATTAGCAATTGCACTATAAAGTGCTAAGGAACGTCGAAAAAAAATTGAAAAATAAAGTATAGATGTGATGAAGTGAAAATGCAAGTATTCGAGTAGGATGAGAGGTTGAATGTTTGCATTTTTTCTCAATATTTAAATACTTTCCACTTCATCCCCATTGTGCAAAGTAGATGCATGCGATGAAGGAATGTTGTATAAAACATGTTATGGAAAAGGGGATAAGGATTTAGGCTTATTATATTGTAGAAGAATTGCATGCATAGCAAGGAAGAAAGGATTTGCGAAACTTATTTAGTGTTGGAATTTGTTTACACATTTTCATAGAGGTATATATGATGATATTGTGGGTTGGTGGAGAATCTTGTTCTTCTAGACAAAACTATTTAAAGTTATCCCAATTTCTTGTGTTGGATGTAAGTAATTAGACATTGAGAGAAAGGAAAGAGTGAGACATTGGAGCAATAGTAAATGAAATCCTTACGGAGAGTGACAAAGGAGCTCACTAGAGACATTCCCCGCCTTCTTGTGATTGATAATTTGGAGAATGAGAGGGATTGGTGGGACAATAGAGATCTTTTGGAGCTTCTTCCATGTTTTTGTAGAACAACACATGTAATCATTTCTACTTGACTTTCAAGTGTGAACACCGAAGTGAAAGGAACGTCATAAGATAAAAATTGGTGCATTTGACCCAGAATGTGCAATACTCTCTAGCATGGCAATTTCTCTATGCACCTTTGCACCAAGATCGCTTGATGCAATTGCCCAAAATAGGTGCAAATTCATGCCGATAAAATAAGATTCTCTTAAGAGTAACCATTGTGACGATGTTCATTTTATTCATGAAACTACACCTTTTGACAAATAATAAAGCATTCAAACATATGGGATTCATTTGAATAGTTAAAAACTGTATGAATGAAACAAAACAATTTGAATTTATTTGATGAATGACCTTCTTTGTTTTTGAATCCAACAATTTTTTTGAGAATTGCTTAGATTTTATATTTTGTAGATATGGTAAATTCTTAATGTAAATATATAGAATTCAAAATTCTTAATGTCACACCTAGATTAGATTGTGACTGAATTGCCTTGCAATAATATTTTGGCAGTAGATGGTGTTGTCGAAAATAACTATGATGCTTTGAAATGTGTTGAGATATATAAATATTTGTTGTATTCCGAAGGATTTTCCTGAGTGTCAAAGGGAAGGAGGTTGATGTTGATGCAAATTTCAGTTAGTATTTTGTAATTTAGAAGAATTGCATCCTTTGTTTTCTTGAGAATGGTAGAAGCTTTGCTACACAATTTGGAATGAATATATATAAGAGGTGATAGAGAAAAACCAAAGAAATCTACAATAATAGAACTTGTAAAAAGTTTTAGTTCCAATTATATCTTTGTACATTGTTGAGTTTTAGTTTTAATTTCATTAGAATTTGTGTTTCACCATGTTGAGTAATAAAATAATTGCTTTCTGTATATTTTTTATACTTCACGTGGTTGTTATTTTTCATTTTTCGACACAAAGATTGTGTATTTATCTATATATTCTTGGCCTTCTATAATTGTGATTGTTACTATTTGTTTTGTGAAGGATAACATGTGGTACAATATCAAAGTCAACATAATACTTTTCATTAATGATCTCACATATTCCACTAAGAAATTATTTGGTACGACAATGGTTATATGTTTTAGAAAACACTAGTTAAGTTTTTTCTAAATGAATGGTTATTCTTCTCTATTGTGTAACGTGTAATTTTGAATGATAACAAAGTCAAAGTAAAAATAAATTATTCATGAGTATCTCAAATTTCACTAATATGTTCGGACATGGACCCTCCACAATAGATTACAGTGTCTTGCTATCAAATTTTGAAACGCTTAATACTTTTAAAACAATGTATATTATTGGTTTTGTTTTCTAATTATGAGTATTAAGTAATTAAGAAACATTACAACATTACAACATTAAAAGATAAAGTATTTTATTAATGTTTATATGGATGGATGGTTATTAAGCTTTATGAAAATAATTTTGATTTATAAGATTTAAAGAGAAGTTTTATGCATTATAAAATAATTTTGATTCAAACTAATTTATGCATTGCTAAAGTTTTAAAATAAATATTTTTTAATCAGTATAGTTTTGATGAATTAAAAAAAATATTATTGCTCGGATGCAAGTGTCTTTGGGCCCACGACACGGGGCATTCCCATCTCCTGCAAGGCTACCAGACCTTTCGGTGGTGAAGGAGGTGACAATAATTTATGAGCCATGGGCTCTTTACCCCAGCTCGCTGCAGGCAGGTCTACGTTCCATGTCGCTTGTGCCATTTGTTCCCTTACACCACCAACAACATCATAGCCAACATCATGCAATATGTCTTCTTCTTCTTGTTATATTTGATCTCCCTTACAAAATATTTTAGTGCTTGGAGAAACAACACAATATTCACCACGGTCTGTCTCATACATGCATTATTAGTCTCATTTTCGAATGTAACAGTTTCAAATTTTTGATAAAGCTATTATCTTTATTGTAATCTAGAACACTACTCACCTCCTAATTCAGGAAAAACTCCACATCTCATTGTTTTAGGAAAATCCTTATTCGCTTTATGATACATGCTTATCCTTTCATTAGCTTTGTAGAGGAGAAGCAGAGGCTCGAAGAGAGAGAAAACAAGGTTGAGGGTAAATAATTGATGAACTAAGAAACAATTCAAGAAATACATTTGCAACAAAGGATTCGAAGTCAGTCTTGTCGATATATTGACGAGGAGCTTATGTAATTTGATTCTGGTTTTCGTCAGTGAGCTTTAAAATTTGTTTGAGATGAGAACTTCTCCATTCTTGGCTTCTCGTGTGGTGGCTGGAAATTTTTTTTATTGATGTTTGAAGTAGTTGTAGAAATCCCTCATTCTTCATATTCATAAACATGTACTTACACTTAATAAGAAGAAAACCAATTTTAAAAAAATAGATAAAGCATATTATACTTAATTTTAAAAAAAAAATTAAAAATATTAATTATAAAACATGTTTAGATTTTTCTCTTTTTTCTTTGAACATTTTTTTATAAAGAATTAAACTCCAAAATTTACCAACACATAAAATCATTAAAATAATGAATATAATGTACACTTACTTCAATAATTAATAATAATTTTAATTATAACACACATTATAATAAACAAATAAATAAATATTCTTCTAATCTTTACTATATAAAAATGGTTAAAACAAACAACCCAAACTTACCAACACATGAAATGATTAATATCACAAATATAATGAACATTAACTTCTTTTTATTAATAAATAATAATTATAATTATAACATTTTTTAATAAATAAAATATAAATATTCTTATATTTTTTCGAATATAAAAATGTTGAAAATGACACCTCTGTCTAGTTTAAATATTCTATGTTTTCAACATTTTTCCTAGAATATTTTCTGTCTTATTTTGTTCGAAATCTTCAGTCTTATTTTGTTCGAAATTTAGTTGGAAATCTTTAAAAAATATTAGAATCACATATGTTAGCTATGGAAATTGCATAATTTAGGTGCCATGGGGGTATTCGAGGGTGCTAAATCTATTTATATATTTAAATTGATCTGTCTTTAGCATTTGACAATTTTATAGACTTGTCCTTCAATTTTGTAACTCCCACAAAAAGCAACTAAAGCAATTAACACTTGTGTTTATATGATCAAATTACGATAGTTGTATATTTGATTATGTGAGTAAATTACAATAGCTATATATTTATTATCAAATGAGATAGAAACAAGGACTCAAATGTTGACGAATGATATGATTCTTTTCAAGTTTCCACAAATAAATTCCTTGTTAGGTACATGTTAAGAACATAATCTAGGGAAAGGTTATATGCCGAGATGTGATCTTCCTATATTTCACACATTCATATCGAAAATGACATTTTGGGTATTGTTGTAGGGTGAAAAAAATTTTATGGCTCATTATCAATTTTCAAAGTAGGAGGTGGTTTTTCATCGTCGTTAAGTAAAGTTATATCACAGAGCCCAAGAAAACCCTGTTATGTATAAAACCCCAACTATGCATCTTTTTTATAACTCTACATAATTATTCTTTCTTAACAAAATACATATTTTCTTTGTTTCTTGGAATTAGATATACATTTAGATATGCATACATCCCTTGTCATAGCTAACACATCTTTTTGATAACTCTAAATAATTATTCTTTCTTAAGAAAATACCTATTTGGTTTGTTTCTTGGAATTAGATATACATTTAGATATACATACATCCCTTGTCATAGCTAACACATCTTTTTGATAACTCTACATAATTATTTCTTCTTAAGAAAATACCTATTTGATTTGTTTCTTTTTTTCATATCGGCGTATCATTGCACCTTATTGGGGCAATTGCTAGTATTAAACCTTCCTATCCACCAAATGACTCCATCAAAGTTAAATTATCACTATGTGAATGCCGAATCATTTTATAGAAGTTAAATGTAGATCATTTAAATTTCTTTTATAAATGATCTCAAGAAAATAATCATAATACAAACCTATTTACAGCATGTAGTTTACAATTAAACACAAGCAGATCTAAAGATGTATTTTGTGTTATGATCATAAATTGTTTTAGTTAAAAGATTTGACTATTATTTTGTTTTTCGCATTAGCAAATTTAGTAATCATTGCTACTTTAAATTTTTTTTAATTTTTGTAAATTTTCGGGATATTATATGTGGTATCAGAGCTCATGTTCAAACTTTCGGCATGAAAAGGTCCAAAGAACATGCAACAGAAAATTTTATGACAGCAAAAATATTTACTAATTAAATTATTTTGTATACAGAAAAATTGTTTCTAAGTTACAGGTATGGAAGGATCAGCTGAACACATGGAGGACATATTTTGACCAAATAGTCATAGCACTGGACAACATTATGAAGAATAAGTCCATGGTGAATTGAATGACAATTCATCATAATTTTTACGTCCATTTTAGGAGTTAAAAGCATAAATAAGATTTGTTAAACAGGACAATGAGAGAATTCTGAAGGCACAAGAGGAACTTAACCAAGTATTGTATGATCAGTGTCCAACTGATGAAGAGGATAGAGGGATTGAAAACACCTCCAAGATTGAAGACTTACCTCATCGAGATAAGGATAAGAAAGTGAAATATGATGATGTGAACAGTAGCTCAACATCATCAGAAGCTGCCAATAAAAAACCCAAAAATAAACATAATTATTCAAGTGATAGCAATGAAGGAGTTTACAAACCCAAAATAAAAAGCCATAAACAGTATGAACAGATTTATGGGGAGTTCAAGAAGATCAAACCCCCAACCTTTAATGGTGAAACTGAGAAAGGAGAGACAACTAAAGCATGGTTGTCCAGCATGAAGAAATATTTCCAAATTTATGATTACTCAGAATCATTGAAAGCAAAGATGACCAAATACAACTTGACTGGGAAAGTATACATTTGGTGGCAGGATATCAAAAGAGTCAAGGGAATCAAGGACAAAGAGGTAAATTGGAGCACTTTTAAATGATACTTCAAGAATAAATTCCTATCTAAACAATATTACGAAGAAAAGTTTAAGGAAATTTATGATCTAAAATTGGGAACCATGAACATGAAAGAGCTGAACAACAAATTTCTGAATTTGCTAAGGTATGTGCCATATACTGTGGAGGAGAAACCAAAGATTTAGAGGTATCTGAGTTTCCTACCTTTCAACATCAAGGACAGAATAGAGTATGACAATCCAAATACCTTAGAAGAAGCCATGAGGAAAGCAACCTTCTGCTATGATACCAACCGGAAAAGAGAAGGGATATCTAACTGGAAAAATCATAAACCCAACAACTTTTAGCTGAAAAGGAAGAATTTCAGGTTCAATGGGAATTCTGGTTTTCAAAAGAAAAACTTTCCAAATCGAAATTTCCAAGGAAACAGTCCCAGAAATAATCAACAGCAAAATTTTACAGCTCCTAGAAATACACCCAATGCTACCAGAACTAATGACAAGAAGACACCTATAAAAAAATTTGAGTGTCAAGGTCCTCATTATGCATCAGAATGCCCCAAAAGGAAGCGGAGAGCCAATAATATTTACTCCATACAAGCTTAACCTCATGTGGGAGACTTGGCAAGAGATATGCCCAGAATTAATGCAGCTCTAGACAACAAGAAAGCGGAGCATCAAGTCTCTATGGTAGAGATTGAAGGTATGCTACAAAACCACTCAGTTTCTATTTTGATTGATCCAGGTGCTAGCCTGATTTATATATATCCTGATATTGTAGAAAATCTTAATTTGAAAACATAAAAATTTAATAAATACTGGTTAGTTAGACTAGCAACAGGAACAAAAAGAAAAGTGTCTGATTTTGTTGAAAGTTGTGTTTTATCTATGAATCAGTTAAAGACACGAACCAAGTTAAATGTTTTACCTTTAGGATCCTATGACATCTTAATTGGAATGGACTGGTTAGAAGACCATCATGTTATTTTGAATTGTTATGAGAAAAGTTTTACTTGTCTAAATGATGAAGGAGAAACAATAGAAGTAAAGGGTATTCCTAGAAAGACATCACTTAGACATATTTTAGCTATGCAAGTAAAAATAGTAGTTAGAAAAGGATGTAAGATGTTCGCAGTGAATGTAGTACATGAAGAGTCAATTACAAAAGAGGAAAAACTGAAACTAGAAGATATACCTGTCCTAAAAGAATTCCAGGATGTTTTTCTAGAAGAGATTCCAGGGTTATTCATATCAATATAGATCGCATTCATAAACGTTATTCAATACTTAGTGTATAGTTAGGATTCCATTTTATACACATCTAACATTGGTTCATATTGTTATCTCTAGTTTACAAGGTCCTATAACATATACAATCTTTAAATAATAAAATAGAAGGGTCTAATTCCCATACTATAGAAATTTCACTTTAGTATTACCATAATATGATGCTAATATTATAATAGACATTGCTATTTTAGCATAGTTCTATATGCATTTATAATGGAGAGTTATAGGAGCTACCATAGTTATTCTAATAGTTGCAAGTTAAAATCCATGCACTAAAATAATATTTGGATCAAGTTTTCATAATAAAAAACAGCGTATAAGTCAAATTATTCACATAGTGAGTGTGCATGTTATTACCATTCCTTGCTTAATAACGAAATGACAACAGGATTCTAATAGCACTGATTAGCTTGTAAAATATCACGTAAACGAGAAGTAGGACAAAGATCCATACCTTCAAGAACTTTCATGCAAGGAAGTACTTAGAGGTTTTCACAATACATTGACGATGAATTGAAAAACATATTTACTCTTAAACACTTGAATTGTCGTATTATTCTTTCCTGCGTTTCTGCAGAACGAAACATGTTCAAATGCTTTAGCTAAACATAGCTAAGTAAACTGTTAAATTTTGAGTATTAATTCACAATACTATAGGATCTTTGCTGAGAGAATAACATCTACAGTATATCAATGCATGACAATCATAATATGAAAAGCATCACAAGAATCAAAAGCATAGAGACAAGAGACACAGAGTTTCCGTGGGGAAAACCCTAAGGTGAAAAACCCCACAACTTCCTCAGAGATAGAGAGAGCAATGGCTCAACCACAATACAACCAAATAACACTGAGATAGTCTCCTAGTAGATGATCCTCCTCTTCCTCACTAGTGCGCCACTTTTCAGAGTGAGAGTGAGTTACTTTTCCGAGTGAGTAAAATAGAGATCTCCTATCTCTATTTATACTCACCTTTTTGCCCAGTGACTTAATGGGGCCGACTTGTCTACTTAGATACATCCACATTATAATATATATAAATCAGGGCCGACCCCACATGGTGGTCTAATAACCCATTGGCAAGTACACACACTTGTGACACTTGTCAATCCACATGACGACACTTCCTTATAGAGGAATAACACATCTCTTATAAGGGTACAATAAATATATATATAATACACAGATGAAATACATTCCGAAGTTACATATACATCAACACTCCTTCTTAACTAGGAAGGTATTTCTCGACACAGATCTGCTAGACAAGTCTTCTTCTATGGATCTTCGTCATCGATGCATCGTCATCATCATCGTCACTGCTGCTACTATCTCAACCAATCTCTGACTCTACTCGTCATAGGAATTTCTACAGAGCCAGTTCTTTTTCATACTGGATGTAGGCCCACCACCTGCAGGTCTTCATCATCACTATCCATACTGTGGAATCCTCAGGACTTATTACGTGCGTTACGAAAACTCGAAAGAGCATCCCAGGTTGTTACGAGCACACAGCTCTACCTATAGGATCTCCCAGTGGCACCTAATTACATGTGACCTCACCACAAAACCTCGCAAGAGCATCCCAGGCTATTATGAGCACACAGCTCTACCTATAGGATCTCCTAGGGCAACGAATTACATGTGGTCATGGAAAAACCTCGCAAGAGCATCCCAGGACTGATTACGGGCACACAACCCAACCTATCAGATCTCCCAGGGAACCGAATTACATGCCATGGGACAAAACCTCGAAAGAGCATCTGCCATATATCCCAGGGCACCGAATTACATGCCATAGGCAAAACCTCGAAAGACTATCTGTAAATCTCCCAGGGCACCGAATTATATGTCCTTCCAGAGAAAAACCTCGAAAGAGCATTTGCCAGATGTCCCAGGGCACCGAATTACATGCCATAGGAAAAACCTTGAAAGACCATCTACAAATCTCCCAGGGCACTGGATTACATGCTCATCTGCACAACCTGATCCACGGCCATAGAGTATCAACCTGATACTCACCATACATCATCCTGATGTATCCATGATCATCCTGATCATACAATGCATCCATCTGATGCACACCACGTATCTACCTGATACATATCATCATACATGATCCACCTGATCATACAATGTATCCACCTGATACAAATACAAATACATGATACATATCACCACACATGATCCACCTGATCATACAATGTATCCACCTGATACATATACAGATACATGGTCCAAGCATCCAACATGATGCATATACAAAAATACATACACATGATCCAACTGATCATATCCAGCATCCAACATGATGTGTACATATAAATGATCCAACCGATCATATCCAGCATCAACATGATGCGTACATACATACATAAAAATGATCCAACTGATCACATCCACCATCCAACATGATGCATACATACATACATTAAAATGATCCAACTGATCATATCCAAGCAGAAACCAGAACATCATCATGATGCTCATCATCCAGCACTTACATCCACAGCCATGTGAAGGATCCTCCTTCCAACATGCTTGGAATGGCTTCAGCAAATGTGTCCATCACTTCTTCCTCGAAGTGTCCTCGATCTGAAGAATGCCAAGCCTCTCTCTGAAGTACTCGAACTTCACCCTGGCTAGTGGCTTCATCAGTACATCTGCAATCTGCTCATCCGTCGCAACATATAGGAGCTTCACAGCTCCTCTCTGCACCATATCCCTGATATAGTGATATTTGATCTCTATTTGTTTCGACCTCTCGTGAAACACTGGGTTCTCGGAAAGATTTACACAACTCTGGTTATCACAGAAGATACCAGTAGCCTCCAACGGGAGATCAAATAGCCCAGACAGTAGCTTCCACAGCCATACTGCCTCATAACTAGCTGAACAGGCTGCAGCATACTCTACCTCAGCTGTACTCAGTGCCACGCAGGACTGCTTTCTGCTAAAACAAGAGATCACACCTGATCCCATACTGAAGCAACACCCAGATGTTCTCTTCCTGTCTGCAGCACTGCCATCCCAATCTGAATCAACATAACCCTGCAGTTTAACTTTTGATTCACTTCATACTTGAGCCCATAATCCACAGTACCCTTCAGGTACCTCAGAACATGCTTTATAGCAACCAGGTGAACACTCCTCGGATCCGTCAGGAACTGGCTCAATGTGTTCACAGCAAAGCAAATGTCTGGTCTCGTGTTCATCGGGTACATCAAGGACCCAATCATCTGACGATACATAGAGACATCAACTTGCTCAGATGAAGCATCACATAGAAGCTTCAAATTCGATGCCATAGGTGTGGCCATGGCCTTGCAATCCATCATCCCAAATCTCTTCAGGATATCAACTGTGTACTTCCCTTGACCAAGGAAGATCCCACCTGCACTCTGCCACACCTCCATACCTAGGAAATAGTGCATCATTCCCAAATCTTTCATATCAAATTCAGCAGCAATCTTCCTCTTAGTGTCTGCAATCAGTTTGTCATCTCCTGTTACAAATAAGTCATCCACATGCAGGAGTAGAATCATAGGATTCCCTTCCTCAACCTTGTAGTAAAGGTTGGATCCGCTTTACTCTTGGTAAAGCCCAAACTAGATAGGAAACTGTCCATCCTACCATACCAAGTTCTGGGAGCTTGTTTCAAGCCATACAAGGCTTTCTTCAATCTGCACACATATGAATCCCTGTCATGTATTTCAAAACCGAGTGGCTGTTCCACATATACTTCCTCTTCAACTACACCATTCAAGAAGGCAGTCTTGACATCCATCTGGTGTATTTTCCATTTCATAGTTGCAGCTAGGGCAAGTATTGTTCTGATAGAAGTATACCTGGCTACAGGTGCAAAAGTTTCTTCATAATCTATTCCCTCTTTCTGAGAGAAGCCATGAGCTACGAATCTTGCTTTGTATTTTTCCACACTGCCATCTGCAGCATGCTTGATTTTGTAGATCAACTTGGAAGTCACAACAGACTTCTCTTTAGGTCTTGGGACAACATCCCAAGCATCATTCTTCATTATAGATTGGTATTCCTCAACCATTGCATCCTTCCATTCTTTCTTTTCTGTTGCTTCTTCATAACTGGAGGGCTCTTTGTTCATAATGTCACAGAGTAAAGCAACATAACTGGTATGTGATCTGGTTCTCTTCTTTGCTCTGTGTTCTTCTTCTGGAATGCCAAATATTTATGCATCTTGAATGAGCTCTCTAGCCCATGCTGGTTTCCTCTTCTGAGAGTTATCCTCACAGGGTGCATCTGCAGGTTCTTGCGGATCTTCAAACTCACGAACAACTTCTGGAACTGCTTCAGTCATGGTAGTGTCTTGAAATCTAGTTTCCTTAGGTTCTTCATAAACTTCGATAGGTGCCTTCCTTGATTTGATGAATGCTGAGTTTTCATCAAATGTTACATCCCTGCTGACATCAATCTTCTTGAACCCTGGAAAGTATATTCTGTAAGCCTTTGAGCTTTCATTGTAACCCACAAAGATACCCTTCTTTCCTGAAGGATCTAGTTTAGTCCTCTTTTCCTTTGGGACATGAGTGTATACTGGACAACCAAATATTATGAGATGGCTGACTTCAGGTTTCTTACCAGAAAAGACCTCTTCTGGTGTCTTGTTGTCCAATATCTTGTGGGGTGTTCTGTTCTGCACATATACAGCTATTCTAGCTGCTTCTGCCCACAGATGTATAGGTAGGTCTTGGTCATGCAACATTGCCCTTGCTGCTTCCATGATAGTTCTGTTCTTCCTTTCTGCAACTCCATTCTGTTGAGGATTATAGGGAGCAGTCAACTGCCTCTTAATCCCTGAATCACTGCAAAGCTTCTTGAAGTCACTTGAGGTGAATTCTCTACCATTGTCAGATCTGAATGTCTTGATCTCCTTATCAGTTTGATTCTCCATCAAGGTTTTGAATTCCTTGAATTTATCAAGCACCTCATCTTTTCCCTTCAAGAAGTATACCCAAGTCTTCCTGGAGAAGTCATCAATAAATGAGACATAGTAAACATACCCACTCAGGGAACTGGATGACATAGGGCCACATACATCTGAGTGGATGATTTATAGGATGTCTTTTGCCTTGCTTTCACTGCTTGGGAAAGCCTTCTTAATGTTCTTACCTTTTGCACATCCTTTGCAAACACCTTCATGTTTGGTCTTGATTTCAGAAAGACCTTCTATTGCCTTGCTTGCAATTGGAAGTGCTCTATAGTGCATATGAGCAAGTCTTCTATGCCAAAGTTCACTTGGCTCCATGGATTCATGTACCATGGCATGTTCAGGTTGTCCCTTCAATTTATACAAGCCTCCCTCTTGCTCTCCAATCACTACTACATCATCTATGTTCTTTCCCTTTGGCCACATTAGGACTTGGCCATCCACAAATGCAACCCTCATACCTTTTGCATCCAATGCAGAGATGGAGAGTAAGTTCTTCTTGAGTCTAGGTACATAAAGGACTTCTTTCATCTTCAAAGATTTTATAGAATCTAGGTTGTAGGAGGCTTCACCACTTCCTTTGATTGGGTATTGATAATCATCCCCAAGTTTCACCTTATGGGGTGATTCATGTTCAGATAGGTTCACAAAAGATTCCTTAAACCTAGTCATGTGTTTGGAAGCCCCACTATCAATCAACCAATCATTACAACCATGGGAGATAGTACCTATGACAGCAGAGATCAGAACATACTCTTCTTCACTTGATCAGTCATCATCACTATCACTTTCTGCCCTAGTCTTCTTCTTTGGGGGTTCATCATCTTCGGCAGCATGAGCATGAAACCTTCTTTTGCTGCCGTTCTTCTTCTTACTGGAGTTGTTGTTATTATCCCTTTTGTTCTTCGGACAATCTGAAGCAAAGTGACCCTTCTCATTGCATGTGAAGCATCTTAGGTCCTTCTTACTCTTTTGATAGGATCTATTGTGGCGAAAGTGATACTTCTTGGTTTTGCTTCTTTTGGTGTGAGCTGCAAGAGCTTTATCTTCACCTCCCATCTTTTCCTCACGATCTATAAGTCTAGCTTCTTCTTGAGAGCATTCTTCCCGCAATCTGTTGAAGGAGATCAACTTCTTCCTTGCACAAATTCCTTGGATAAAGGAATCCCATGACCTGGGTAGGCCATTTAGAGTAGTCATCACCACTTCACCATTCTCCACCATTTCATCTACTACTTCTAGTTGTTCCTTGATCTCGGAGACCCTTGAAAAATAAGATTGAATGGTTTCTCCATTCTGAAACTTTATTGCTTTCAATTGGTTCCGCAGGGTCATCTTTCGATTTATGTTCTTTCCTTCAAATAGCTTGGTCAAAGATTCAAACATCTCCTTGGGTGTCTTAAGAGAAGACACATTGGGTATGAGATGGTCTTTGATAGAATCAGCAATTATTCTCTTTGCCTTGACCAAGTTCTTCTTATGCAATACCTTGGCCTCTTCATCCTCTGGGATAGAGATGTCATCTTTCACATATGAGTCTAACTCATTTTCTTCCAGGATTAGCCCAATCCTATACTTCCAGGCTCATAAGTTATCAGCCCCTTCAAGCTTATCCTCAAGCTTGGTGTGGAGATACATCTTAAAGATTACTTCAAATGGAAATAGAAAATATTTAGGTCTTACCACTTGAAATGCTGAAAACTGGATCTCGTCCCGGATTAGGGTTTGTCAGAGAAACCCTAAAAATTCAAAATGTGAATTTCCAATTTTTGAAAAGAAAAAAAAGATGCGCTTTGATGAGCTGATCAGCCTGGTGCATTCATATTTTGAGATCAGCAAAGTCTTTCCCTTCAGAATTGCCTTTTTGTCCTCCCGGGTTCACTGGGGAGAGCCCTGAATTAGGGTTTGAGTTTCCTGGAGATCTACCCAGCTGTGCCTTCAGATTCCAGAAATTCCTATTTTTGTGGAAACCCTAATTTTTAGGGCCAAATCTGAAAATGCTCGGAATAGAATTATGATTGGACAGATAGATGCGCCTTGATGAGTAGAGTCAATCTACTATACTGATTTCCAAAAATATATGGAGAGAAACCCAATAAACAAGGAACACAAGCTTCCGTCACTGCAAAATGTCTTCTTCTCAGGTTAGCTCTGATACCATGTTAAATTTTGAGTATTAATTCACAATAGTATAGGATCTTTGCTGAGAGAATAACATCTACAGTATATCAATGCATGACAATCATAATATGACAAGCATCACAAGCATCACAAGAATCAAAAGCATAGAGACAAGAGACACAGAGTTTCCGTGGGGAAACCCTAAGGTGAAAAACCCCACAACTTCCTCAGATATAGAGAGAGAAATGGCTCAACCAAAATACAACCAAATAACACTGAGATAGTCTCCTAGCATATGATCCTCCTCTTCCTCACTAGTGTGCCACTTTTCAAAGTGAGAGTGAGTTACTTTTCCGAGTGAGTAAAATAGAGATCTCCTATCTCTATTTATACTCACATTTTTGCCCAGTGACTTATGGGGCTGACTTGTCTACTTAGATACATCCACATTATAATATATATAAATCAGGGCCGACCCCACATGGTGGTCTAATAACCCATCGGCAAGTACACACACTTGCGACACTTGTCAATCCACATGACGACACTTCCTTATAGAGGAATAACACATCTCTTATAAGGGTACAATAAATATATATATAATACACAGATGAAATACATTCTGAAGTTACATATACATCAACATAAACCTCAAGGTACCTCGTAGGAACCCTTCATTATCATTCAAAAGCAAACTGTCAGTACTTCACCAAGAAAATAATCATAATACAAACCTATTTACAGCATGTAGTTTACAATTAAACACAAGCATATCTGAAGATGTATTTTGTGTTATGATCGTAAATTGTCTTAGTTAAAAGATTTAACTATTATTTTGTTTTCTGCATTAGAAAATTCAGTAATCATTGCTACTTTAAAAAAAAAAAGATTGTAAATTTTTGGGATGTTACATCTCCCCTGGGGGAATATTGTTGGTGACGACCGTTGGAGCTGTAATAAAGAATAGTTTTTATAGAAATGAGGCAGGCATACCCATGCTGGTGAAAATACTATCAAATTAATTACAATAAGAGATGACCAATGGTGTCATCTCTACTATACTGTTGGGACATTGATGAAGGCAGCTTCAATCCATGTTTGAGTAAATTCTCCGAGAACTACTGTGGAATATTTGAATAATTGGAACTGTTGGTGACCATGATAAACCCACTGGGGTTGGGTACCAAATTGGTATGTAAATATGTCGAAGAGATTCACTATACCAAATATATTGCTACCATGATTTCCAAATGTGAACACTGCTACCTTCAAAATTATGTTTCCCCCTGATGCGATGATGTGTTAAGGTTGAGCATAGGGGAAACCACTTAGTTAGGGAGCACTAGTGACTCTACCTACTAAGTTCAAGGTGATCCTTTATAGTGATTGAAAGAGATCCTTATGTACAACTACAACTACTACAACTCTCGAAATATAAGTTTTGATGTCGACAAAAGTTGAAGTACATGATAAAATGAGAGTCATATATTGAGACCTGAGATTATATTGTAACTGACTAGTAGATGGACAGACCTGACACAAGACTGGTTGGTAAGCATGAGGCTCATAAATTCCTTTGATCGATTGTAAACATGGCTAGTGGGGACGACATCTTTCCTTTCAGAACATCACAGATTGAAACTAGCAGAGATAAATTGCAACTGAAAGGGATTTGATGGAAATGCAAACAGAGGGTAATGGTGACCGACAAAAAAAATACAGTTGAACATATGGAGACTCAAATACAATGATCGAAGGTGACCATGGGTTGTTTCCAAAATCATATGGTGTTCCCACGATGTGAGGTGATGGGGGAACTATTTGTGCAAAAATAATGTTGGTGGGGGCTCCCATAGTTGTGGCTATGTCTGAGGACCAATTTGATGATGGGAGGAGTCCCCACAGTTTTGAGTGGATCAGGGGACACTTTCCAATGATGAAGTGAGGGATAACTTGCAGATGCAAATAAGGGTGCCCATGAAACAATGCTATGCAATGTTTTACTGCAGGAAGACTAAACATAACTGGTTGCTTTGGGGGGTGGGGGTCCCATAGGTGTCTTTCTGGGGGTGATGATACAAGGGAGATTGCAAAGGATAAAGTGATCATGGAGGTATGAGGGGGATTTTTGAATCATTCTCATGAATTTTGCAGAAGAATAACGAGTGTCTTCTTGGTGGAGTGAATGCCTAATTGCAAAATGATAATCTAAGGGACGGTCTTTTCATGCGGGGTCAGATTCCTCCGACTTGTGGGGATTCAACATCATGGGTGTAAAATATTGATGACAGGGATGGAAATGGTGTGCACACCCATGGGGGAACATGCTATTCACATCATGATGTTGATGAATGAGGAACCTATGGTTATCATTGCGAATACTAAGAAATGCATTATAAACGAAGGGTAAATAGTGTCTATATGCCAATTTCGAAATGATACATGTGGTAGGGTGCATGATTTATACTTGTATATATTGGAGTTCTATTCTTATGATGGAACACAAGATGATCCATAGTGTTATGATCGAGATCCTGCACATACGACACACATACCCAAGTATAGTAAAGAACATGACCAAGGTATAGACAATGTAGAAATCATAGAACCAAAACATCCGTACTTGTGGGGTACTAGAGAATTAAGGATAAAACCTTGTGAGATACAGCCCATTGATCGGGTTGTTGAGGGTAATACCTTCATGATCGGTTAAGATATAGGCTCATTTTTGGAGACAATGCTTAACGATATAAGGGCATGTCCACTTAGATACAAATTTCCCGGGTCGTGGTTTATCATCTTTCTTGACATTAAACAAAAGAATAAAGTCACCTTCGTTGAATGCGCATGGTCGCACATGTCGATCATAGTGAGCCTTGGAGCGAACTTTCATGGATTCGTTCTATTGAAGAGAATGACATCGTTCTTAATCAAGGTGTTCCAAGGTGAATAGGTGTTGTTCCAATGCAATGCTATCTGGTAGCAACTCGAAAATAGATTGGAGGGTAGGGATTTGACAGTATATTGGGAGGACGTCTTTTAAAACATGGACAAGATGAAATGGGGTAAACCCTGTGGCAGACTTGACTGAAGTGGCGTAATCCCGAAGGACAAGAAATAGAATGTGGTGCCAGTTGTTTTTTTTTGGTTGACTGTGTGTTGGAGCATAGCTTTGAGGATTTTATTAACAACTTCAACCTAGTCGTTTGCATGAGGGTAGTGAGCGGTTGAAAATATGTGTTTCAAGCCTAAAAGATATAACAATTCTTTGAACATGTTGTAACGAAAGTGTCTTCCGTTTTCATAGACACATTGTTTGGGAACACTGAAGCGGGAGATGGCGTGTTTGAAGAAGAATCATACAACGATCACTGCTTTATAATCAAATGTGGGAATCACTTCGTCCCGTTTGGTGAAATAATATATGACGAGGTTTATATGGTGGTGACCTTGGGATGAAGATGAACGACACTCCATAAATTTTATTTCCCATTTGCAAAATGGGCTAGCAGTGATGACTGGATGGAGTGGTGCGAGGGGAGACCATGTTTTGCAGGAAAGGAACTGGCAATTTGCACATCATTTGATGACATAGAAAATATTTGAATATGGAGGGACAAAAATATCCTTCTTGCAGGATTATTTTGGGTAGTGGCTAATCCGGAGAGGTGTCCACCACATACGTCACTATGGAAATCATTGAGAACTTGTCTGACTTCTTCATGCATTAAACATTATCGAAGAATAGTGTCAATACCATGATAATATAGGACATCTTTGATGAGGAGGTATCACAATGCCTGTTGGCTGATTTTGTGGCAATCTTCATGGGATAAGGGGAGCGAAATTCTGGGTGTGGAGATAAATAAGGATATCGTTGTACCAAGGATCTTCGGCCATAATGATAAAAAGGTGCTCATCGGGTAACTGATATTGAATAAGATCGCTTGTGGTGGTAGAGGGGAGGTTTGTAATGAGTTCAACTAAGGAGATGGCTTTCTTGCTTTTGGGAATAAGAAATTCGAGGTCAAATTCTTGGAAGATAACGATCCACTGTGCAAATTTACTATTGATAATCCTACAGATAAGTATGTATTACATACAGTTGGAATCAATGATGATTGTTGTTTTCTAAATAAAAATGTAGTGGCAGAGTTTCTGTACAGAAAGGATGACTACAAGTGAAAGCTTCTCATCATGGATGTAGTTGAGTGCAGGTCCAACTAGGGTTTTACTCACATAATATATGGCATGTTCCTGGTGGTCCTCGATAAGTTGGACTAGTATGCTGGCTACCACCCAAGCTAACGCTAATATATACAAGATGAAATATTTGTCAAAGTTCAACGGAGAGATGAGGAGAGCTGATGCCAATGCTTATTTAATGGCATCGAAAGTGGTTTGGGAATAGTTATCCCATTTAAACGACATATCTTTTTTGAGAAGCCATTAAAATCCATGGGCCTGAGTAGCATAGTCAGGAAAAAAATGACGAAGGAAGGTGGCCTTACCTTGGACACTCTATAATTGGCATTGGGTTCATGGTGCTAGTAATTCCAAGATGGATTGTACCTTGGAAGGGTCGACGATGATGTCGTCTTTGGAAACAATGAATCCTAAGAGGCGACTGACGGTGATGCAAAATATACACTTGAGGGGGATTTAAGCGTATATTATACTTGCAACATCTTGTGAAGATGGTACGACAGTCTTGGAGGTGATCACATCGTTTTTCGGACTAAAAGGGAGAGGATGATGTTGTCCAAGTCATTAAAGACATAAGCCACTACTCACTTGAAAGTGGCTCCGGTGTTCTTCAGACCGAAGGACATGACTTTGTAAGCAAAGGTACCCCATGTTATGGTAAATGCAGTTTTATACTGATCTTGGGGGTGGATGCATATTTGGTTGTATCCAGAGAACCCATCCATAAAGGACAAAAATTTTGCTACAATCACATGAGTATACAATTTGGCTGATGAATGGTGTGGGGAAGTTGTCCTTAGGACATGCTAAATTGAGGTCTCGGAAATCGGTATAAACACGAATAGTTCCCTTCTTTTTGTTAATCGAGATAGGGTTAAACACCCATTATGTGTAAGTGATGGGAAAAATAAATTCGTCTTGAAAGAGTTTTTTATCTTGTCTTTGATTGCAGGGGTCTTAGAAGGTTGGACTGAACATTATTTTTGTCGGAGGAGGATGGCACCATGTCAACTTTCAATGTGATGTTTGACAATTATTGGATCAAAACCTATAATTTATTTGTAGGACCATGCAAAGACATCATGAAACTCTTTAAATAGAGCGGTGAAATTAGTGATTTCCTGCGGTGAGCAAGAAGCCCCGATAGAGATGTTTTCGACGACTCCTGGTGTGACGAAAATATCAACCTAAATGGTAGGGGATATATTGGCAATATAACCTTCTTTGAACACATCTAGGGCAAGGATAGGATTTTTCAACCAATCAATGTGACTAGGGGGTAAAAAGTCTTTTGAATCGATGGTATATTGTTTTTTAGTCGGTAGTATGCGTGGTTCCTACCTATGCGCTGCTTAGGATCTATGATAGAAGGTGTCCCATGGAATTTCAGTAGCTTTCATGGCCTCAATTATTTCTTCATCTATGGTGAAGAAGTATTCTTCTAACATATCCTCACCAGACGAACCTCGGTCTTCATTTTGGGTCAAAAGAGGAATTGAATCGAGATGCAGGATGTCAAGGTACTCAGAGACAGTTGGGGTGGGTGCTACAATGACATCTTGAGGGAAGATTATGGGATCTAGTGCTTCACGGGAAATTGGTGATGGGGGATCAAGATCTCTCGAGGTATCTAACATATGTGATGTTTTTCTATCAACAATGGATGCTATTAGTTCAGCATCCTCCTTAATTACTATAGGAAGTGTGGTCCCAAAAGGGGTGAGTTTATCATACAATCGACTTTGGGTTGCATGTAGAGTGTGAAATGCGGTGATGAGAGGACATTGGAATGAATGGTGAGACATTAAGTTGCATGAGAGACATGGTGTTGTGGAGTTAGTATAATTTAGGACAATGGATGGGCTTTGTGGACGTTGAGATGACTGTTGATCGGGTATGGAGTCAACCCACTGTGGGGAGGCAATGGTTGGGGTCACTTTGGTAATTATGGGGATAGGGGTCGCCTCTGGTGATAGGGAGGTGAGGTATATTCCAAGGGTGCGGTGAGGCGAATGATTTCCAGAGCCTCTCGATAGCAAGGGATTTCAAGCAGTGATGTGTATAGTTCCCATACTGAGAACATATGGAACATGCGTGGTTTGTGCGTAGTGTTCTAGACTTAGATTTGGATGAGGGTGATGTGCTCCATTTTATTGTCAGTGGAGTGTGGGTGATGCTAACAAGATTGTTGAGAAAATTCCTTAGCTCCTGTATAGTAGGACATAAGTTGGTTATGTGGCCTTGCATCCCACAAAGAGAACATGGTGGTGTGACCCTTTGGTTGGGAGTACTGATCATAATTGGGGCTTGTAATTCTTGTTGGTTTATTCCCCCTACTTTAGACTTAGCAGTTTCTGTTGGGTTGGGTAATAGGGGACCTTTCAACTTTGGTTGTTTGGTTCCCCCATTGGCGGTCTTGGTGACGACCAATTGTGGTGTAGTTGTAGATGTCATAGGTTGGGTTGTCATAACTGAACGTGTTATGGGCCTTGCAGCCATACTAGCTAAAACAAGGACAAAATTATAATGGGCGATTGGTTTAGAAGCCATCTCTATTAAGGGTGGTGTAAGGTACCAAACCGATATTCCCAAAGTTATCCCATGTAGAGTTAACAAAGCCATAACCGACGTCCCTTGTACACCCGTGGGAGGATACAAGAATGGGATTTCAAAAATTGGTGGTACCAATGGACTCAATGCTTGTTCAATGCCATGAATAAGTTTTGGTGTTGATGACGATGTTGAGGTGGAGGTGGCTCGATATTCAGCGGTGAAAATTGTGCACATTAGGCCATTGGTCGATGTAGGGATCTTTGATGGTGGTCCTGAATATACTCCTAACAAAGTGGATTCCTTGTACTTATCGGGGGCAGTGTCAAGATACAGTTGATCATCACCCAGTATAGTCAGTAGTACATTGTCGGGGTTGCTTATAGTATTAGGGTCATAGTAATTAAGCTGGTCAAGGGTAACTAACTTCCCATTTAAGGGGAAAATGATGATACAAAAGATCAAGGAGGAGACTGCCTTCATGGCGTACATATAACTACGCCCCAAGAAGATGTTATAGTCGATTTCATCATTGACTTCGATATCGATCATAACAATCTTGGCCCGCAGCTCTATGTGGACATTTTGGTACAATCCTCTTGGTTGGGATGGCATCCCATCATATGCACAAAGAGAAGAAAATGAGGGGACCAACTCAGGAGACCGTAATCATTTCCAAAATTTTGCAAATATGACGCAAGTGGATGCGCCTTCGTCAATGATACATCAATGGATCATGATTTTTTTTACAATGACTAGAACTTGAAATGCGACTAACGATGGTAGTCGTGGATTACCTTTGTCGAGATCAAAGGTCATGAGGTGCGAGTCGGAAGGATCGACATCACCAAGTGCATTGAGTAATTCCTTTCTCTATGTTGCGAAAGTTTGTAACACTTCTAATGTGGACATAGTTGCAGGGGATTGAGGCAATTCATCCACAATACTATAATTGTGGGTGACTTGAGGGTTATTAGGAGTACGCCGAAGTGGAACTTTCGGAATCCATGGTATTTTTTCAATATTCGGGTCTGGTACCTATAGAGGGGCCCCCAAGGGGATACGAACATATTCCACTTCGGGGGTGGAAGCCCCACCATAACCTTTGGCTTGTGTCTGAAGGTTTACATCCAATGTATATATATTTTGAAATGATCCATCATCAAGTTGGCGACGGTCTTGTTGATATATGACTACCCTTTGATTCACAAATGGTTGTTGTAACGCAATGGTTTGTGGTTGGGGAGGATTCATTTCCTGGGGAGGGGTCATCACCGTCTTCTCTTTGTCTCGCACTAATGATTGGAAGTCAGGGATAAGAGGACAATGAGGTGTGTAGTCACCATAATCGTCATAAATGGAGCAGCAATAATTGGTTCTTAGGGTGGTATTATTCCCTTGCTTGGGGGGATTGTTCGCCCCTTCATTCTGGTTACCATTTCTAGGGAGGGGGTTTTCCCCCTTTCCCTAGATGCTGATTCGGTTTGTTTTTCCCATTCTTCTTCCCCTGATTCTGTGGATTCTAGGGGTTTGCAACATTCAGCTGCTTAAATTGTTGATCTTGTTGGACGTAAGAAGGTTGAACTAGGTTGAACCCCATGTGGGGGGCAGGTTGCTGACAAATTGGACATGCGAAAGGATAATAAGGGTTGTACCATGGGGGTTGTATAAATTTGGTTTTCAGTCCATAAGAGGTGGATGTAGGAGCGGCTTGTGCCATTGGTGGTGTAGGAACCATCATCGCTTGGATAATGTTCGAGTATGTAGGACTATGTGGTCCATACTAGTATTGACCAACTGGTGGGGTTGGTACTAGTGTAGGGTTACTGACATAGGTGGCATGGATGGGTAATTTGGAACCATATTAAATGGAGCCTACGTGGTAGGAGGAACCTTTCCTAGATGAGAAACAAACCCAATGATCCCATCCACCAAATGTGACAAGCCCAAAGGTGTAGTGTCCAATGGCCGATTCCAAGGGGCATCAATGAGGATAGTGTAAAGGTAGTCGAATTGTGCATATATAAGATCAAAATATTTCTCTTTTAGAATAGAATATTCCTCACTTTGTGGCATGGAGGTGGAGACATATTTAGCTATGGTGGGTTGGAGAGATTTGATAAACCAATCCAACAAAAAAGTTGGTTGTATATCGATCTTGCACAATGTACAACGCCTGCGCCACTCATGTATGTGTTCTGCGATGTGGGTAGATGTGTTTTGCTAAAACTCTATGAGAGTTTTGAAGCCAAGGTCATGTTGAATTGGGTGTTGCAAGTAAGTAAGAAACGACGTGGCCAATGTTGTGAATGTGGCATGGGTTGCGCTTTCTAAATTTACATACCATTTGGCTTTCGTGCCTGTGAGAGTATGTTGAAAGAGGCATAGCCTTATGGGGTCATCCACTATGCTGTTAGATGAACACCATAGGTGGAAAGACATAATGTGGTTGGTGGGATCTTCTCCTTGTTTTATTTCAAATTTAGGGATATCGAAGTGAATTTAATATGGAACAGACAACTACGTGAAATCATGAGCTATGGGATCATTGACCAGTTTGGCCAAATCGGGTATATTTAAACTAGACATGAATGGTAAGGTAGGAACTACTGGTGTAGCCATTCTATGTGGAATGTGTTTTCCATGAGGGGGAGACCCAAGTGGTGATGTAAACAATGGTTTACCTCCTATGAGAGAGGATGGATCAGGAATAGAGTGATCTCCAAGGGAATAATCCATCAGGGTACTGATTCCAATGGGGGAAGAAGTGGTGTAATTAATAGTTTGTCTGAGAGGAGAAAACAAACCTAGAAAGGCTTGGACTCGACCATATGATACTATCAATGTACCCTGAGAGCGGTCCCGACTAGGGTACCTTCATTGTGAACCATGGGAAGAAGGTGAAAAAACACCCCTCGAGAGAGGGGATAGGCCTTGTAGTCTACAAGACTGTCTCAGGATGTTATTTTGTTCCTCAATGGTGAAGGATTTGTGTCAAATAAGAATGATAGTAGAATTTAAACAAAATTGAAAAAATGAAAAAATATGCCAACCACAACAGATGCAAAATGGTGTGATAAGTGAGTGATATGTGCAATGTTGGTTTTAGTGCATGAGTTCCCACATGTAGGTTCTTTTTATTAAGAGTTAGTGAACTTGTAGTTAAAAAGAAAATAAATTTAAATTCCCTAGCATACCTAATGTCCTTCCTCTCAAATGTAACTGGGCCTCCCAAAAGCACAATTGATGGTGATAATGGTATCCACTCACCAATCAACTAGTTAAGGTAACAAAGAGTTATCTCTATTGGCAATGGGGCCAATGTTCCAATCAAGAAGACTTGGGAACACCTCCCAAAGTAAATATCTAACTTCATGAGTCAATTGCACTCACAAATGCTCCTTTGTGATATCATAAGTTGGGCCACTAAGATACCTTGCACCAAGTGTGGATCATTGGTTCAGCCTACACGGTGTAGTGTCATCTCCCTACAACAAGCTGAGTGGCTTGTAGGGGAGATCATGGAAACTATACCTCGACTTTCACCTCCTTCCTCACTGTTATCACCTCTAAGAAATCTACCGCAAGGGGAAATAAAGAGCATCCCGCATTGCGGACTGTCGATTACGGACTGTCGATTGTGGAGGCATGATTTTCCTATGGACGCAAATATAAGTTTCCGATTTCTGAAATCCACATTGTGGATGGTGGAGGAGAAATTTTTTGGGGTCCACTCGACAGTTTTGATTCCCAAATCCCGCATTGCGGATTGCGTAGGCGCAACTTTCCTAGGGACGCGAAATTGAGTTTTCAATTTCTGAAATCGGAAATGCGGATGTTAGATTGTGGAGGTGAAATTTGACAAAGTCCATTTGGAAATTATGGTTTCCGGCTCCCACATTGCGGATTGCAGACTGAACATGGTTTATCAGAATACACTATAGCCACGTAAAATGTAGAATTTGACATGGAAAATATCCAACTGTTCCACGACTAGGAGTTGATCTAAAAGCAGAAGGAAGGCGCAACATGATTGTCCCAACAAATAACCCTGAAACAACTCAATCTGAAAGACAACATGTGTCATGTCCCCTCCCGACATCTCGACCCACAGAGGGAACATGAAGGCAACATGGGGGTGTGTCTAATTCTTCCCCAAGCCATATGACTAAATTCACGATTTAATAAAATGCATAATTAATTATACATCGCGGAAATAAACATATTAACACACACACAAAATGGAATGCATCAGCATATTTATCTCAAGCAAAATGATGAAACAACATTCAGAGAATCAATCCTCTTCTCATGCTATGCATAAGCTTCATGCCAACTAACCTAAGATAATAATTTCATTCAATTAACATGAATAATTAAACATTCAGAATATAACACAGAATGAACATAATTTAAACCACAGAGAATACTTATCTTCAAGATGAAATGATCCAAACAACTGGCTATGTGAGAGAAACGTTCCACCCAACGGTCCCTGTCTAGCCTATATTCTTTCATCTGAGAGACCACCCCCGAGCTGGGTTGTGTATCCACTAAGGAGGAACTAAACAGGCTCACTCACAGCCATTGTTTCACACAAATAGTCATGTTAAGCCAACACACAGTTGCGTTTATAAATCATGCAAGAGACAAAGGGGGGAAATGCTAAGCCAATGAGATCAACCACGGAGCTACAAGCATCTCAAGCTAAACTCAAACAACCTTGGCACCCACAATACCTACCACACCCAACACAAGGAAGGTCCCCTTCTCTGCTGCATAGTCCCTTAGGCGTCCTTTCCCTCCAGTGCTCTTTAGGGTGGGAATAGAAAGGTCCAAGCTACTAAATCCTTAATATTCTATCCTTCAATGGGTTTATCTAGTAATCCCAACCTCTGTTCTATCCCTTGTTCTGTCATCCACACTTGGATTCTCACAATTCGATGACCAAATGACTCAATCCCGTAATTGGATTTTTCGGATATCAAAACTAGGTTTTCCCATGGATTTCTCGGGATTTAACACTCTCAAATTCACCCCAAGTTTCATGTCTATGGATCCCCCATCATATTTCACTATCCACACAAAATTCTGGGCATTTAGAGCACTTCAAAACATGGGTTGATGCAGAGTTGCGATTACTGGTTTTTCTCACTGCTAGCAATGTGTAATGGATAAAAACTGAGTTTATATGTTCAAGAATGGAATGGGAGGGTAAAAATGAATTTCCATGAGGTAGAGTGACTTGTGGGTCAAGGAAAATAGAGCCCATACCTACCATACGAATTTATGGGCTTCCCATGCTCCATTGAAGCCATGGACTGATTTCTTCAACTACTTCCTTACAACAAAATTAAATGTCAGCAAGGAAAGTCAAATGGGTTCTCAAGATGACATTTGGAAGCATGTGGTTCAACCCCACAATCCCCCTCATCACTCCCTAGTGGATACACATGGCCCCCTCTTATTAGTTGCTTCCATAGCCATTTTTTGGTATTTTATTGCAATATTAATATTTACATCATTTTACAATGTTTTATAGCTTAATAGCACATGGATATCATAATATCGAATACTTGAATTTTTAAATCAAATCCAAACATACGCTAGCGGGGCCTTGGCCTTGAGCTCAATGCTAGAGAAAACATGCATCACATGTATACAATATTTACATTAAAAGCCCATATTTCCTAAGGGTCAAAATGGGGGTATTAAAATAGGTGGTTTTCTATGGTCTGAGTTTACACTGACAACGCACTTAAGTTTCCCATCGGCGCATCTAACATATCAAGAAACAATTATAGTTTGTGAGTTTAATAAACGGCCACATATGGCTGAAGTTATCTAGAAGTTTTGATATTTTGTAAGCCTATAAAGGTCGATTCTGAATAAGACCCAAGGGTGTGTATTTTGAGAAAAAAACTCTGAGTATGTGATAAAACTGAGCTTTTCGATTAATGTGACGACCTAATTTTGGATCAGAGATTCTTGTGATGAGTGTTTTGATGTCTGTTATTCCTGTGTATTTTTTCTTCATTAGTATTTTTCATTGATTTCCTTCTTCTGCAATGTCTAGATCAAGATTACATGGTCTGAAATTAATCTTTATGCTTCATATTCATATGATTAGATACTCCACTCATTCTTCCTGAAATTGCAAGCTAGAATTCATTCATAAATGCTCTAAATATTTGATGGACTTTGTTTCCCTTTCTATTATCATCTGCTGATATCTTTTGAATTGAAAAAACCGCATTTATCTTGCCTTTGCCTCTGAAGTTATGGTACAAATTAGTCAGTTGTGACAACAAACCCATTAAAGTTTGACTCCATGCCCTATGATACACATATCCTTGACCCCAACCAATTGAAAAAACCCTAAAAATCCTTATCTAAAGGTCTAGACACCACTTTTTATATACAACCAACCTATTCAAAATATATGTTTCATGCTGAAAGAACTATGAGAGAGATCCCTCTCTGTGTTTGGAAAGGCTATTTTCCATCCACAAAAGTGTGATTGAAATAGTTACCTTAGTGATCCCTTCTATTGCAACCTAGAAGAATCTTGAGTGATAACATCTTGTGACCATACTGGGGACGAAGAAATCCTTTTCCCAAAAAAATAATTATAAATAATCAAATCGTATCTCTAAGGGAAACAAAGGATAAGATACATAAAGGTTGTGGTATTTTCCCCTACGAGTCCAACATTCAAATTTAGAGTTCCACAAGAGACACTTGGCGAGTTTCTTGAAAGAATTCTGGTTTCCCGAAGGATACCTACAAAAAATCATTCAGATTCTGAACCATCACAGTTGGTATCAAATCCATAAAATATCATCTGGAAAGATAAGAAATAAAAAAACACGTATTCCCCCATTAACTAGGTCTTTTTATTTACCCAAAGAAGAGGCACAAGCTATAGAGACTGTCTCTTATGATTTAAAGTTTAAGCCATCCTTATTTAGGTCTAATTCTGAGACAGATATGAAAGAAACCTTGTTTGATCAAATAAAATTCCAAACACACTATCCGAGTGCTTTGTGGGAGAATTTACATGTCAAAGAACAAAACAGTGACCTATTCATATTCACTAAAGAAACTAGTAAAAACACTAGGTCTTGATTACTCCTTCTGGTACTTCAAGTCATATTGTTGTATTACCTAGTGTTACCTCTAAACCTATTTCAAAAATCCCTCATGTTTCAAGAAAAACCTAAGAGCAATGGCTACCATATTTTCCCCTTTAGCTCTCCTTGCCAATCTCCATGACCTACCTGTGGGCTATGCCCAATGCCTCATGAGATATGATGGGGAAGGTAGTGGTACTCCACAGCAACATGTGGATTAGTTTACTGATTTCATAAATCTGGAGGAAGTAGATGAAGATGATTTCAAGATGAGGTTATTTTCCCGAAGTCTTGTAGGAGAAGTAAAGAAAGGGTTCAAATCCCTTCCAAATGGAGGTATGGCTACCTATGAGAGGCTGGAATAAGACTTCCTAGACAGATGGCAGGATAAACAAAATCATCTCCAAATTATCACTCAGTATGAAAACACAAAGAAAAATAATGTTGATATTTTCCAAGAATTTTCAGCTAGGTTCATGAGAATGTGCAATTCTATCCCTCTAGACATCAAACCCCCTGTGGGTGCAGCCAAAATTCACTATGCCAATTGTTTTGATAGTGAATTTTCTCTCATGTTGAGAGAAATGAGATCTTCTACCCTACCTGATATGTTTGAAGATGTTGTAGAAGTAGAAACTAATCTCATGGCCTTGGGTAAAATAAAGCACATAAGTGAAGCTGCGAAAAAGAGACCTAATGAGGCATCCCATCCTTCCACATCCCAATCTATTGACACCAGATTTGAGTAGATGATGAGAAGTATGGAAAAATTGGTGGATAGGATCTCCCTTGATAACAGGCCTCCTTCAAGATAAAACCTAGAGCCTCAAGCTCGAAATAACAATTATAGGAGACCCCCTACCCCACAGGGAAAACCAAGAGAACCAAGGGATCCTAGACATGTAGAGAATCATCCAATTAGACCACCTTGTGCTGAGAACCTGATAGCAAGAGAAGAGAAAGATGGACATCATGAAGATCAGATCCACCTCTTTGATCAGATGCAACCCCAATTCTATTTGACTAAAGAAGAACATGACCAATCATCTCTGTAGTTAGATAGCAACCTATAGGAATCAGAATCTTAGCAATATCAAAGAGGTTTCCAAAATGTAATTTTTGAATTTCAAATGCAACATAATTTGAGAAACGGAAAGGTAACAATAGACCAAGGAAAATTTGTTGCTGAGCCATCTACTTCTCAGCAACATAAAAAATTAAACCTCTAGGAAGGGTGATCCAAAGAATGTTACCCTTGATAAAGCAGCTAAGAAGGGAGCATAAGCTCCTAAAAAGGGCCCAGAAGGAAGGGATGAGAGTAATGTGAAAACAATAGAGAAGACTCATTCTTCTTTCAGTTTATAAAATGAAATATCTAAAATAAAAATCGCAATCTCCTTCAATGAGTTGGTCAAGAATACAAAATATAAAGATCAAATTCTAAAAATTGTAAAGGGAGAGGAAGGAAGGCAGCCATATACTCTTAATTTGCTTGATGATAAGCCCACCCTTCTGTTTGGCCCCCATGTTGAAAGTGTTCAAGAATATGAAGTTCCCCCTTGTTATATCAATCTGAATATACACATGATCATATACTACATAATGCTATGTTAGATTCTAGGGCCTCACATAACCTCATGCTAAGAGTAGTGGTGAAAAGACTAGGGTTAGAAATCAATAGACCTTACAAATATTTTTTCTCCTTTGATTCTAGAAGGGTCCAATGTTTAGGGATGATTAAAGACATGGTTGTCTCACTGACACAAATCCCTTAGAAGAATGTGATAATGGATGTGGTAGTGGTAGATATTCCCCCCAAATTTGGGATGTTATTATCTAGATCTTGGGCATCTAAACTGAAAGGAACTCTACATATGGACATGTCTTATGCCACCATCCCTGTTTTTGGAGAAAACAATAGACTATATAGAGAACATAGATTGTCCTATGTAGTGAGTAGTAAAAGAAAGCCTAATAATCATCCCATATTTGTTGTAGATACTGATATAGGCTCTTCACTTTTCTGTTATGATCTAGGTTTAGAAGAAAAGGATATGAAAATTACTGATCTTCCTGAACCAGATGATATATCTAATAGTGGGAAATATATGCAATGCATTGAAAGTTCTGCAAGAAAAAAGGACAACGGTCAACCGGTAGAAGAGGGCGATGATGAGGAGTTAGAAATGGAAACAGAAGCTACAATTGCATTCCAAAAAGAAGGTCTCTGGACTATGAGGTTTGATGGGGTTGTAAACAAGGAAGGAGCAAGGGTGGGAGTATAGATCACTCCCTGAGATGAAGGAAATAGATGCCCTAGGTTACATTCCTTTAAACTAATGTTTTTCTTCTCAAAAAATTTGGCTGAATATGAAGCTCTATTGTTAGGTTTGAACGTGCTCAAAGATATGAAATCTAAAAAGATAAAAATTTACAGGGATGCAAAGCTGGTAATCCAACAAGTAAATGGGGTTTACGAAACCAAGCATCCAAAAATGAGAGCCTATCATAATGTTGTTTGGGACATGTTTGATAATTTATTTACAAATCACAGTATTTCCTTCATCCCTAGAGAGAAAAGCACAACATCATATATCTTAGCCAGCTCTGCTAGTAGATTTCAACTCCTTGTTTATCCCACCAAAGCCTACATGATAAATATAAAGCATGGGCCTTATGTCCCTGACAATACCAGACATTGGAAAATATTTGAATATGATCAGCAGATTAATAAATTCCTCGATATGACTGAGGAGTTTTCCAATACCCATATTGATCAAGAAAACTGTGCAAGTGAGGAATGAGAACCCGACCCAACATATTTTCTAACAACATTGGGAGATAAAGAGATCCTGCAGCTGAAAAGAAACCATATCCCCAAAGGGTTGGTACCATTGGAAAATATTTTTGATGAAAATGATGTGGCCAAAAATCCTAAAGTTGCTCCAAACCAAAGTGAAGTAGAAGACTGTAACATTGGGGACGATGAAGAACCTAAAATTTTCAAGCTATCTAAATCTCTAACCCTAGGCACTAAAGATAATTATGTTTATTTAATGAGAAAATTTTTGTAATGTTTTTGCATGGTTCTATGAAGACTTGAAAGAATATACTACATCTATCATACAACACACCATACCAATGAAAACAGGTGAAAAACCATGCAAGCATAAGCTAAGAAGGATGAATCTTATGCTACTACCTCTTATAGAAAAGGAAGTGAGGACACTGTATGAAGCCAACATCATAGTCTCATTAATATTTTCAAAGTGGGTAGCCAACATAGTCTTAGTAAGGGAGACAAATGGAGAAATCAGACTGTGTGTTGAATTCAGAAATATGAACAAATTGTCCCTAAACGACAACTATCCCCTGCCAAAAATGGATCATATTTTGAAGAAAGTTGTAGGGGAAGCAAGAATTTCCATGCTGGATGGATTTTCAGGGTACAATCAGGTAAAAGTGCAACCAGAAGATCAAGAAAAAAGAACATTTACCACACCTTGGGGGACTTTCATGTATGCAAAAATTCCTTTTGGTCTGCTGAATGTAGGAGACACATTTCAGAGAGCTATGGACATAGCTTTTGCAGAAGAAACATATAATTTTGTTCTTATATATATGGATGATATTACTGTGTATTCCAAATCTGATGCAAATCATTTGAAAAATTTACATCAAGTATTTGCAAAATGCAGAAAATTTGGGATGTCTTTGAACCCCAAGAAATCAAACTTTGCCATGTAAGAAGGCAAGTTGTTGGGTTATATAATATCTAAATATGGAATTAAAATTGACCCAGACAAAGTTGACACCATATCGAAAATTAAACTCCCCAAGAGTAAAAAGGAGGTCAAAACTTTTCTAGGCACAGTAAACGTTTTAAGAATATTTATTCACAACTTTGCATAGATAATGAGATCAATTACAAAATGCTTAAAAAGGATAATCAGATCAGATGGACTGTTGAATCCAAGCAAGCATTTGGAGACATAAAAAGGGAAATTGTTGAAGCACCTGTGCTAATCAATCCTGATTTTGAGAAGGAATTTCTTATCTTTCATTTTTCCTCAGAGCATTTTATAGCTGGAGTAATTTTACAGAAAAACCAGGAAGGGGATGAGAATCCCATAGCCTTCTTCAACAAATCTCTCAAAGATGTTGAGCTCAAATACAATATTATGGAAAAGAAGGCTTATGCCATGATCAAAACTTTGAAGTATTTGAGAGTTTATGTTTTACATTCCCATCTTGTTGTGTATGTTCATAATGATGCTGTAAAATATATATTGACACAACCTGATCCAGAAGGTTGACGGGAAAAATGGATAGCTATACTATTGGAGTACGACTTGGAAATCAAGCCTACAAATCTTAACAAAGGACATGTTCTGGCCAGGCTCATCGCTGAATCAAATTGGGATTCACCAAGTGTGAACTTGGTTTCACATGTGTTGGAGGAAATTGCTCAAGACCCACTGTTGTAGGTATCAAAAAAATTATTATCATCTCCTTAGTACTCTGATATTATAAATGTTTTGCAGAACTTACAAGCACCCCCTGAGATGGATAAGAGCAAAGCTAGGTCAACAAAGATGAAGGCTGCAAATTTTTGCATATTAAATGGAAACCTTTATTGAAAATACCCGGGAGGTATTTTATTGAACTGTATGATGAAAAATGAAGCCAAAGTGACCCTAAAAGAGTTTCACAAAGGTGTATGTGGGGGCATCATTACTGGAAAGCCACTGTTAACAAGATTATTAGGGAATGACTTTATTGGCCCACTATGTTCAATTATGCATATAAAGAGATAGCTACTTTCCATGAATTCCATATATTTGAAGGAAAAAGGAATCTCTTAGCCTTACATTTAAAACCCATCTTTGTAGAAGCCCCTTTCCAGCAATGGGGGCTAGATTTCATTGGTGAAATTATTCCCAACTCCTCTGTACAACACAGATGGATATTGAATGCCACATATTACTTCACCAAATGGATTGAAGCCATACCATCTGGACAAGCCACGGACACAGTCATCATCAGATTTCTGGAGGAAAATATCATGTCCAGGTTTAGTTTCCCTATTAAGATAATCACTGACAATGCCCATGCTTTCAAATCTAAGAAAATGGTTAAATTATGCAATGAGTTTCACATAAAATTGGGCCACTCTACTGCTTACTACCCCAAAAGAAATGGATTAGCTAAGTCATCTAACAAAATTTTAGTTAGGATCATCAAGAAGCTGCTGCAAGAAAATAAAAGGGCTTGGCATACCAATTTGACCTTTTCTCAGTGTGATGATAGGATCACCTCCGAATATCCATTGGAACTTCTCCTTTCAAATTGGTATATGTAACAGAGGTGATATTTCCTAATTCCCCCAGAGGGCCTGCAATGAGGCTACTACAAGATCAAGAAGAAGAACCAAACACTGAGTTAAGGGGAACCAATCAGCTGATTGAGATACAGGAAATCCGAGACAAAGTACATGTTGAATCTATGCTAGCTCACGAGAGAGTCAAGAAGAATTTGAAAAAATAACCAAAGTGGATGATTTCCAAGTGGGAGATTTGGTACTAAAATGGGATGCTAGAAGAGAAGAACAAGCCCAAAAATTTGATAACCTCTAGCAGGGGCCCCATATAGTCATTTCTTACCATGGAAACAATGCTTTCTTCTTACGGGAAAAGGATGTTAAACCAGTGGGAAAGGGACCCGTCAATGGGAACTTATTGAAAAAATATCTCCAGTGAAAAATAAGTCTATCAACCCACCCTTGATGTACATTATCATTCTTTTTGAAGTTTTAGTTAGCCATTCTTCAGTTTTTTTAATAATTAAAAAAAAAGAGAGAGAAAAAAGGGAAAAGAGGCCACTAGTCTATTGTTCTTGCTACCTCACAGCGAGGATAGCATCCCTAGTTGGAGTTGTTGTTATTACCTCTAAGAAATATCCCACAATGGGAAATAAAGGGAATTCACCTACCGAAAACACCAAACCTGCCCATTGACTTTCTAGGCCAAAAGAAGAAGCCAGAACTCCAAACAATGGCTACGTATCAACAAATTTCCAACCAAATGATAAAGCCGAAGTAGGAGAAACAAGGAATTGGAGGTCTTCTGCTTCCAAAGGGGTTGAACACTCTATATTGAAGAACAAATCCAGATCTACGGCTGGGAAGAAACCCACAACAAATCCAATCAGGAGACTTTCTGAACCCACATTGCGGATTACAGAGGTCGGAACATTATTTGTTTTCGAAATGGCACAGTTGGGTTTCTAAATTCCGAGTTTCACATTGTAGAATGCGGATTGCGGGGCAATAATTTATCCAAGGTCACGAAGTGGAGTTTCTGATTTTCGAGTCCCGCATTGTGGAGGCACGATTTTCTTGGGGGCACAAAGCTAAGTTTCCGATTTTCGAAACCTGTATTGCGGATTGCGGAGGCAAAATTTGACAGGGTCCGCTCGACAGTTCCGATTCCCAAATCCCACATTGTGGATTGCATAGGTGTGATTTTCCCTGGGACGTGAAATTGAGTTTTCAATTTCTGAAATCCGCAAGGTGGATTGAAGATTGCGTAGGTGAAATCTGACGAAGTCCATTTGTCAAGTTCGGTTTCTGACTCCTGCATTGCGGCTTGCGGATTGCATATTGTGGATTTCAGACTAAAGCTGGTTTATTAGAACAGAATGCGACTGCATAAAATGTAGAATTTTACATGGAAAAGATCCAACTGTTCCATGACTAGGAGTCGATCTGAAGGAAGAAGGAAGGCACAACATGATTATCCCAACAAAATTTTGAAACAAATCGATCTGAAAGACAACAGGTGGTTTTTTATGATCCGAGTTTACACTGACAACTCACTGAAGTTTCCTATCGGCACATCTAACAGATGAAGAAACAGTTATAGTTTGCGATTTTAATAAACGGCCACATATGGATGAAGTAATCTAGAAGTTTTGATATTTTGTAATCCTATAAAGGTCGGTTTTGAATAAGACCCAAGGGTGGGGATTTTGAGATAAAAACTCTAAGTATGTGATAAAACCAAGATTTTCGATTAATGTGAAGACCTAATTTTGGAGCATAGATTCTTGTGATGAGTGTTTTGATGTCTGTTGTTCATGTGTATGTTTTCTTCATTAGTATTTTCCATTGATTGTCTTCTTCTGCAATGTCTAGATCAAGATTACATGGTTTGAAATTCATCTTTTATGATTCATATGCATATGATTAGACACTCCACCCATTCTTCCTAAAATTTCAAGCTAGAATTCATTCATAAATGCTCTAACTCTGTGATGGATTGTGTTTCCCTTTCTTCTACCATCTGTTGATATCTTTTGACTTGAAAAACCCTCATTTATCTTTCCTCTGCTTCTGAAGTTATGGTCCAAATCAGTGATTTGTGACAGAAAACCCATTAAAGTTTGACTCCATGCCCTATGATACACCTATCCTTGACCCCAACCAATTGAAAAAACCCTAAAAATCCTTATCTAAAGGTCTAGACACCACATTTTATATACAACTAGCCTATTCAAAAGATATTTTTCATGCTGAAATAACTATTTGGAAAGGCTAGTTTTCATCCACAAAAGTATGATTGAAATAGTTATCTCAGTGATCCCTTCTGCTGCAACCTAGAAGAATCCTGAGTGATAATAGTCACAATTCACTTTTGATCTAGGTTTTATTTTAACACTTGCTTATAACAGGATTTTTTAAGTACCCTATGAGACAACAATGCTATGTTTCAAAACATTGCTAATGAAACTAGATTGGTGGGCATTAATGGATTCCTACCCCAATCAATAATACATAAATAAAATATTGTTTTGTGACCTCCTATGCAAGATTTTAGTTGGTTAAGGCAATTACAGTGTTGATTTTAAGGGGTTTGAGTTGTTCACTTATGGAGTGTAAGAGAGGTATTTCGCAATCCCTGCCTTTCTGATTCACCAAGCTCACCTGAACTGTGAGGTGAAGAGCATACTTGGATTAGAAGAGTATTTAGGTCTCTTAGTGTGTGCTAGTGGTGCAAACACATGTGATGAAAGAAAATTGATATCGGAAAATTAACTAGAAGAGCATATCAAGTATTTCGTACTCTTAACTCTAAAAGATGCTAATGATGCTTTGCAAATCAAAGATACTAACTAAGTGTGCAATGGAGGTATTTCACACTTCTCACCCTTTTCTGATTCACCAAGCTCGCATGAAGTGCAATATGAAGAGAATACTTCGGGTGACAAGGGTCTTTAGGTCCTTTCTTGTGTGCAAAAAGTGTATTCTACACTAGAAATACTACTAAAAACATGTCAATTGGTGCATAAACAAGAAATAGTCTTGAATACTAGTGACAACAATGGGGCTCATTGGAAGCCTCAAAGTTGGTTACCTAGGTAAGTTTCAAGAGATATGAAGTCTTTACTTCCTAATCTTGGTCTAAGTGAACTAATTACTAAAAATGTAAGTAATTATGTGGATTGGACTTAATTTGAGTTCAGTAGTTAGTAGTATTTGGACTGCGAAACTAAACTATGCAGATAAAAAGAAAATAAATAAAAATAGCACGGATAAACCACACTTCTCCCCAAGGAATGCGCAGGTTAATACAAAACAGATGCGATGGTAGTACCAGTAATACAGTGACCTTCCACGTTGATGCGATGAGCGGTGTATCATGGGTATAACACTGGTAACCTGTGTTGTGCGTGCAACTGTTTGAGTTGTTTACACATTGTCAACGTGACAGAGACGTCGAGAACCACCTATCCGTGTAAAAATATAAATTGTGTTCATGATGGGGCCAATTTCTGGGAGCAAGAGAAGGAATAACTACTCTCCTACAAGTGATAAATACCTATAGTTAGATACTTAGCATAAAGCAACCTAGTTTAAATAAAAATGAACAAAAATAAGTATGGTCACCATTAGAACCGTTGTTAAAATTTTTTTTACACAAGTGCACTCTTCCACTTGGTAAGGGGCTAAGCCTTGTAGGTTGTAGCAAGGCCTCGGTCATTGCAGCCCCTTGTGTGTGTGGTTGGTATTCCTCCAAGTGATACTGCAAGATATTGTTAGTGTAGTTCACATTCAAACATATAAATATTGATAAAAATAAAACAAATGGGGGGAGAATTCAAACTTCAAAAACAACCAAAGGTATGTGAAACCACTCTTGTATTTCCAAATGGAACAATTGTACAACATCTAGGAGGTGTGGGATTCAAAATAATCCAACAATATCCCTTAGGGAGGCCTTTCTTGTCTAAACTAAATGCTAAGTAGATGGTAAAACAATGGAGAGAAACACTTGCCCCTAGATGGAAGGTGGAAAGGGAGATTGGGAATGCTTACAATGGTAGGAAATAGTGGGCTGTGAGGAAGATCCAACTCAAATCCATAAGCATATCATTATTCTAATTCTCCTTACAAAATGCATGTCAATGGCTTCATTTTATATGCCAAGAGGTGGCAAAAAAAAACTAGATCCAAATGTGAAATCTCCTCCCTCATGAACTATCTCTAAGGTACACAAGAGGTCTGATTAATGCCACCAAGTGTGTGAGGATAAAAATTCAGATCTTTGGGGAGGACGGAGTCTTCAATGCGCAACTGGGAGTGAGTGGTCCCTCTATTTTAACAGTAGCACGACTATTGAATGAAAATCCACGTGGGTGTAGCACGGGAATTGTTCAGATAACCTGCGCTATAGCGGGGTTTGGTTGTGTATTACCCGTGATACCATTTTTTTTTACTGTTCCTTGGAAGTTATGCACTCATGTTGTGTTTTGGATCTGCTGAGGATTCTTGTGGTGATATGCATTCTTTATTTTGATGACGCCTTATTGGATGAATCACCGAAATGTCGCATGTGAGTGATTTTTAGGTGTTAACAATATCCTAGATGTTGCTTGTATCCATGACCCATTCCCGCCATCATTTAGTGATGAAGTCTCGGGAAATGAAGAGTATTCCTTCACTGATGGATTCTCGGGATACCATCAGGTTAGGATCATTGAAGAAGATAAGAAGAATATTACATTTACCACTGAATGGGGATCATTTGCATACAACATCATGCCATTTGGACTTAAGAATGCACCAATTGTATTTTCACAGATAGTGATCACATATTTTTGCTAGTTCCTTCATAAGTTACATGAAGTATATTTGGATGATTGGACAGTCTACAATTTTCTCAACTACCATGTTTCCTTCTGTTGGATTATGTTGGATCATTGTAGGTAGGTGGTGATTTCTTTGAATCTACAGAAATTCATATTCTGTGCACCTTTTGGAAACTTGCTTGAACATATTCTGTGTAAAGATGGCATACTGGTGGACCCTATGAAAATTGTATCTTTGTGAATCTACAGGCCCCTATGATGGTAAAACAGTTGCGGCCCACTATAGTTCATACCAGGTACTATAGAAGATTTATTCGCAAATATGCATCCATCACTGCATCGTTGGAGAATTTGTTAAAAAAAAATTAGAATTTCAAATGGAATGAAGATTGTGACAAAGCATTCAACACATTAAAGGAGAGAATGGTAAACACCCCAATCGTATCATTTCCTGATTGGAAAAAGGAGTTCTATGTTCATGTTAATGCATCACGAATCACTCTTGGCACTATATTGACCCAACCAGGAGAAGGTGAGATGGACAACCTATTCTATTTCACTAGTAGAATAAAACTATACGACAAAATCTTGAGAAGGATTGGCTATGATATATGCATTAAAAAATCTCTGCCATTAGTTATTGGCAGGACACTTCAAGTTCTTCACGGATCACTCCACCTTGAATTATTTAGTCGACAAACCAATATTAGAAGGAAGAATATATACATGGTTACTTCTGCTTCAGGATTTTTCTTTTGATATCATAGTGAATCCTAAGAAACACAATCATGGACCCGACTATCTCTCTTTCATAGAATTAGGTGAATCCAACATATTAGTGGACGACTAGCTACCAGATGCATTATTATTTACGGTGGAATCCCCTGTAGATCACCTAGAAGAGATCACATTATTCATTACAACAGTAAAATCCACATATAACTATTCCCCAACATAAAAGAGGCACTTAGTTGTAAGATTGGTGGAATATCAGTTAATTGCCGGACAATTATAGAAATTGTGGATCGATGGCCTCTTCCGCATATGTGTATTAGATCATGAGTGTGAAAGAATTTTGTGGGAATGTCATGCTGGAATTACAGGAGGACATGTTGACAAAAAATACAAAGGAAGAAAGGTGCTTCAAGTAGGACTATGGTGACCTACAGTCCTCAAATATGCTAAGCAATACACCCGGAAATCTAGCGGTTGGCATCACGTTGGTCGACCCACCCGAGGAGATGAAATCCCATTGCTTCTATTTCAAGCACTACAACCCTTTGAGAAATGGGAAATTGAGTTTGTGGGACCCCTCAAACTACCGACAAAGCATTCAAAATTTCATTATACTATCACTATAACAAATTATTTAACCAAGTGGGAAGAAGCCACATCAATTTGAGATTGTTTCACATAGATAGTTGCACAATTTACTTATGAAAACATTATTACTAGGTTAGAGTGGCTAAGAAGTCTTACAAGTGATCAAGGGAAGCATTTTTTGATCATTAGATTTAAGGAATTGACAACTGGATTTCTGATTCAACATCATAAAATCAATCCAAACCACCCTCAAGTGAATGGCATGATGGAAGAATTCAACAAGATTCTAGAAAAATGGGATGATCAAATTATGTAGCAAAAACATGGATTACTACGATGAGTAGATTTTAACTATATTATGGGGTTATAGGACTACCACTAAAAAGCTTCACAGGTAGACTCCATTCCAGTTGGCCTACAATAGAAAAATAGTAATTCATGTAGAATGTGTAGTTCCAAATATTTACATTGCACATGCAATACATATGATATAAGAAGAATTAGCCACAGAACGACTTGCAAAACTAATGGAACTTGAAGAATCCCATTTTATGGAAGAATATCATGTGACAGTGGGAAAATGGCGACAAAAGGAATGGCATGATCACCATATCAAGCTGAAACACTTTAACAAATGTGACAAAGTATTACTATATGACAACAAATTTATGAAGCATCCAGGAAAACTAAATATGCAATGGTTAGGGCGATTCATTGTTGTGGCAATCAAGGATTTAGATGCTTTGAAACTTGCATAGATTGATGCGATATTACATACATGATGGGTGAATGGTGCACGTGTGAATCCCTACGTCTCTGCTTCGTAATTTCACAATATGATATTCCTTCTTTCAGGAGTGAGTTAGTTAGAAGTTAGGATTTATTTTTCAGTCGAGTCATTTTTCTTTTTTCATCATTTTGTTGGTTTTCACATTTAGTTCATTTGTCAATTAGTCTTCACATTTTTGGTTGGGGAGGGACCCATAGTTCAAATAATTTTCCATCAGTGCGACATTGTTGTAGCACAATTTCCTTATCCATCAATCATTGGTTACTCATGAGGCATTTCCGCTGATCTGGGTCATTCATTGTGTCATCATTCGAAAGTTCACCAATTTAGCATAAGAGGAACCCCCAATAGCCTAGTTGTCCCATCCATGTGATCCATCATTCATCATAACCCTGTTCATACATTTATGATTCCCAAACTGTTCCACCCGACTTGTGTGATTTCCATCATTGAGATCCCAACTTCGTCGCCATATCTCAAACACATCATTTCCCATCCAATCCATTCCATGCAAAAGGTCATCCCACACTCATTTCAAATCTATAAATAGATACATAACATCCTTTTGGCTACCACAAGACCTTTACCCATGTCTTACCTTGCTGTAGTCATGCAAATAGTTTCACGAGCCTCCATGGTAATTCCCTTACTATTGTATGAGCTACAATATCTCATCGGGATTTTCTCAATCGCTTCCATGTACAACACCCCATTGATTTATCCCAGTCTCAATTCACATTAGATGAACATTTTGAAGCACAACACCCGACATGAATTTTAGGGATCACATTAGATGAACATTTCGAGAAATCAATATGTTCTTTCGATGAGATTCAACCCTATTGTTCCTGTCACAGCTCACTCTATCAAGCTCTATGTTTCCACTACATAATGTTATGGTAGTTTGAGAGATTGACACCTCACAAGACAAGACAAAACCACTAATCTTGATGGTATTGGTGCTCATGCTTCATCCTCATTTCTTAGTCTCCTTGATGCTTAGAAGATCGCCTCTCGAAGCTTTCTCTTTTGTTGAATGGGAAGACAATTATTTTTCACCTATAATGGTTTCCTCATGGATGAATATTTTAAAAGATTAAATATCATTTTTAGAGTCCATTTCCTATAAGACCACAACCAGGAGGAGCATTCTTGCAGGAATATTTTCTCGATACAGTGCATGGTAATTTTCTTCGGTATCACTAATCTCGAGGCTAAATACCAGTTTTGTTCAATGTTGTTTAGTACTAGAGTTGACTCCTTCATTTGAAGGAACAACAACGAAAGATGCACAAGCATCAGTAATGCAACAGAGTTGAATTGAGGACGAGTCAACCTTTGTGGTAAGGGCCTGTTGGATCCCTCATTTTTGAAGAATAATGGGAATGGAGGAAGAAGAGAATACCAAGGAAAGAAGTGCAAAAAGGAAGCAAAAGTTGTAGAAAAGAGATAATGTACGCATCAACGTTTGGACCAGTTTTGGACTTGCTCCACAAGTACAAAATGAAGAAGAGGGTAAGCATAAAAGAGAGACAATAGAGATCATAAGAGAAGTCGAGCATCTGAAGATCAAATCTAGGAGAAAATAAAGATAGCCAGATCTGCAGCAGGAGTTATGTATCTAGGTTTTGGGTTGCATTTGTATGAGGGGATATCTCGCAATGGGTAATTCCATGGTCATTAGAAGTCCTCAGCGCCATGATGTAATCTACTGTAATGATGAGAATTTTCCATATTAAGTATTATTGGCCCCCTTACAATTTTTTTTATGCTTATCTCATATGTACTTGATTATGTTTACTTTTATGATTAAATGGATGATATATTTGAATAAGTAATGTTGCGATGTGCTCGAATGTATGGTGTTACAATAAGTATTGTTGCGATATGAATGAAAAAAACCCACAACCACATCCATACAATTAAATATCATCCTATCTTATGCCATTCTTGGATGTGCTTCGGTTGAGACCTCCCCCTTTAACGGGATTGAAAATGCCAGCACACTAGACTACAACAACACCCTTTTTGTTGGCCCATGGGCAAGAACCTAGCTCTCAATTTTGCACAAACAAGAAGACTGTTTAAGTACACGTGCTATGTAAACCAACTTTGATAAATTTGTACATGTTTGTTAATATAAATATAATTACTTATTATTAAACAAAAATAAAATTATTTTTTAAAAGTTTTTAATAAATTTTTAATTAAATATAAATATAAAATATAAAATTATCCAAGTAATTTTTTAAAACTATTTTAAATAAATCAAACACAACGCCCAAACAACACATGTACTCCCATTTCATATTGTTTCAGCCCAACACATATAACCAGCCTAGATCCATCTTAAACCTATAGAGAGGAATCCAATTTCTTGAGGTGATTTTTTTTTTTTAATTTAAACTCAAGAAATTTGATATCTCTTGATTGATAGATCTAGGTTTAAGTTTTAAGTTTTTATTTTATAAACGAACATCGATTTTTTAATTACTTTGCATAATATTTTATTTTATGAGCCAATAGGGTTTTTTTTAAATACTTTCCATAATTTTTTATTTTATGAGCCCACATAAATTTATTAATGGCCTACATAATATAATTTATTACTTTTTACTTTTTTTTACTCTTACTGGACAAAGGTTACAACATCTCCCTCACTCGTGTGTAACATTACATGGACACACGTTACATGTCCATGTCCCTCATACTGGATTGTAGAACACAGGAATCAAAACAATTTGACTTTCTATCACAAGTTTGTATACATTTAATTTTTGTTAAACAATATTTTTTATTCCCTACCTATGAAAGAAAAGATCCCAATCTCCGAACCGTAATTTAGGAGTCAAAACACTTTAATTTTTTGTCACGAGTTTTTATACCTATAATTCTTGTTAAAGAAGTTTTTGTAACTCTTTAGTTATGTTTAAAGCTAAACACATGTACATATGTTTCAGATCCTTTTCACCTTTACAATAGACTTACTCATGGTGATTCAGATCCTTTTCACCTTTACAATAGACTTACTCATGGTGATTATGGAAAACAATATCAGTTTGGATTTAAATTATATATATATTTTAGAAGACTAAAAATTGTAACTTGCTATTTATCCAATTTGAAAATCAAAGTTAAAAAAAAAACATTTTCAGGAAATGTTCTTTGTAGGACTTCTCTATAAAGTTGCAAACCATGTCTTTCACTCGCTTCCATACATACATAACAAAAACTATGATTGAGATACCCTCAATTATAGGGCATTTTGTTGAAAATATTTTTCAAAAACCTTCACATAATCAAAACTATTTCATAAACACTAAGCAGGACTGAAATTTCAAAGATGACAATAGCATTGCACCTTCCCCTGCATGACCATTCACCTACAAACTGACTCTGCAATTTGTGCCTATACATTGAGTTTCCATCATCAAATATATTAGAGAGCATTATGCCCACCTACCCACTCTGTTTCAGCTATGCCAACTAATGTTATCTCTGTCCTCCTCAGATTTCCATGAGGGCGGTTTTTCTCAAGTGGGAGACGTTACATCTCTGCTCTAGCATATACCCTGCCTTCCGAAAACCCTAATCACCTCTCCACATGCTCTCTTCCATCGTGAAGTTGATAGTTGTTTATATACGTGTCGTTCAAAGTATACCTTTCTCACTCTTACCCTCCTCCAACATTTGACTAAGGTTCCTAGAGATTACTACTTTTGAAACTATGTTTGAATACAATGAGTTGTGATTTCAGCCATATATTCTTTGGGATGATTTCCTTTTGCAAAATAAAAATATGATGGACTAGCTATCTGTGGTCTCCTTCTTGCAGTGGAGCTACATTGAAGTGTGAAGACTGCTACATATCTATGCATGGACTGGATATTGCCGCGTGAGATACAAGCTGGTGCAGTGAGCGTGGACCTGATATAAAGTATGTTGCATTGATGATTCTGCATGTGAAAACCCTAATTTTTTGCATAGAGATACTGGAATAGTGCGTCCCTATCCATATGTGTGAATATCATTGCTGAAATATATTCCTCCAGTTGGTGAGCAACGTTGAAGAGCTACGTTGGTAAATATCGTTGAAGACCCCTTCCTGTCATTGTTTTACATTGGATCTTGGAATTTGAAGTGAAGGCTGCTTCCAAAACCGTGAAGTAGCTCATGATGCAAAGCATTGAAGTGTGGAGATGTGTTGAGTTGGTTGTGTGTTGAGACGGTTGGACTGTAGCTATGTGAGAATGCACCAAAACCTGACCATTCCTTAGACTGATACATACCGTGCTCTCTGAATCTAAGTATGTTTGAAGATCTACTTTTAGTCGCGGAGGAGGTGGCTACAATGGAAGCTATGGGGATGGCTCAATATCTCTAGCTTGTAAAGAATAAACCTTGGGAGGTTTTCTAATATACCAATATTTTTTTTCCTTACGACGATTGTGAGCAAGCAATATATGAAGAGTAATTTGAACATATTTGTCGGTCTAAAGCATTTTGATTGTAGCATGTAGCAAGAAAATGTTTTATGGAGAAGTATTGTGGTACACGCCCATTAGAGGAACCTGAAAAAATGTTGTGTTTAAAGACTGCTCATTAATAAAATGATACCACATTGAACCCTGGTACATGAAGAACGTTGAACTGAAGTAGAATGTGAAGCATCATTGGTCTTGGAAGTGCAACTGCTACTGCTATGGACCGTGAACCATTTATCTTCACGTGTGTAGGCTCTCCCACATGTCAAGATTGCTCCTCTGTTACTTGAAGTCCGCTCCCTTCTTTCTTTTTTGATCTCTATTGTGATGCCATTTATCAAATGTAGCTATCGTAAACTTGAATCCAAAGGAGCATTAAAAAAAATAATGCGAGAAAAATATAGTTTCCACCAACGGTTTGCCATACCTAAAACTGTCTATGTGGTTGGAACCTTCTAAATATATCATATATTTTGCTTGGATAAGTTTTCCTGAATAGAGAAAATTTTAGCCAGAATTTTTTAATCCGCATGCAAGGAATGTGTTTCATTTTATGGAAGCAGTGGTCAAGGATAATTATTATATGATAATTATTATATGTAAGCACGGGAGAAATTTAGTTCATGGTTTTTTTTTTTCCATTTTTTTTCCAAAAAATATTCGTCAATTTACATTTTTTTACAATTTTGATGGGGTAAACTTTTTTCACTACATAAATAGCCAAATTATTATATAAACTATATAAAATCTTTATAAATTGAAATAATTTTAAAAAAGTATCCCCAAATGTTTTATAGTTGACATTTTAAGAATTGATAAGATTCACCAAGGTTTATACACTTTTAAATAAGTATGGGTCCTTAAAATTATCCATAGCAGTCGTGGGGTATAAAGATGATTTCAAAGAATACCACTTTAAAATCTTTAACACAATGAGTAGTATCCACTATCTCTACTTGCACTATCCTTCTGGAAAAACGTCTTTCAGAGGGCTCGCATGAAGTGTTGATGGTGAACAAAGTGGCACACTATTAAGGTACATGCATGAGAGGCATTGCCACTTATTTTTCTATAGTAATTTAAGAGTTTCACTGGTCTACTTGTGGTTGACGTTCATAGAATTGCTGGTTTGTGATGAGCATTGATACTATGCTCATGAAGTGGCCACCACCCCATTATTGAGTTGTGGATGGAATCCTTGTCTCCATTGTGAAGTGACCGACATCTGCATGAAGACTATGGACAATGACCTCTCTTCTTTCCACAGTGAACTGCGACTTCCTTTTGAAGGTTACTCATGCCCTAACAATAACACCTCTCAAACGAATCGTTCTGAGAGCTGCGTGGGACTTAAGTAGAAAGAAATTAAAAAGTTTGTTCTTTTCTAACATCCCCTCTCCCTTAGAAAAAGCTTTGTCCTTAAAGCTTTAGATGTGGAAATTGATGCAGAATCTGAAGGAGTGGTTCCCCTGTAGCATCCTTGGGTTGCATTCCATCCCACTGACACCTTTTGAGTTTCAGGTAGGATTGCTTGGAAGGTTGTAGACGAAGAAGGACCATATCAGCTGCATGAAAAGTGCGCTCAGAATAGTGTTGATCGACTTGTTGTTTCAGTCGAATTCTTTCCATGTGAAGATTGTCCTGCCGAATGAGAAGAATCTGATCACGGTTTCAAAGAACCGAGTCAATGGCCTAAACTGGGGAGTTGCTGAGCATGTATGGAAGAAGAACTGGCGGTGCCTGTCCATAAACTGCTTCATATGGTGTCCTTTTAGATGTGGTATTGTACCACTGGAGCACTTCTAGGAAATCTAGAGAAATAGATGTCCACATCTGTGTAGGGATGGGCAAGGATTCGAGCAGTCCCGAAAGGAGTGTCGTTTCACTCTTGTTGATGTGGCAAGTATCACACTCAACTACCATCTGGTGAATTTTCATTTTCGGTCCCTTCGAAAAGAAGTTACATTGTTTTCGATCATAGGTTTTGAGGAACCCAGAGTGCCTTGCCGATGAAGAAGCATGGATTTCATAGAAGAGATAGCCCTGTTGAACAGATTGCAACCAATTTGGAGCAAGAAGATAAATAGTTGTAAGAGAAACTGGGTCATCAAATTGGTGAGAAGGAGCATCTGCCACCATATTATCCTTACCTTTCTTGTAAGTGATCGCATAGTCATAACCCATGAGTTGGATAACCCATTTCCAGTGTGTTGGTGAGGAGACTCGTTGTTCCAGAAAATTTTCCAGACTCTCGAGATCAGTCTTGATGCAGAAATAATTTCCTAGTAGGGACATCTGCCACTTCTGTACTACAGGAAAAATAGCCATCATTTCCTGCTGAGATGTAGATGTGGCTAAATACTTACCGGAAAGGTCTTTTGAAGGTGGTAAGCCCACTGGTGCAACAAAGACACCTCCATATCTGTCCAAGGAAGTAGTGGAGACCATTGGTGGGTGCATCTAGATGGAATGGAGCTGAGCGATGACACCTTGTGAATTCTTCTTAAGGATCTTTTCCACGTGATGTGAACTGATGATGTGGAGAGACCCTGGTTGTAAGCTCATAAATTTGTGTTGTGTCCCATTGACTGAAAACTGCATCCAAAGTTCAGCAAAATCCCATAAGATGGGGCCAAGTGTGCGTAACCATTGAACGCCCGAAACCACATCACATCCGCCTAAGGACAAGGCAAAAATGTTAGAGCGCAGGTTATAATCTTCCAGAGAGATACACACATTGTGACACTTTCCCTTGCAAGGTAAGGTTCCCCCATTGGCAACCATGACTTCAAAGTTGGAGCAAGGATGGACAAAACAATCAGCATGTTTGGCAATCCGAGGGTCAATGAAGTTATGAGTGCTACCAGAATAAGTTATGGGCGTATCTGGAGCTTCTTCACCAACTTCATAGGCAGGTGGAAAATCCACATTCAAGAGATAGAGATTTTGTTGAACACATCTATGTCTCTGAATAAATTTTTCATCACAATTATAACAAAGCCCTTTTTCTCTCCGTGCCTGCATCTCTGTTTTGCACAAATGCTTGATAGGAGTTGGTTGAGGAGTTGCTGGGATAGGAGGTCGTTGAGAACCCATATTTCAGAAGGGAACAAAAGTGGGTTTGGAGCACTGTTGGGAAGCAATCTTGTCTTCATCCAACTTAGCCAACCCTAGGGATTCCATCATTGTGTTGGGACAGAACATTTTGACCTCTGGGCAGATTTCATCCTTACGGCCACTGATAAAACAACTCCTGTAGAAGTCATCAGACAATCCTTTTGTGTGGTTGGCTAGTTTCTCAAATTCTATCTGATAATCTCTCATAGTGCCAATTTGACGAAGTTTAGTGAGTGCTCCCGTGAATTCATCAAAAGCACTAGGACCAAATCGTTGCAAAAGGAGTTGGCAAAAATATGTTCATTTTGGCTTGTCATGAGCCTTGATGTACCAACAGTACCATTGAAGGGCTTCATGTTCCAAATGAAGGGATGCAAGTGGAACTTTTTGGGCATCAAAAGTATTATGCAGACTGAAATACTGTTCTACATGATAGATCCGTCCAGTCGGATTAGTACCATTGAAGCAAGAAAATTCAAGCTTCAGACCACGAAAAGTGCTGGAAGAAGAGAACCCATTGGCTGCAGAAGATTCTTGTTATCGGTTATTGTTCATGGCTGAATGCTGAAGATGGAGGCTGAGAAATTTTTCATCCAGATCTTGGAGTTTGGCTTGGATGGATGCAAGTTCTTCCTCCATGGTTTTTGCTTCTGCGCGGGTGACAACCATAACCAAGAGTTTGTTTGTTTTTTTTTTTTTTTTTTTTTTGGAATGGATAGAAAAACACAAACAAAAGCTTATTTAGTAAAGGAAAATTTGGATTTGGGAAAAACTTGGATGGGTAATTGGGGTTTGACTAGGTTTTGGACACTTTCTGATGGACAAGGAAGCAAAAAATGGGGATTTCAGAAGCGGGGTGAAAGAATGAGAAATTTTGTCAAAGAGGGACAAAGAAGGAGAAATAGGGAATGAACATGGTGGAAAAATTTGGAGGCGAGTGGGTGAAAATTGAAGAAGTTATGGAAAACCCTAAAAATAAACAAATGTGAGATTTCTGGATTTGGGAAGTAGAATTTGGGATAGGGTCTTCAGGATTGAAATATGCAGAATGAGATTGCAGGGGTGTCTGGGAAGTTTCATGAGAAACGGAGTTAAAACAAGGGAGATATGGCGAAAAAATGGAATTTTATACTCAACAGCACAGAATGGAAGTTTTTTTTCTTTCTAGAAATGGATGTCCAATGGCACGGAAAGGATCAGAAACAGATAGATCTGCAACGGCACGGAAGGGATCGACAATAGATGGATCTGAAACAACGCTAAATGGATAAAAAAGGGATGGATCTGAAACGGATGGATCTGGAACGACTGTCAGAATGGATCTGAAATGGCTCAGAATGGATCTAAAATGGTTGGATCTGAAATGACTCGGAATGGATCTGAAACGGCGCGGAAGTGATCGGCAATAGTTCAGTTGAATATATATATGGACCCCAGGTATGTGCGGCTTCCTATCTGTTCAGGAGATACACTCGGCCACCAATGCTGTCTGACGGCTTGCGTATTGGGGCAGTACCCCTCACTCCACAACTCAGGTAAAATTGATAACCGCTTTGCCACAAACGACAACTTTTGGTTTATTTCATGGGTGGGAACTAGTCAATCAGGTAGGGGTCGTTTCCCTTTTCACTAGCAGGTCCTCTCAATGGGCCAGCTACTTTGGGGTTCTTGTGGTACTCCTCACAATGAGTTTTAGGGATTATTCCCAAGGAATTCCCATAGTTAAGCGGATAGGGATTATTCCCAGATCCGAAGCTATGACAGATGCGAAAAAAAAAAAAAAAATTGGCAGAAATTTCACCTAGCGAGCCAAAGAAAGTGCTCTGATACCAGATGTGAAGAACCTGTAAAAATTAATTAATGAAAATACACAAGATAGTAGAAATCATAATCACTTTTATTGATCGTAGGCCACTTCGAGGGGGAAACCTCCTTTGAGCAAGCTCAATACAAATAGCTTCATGGTACCTTCATTGATCTCAACACAAATTTATATACTAAGTCTAGGCACCAATACCATGGGTCAATACCATGTGTCAATACAAACCATGCGCCAATACAAAATATGGATCAACAATTACTACAGGATGACTTACAAAGCATATGCGTCCAACAAGAATATACTAACAAAGTAAATAAAGGGGTTGACATGGGTTCCTAACAAAAATACATGGAATCAAGATGTGCTTATGTCCTTGAAAGACCTCAAACAAGGCTTGCCATATGGCAGCCATCTTCTGTGCAATGATCAGCGTCATTTATATTTAAAAGAATATTCTTTCTCATCCATACCTGAGAATGTACTTGGATATGATCATTTTTCCTTTGGTCTTCAAATATTTTTGTATTATTCTTTTTCCACGATTCATATACTTTCCTTGTTGATGTGTATGACGAGATTCTCATGGATTGTCTTCTTGGACTTGCACATGCTTGGGATTTATGGCCAACACCACCACAGGTGAAGCACCTCAAAGTGTGATAGTTAGTAGCAGAATGTCCAATTTGGTCATGTTGGACGGAATGCTCATTGCGCGCGGCGGCAGGAGACACGTAGTTTTTGAGGAATTGCGCATGTTGCATGGCGGCAGGGGCCAAGGCATGGTTGCACAGTAGGTTGGTGTGCAGAACCGCACATGAGTTATTTTTGGCATGCAATACAGGTAAAGGTCAGACAAGGATATGACCTATTTTGGGTAAGGAACATATGGTAGGCAGAGGAAAGCGACCTGTTCGAATGAGTGGCAGCAAGCAGTTGACAAGCTAGGCCACTACGTCGATGGCTATAGGAAGGAAGAAGGAGTGGAAAGGGATGGGCCATGATGCAGTTGTAACCGTTTTGAGGACTCTGGTTGTCAGAAGACCATGTGAGCCATGAGTGGCCGAGCTGGAGTAGGCTGTCGACGGCGACAGCTAGGGTGGAAGTTAGCCACTCCAGTTTTGGAAACCTTAGGGTTTTGGCCTAATGATTGTAAAGACACGACCCTTGAGAATGATATATAAATAAGGGAAAATTGAATGGGGAAGGGTTAGAGATCTCTCATAGAGCTAGCTATTGTTGAGTATTGTAGCATCTTTTGAGTTGTGAAACTATTGTAAAGGATCTGCAGCTGAGTGCGTAGAAACCTATTTCTGAGAGAGAAGAGAGTCTACAGCTGAGTGCGTAGACTAAGAATGGTTGTACCCTTCCCATAAATAGATATAATAACAACCATTCTTGTGGACGTAGCCTCTACCCAGGGGGTGAACCACGTTAAATTATTTGTTATGTGATTATTGTGTGTTTATGATTATTCATTTGCTTGGTATGAATGTTTAATACTGTAGTTTTCTGTTATGTGATTGCTTTTATATGTATTTTCCGCAAGAGGATGGGAATAATATGTTAAGTAATACATGCATGGAGGAATGTTAAGTATTCAACACTTACAAGTCTAGGAATGTATGAATCTACATGGTGTATTAGTGTTCTGATTCTGGGGAGGCTTCTGATTCTGGGGTGGGTTCTGATAATGACATAAAACTGTCGATATTCAAAGGAATGGGTCTAGAAGACCCTGATCAACATTGGTTTCTATGTGAAGTCGTATGGAGTGTAAAGCAAATTCAGGATGATGCTGTGAAGAGAGCGCAGCTCATCACTACTTTGAGATACAGAGCCCTTCATTGGTTTATGAAATATTCTCAAGCACAACCAAGAACCTTAGCAGAAATAAAGGCTGTGATGGTAGCAGAGTTTAAGAAACCAAAATCCCAATACCAATGTATCACAGAGCTTAAAGAGATTAAGCAAAAACCTAACGAAACAGTCTGGGAATTTGACCAGAAGTTTAAAACACTCATAGATTAAGTAACATTTGTGATAGCTCCATAGCAGCATAAAGAATGGTTCATTGCTACGATGCTACCCCACATCAGACAACCATTGATGCAGCAGAAGGTTGCACTGCAGGTAGAGGCCTTAGAGATCACAATGAAGATAGAGGCTTCGCCGATCGACGAGACTAGTTCTGGGATGTCACAAATCTAGAACCAGCTGATCACGTTGACACTAGAACTGAAAAGCATGAAGAATGGAAAGGAACAAAGATATGAACCAAGGCACGGCGTCTGGTGTACAAGTTGTAAGGGAGAAGGCCACACCAGAGAACATTGCCCTTTATTTCATTACTATCTTAACAACGGTGCACCCAACCCAATTAATCAGAACCAGGCACCCTAGTGTGAAATATGCAGAAGCAGAGGACACCGACTAGAAGACTGTTATCTCATATAGAAATATGTAAAAACACCTAAGAGCTTGTATTGTAACTTATGTAAATTAGTTGGACATGATGAATCCAACTGTCGCACATATGAGCTGATGAATGAAAGAAAGTGTGATATGGAAGCGATGCGAGGTGCTGGAGTATACCGCGTCTAAGAAGACAACCAGTCGAAGAAAGAGAATCCACATTATGACCAGGGGGGATATAGAGGCCCTGGTGGTGGATACCATGGAAGAGAAAGAGGCCCAGCGCAAGGAAGGGGCCGTGTTCAGATAATTTGCTATAATTGTGGCCAACTAGGTCATGTTTCTAGGGATTGTACCAACCCATGCACTATGTGCAATTACTATAAATCTTTTGAACATGTTATTGAAGATTGCCCCGTACTAAAGGTTGAGATGCAGAAACGTAGAAGGATAGACCCACCAACTCCAAACATTCAGTGGATTGTAATAGAGAGGAGACCTGAGGATCCAAGCATCAATGTAGTAATGCGCAGCGATGCTGCGACAGAGCGCGATCAAGAAGCAGAAGCTTCAACTTCTGTAGATTTTGGGACTAAGCAAACACCCCTTGAGACACTATGGATAAGAAATGATGCTGAGAAACACCTACTTTTGACCTGGAGAAGAACAAAGGAGCATTTATGGAAGTGCGGGATATCCTTAGAGAATCGGCACCAAGGTCGTCGAGGATCCCGCTGCGCAGTCAAATGCCGTATGTGGAAGACATATCGACTGCTTATGACAACACAAGCGCCGCAGCAGAGACATGCACCTTTGTTGTGCAGTTCCTTAGAAGATGCATGAAATTGTTAAAGAACCCGGATGCTATAACAAAACTTTAGAAGGTTATAGATCAGTACGAACCACGTAGTCGAGAAGACACTACTGATAGCGTAGTTCATCATATCAAGAAACATAAGAGAATAGGCAGATAAATGAGACTCAATGTGCAGATAGGAGATTACGAAATGGATGAAATCATTCTTGACCAGGGATCAGAGGTCAATGTCTTGACTAAGCATACATGGTAGTAGATGGGGCAACCAAACCTATCATGGTCACCTATCCAGTTGAGAATGGCCAATCAGAAAAAAGTCATACCATTTGGACGGTTGGCCAATGTGGTTGTTGACATTGATGGAGTACAAAGTCACACCGATTTCAAGATTATCGCGATTGTGGATGATAGTCAACCTTTCTCGGCATTATTGGGGATTGAATGGGCTATTGATAACCTTTCAATCATAAATATGAAGACCAGGAAGATGATCTTTGAAGGAAAACATCTCAGGGTGATTACACCAGTGGACCCTGCGGATGGAGACAAATATAGTGAGCCAATTCAAGAGGAATCCCAAGCTCAGGATTTGGACCGGTTGTACAAACTGACCGTGAACCAAGAAGATTACATCAACCCTACTACAGATGGTACACTCAGTTGGAGATGCGACAACTCTTGCATTTCAAACTCGGATGTAGGTTTGGAGAACTAGAAAAGCCGCATGCATGAAGTATCTGCAAGGAGATGCGCACAGGTCATGAAGTCGATACGCTGGATTGGAAAGCAAGTAAGCCCAATCCCCACATATGATGGTTCATCTAATGTTTATTCTTTCATCATAGATTATACTACAGCAATTGCAGATGAACACCGCTTACAAGCATTAGATGTAGCATTGCACGAGACACCTTCCAGATGGTGGGCTATGCACAAGCATACATTGACTACATGGGATCAATGCAGAATTAAGATGCAAATCAGATTCGCTAAGAAGGTTACATTACCTTTTGCAAAATATAATGGATAGAAAGATCCAAGGGATCATGTGGAAACTTGTTCACAAGCTTGGGTGGAAAGACCAAAAAAAGAATGGGTGCATTTGTTTGTGCATACGCTGGAAGAACCGATTCCAAAGAAATGGTACCTAGACCTGGAACTGCGCAGGGGCACAACAGATTGGTCTACCCTGACCGTGAGCTTCCAGACAGATTTCATTTTTGAAGATGAACATCCGAGCATCAATGATGCATTGCAGCTTCTTCAGAAAAAAATATTCAGACCAGATTGCGCTGGTGGAAATATGACCCTAGAAGAATTCTTTGGCGCAGAGAGCATACCTGTGCATCTACACCAGGAATGGGAGGAGCAATTACAACCTGCTCTTGATTGTTATAACCTCACTGATGAATCTCTAGCTCAGGAAGACAGTGATGAGGATGACCTGCAAAACATAAAGATACCTTAATCAGAGGGCGCGCGCGAGGTAGAAGGACCTCCACTAGAAATCCTAGATATGAATGGACCCGTAAAGACAAAAAAAGTTAACATTGGCACCAGTGAAGAGCCAAAGTTCGCAACTATCAAAGACTATTGGGATGAAGACACAGTCGATGAGGTCGCAAGAATACTATAGGAGTATCATGAACTGTTCCCGACTAAATTCACAGAGATGAAAGGTATACTGGGAGACTTAGGAGTGATGAAAATTCCTCTTAAGCCTGGCGCAAAGCTTGTAAAGAAAATACCATATAGATTGAATACGAACTATAAAGAACGAGTTAAGCAAGAACTCGATAAGATGCTCGATGCAGGGATCATTGAGCCAATTGAAGAATCTGAGTGGATAAGCCCGATGGTTATCCAGGATAGAAAGACAAAGGGTGAAATCAGGATCTGTGTAGATTTGAGAAAGTTGAATGACGCTTCCATGCATGATCCATTTCCTAGACCTTTTAAAGATGAAGTGCTAGATAATGTTGGAGGAAATGAGGCCTATTCTTTTACTAATGGATTCTCTGGTTACCATCAGATTAGGATTGATTGCATAGATAGGAACAAGACGACTTTTGCTACAGAATGGGGGTCATTCTAGTACACAGTGATGCCTTTCATTCTGAAAAATGCACCCGCCATATTTTCTAGAGTAGTCGTCGCAGCATTTAAGGATTTTATACATAAGTTTTTAGAGGTTTACTTTGATGATTGGACCATTTTCGGTTTATTGAACCATGCCGCGAACCTCAGGATGATGCTAGAAAAGTGCAGACAGCATCAAATTTCATTGGACTTGAAGAAGTGTGTTTTCTATGTTCCCTATGGAATCTTGCTGGGACACATTGTGTGCAAACAGGGCTTGATGGTTGACCTTGCGAAGATCGCAGTTATTGTAAACTTGCCTACACCAAATTCAGTCAAGCAGCTACGCACCACATTGGGACATATCAGATATTACAGGAAATTCATAAAAGGGTATGCGCATATAATTGCATCCATGGAGAAGATGCTCAAGAAAGATGTACCATTCAATTGGAATGAGGACTGTGAGAAAGGATTTGACACATTAAAAGAGAAGATGGTCATCGCATCGATCCTATTTTTTCCAGACTGGGAGAAGCCATTTCATGTCCATGTTGATGCTTCGTGTATCGCATTGGGCATTGTTCTTGCTCATCCAGGAGAGGGAGGTATTGATCATCCCATTTCCTTTTCCAGTAGAAAGTTATCATCCGATGAGAAGAAATATACCACCACTGAAAGAGAAGGACTCGCAATGGTATATGCGCTACGGAAATTCAGGCACTACTTGCTTGGTGCGCACTTCTCCATGTTCACTAACCATTTTGCCTTGAAATACCTGGTCAATAAGCCAGTGTTAGGGGGGTGCATATGCAGATGGATACTACTATTTCAGGAGTACAACTTTGAAATTATGGTTAAGCCAAGAAGGTTGAATTTGGGACCTGATCATCTATCAAGGATTGAGTCAGGAGAAGAACCGATGAATCTGGAAGACAATCTGCCTGATGCACAGTTGTTCGCTATATAAGTTGCTGATGATTATTATAAGGACATCATTGAATTTCTAACTACTGGGTTCGCACCCACAAAGTTCACTACGTAACAGAAAAAGCAGCTGGTAGTGCGCGTAGCAGACTTCACTATAATTGCAGGTCAACTATACAAGTTGGGACCGGATGAAGTACTGCACTGATGAGTGTTAGAGCATGAGAAACCATTCATACTAGCTGATGCACAATCAGGAGTCACAGGAGGCCATTATGCAGGAAGAGCTACTGCACAGAAGATATTGCGCGCAGGGCTATGGTGGCCTACAATTCATAGAGATTCGAAGGAACATTTCCAGACTTATGATGTTTGTCAGAGAATAGGGAAGCCATCACGCATAGATGAAATTCCATTAAATCCACAGCTGACATTGCAGGAATTTAAGAAGTGGGCCATTGATTTTGTGGGTCCTATTAACCCACCAGGGAAAATAATTGGTTCTAGGTATATCATTACGGCTACCGATTACCTCACCAGATGGGCAGAAGCAAATACAGTTAAAGACTATAGCGCAGCTACAGCCACAGAGTTTATATACGAAAATATCCTTACAAGGTTTGGATGCCCAAAAATATTGATGAGTGATCAAGGAACTCATTTTCTGAATAACACCATCGAGGTGTTGACCGAAGAATTCCACGTTCATCATTAGCGCAGTACGCCTTATCACCCACAGGTGAATGGAATTGTTGAAGCATTTAACAAAGTGTTGGATAATGCGCTAACCAAGATATGCAACTTCAATTGGGATGATTGGGACCTACGCATTCCATCTATACTATGGGCATACAGGACTACCTGCAAGAAATTGACTGGCCATACACCTTTTAGGTTGGCCTATGGGCAAGAAGCAAAAATTTTGATGGAGTACATTGTTCCCAGCTTGAGAATAGCAGCATTTACAGGCATGGAAGATCGCGCAACACTCGAAGAAAGACTCCTACACTTGGTTGGGCTAGAGGAAGATCGCTTCGTCGCAGGTTTCCACCAAAAAGTACAGAAAGAGCGCGAAAAAGCATGGCATGATCGCCACATAAAGAACAAGAACTTTAAGGTAGGTGATCTAGTCCTCCTTTATGATAGCAAATTCATGAGATTTCCTGGAAAGTTTAGGATGCATTGGAGTGGCCCATATACTATAATGCATGTTACTAACGGTGGCGTAGTTCAGTTAGCCACCTTAGCTGGAGAAACCTTGCCAAGTTTGATAAATGGTAGCAGACTAAAGCTTTACCGCGATAGTCTAGCTACGCAGAATTTTGTATGATTAAGGGAATCATACTGCGCAACACTGCTGAAGTTGCACGCGCAAAAACAAAATACAAGGAAGAAAGCCAATGCGCAGAACACGCCCTAATATTCATCGCGCATACAAAAAAGAATGACAACCCATATGATAACCGCCAGCACATTGACAGAAGCAGTTACCGTTGCAATCATCGGACGGTTAGTAGGTCGTTAACCAAATTGGCTGCATTGGCACAATTCAAATGTTAAGGACAGATGTGACAAGTTGGAACACCATAAAGGCCGAAATAACCCCTATCGTACTGAAATCCACCTGGCAGGTTGAACATTTAACGTTGACTAGATGGAGTTGACGTGCTGGCCTTCCTGACAACCTTTTGGCAATTAAGGCAATAGAACTCGCACAATGGAAAAGATCAGATCGTAACGCCAAAATCATAGGGTGACCTGGTTATTAAATGCGGAATCAATTGCCTCAGAAACTTCCAAAGGCCACGTTGCAAGCCCACAGAGGCTATAGATACACCTTTCCCAGCCACTTATTCACATTACAAAGATTTTTACCATTCCTTTCTTAAACTTTCATAGAGCCGAGTGAGAAAGCACATTGTATGAGCGAGCCGAACCAATTGGAAGATCTCTCCTGGTTATTTGAACCTTCAGCAATTCCAGTAGAGATGACAACCACAAAGGGGGCTTCGTCCCAAAGTTCAGCAAGGCAGGCTGCAGGAACCAACAAGGGGAAGGAAACTGCTACAAAGCAAGCTCAGTCAAGCACACCACTGAAACCACAGTTGGACACAGTCCAAAACCTACATTTCTATTCAGTGTCAGACTATATCCCCCCATGGAAGGACAATACACCACCGGTAAACCTGGATAAAAATGCTGCATACGAAATCCCGGTGCCAACAATTTCCACCCAAGTGAAAATTGCTGAGAACTTGCTCGGCAAGGTGCCCAACTGCAAGTTGGAGGATTATGACTTATTGGAAAATACATTAACCAAGCCGAAGAACTACGCGCATTTTTGACCCAGCGGATATCTCAATCGATTCGTGGATGGAAATACTAGAGTTGAAACTCTACGAGTCTAGGACTGGATAAAGACCATCCAACGCTCGGGGTTGCTCAATCTATTGCAAATGCCACATTTTACTAAGAGCATTGAGTACATGGCCATGGTGCATGCGCTGCTATCCTGCATGCACAAAGGATTCCTTTGGTTGGATACCCGTGTTGATGTAAGTATAGATCTGATACATCAGATCACAGGTCTGAACAAGCGCAGAGAGGACCCTGCTGACTTAATGGTGAAACACGCGCAAGATCGGGGTCTCTCCACCAAAGTTTCCAAGGAATTCGGCGTCGTCCGCAAGGGGCGCGGATTCCCCACCAATGACATCAATGATCCCGCAAAAAAGTTTACTATTCAATTGCTAGCAGGCAAGCTGGTATAGATCTGATACATCAGATCACAGGTCTGAACAAGCGCAGAGAGGACCCTGCTGACTTAATGGTGAAACGCGCGCAAGATCGGGGTCTTTCCACCGAAGTTTCCAAGGAATTCGACGTCGTCCGCAAGGGGCGCGGATTCCCCACCAATGACATCAATGATCCCGCAAAAAAGTTTACTATTCAATTGCTAGCAGGCAAGCTGCTGCGCAAGTGTCGACTGCTGGAGGTACCGACAATCGTGATAAAACTAACAGCGAACACATTGCGCTAGGTACACTATAATTGGTTCCCGTACCTACTCAATGAATTTTTAGCAGACGTTGAGGCGACCCAAGACGATGGTTCATTATTCCATTACTGTTGGCTACTCATATTGGTAGCCTTTGTAGTCTAGAAAGAGTCGGATATGTATCAAGGTGTCCCAACTCTACCAGGACAAGGCCGTGGGACGCACTTCAACAACTTATGGGCAAGTTAGAAGGCAACCAGACAGCTCCACACAACTAAAGTGTTTCATGTTTACTATCACTAGATGCGCGACACGATTTTTTCAACACCGCAAATATCAAGGGTAGTGACCAACACATTCACATGCATCATGAGATTCCTAGAAAAGAGGCATCAGTCACACATTCATCCACGGGCTGATACGGAGGAAGGACTGTGGTATCCAGGGTTTTATCGTCTGGATGAGGAGGCAATTGAAGCAATGATGGAGCATTGGGATGATGACTGGAAATTCCCCGCCTCGCGAGACAACGCAATGGATTATGAGCAGAACATCCCACCTGTCTACACGACCAAGATTAACATCAAAAGTTTGGATGAAGAAGATACTCAAGGATATAGTGAAGACACAGCAACAAAGAAGGAAAAGAAAAAGGGGAGGTTACCTAAAGGAACTCCCATTGTTGAAGAAAAGGAACTGGCTCAAGATAATGCCGAGGAGTCGGTAGAACGCAAAAGAAAGGCTACTGAAAGCCATTTAGACTCAAGAGGCCAGTGCAAGAAGCGAAAAGATGATAAGCCAGAGTTCGGCCCGCAGCTCCACCCAGATGACTGCGAGACGATCACAACTAAAGTGCAGGAAGTGTGGGAAGAAACCCACGCAGAAAAAGAAGTGAAACAAGAACAACTTCAGCTGACCATAATCCAAGCTATGGAGGAGGTCAAGTCAATGGTAGCATAGATGGGGTTGGGACAGCCAAGTTCAGATGCTAACGGGAAGTCGAGAGGGACAAGCGCGCAAAGAAGACCACCTATTTCCATAAGTAATTACTCGCGCGTCTTGAACCTCAAGCCAAGTTACCTCATCTATCTGAATCAAGCGGTTAAGGAGGCAATAAAGACTGCACGCCTCGACCTGAATATTGGGGCTCTGCCCTTAGAAGACTTGAATGAGCTGCGCATCAAAGTGGTGGAAGAGATTCATGAGAGAGGCTTGGCGTCATACGATCAAAACGTCAAGTTGGATGAAGACATCAATCAGCTAAAACAAGAATCAACTCGCAATTTGCAAGAGCTGACTGAGGCTAGAGAGAAAGACCGGAAGCTGAAAGAAACAATTTTAGTAGTTTGCGCAAGTATTCGGGAATGCACTGAAGAAGAGGATGTAGAGGATACTATAAAGAAAATCAGGGCCAAGGTAGACGCCCTCACATCAGAAATGGCACAAATGGAGACCTCCTACAGAGAGAATATTGTAGATATGGAGGCAAGGCACCTGATTATCCCGTTAGATCAGTGCGTCGCTCCGGCTGAGGAAGTAATGACAACCATGGAAAGAATTTCGTCGCAGGTGAAGAAGTGCCAGGATTTACTTGAAGGAGTAAATACAGACATGTTGATATTGAACGAAGATCCTACGCTGCAAAATATTAAGTAGGATCTGCAGAGGGAACAACAACAAGTGGAAACCGCAAATGCAGAATTAAAGACTGCACCATCCAGAGAGAAGATACAAAGATTTAACGAAATCAAGGACCTACAGAAAGAATTGGCCACGCTAAGGGAGAAAGAGGCTGCTGCATCTGATAGGTTGCAACTCATTGAATAGGAAGGCCTTGAACTGATACAACAGTTCGATGAGAAGTTTGTAGAACTTTAGACAGCAGAAGGCACAATGAAAGAGCAAGTGGCCAAAAAAAAGGTATCGCAGGACACTCTAGAGACGTTGTGAGAGTTTGAGAAGAAGGCCAAGGATATGGTCACAAAGTTAGCAATTACTCCGCATAATGTTTTGTCGAAGGCAATCACACCAGAGGGCATAGCACCCTCATCCGGAACTGAAAGTGGCTCAGGATGAGCCACAGGAGACTGCTAGGGGCATGTTGGACGGGGTCCAAGATGGGATTTTGCACAAGTGTTAAAGAACACACATTGCGCGCGGCGGCAGGCGACTGGTATTTTTTGAGGAATTGCGCATGTGGCGTGGCGGTAGGGGCCAAGGCATGGTTGCACATTAGGTTGGTGCGCAGAACCGTGCATGAGTTATTTTTGGCACACAATACAGGTAAAGGTCAAACGAGGATATGACCTATTTTGGGTAAGGAACAGGTGGAAGGCAGAGGAAAGCGACCTATTCGAATGAGTGGCGGTAAGCAGTTGAGAAGCTAAGCCACTACGCCGATGGTGACAGGAAGGAGGAAGGAGTCGAAACGGACAGGCCATGATGCAGTTGTAATCGTTTTGAGGACTGCAGCTATCAAAAGAGTGACAGGGCATGATGCAGTTGTAACCGTTTTGAGGACTGCAGCTATCAAAAGAGCATGTGAGCCATGAGTGGCCCAGCTGGAGAAGGCGTAGCAGGCTATCGACGGCAATAGCTAGGGTAGCAGTTAGCCACACTAGTTTTCAAAACCTTAGGTTTTCGTCCTAATGATTGTAAAGACACGACCCTTGGGCGTGATCTATAAATAAGGGGAAATTCTATGGGGAAGGGTTAGATATCTCTCATAGAGCTAGCTATTGTTGAGTATTGTAGCATCTTTTGAGTTGTGAAACTATTGTAAAGGCTCTACAGCTGAGTGCACAGAGACCTATTTTTGAGAGAGAAGAGAGTCTGCAGCTGTGTGCGTAGAGACCTATTTTTGAGAGAGAAGAGAGTCTGCAGCTGAGTGCGCAGACTAAGAATGGTTGTACCCTTCCCATAAAGAGCTATAATAACAACCGTTCTTCTGGACATAGCCTCCATCCGAGGGGGTGAACCACGTTAAATTTTTGTGTTATGTGATTATTGTGTGTTTATGATTGTTCATTTGCTTGGTATGAACGTTTAATACTGTAGTTTTCTGTTATTTGATTGCTTTTATATGTATTCGCCACAAGAGGATGGGAATAATATGTTAAGTAATACATGCATGGAGGAATGTTAAGTATTCAACACTTACAAGTCTAGGAATGTATGAATCTGCCAATTAGTCACATAGTTGAAGATTGAATTTAAGCGCAGCATTTGAGCATGTAGTAATGTATGTTTCTTCAATCACCTGCAACATAATGATAAGAACTTGAATGAGTTGAAAGGATAAAGAATGCTAAGTAGGATTGGTTAGAATTAATCATCCTAGAAGAGACGCGCGATCTAGTTGATGCGCTGAATCATTGAGATTTACTGCGAGGTAAGTTGTTGATAGCTTATTGTCATAATGCAAAAAGTATCCTGTATTGCGCAATCGTCGGAGGCACCAGTGCACAAGCACCTTTGCTTGCCGAAGTATCCGTCGCGGAACAGAGGGTTCACGTAGTTGGTTGTCCGCAGCAGTCTGCAAGGTACTGTGTTGCTTATCATTGTTTGCCCCCTCGCATCACCCGGTTGTGGAAACTTGGTTCCGCAACCACCCCCTCAGATTCTCCTCGGGTGAGACCTCAAGCTGCACACAGTCTGTTGCCGAAAGGGCCGGTCAATAGGGGTTTTGTTGGTTCCTTGAACCACAAAGTAACTGGGTTTATGTTGAAAACCTCCGGAAGGTTATTTACAGCCAAAAGGTCACATGTCCAACATCTCATTTTGTCACTTCGATTCCCAGCACTTCTTCTTCCATGGAACATACAATCCATAGCCTTGTGACCAAAACCATTACAAGAATAACAATAACCATTAAAGTTTCTATCATACCTGAGTGCTTGATTCCATCTTGGGGTTGTCTTTCTTATTCTAAAGACTTTTCTTTGATGAGTGGGACCAAATTCCTGATGCATTCCTGATCTTTTGAAATCTTCTTTATGTTCTGAAGGTTCTTGCTGAGGATTTTTTCTTTCACTTTTGAAGTATGTGGATCCAACTTCCGAATTCTTGGGGGTCCAAGTACCACCTTTATATTTTTCTTCTTGCTTCTTGTACCCAAGACCAGATGTGTCAAATGGATACCTTTGACAATTTAGTATTTTATCCGAGATAACTGAGCTGTTGTTGAACTTCACATGATTGTTTGATATTTCAATCTCCTTTCTAAGATCAACAGCTTCCATCTCAAGCCTATGGTTTTTCTTCTCTTTTTCTTCCAAATGAAACTTCATGATCTCTTCTATTCTTTTGGATTCCTCTAACTGAGTCTTCAAATTAATATTATCCCTTCTTTTCTCCTCAATCTCTTTAGGGTATTTACAAATCTCTTCTTTTTCTTTTGCTAATTCAGTCTTCAATCTTCTAACTTCATCGTTTTGATCTTCTCGCTCATCTTGCAAATCTTTTTTCTTGAGTTTAGATCTCATGAGTGATTCCTTTGTCTCATTTTTGTATTTTTCAAATGACCCCAAAATCTTCTTCTTAAGCCTCAGATTGAATTTGAGATCAATATCCAATAGGGTACATGCAAATGCATTATTGACTTTCAACAAATTTTCCTTTTCATCTTCTGTAAGTGGAATTTCAATATCATCACATTCAGAATTATTACCAACAAAAGAGTTCTTACCTTCACTTACATCTAAACCTTGTACCTACTTTTCTTCTTGCTCCTCATCCTCATAGGTCTTGACTTTTCTTTCCTTTTCCTTGTCATGACTCCTCCTTTGGTACTCTTTTTCTTGTTTAAACCAAAGATATTTGGCAGAGGTGTATTCTCTTACCCTTTATTTGATAAGGCTTGGGAGTCCATCCATTAGAAACTTCAAGGCAATATTACTATCTTTCTCGGCTGCTATCTTTGTCTTCTTGTTGGGATGGACATGTGGGTTCACCACAATTATCTAAATGTCAAAACCCAAAATTTCCAAAAAATTTAAAATTTTTAAATTAGCATATAATATTTATAAATGCATTCCTTAATCTGTTTGATTAGTTAAGTGATCATAAATGTGTCTCAATGATCTGTTATTATACTTAGATTTTGTTATGAGTTTCTTTACTGTTGCTGATTGTTTTTATGTTTTTCAACCTCAAGGGGGAATTGCCATAGCAGACTGGGCTTACTTAGCTTCCAAGCTAATGCATCAATTGGTCTTTCTCTTACAGATGTACAGGTACTGTGCGGGTTGCTCCATTAAATCTTTAAAGTATTTAAAAGTTAGTTAGCTGTACCAATTCCTTCAGTAACGGTCTAAGCGTGCTAGACAGATTATCAAATGTTTAAAGGTAGTATTTATCCTATGATCTCCTACTGTTATAGAATTAGAAATTACTTAGAGATTATGACAGCTATGTTTCCTGAGAATAAAAGAATTCAATAACTCTATGAAGTAATTGCTCTTTGATAATATTACTGAATTGCAATTATGCTTCATTATTAGCACAGTGAAATACAACTGGATGACCATACTCAGACCAGTATTTAATTGTTCAGTTATCGCATTTCATCAAGTTTTTAAGTTAGAAAATGTTTTGATTTGCAACTGCATTAATACAGGATCTGGATCGATAAAAAAAATATAACTTACTCTCATTTATAACTGGCACATGAATTTATGGTGATTGGCAATTGTCGTGATAGGTTTTTATGAGCCAAATAGAGCTTGCATCGCACTCTTAACTTTATAACTTTTCTAATGCAAATACATTTTCTCTATGTCTATAATACACCAAGACTGAGTTTTGATGTTTATATCACATGAATTAGTAAATCAAGGTTTAATCTATGTAATGCAAGATTTATAGGTACCATCCTAATGTTTTGATTATTAAAGAGATGATATAAGAACTATGTTCTTTAAACCTTTATGGATAAACTATGCAATTAACTCTATTACTCATGATAAGATTTTATTTCTAAAAACAATGATGAATCCTCATCGTAATTTTGAACATTATTGATAATGCATAACCTTGTTGTTTGTAGGGCAAGGCATTTACGTCCATTAGGCAAACTCGAAAGAATTGTTTGACATGGATTATATGATGGTTTCAATTATGATGTCTCGACCATATTAGATATCCAAGCTATGGTTATCCCTTGATTCGGTGTACCCACGCTATGATTTTAATTTGGTTCACAAACAAAGTGAAACTCATCGTGGAACATTAGACCAGCGACCCACTGCATGGAAATTATTTAGAGTGCTACGTGGTTGGTCTTGAGCCATGCATTTGGCGATATATAACAGTTTGACTAACCCTACACTTTCATTTCCCTTTTCCTTCGGGCTTGGTTGTTCTGCGAAACCCTCCTGTCCGAATCCTTCCTGTTACAGTGTTGATGGCAGCTACTATGCTGCTTCAGCTCTATGTGCATGTCGGTTGCACTGTGTAGGAGTCATTACGAGTTGTTATCATGGCCACCAGTTTGCTAAAACCTAGGGTTTCTCCTTTGCTAAAGGACCTGACCCTGTCATGCCGTCTCTTCATCTTTCCATTTGAAAGGATCGGGAGTTGTTGTGTTTTTCTTTTAGCAGCTATAGGTTTCTTTGTGAAAGCCCTAGGGTTTTATCCCTTCTGTTACCAGTTTCAACCTGGTCACGGCTTCCATCGTCTGTATCTTTTTACTTAGTTCTGTAGCAGCCTCCATCGTGGAATGTATCCTTCGATTTTGCCAACTCATTCTTTGGTGACCAGGGTGGGGTTTTCACTTAATCAGCTCATGGCTTCTAGGCCATTCACTGTGGTTGTAACTTCCTTCAATTCGCTGGTGAGCTATAACAATTTTCTTCGTCGTTTCATTTTCTTCAATTTAAAAGAGTTTTGTTTCGTTTTTGAGAAATAAAATTTGTAACTGATACATTGTTTCTGTCATAAACAGGTACTAGCTACTCCGGAAGGTGTACAGGACACAACTCTCCGCGTTTGGCCCTTACCGGGTAAGCCTGGTCCTTACCATGGCATTTTTCCTCCTTGGGGTTTGTTTGGGAAGTTAGGGTTTTGTACTTTGAAGGAATGAGTCTGTGACTGTCGCTGTTCTGTTGAGTCTTTTAAATGCTTGATCCCGCAAGATCTTGGCAGGTTCAACCCTGTCATGTGATAGGGACGTTATGGCTTCATCCAACTGTAGTTTATTTGTCTCTCTTTAGGTGTTTAGAGTTTGCTACAGACAAGTTATTGTATACTAAAGAATAGAGAACAAAGGCTATGAGCATGTTCTATGGATGGGGTTACAGCCTCATGGTTTTACTTTCTTTTCTGCACTCTCGAAGGATTCAAGGTGTATCTCCCAGGTTTTATTTGAATTTTAACTTAATATAAAAATCTGCCTGTACAACTGGCTTGCTTAATGCATGCGTTTCTTTTTGTTCTGTGCTATGTACCAAAGTAAGTACGTCTTTAGTTTTTAAACCACTTAAACAGTGGGTTTGTGAACTCGGCTGTAGGTAAAATAATGTTTTAACTAAATGGAAAATGGTTTTGTTCCTACGTATTTCCTGTGTAATGTAAGCTTTATAAAATGACTTGTTACAGTCATTCTGTATAATGGAGCTGGTGTGTGGCATGTGTTTTAACGTTCTATGTCTATGTAAAATGCTTCTATTAATAAATGGGCTGCGGCCGTAGTTGAAATCGTTGTAATGATTTTTAATGTTGAATACCTATAAAGTTTGGAATGATAGGGTTTAAATTAATGTTGACAGTTACAGTTTGTTTAACTGATTATTATGTCATTAGGAAAATGACTTTGTCGATACTGTGAATCAATGTGAAGGATATTTTGAGTATAATGAAGCTCGACAATGAGCTGGAAAACTGTTCTATCTGTTTTGTTTGGTTGTGGATTTAATATATAGGTTTTCTGTGCTGATAAATTCTTATTGTTAAATACTTGGAATGATAGGGTTTCATTCAAACTACTCAGTCGTAATATCATTTAGTTGTCAATCTATTGTTGTGATCAAGATTTTGTCGTAATCGAGCGTTTAATGTACGATATTATGATGATGTTTAAGCTCAACAACAGGGTTCTGTTATTTCTTTTGTTTTCAAGCATTAACTAGATTATTTAACAATGATAGATTCTTGCTAGGGTTTTGCTCAAAAGTTTAATTGCTAAGTAAAGACTTATTCAACATTAATTAGGGTTTGTTTAATAATTTACTCAATAGACTACGACTCGTTAATTTTTGTCCAGGGTTTATACAAAAAAATAGATGTTTGAACTGCAACTACAATTATTATGCAAATTATGGAAATGATAATAACACTGTAAATTAACTGTTTATATCTTATTTTTGTTCCTAGGTTTGTTTAAACGAGTTGTAATTCCAGAAAATAATTACTGTAAACTTAACCCTTACTTATCTATATAACTATTATAGTTAACTAGGTTTAAAATTACAACAATAAACTATTGATTACAATATCATCATTGTACATCATACAGTAAAATTACCTTATCAATAGGATAATAGTGATTTAAGGAACGCTAAAACACATTAACTATACCAAATCTATCTACTGCTACTTTGATATCCTATTTTTCTAACTAATTACACTTCAGACATTTAAAAATAAACTCATCATACATTTATTTAGACTTGACAAACATAAAGAAGTAAATGACAGAACCTGTTTCTGTGGACAACAACAGCAATGGGAGGCTGTTCCTCCCTACCAACTACTGGAGAGTGCCCAAACAACACTTCTCAGGACCCCCGAGCTTGGTTTGGTCTCCCTGGCTGGAACTAGGTGTAGCAAAATAATTCACTCAGCCCAAACAGCTATACTGGAACCAAGTTACTACAGAAATCCTCTCGAACAACTTCCTCACTGTATATTTCCCTCTTCCTCAATGGGACTCCTGAATAACATTCACCTGAATGTATTCTCCCTCCAGAACAATTGAACCCCCAGCTCAGTTCATTGATTACTATTTAAAAGATTGCCTAGGTCTTTGTTGGGTTAACTGTCATTAATGAGCCACCTGCTCAGATTCCACTTTCTTGGGGAATCATGACCCCAAATATAGGGAAGTTGCCACCTGCAACTTAGGAAGTGTTTGAGGATGCTGCCACTTGTCTTTTGCTTTTCCATCTAGTTCCATCCACCAGTTTGACCAGTAACCTCTTTTTAACAGCTCTCCCATGCTGTTGTCTCCATAATTTATTTATAAATAATAAAATATTCAGAACTACATTCCATTTCTAGTGACTCTGCTGAGTCATCAATTCCTACTTAGCATTAAATTTAACATAATGTCTCAGGAATATAATGAAATAATTACATAATTTTTACAAAATTGGGGTATGTGACATACACACCCCCTTAAAATGTAACATTGTCCTCGATGTTACTTATTCCTCATCCTCAGCCACCTGCTGGAACAGACTTGGGTATGCTTCCCGCATCTTACTTTCCAGTTCCCAAGTAGCTTCTTCAGGACTAAGGTGCTTCCATTGCACCTTCAACTGTCAATTGTGCGGTTCCGCAGAGTAATTTCCCTCCTCCCGAGGATACAATCCGGTTCCACCAGAACTTCCCCTTCTGGTTCTACCTGTACAACGTTCCAATCAATCACATGAGTAGCATCATGAACATACTTTTTCAGAACAGAAATATGGAAAACATTGTGCACTTTTAAATTAGGTGGTAATGCTAGCTGATAAGCAACTTGACCAATTCTAGATAAAATTTCAAACGGACCACAGTAACGTGGCGCTAATTTTGCACAACTCCCCAGTCTTAGGGAGCTCTTCTTTGGTCTTACCTTTATGAACACATGTTCACCTACCTGGAACTCTTTAGGAGTTCTTTTCAAATTTGCTTGGCTCTTTTGCCGATCCTGGGCAATCTTCAAATTTTCCTGCACTTGTTTCACAACCTGTTCCATTTCTTTTAATAATTCAGGACCTAACACTAATCTATCTACTGGATTATTCCAAGAGATAGGAGTGTTACATTTACGTCCATAAAGAATTTCAAAAGGACTGAACTTAGCTAACGATTGATAGTTGTTATTGTATGCAAATTCTGCTAAATGTAAATAATCTTCCCACTTACCTGGTTGATCCTTAACATACATTCTTAGCAGATCTTCCAATACCTGATTAACTCTTTCAGTCTGTCCGTCCGTCTGAGGATGGAAAGAAGTGCTGAAATTTAATGTTGTGTTTAGTCCTTTAAACAAAGATTTCCATAAATTTCCAGTGAATTTAGGATCCCTGTCTGAAATAATGACCTTTGGGACAGCATGTAACCTAAAAATATGCTTCAGAAATATATCAGCTATATTTGCCACCTTGTAAGTGGTTTTAATAGGAATAAAGTGTGTTGATTTACTCAATTTATCTACTACCACCATAATGGAATCATTCTGATTTTGATTTCTGGGTAAACCGGTAATGAAATCTAAACTGATTATTTCCCATTTCTAACTAGGAATAGGCAAAGGTTGTAATAAGCCCGCTGGATGTTGATGCTCTGTTTTTACTTGTTGACAGTCCAAACATCTAGCTATATACTCAGCTGTTTCATATTTCATATTAGGCCAAAAATAATCTTTTCTCAACATGGTGACAGTCTTCTGGTAGCCTGGATGCCCTGAGTAAGGGGTTTTATGCACTTCTTCCAGAATTAGTAATTTAACCTTGGATACATTAGGGACATACAGCCTGTCCTTAAACAATAAAAATCCATCTTTGTTTAGGCTATAACCCTTTATTAAACTTTCTGTAGGTTCTTCTTTAGCTGTAGCTTGTAACTTTTGATAAATTTCATCTGATTTTATCCCTCCAGACAACTGTTCATTTAAATCAGAGGTATAAGTGCTGCTAGCTGATATAAAATCCAGCCTTGCATTTCTGCTCAAAGCATCAGCCACCTTATTTTCCTTTCCTTTTATGTGCTGAATTTCGAAATCATATTCACTTAAGAAGGCCAACCATCTTGCTTGCCTTGCATTTAAGTTAGGCTGATCTGAAAGGTATTTCAGACCCTTATCATCAGTCATTAAAGTAAACTTTCTGCCTATTAAGTGGTGTCGCCACATATAAAGGCAGCTAATTCTAATTCATAAGTGGCATATTTCTTTTCATGAATTTTTAGCTTCCTGGACTCATAGGCAATGACATGCCCATCCTGATTCAACACTCCACCTAGACCGTCATTACAAGCGTCGGTGTAAACCACGAAATCCTTATTAGGATCTTCTATTCTTAGAATAGGTGCGGTCGTCAATAAGGTTTTTAATTTCTTAAAGCTTTCTTCACACTTCAAGTTCCAATCAAACTTCTTGCCTTTCTTTTGCAAGGAAGTGATTGGGTTGGCTATTTTTTAAAAGCCTTCTATGAATCTCCGGTAATAACCGGTAATTCCCATGAATGACCTAACATCTGTTACGTCTTTTGGTACTGGCCATTCTTCGATTTACCGGATCTTTTCAGGATCAACTGAAATCCCTTCCTTAGTCACTACGTGACCTAAGTACTGAATTTCATCCTTGAAGAAGTCACACTTATTGAACTTCGCAAAGAGCTGTTGCTCTCGTAGTTCTTGTAAGACTATCCGTAAATGTTCTTTATGCTCCTCTTCATTCTTAGAATAAATTAAAATGTCATCGATGAATACGACAACAAATTTATCTAAGTATTTATGCATTATGTTATTCATTAGGCACATAAAGATGGCTGGGGCGTTAGTAAGCCCAAATGGCATCACGACAAATTCGTAATGTCCATACCTCGTTCTGAAAGCTGTTTTGAAAATATCTTCTTCTTTAATCATCACCTGATGATAGCCGGATCTCAGGTCTATCTTCGAGAACACCGTAGCTCCACGTAGCTGATCAAACAGATAATCTATGCAAGGCAACGGATATCTGTTTTTAATTGTCATTTTGTTTAGTTGACGGTAATCTATGCAAAGTCGCATAGTTCCGTCCTTTTTAATGAAGATTACTGGTGCTCCCCAAGGGGACACACTGGGTCGAATGTAGTTCTTATCTATTAACTCCTTTAACTTTGTTTTTAATTCGTTAAGCTCCAAAATATTCATACGATATAGAGCTTTTGAACTGGGTACAGCACCTGGCACCAGCTCAATTGTGAAATCCAGTTCCCTCTTGGGAGGTAATCCTGGAATTTCCTCTGGAAAAACATCAATAAATTCGTTTACTACAGGGATATCCTCTACTGTTATCTTGCTGATTTCAGACTTATCTGCCTCATCTGTGATAGTTACAGCATAGGCTTTGCACCCTTTTATAACTGCTTTTTTAAGTTGTAAAGCAGAAATCTGCCTGATTACTATTTTCCTAGGAATACCCCTAACAGTTACAGGCTGTTCATTATTGTTTACACACATAAAAGTTCTATCAAAACAATTTAAAACTACCTTATGTTGTTATAACCATTCCATACCAATAAGTATGTCATACGAGCCAAGTGGCAGAATATTTAATTTAACAGTAGTTTTAAAATCATTCATATCTAGAGTACATTCTTTAACATAACAGTTCACCTTCCTTTTTGCCCCAATGGCTAGTTGTACTGACCAAGAGTTATCAAACCTTTCAACAGTCAAATTACATTTTTCTACTATATGCGGTGAAATATAACTAAGTCTAGCACCTGGATCTATTAAAATAGTTACAGGGGTTTTGTTAACCATACCTCCTACTTCCACCATGGAAGTTTGATAGTCAGCTTGAGGGTTCTCCAATGCTGCATTAATTTGGGGCATAGTTCCTGCAAAGTATCCAACAGTCATTTTGTCTTGTATAGTATGAATATTGTTGTTTGGTTTATTCCGATTTGGGCAAACTGATGCATAGTGTGGGCCATTGCACTCCCATCACTTAACAGGCTCCTTTCGTTCAAAATTCTTAGTGTAATTTCCATGATTGTTAGAAACCTCCTTGCTGCCCTTGAAGTTGTTGGAATGATTAGCAGCTCCATTTTTGTTTCCCTCGAATCTTTTACCATTAAAATGGTTTCCGTTCTTGTTATTCTTGAAATTTTTTTGGGGTATAAACTCCTTTTTCCTGTACTCCAGCTGATTACTGTTCTTTTTAGCCTTCTAGTTGGCTATTCCTTCTTTCTTTTTATTCAGTTCAAAACATAAATTAGCCTTACGCATAACTTCTTCCAGAGTTTGGGGTTATCATATTCGATTCCGTCCTTTATATGATACGGTAGGCAGCTGAGAAACCGTTGTACTTTAGGTTTCTCTTCAAAAAAATACGGCACGTATCTTAACAGACTTAAGAACTTGCTGTTTAAGTCTTTCATAGTCATAGATCCTAGCTTTAATTCATAAAATTCCTTGGCCCTCTCTTCATAGTACTGTTCAGACAGAAATTTCTTTTTGAAGTATCTTTCAAAAGTACTCCAATTGACCTCTTTTTCCTTGATCCCCTTGACCCTTTTCAAGTCCTGCCACCATATATCTGCCTTTCCAGAAAGGTTGTAGATGGCCATTCATGCCTTCAGCTGATTTGAATAGTTGTAAATTTGGAAATATTTTCTCATTCCGGATAACCAGGATTCTGCCTCTTCACCTGTTTCAGATTCTCCATTGAAAGTTGGGGGTTTTATTTTCTTGAATTCCCCAGAAATCTCTTCATAAGGCCTGTACTTTTTCTTTCTGTTATACAACTCGGCCTCACTGTTGTCACTAGTGGTGTGATAGCTTTGTTGTTCCCTTCTTCCTTCAGATGATGAACTGCTGTCTAATTTAGCTAGTTTCACTCTTTTAGACCCTTTTTGCTGGCTAGCTTCTTCAGTTTCAACTCTTTTGCTTCTTCCTTCAGTCTGAAATTTTTCTATTAAAATTTGGTTTAACTGCTCTTGAGTTTTCAGAATCCTTTCATTATCCTTCTTGACTGTTTCTATCTCAGTCTTTAACCCCTTTATAGTCTGCATCAGTTCTGAGGAATGAGCAATTACCTCTGCCATCACAGGTTCTCTAGACATCTGTCTTGTCTCAGTATTTGGAGATTCCTCCTCAGCATATTCTCCTAGCTTTTCCATACCTGCCTGTTAGATTCAGAAAAAAGGAAATTTTCTGCTCTGTATTTATGAAACAGAAACACAAGTTAGTGCTTTATATATATATATATATATATATATTTTTATTTTTATTTTCTTTTCATGGTCACTATTCTGCGGAAACTAGTTGAGTCACATCAAGGCCTAGTATTTGAATCATGCTCTGATACCACATGTCAAAACCCAAAATTTCCGAAAAATTTAAAATTTTTAAATTAGCATATAATATTTATAAATGCATTCCTTAATCTGTTTGATTAGTTAAGTGATCATAAATGTGTCTAAATGATCTGTTATTATACTTAGATTTTGTTATGATTTTCTTTACTGTTGCTGACTGTTTTTCTGTTTTTCAACCTCAAGGGGGAATTGCCATAGCATACTGGGCTTACCTAACTTCCGAGCTAATGCATCAATTGGTCTTTCTCTTACAGATGTACAGGTACTATGCGGGTCGCTCCATTAAATCTTTAAAGTATTTAAAAGTCAGTTAGCTGTACCAATTCCTTTAGTAATAGTCTAAGCGTGCTAGACAAATTATCAAATGTTTAAAGGTAGTATTTATCCTATGATCTCCTACTGTTATAGAATTAGAAATTACTTAGAGATTATGACAGCTATGTTTCCTGAGAATAAAAGAATTCAATAACTCTATGAAGTAATTGCTCTTTGATGATATTACTGAATTGCAATTATGCTTCATTATTAGCACAGTGAAATACAACTGGATGACCATACTCAGACCAGTATTTAATTGCTCAATTATCGCATTTCATCCAGTTTTTAAGTTAGAAAATGTTTTGATTTGCAACTGCATTAATACAGGATCTGGATCGATCAAAACAATATAACTTACTCTCATTTATAACTGGCACATGAAGTTATGGTGATTGGCAATTGTCGTGATAGGTTTTTATGAGCCAAATAGAGCTTGCATCGCACTCTTAACTTTATAACTTTTCTAATGCAAATACATTTTCTCTATGTCTATAATACACCAAGACTAAGTTTTGATGTTTATATCACATGAATTAGTAAATCAAGGTTTAATCTATGTAATGCAAGATTTATAGGTACCATCCTAATGTTTTGATTATTAAAGAGATGATATAAGAACTATGTTCTTTAAACCTTTATGGATAAACTATGCAATTAACTCTATTACTCATGATAAGATTTTATTTCTAAAAACAATGATGAATCCTCATTGTAATTTTGAACATTATTGATAATGCATAACCTTGTTGTTTGTAGGGCAAGGCATTTACGTCCATTAGGCAAACTCGAAAGCATTGTTTGACATGGATTATATGATGGTTTCAATTATGATGTCTCAACCATATTAGATATCCAAGCTATGGTTATCCCTTGATTCGGTGTACCCACGCTATGATTTTAATTTGGTTCACAAACAAATTGCAACTCATCGTGGAACATTAGACCAACGACCCACTGCATGGAAATTATTTAGAGTGCTACGTGGTTGGTCTTGAGCCATGCATTTGGCGATATATAACAGTTTGACTAACCCTACACTGTCATTTCGCTTTTCCTTCGGGCTTGGTTGTTCTGCGAAACCCTCCTGTCCGAATCCTTCCTGTTACAGTGTTGATGGCAGCTACTATGCTACTTCAGCTCTATGTGCATGTCTGTTGCACTGTGTAGGAGTCATTACGAGTTGTTATCATGGCCATCAGTTTGCTAAAACCTAGGGTTTCTCCTTCGCTAAAGGACCGTACCCTGTCATGGCGTCTCTTCATCTTTCCATTTGCAAGGTTCGGGAGTTGTTGTGTTTTGCTTTTAGCAACTATAGGTTTCTTTGTGAAAGACCTAGGGTTTTATCCCTTCTGTTACCAGTTTCAACTTGGTCACGGCTTCCATCGTCTGTATCTTTTTACTTAGTTCTGTAGCAGCCTCCATCGTGGAATGTATCCTTCAATTTTGCCAACTCATTCTTTGGTGACCAGGGTGGGGTTTTCACTTAATCAGCTCGTGGCTTCTAGGCCATTCACTGTGGTTGTAACTTCCTTCAATTCGCTGGTGAGCTATAACAATTTGCTTCGTCATTTCATTTTCTTCAATTTAAAAGAGTTTTGTTTCGTTTTTGAGAAATAAAATTTGTAACTGATACGTTGTTTCTGTCATATGCAGGTACTAGCTGCTCCGGAAGGTGTACAGGACACAACTCTCGGCGTTTGGCCCTTACCGGGTAAGCCTGGTCCTTACCATGGCATTTTTCCTCCTTGGGGTTTGTTTGGGCGGTTAGGGTTTTGGACTTTGAAGGAATGAGGCTGTGACTGTCGCCGTTCTGTTGAGTCTTTTAAATGCTTGATCCCGCAAGATCTTGGCAGGTTTAACTCTGTCATGTGATAGGGACGTTATGGCTTCAGCCAACTGTAGTTTATTTGTCTCTCTTTAGGTGTTTAGAGTTTGCTACAGACGAGTTATTGTATACTAAAGAATAGAGAACAAAGGCTATGAGCCTGTTCTGTGGATGGGGTTACAACCTCATGGTTTTACTTTCTTTTCTGCACTCTCGAAGGATTCAGGGTGTATCTCCCAGGTTTTATTTAAATTTTAACTTAATATAAAAATCTGCCTGTACAACTGGCTTGCTTAATGCATGCGTTTCTTTTTGTTCTGTGCTATGTACCAAAGTAAGTACATCTTTAGTTTTTAAACCACTTAAACAGTGGGTTTGTGAACTCGGCTGTAGGTAAAATAATTTTTAACTAAATGGCAAATGGTTTTGTTCCTACGCATTTCCTGTGTAATGTAAGCTTTATAAAATGACTTGTTACAGTCATTCTGTATAATGGAGCTGGTGTGTGGCGTGTGTTTTAACTTTCTATGTCTATGTAAAACGCTTCTATTAATAAATGGGTTGCGGCCGTAGGTGAAATCGTTGTAATGATTTTTAATGTTGAATACCTATAAGGTTTGGAATGATAGGGTTTAAATTAATTTTGACAATTACAGTTTGTTTAACTGATTATTATGTCATTAGGAAAATGACTTTGTCGATACTGTGAATCAATGTGAAGGATATTGTGATGATAATGAAGCTCGACAATGAGCTGGAAAACTGTTCTGTCTGTTTTGTTTGGTTTTGGATTTAATATATAGGTTTTCTCTGCTGATAAATTCTTATTGTTAAATACTTGGAATGATAGGGTTTCATTCAAACTCCTCAGTCGTAATATCATTTAGTTGCTCAATCTATTGTTGTGATCAAGATTCTGTCGTAATTGAGCGTTTAATGTAAGATATTATGATGATGTTTAAGCTCAACAACAGGGTTCTGTTATTTCTTTTGTTTTCAAGCATTAACTAGATTATTTAACAATGATAGATTCTTGCTAGGGTTTTGCTCAAAAGTTTAATTGCTAAGTAAAGACTTATTCAACATTAATTAGGGTTTGTTTAATAATTTACTCAATAGACTACGACTGGTTAATTTTTGTCTAGGGTTTATACAAAAAAAAATAGATGTTTGAACTGCGGCTACAATTATTATGCAAATTATGGAAATGATAATAACACTGTAAATTAACTGTTTATATCTTATTTATGTTCCTAGGTTTGTTTAAACGAGTTGTAATTCTAGAAAATAATTACTGTATACTTAACCCTTACTTATCTATATAACTATTATAGTTAACTAGGTTTAAAATTAAAACAATAAACTATTGATTACAATATCATCATTGTACAACATACAGTAAAATTACCTTATCAGTAGGATAATAGTGATTTAAGGAACGCTAAAACACATTAACTATACCAAATCTATCTACTGCTACTCTGATATCCTATTTTTCTAACTAATTACTCTTCAGACATTTAAAAATAAACTCATCATACATTTATTCAGACTTGACAAACATAAAGAAGTAAATGACAGAACCTATTTATGTGGACAACAATATCAATGGGAGGATGTTCCTCCCTACCAACTGCTGGAGAGTGCCCAAACAACACTTCTCAGGACCCCCGAGCTTGCTCTGGTCTCCCTGGCTAGAACTAGGTGCAGCAAAATAATTCACTCATCCCAAATAGCTATACTGGAACCAAGTTACTGCAGAAATCCTCTCAAACAACTTCCTTACTGTATATTTCCCTCTTCCTAAATGGGACTCCTGAATAACATTCACCTGAATGTATTCTCTCTCCAGAACAATTGAACCCCCAGCTCAGTTCATTGAGTACTATTTAAAAGATTGCCTAGGTCTTTGTTGGGTTAACTGTCATTAATGAGCCACCTACTCAGATTCCACTTTCTTGGGGAATCATGACCCCAAAAATAGGGAAGTTGCCACCTGCAACTTAGGAAGTGTTTGAGGATGCTACCACTTGTCTTTTGTTTTTCCACCGAGTTCCATCCACCAGTTTGACCAGTAACCTCTTTTTAACAGCTCTCCCATGCTGTTGTCTCCATAATTTATTTATAAATAATAAAATATTCAGAATTACATTCCATTTCTAGTGACTCTGCTGAGTCATCAATTCCTACTTAGCATTAAATTTAACATAATGTCTCAGGAATATAATGAAATAATTACATAATTTTTACAAAATTGGGGTATGTGACACCAAATACCAAATTTCTTCAAGTAATCTTTCATTTTACTTCTCCAACCAAAGTAATCTGATATCTCAAGGACTAGAACTTCATGATTGAATTCTATTGGTCCTTCCATCTTGTGTCCACCGATCCCTTCAATCTTTCTAGGTTTGTGATGAAGGCCATAGCTCTGATACCAATTCTTGTACACAATGACACACTGAGACGGGGGGTGAATCAATGTGCCATCACACAAGACCAATTTCAACTTCTTCAATACTTAAACATATATATCATTCAACAATCTTACTTCAACACTTTCATCATTTACTAATCTATACAACACTAATCATTAAACTTAAACATGCCATTCATAAAGTCAATTTAAACCATTCGATACACAACACAATATGATCTTTGTAATATTTTATATTTGATTCAATTAGCTACAACCGTTAGGTTTCATCAGCTACAACTGATTGAGAAGCACGAACTCCTATTCCAAGACTCAGCTTGGTCTTTTTCTCATATCCAACTAAGAAAAATAGTACATGGCCCAACTTGTATTACATACAAAAACTCTTTACATATTACATCTCATCAATTTCCCCTTGTCAACACAGTCATGTCACTATCATCAGTTAATCATTAACTTGTAGCCGATTCTGTTGCACATACACAGTATCATTTTGTCCATTAGCAAATCATCATTATGTCCACATCATAATCATAATCATGTCCATGGTCTCATCATTTGGTCCATCATAAAATCATCATTATGTTGTTAATAAATTGTCACTTCCTTGTCAAGATCATCATTGCACATTACCACTCAAAGGCTGGCTCATATGAACCCGAAAATCAGAAAGAAAAAAGATTACTTCACTGTTGTTCTTGGAGTTGTTGCTCCCCACAGAATTCACTCAGGCTTCTCCTCTAACCACCGAAAATCATAACTCACCTTCACACACTCGAAATTTCCGCACGAAATCCCCACTTCACTTAAATATTTGTCCTCTTTATTTATACCTTTCTTCTCCACAAATTCTGGAGCCCAACACATCAAGTTTATTTTATTTATATCATTAAATGATTAAATCAAATAATATTTATCATTTCCATATTATCCTCATCAAATATATATATATATATATATATATATATATAACCTTCTTGGCCACATCATCATCATGAATACTTTATAATTTTCATGCCATGTCATTTCCTTTTCATATGGCCTTCCATAATGCCCGCAATGCTCCAAACTTATGCCCGCAAGGGCCTTTAGAAAATGCGTGCAAGGGGCTCTTAAGGATGCCCACAAGGGCTCCAAATTATTCCCACATTTGCACTTAAGGAATGCCCGCAAGGGATTATAGTATATTCCTTCAAGGGCTTGATAAAAATTCCCACAAGGGGCTTCATCATATGCCTGCATGCTTCTATGAAATGCCCGCAAGGGGCCCAATAAAATTCCCGCAAGAGCGGATTTCAATATTCCCGCAAGGGCTTTTATAAATGCCCAAAGGGAACTTGTGAAATTCTTGCAAGGGCTCATAAATATGCCCGCAAGGGCACTTTGAATGCCCTTAAATTATGCCCGTAGGATGTCTTCCAAATGACCTCCAAGGTGTCCTTGTCATCAATCTTTGCCATGTCATCTGTCTTGGCCATATCATCGACCTTTGACTTGTTTTCCATGTCATGTTTACCTGCTTTCCATGTCACCAATTCCTTCACATATGCCTTGTAATAAATTCTTTTTTGCTTTGTCATCATCCCTTCAACCTTTGTCATGTCTTCATGTTATTGCCTTGTCCTTCATTATCATTTCCATGTCAATAACCTTTGTCATGCTTTTCCATGCTTGCCAAGTCACTTTTTCCATGTCATCAACACTTGTCTCTCCTTTGTCCTTTTACTTTTGCCATGTCAATTATTCTTCATGCTTTCCATGTCATCAATCATGTCATGCTTTCTTGTCATGTCCTCCATGTCATTTTTCATGCTTGTTATGATTACCAAGTTCCTATTTCCATGTCATAAACACTTGGTTGTTTAGTCATCATCTCATGCTTGCTTGCTATGTCATCGACCTTGTCATGTCTCCAGCACCATCATGTCTTTGTCCATGTCACTGTCCTTTGTCTTTTCAAGTCTTTGTCCTCCATGTCATTTGTCTTTTTCCATGTCATCAACCTTTTGAACTTTTCCATGTCATCAATTTAACCTTTGTCATTAATGTGTTGTCATCAATGACAACTATGCTCGTTAGAGATTACCCTTAGTCCCCACTCCATCCTAAACCAGAACATCCCTATTATCTTTCAATCGTATCCCTTCTCTATTTAGCTACAAAATAAAATAATTCCATTCCTCATCCGTGTCACCTGTCAGGTCCAATTCCTTTTTTGAATACCAATAAGAGGAGGAAAAATCATCATTGCCCACTTTTTTCACTTGAGCAAGTACCATAATATTTTGGTTGTGCAGTTAAAAAATTAGAGAATTAGAAAGGGAGGAATTATTTTCTCCCCCAACATAGGGGTCAATGCTAATATAGGACTAAAGGCCATTCCCTACCTGCCAAGACAAATTTTCTCCCAATTTTGGAAAAGATATGATTAATCCTCTCCAGATAATAGAAGCATTGGGAAATGTTTTAAGAGGTTTTCTTATCCAATCAACTACATAGCATCTCTTTATATATTTTTATTTAAGGACTTTGCTCCACAAACTACTACCAAACAACCCTGTCCATAGACTCTTTAGACTCAAAGTTGAACTAAACCAATCAAGGTGTAATCCCCATCCTCCCAAATCTTTATGAACAGAAAGGATTTCCCAACTGGAAAGATGAAATTTATTACGTGAAAACTTTCCCTTCCAAAGAAAATGAAACATCCTTTTTCTGATGCCCTGTAGGATAGATGTAGGAATATTTGCCAAAGAAAGCCAATACACAGGTATGATTTCGATCATAGAATTAATTAGGACAAGCCTACCACCAATAGATAACCATATGAAAAGCCAGTTGTTTATCCTTCTATCAACCTTTTGGATAAACAAACTTTTATATTATGTGAGGTTATTTTAATTTGTATAAAAATTATAAAAAAAATTATTGAAGTATTTCAAAAGGTTTTTATTGTTTATGTGTATGGAAAATTTTAAGTGTCCATAATTTTCTTAAGGTGAAGAAACCTTGGCAAATCTTATCAATTATTCAATTCCCAACCATAAAATGTTGGGCGATATTTTTGTAAAAATATTCAACATTCTAAGGATTTTATATAGTTTTTGGTCAATTTTGATGATTTTTAGAGATAAAAAATGTTATCCCGTGGAATATAGGCAAATCAATTTAGAAAAAAATGGAAATTGGTGAATATTTTTTAGACAAACAAATGTCAAAATTTATCCCACAGGCTAAATATCGCCCCTAAAGTTTCTCTTTTCATGAATTTTTTTCTTAAAATAAATTACCTATGGTTAACCATAGGTAACCATTAATATTTGAAATCAACTATAGTTAACCAAAGTTATCCATAATCATATCATCCAAAGTAATCCAAACTTGTATCGACCATCTTTAAGTTAACCACCAACATAGATCCATCTTAACTGTGCATATACCAAGCACCGAGAGGGATCAACTTTCTCTTGAGATGCAAGATTTCATAGTTAGTAAGAAGCCATTAATGAGGGAAAAATCCTTGAATCATAGAAAATTTGGAACCATATTCTTTGTTAAGGCATTATAAAGATGCAAGTATGGTGCCTTCTACAAGTTATTTTACAAGAGTCTTTTTTGTATTGAAATAGACTTTTTATTTACATCCAACTATTTAAATTTGATTTTTATCAAATCAAACATAATAATTTAATAAAAAATATTGTAATTGCAAGATAACCAAACAAACATAACCATACCCAAGTAGTAATTGTTAATTGGATATATAAATCGGTGATACTTAGCTTGTTGGATTTGAATGATGCATTCATGAAGTCTTGTTATGTAGAATTTTGTCCTACGGATAAACCAAAACTCTCTTAACTTTAAAGGAGACTTTAAACTAACTTTAAAGCAAGAAACAAGTCAAAACAAATGCTACCTCGAATCCCTAGATCTAACAAACATCTCAAGATTAAAATGATAGAAAGAGTAGAAGAATTTTAACTGACCTTCTATCCAGACGCTTGTTTTTGTAGTTGTTCCAATCTCCAAGCCCTCACAAATGAACCTGCCAAAATGGAACCAAGACACAAGAATGCACTATTCTCTAGCAACCTGAAACATGAGTTAGAATCTAAATCTATGAAAGATACAAATCATATCATTAAAACAAAATTAACACAAATGATTTGGGAAAACAAGACAAGTTATTCCATTACAACTTGAAGAATACTTACAAAAGGTGCTTGATGTCCAAGCCAATCCTCCAGCTCCAAGTGTCTTCTCCTCTAGCTATCTCCACAATGCTGTAAGACCATAAGTTTGGTACTCTCAAGAGTCCTCCTCTTTCCCAATGGAATGCCTCTCTTTTATAGTGAATGGTGAGGTTAACCAACAAGAGAGATGGGTGGATCTAGGGAGAGATAAGTGGATCAGGGTTTCTAATCGAAGGAGATGAGTTGAGATCGAATCAGGGACCCCAATCTTCCATTATCTTTGAAAATCCAAAATCCCACAAGCCAAGGGAAAAAACCTAATAAAAGAGTACCGCGCTCTGCAATCTTATCACAACGTGGTACTGCCGCGTTTTGGGGAAAAAGCATAGCGCAGTAGTGTCTAGTACCGCGTTTTGACAAATTAGCAAGGCGCGGTAGTGTGTGTAGATAAAGTCTTAGGTGGGTCAGAAATTGTCAGAATAGATTCACCTTCAAGGTTGACTCATCATCTGTCGCTTCTGGATGGTTTAAAACAGTAGGGAAAGTGTCGTCAACTCTGTTTGTGGTGGAGATGCGACACTGTGGAATATAGAGGTATAACAGATGCCCCCTAAAGTGTGAGGTCAGAAGGGACTGATGGCCGAAAGAATTTATGAACATAATGTGCAGAGATAGCATCGAGGAGAGCGACAAGGAGATGAAACAGAAACAAAGTGTTAGATATACCACCGAGGCAGGCATTCCCATGCTCGGAAACAAATGACGCAAAGCATGGCTACCGACCAATACATTGCAGATCCATGAGTACTGAAATGATATAGACTGTGGACAGACCATGGCTACTATGAACAAGCGTAGATCCATGAGACAATAATGACACAGCCACGACCAATACAATAAGTGGATCTGTGTGACAATACAAAGGACATCCCCATCGCAACCTGGACGCAATCAAGATACAACGATGCGCCCAGGGTCTTCTACCCGATCGCAAAAGATACGAATCTAACCATGTGATTACAAGGTGTTGAAGTCGAACATGGTATAAACCATTTCATTACCGGTCAATGATGTGGACCGTTAACAAATGCGAGGGAGATCACTAATGATGACGATGATTCCCAAGGTATCAATAGTACATCTCAATGAAATGCGAATGAATCAGTTGATGTCGAGCATCCGAGAGATTGCTTGATCAGAGGCCAATGATGTGAACCTACTGTCAAACATGAGGAAACCTGCCATTGAGGCATGCAGGTACCAAGGTACTAATGGTTGATTCCTAAGTCTAATTCCCGGATAGTGATTTGGTGTCGACAGGAATAGACTCGTCGAAGGTGGGCCATGATGTTTCCCACATCATCGACACGAAATCAGCACGAACGATAAGATGATGAAACAATGGAGTATGTACTGACACAGCGGAGGCCTGACACAATGAACGACTCTGAACAATGCAACCCTTTGAACATATAACGGCATGTAACAAGACTTGGCAGCAGGGATTATTGACAAATAGAGGATAGACACCGGATGAGTAGGCTCGTAGCCAGGGAGACGACTCGTGATGATGACCATAACTCAGTGAAAAATGGATCCCCAAATATAGACAAGAGACGGACACATGCCATGTTTAAAGGTAACGACTGACAAGTTGCCATAAATAAACTTGACTTATCCCCCCATATTTCCCCGACATGATGGACGAGTACCTCTTTCTTGTTTTGCGAGCTTAAAGAGGATAACAGATGCTCGGTGTAGCTCATCTCATGGATGAGTCCAATCTCACATGTTTTACGAACCTGAGAAAGGAGGGGTTCGTCCCAAAGTGGGTCCTTCGATGTTAACATTTTAACGAGTCCAAGGAAGGAAAACTCGGTAGTTTTTCATATTTAGAGAGCCTGAAAAACTTAAAGGAAGCTCCATAATGTACTTTTTCGTAAAATTTAGTCCCTCGATCCCGAAAAAGTGTAAAACAATTCCCGAGAGAACTCTCCCATCCGAGATTGACTGAGGTATACCTTTCTCGTAAATAGTCTAGACGGGCCGAAAAAGGGGTAACCTATCACCGAATATACGACCTTTCAAATACTTTTACAAGTGTGAAAGAGTCAAGATCACTTGGCAATCTTTTCAATTTTAAGGAGTCTAAAAAGAGCTTAACTATGGACTCCTATGGTCTTTTTCATAATTTTAAATTATTCTGGTCCGAAAAAAGAATAAAATACAACCAGGATAATACTTTCCTCATTGTTTATCGAGCATGAGTAAAGCTGACCGTAATCGACACCATTTACTCAAGTTTGACAAGCACGACACGGGTGTAAAAGCGCTTGGAATCTTTTTCAAGTTTTAAATCCAGAGCACGAAAAAGATAAAGTGGGCTCGAAATGAAGGTCAAACCATGAATAAACACCAGTGTGAATGTATCGCATTTTTACCGAGGATCCTGTCAATAAATGCTCAAAAACTGGACATTAGCAAATGTGAACAAGGGTTTATTTCATCTATTTAAAATAGTAATTAATTAATTAAAAAAAAATGTGAAAAAATGCTATATAAGGAATGGTAAAAAATAGAAATTACTATTCATTTGTGTTTTTTACCCAAAGGAGACATTTTCACCCATTTAGGAGCAAGATTTCAAGGATCCATACCGGGAGTTCTGGGACACCATTTCAACAGCCGTCTGCTCCAGGTAAGAGTGCTTGAGCCCCTCTTTCATTTTATGTAAGAAATTTTTTGCTTTCACCAGGAAAAATTTGATTTTTTAGCGAGCCCTTTTGGGCAAGAATCGCCCTTCACACTACCGCGTGGGGGCTCTATCGAAAAACGCGGTACTGTCTCACAATACCGCGCTGTATTCCCAAACAGAGGCGCGGTAGTGTGGACTGCCGCACTGTAGAATATCCCTCAGACGCGGCAAAGGCGAATTTTGAGTTTAAAAAATCAAATTTTCTCCAATTTTCTGCTGGAACTAAGTTGCTAAATAGTTACTAATTGCTTTGTTTGACCTTTTGCAGGGATTTGCAACTTATTCGGAGCAAAATGGTAAGCTGGAAAGAAAGAGAGCACGAAGCGGATGATTTTGCAGCCGAAAATGACTTACCAACCGTGACCACATTGCGAGAATGTGGTTTGCTAAAGTTCTTCAAAACCAAAGGGATTCGTCAGCAACCCAAGCTTCTCACTCATCTCATCCAATTGTGGGACCCTGACATTAGAGCTTTCCGAGTGGGAGAGCATGTGCTTGAAATCCAACTCGAGGATATTTACTTCCTCACGGGCCTCTCGAAAAGAGGGGCCCGGGTGAGCTTTACTGGATACTCAGCTTCAGACTCAAGCACAGATGACTTGATTGCTCGGTATTGCCAGGCGGGTTCGAGTAAGAAAAGTGGGAAGGTGGCCATAAAGGAGGTCATAAATCTTCCTGTAAAAACCGTACTATTTACTATCACGCGTGCAGCAGGAAGCGTGATTCCACATCAGGCATCCCGCACACAAGTGAATCTCGCAGCAGAGTGCATGGGAGGAACAGTTTTCAACTGGTGTGAGGCAGTGTTGTCCAACATGAAAGAACAAGTGCACAAGTGTAGGACTGGGAAAAATACCCAGTTTGGCTATGGGAGCATCCTGGTTACTTTCTTTTTGGCGAGGGTGCCACTACTGCGTCCACAGATATCTATGCGCCCTCGTCCACCTACCGAGCCATGGATGGCTCGATGGAGTGACTATGTTGGACGCCTCGGGGGACCTCAGCGGCTAGCCTTTGGCGAGGTCTTCTTCTCTTGGCTAGAGGAGCAGATAGTTATGATTGATGACTATCCCTACTCCGGGGTAGATTTCCATGAGGACATCGACTTGGCATTGCCAGAGGATGATGACTGGGATGACTCTGGTATGACCTTCATGGATATGTATTTTTTCCTTTTTGAATATTTAATTTTTATTGCTTTTTTAGAATGTGTAAAAGATGCCTAATGTATATTCGCATGCATGTTGCATACCGTGGGCCACAGAGACCAGCTGGGTACTCTCCACTACATCGTGGTGGTGTCGATCGTCAAGCTGTTCCTGACGAGGAGGAGGATGAAGACGAGGCAGGAGGTGTTCGGGACATTGAGAGGAACTTGCAGGGATTGACTCATGGCATCCCTGCTATGAGGATGGATGACGTCCCTTACCACCTCCAGTGGCATACCGTAGGTGTGCCTGGTCGTATCAGTCGACTTCTTCGCAAGGTGGTTCGAGCTATAGTATGTTACCACCAGCAGTGGGAGGAGTCCGATGAGGGACATGATAGGTCTCTTAGGTCTCCATAGATGGTCTTTTGATCTTTTTGCGGCATGTACACGATATGTAGGCTTTGAGAGCCAAATTTTGTATATATGGGATTTGGTCCCAAATTTTGTCTTTGACACAAAATTTATGTATTTTGGAAAAAAAACTTTTTATATACAGTGATATGGACCTATTTATGATCTAAATATTTACAATGACTTGTGCATTTTATTTTTTATGATGTGTTTATGTATGGGCAAGATTCCAATCCAAAATGTAATTAGCCAATGAATCAGCAATACAATTGAATTCTCTCGGTATGTGATGATATGTAATCAAATTAAATGATCGTTCCAAGAGGCGTACTCTTCGAAATAAACGAAGTAGCGTAGGATCGCGAACTGTGTAAACACGGTTTAGATGAGAAACCACGAGTTGGGAGTCTAAAAAGACTGATAAGGAGTCAATCCCGAGTGAAGCAACCTCTGTCAAGAGACCAATGACTGCATGGTACTCCACGATATTATTGGCTGCAGGACCTAAACAATTGGCTCCTGAAGAAATCAACTCACCAGTGGGGGAATAGATTACCCATGCTGCGGAAGCGAGATTCCGGGTATGTCGGCTTGCATCGTCGGTGAATCCAAAGTAGGCAGACATCTGCGCATAAAGTCACGAGCCAAAGTAAGAGTGGATACATGAGGTCCACGCGCACACCAAAAAGAAAGCAAAAGCAAACTAAGTACATTATGTACAACAAGTAACCCACGTAGGGTAACCTCATGCGTAGAAATGTTTGAGGTATAGCCCGTTGCGGGGCCGTGCCAATGGCGTACCATCACAATCGATTAATTCATAGGCTCCTTTTTCTAAGACACGTTTTACAATGAAGGGGCCGTACCACATAGATTCAAGTTTACCTTTTCCAAGCTTGTCATGCATCTGATCATATGTAAGTACGAGGTCACCCTTATTGAATATCCGAGGTTGAACGGATTTGTCGTATTGAGCTTTGACGCATTTTTTGTGAGCTTCATTAGCCAGAGCAGCGTCGCGGTGGGTTTCATCTAGCTTAGCTAGGTATAGAAACCGTTCCTCTTCGGAAGTAGTGTGTGGAAGTAGCTCTATGGCTATTTTGAGTGATGGAATTTCACATTCAATCGACAGAATGTCTTCTAGGCCATACACCAGTTGGAATGGTGTAAACCCCGTAGCACTTTTCACTGAGGTTCGGTATGCGCACAGTGCTGAGAACAGAGCTGAGTGCCAATTGGATTTCTGGGTACCCACAATACGCTGAATCATTCGTTTCAGGACTTTGTTAATGGCTTCAACTTGGCCATTAGCTTGTGGGTAATACGGGGTTGAGTTTTCACTTAGTTCTTCGATCATATGGTTCCTGAAATGGGAACCGTGATCGGTCACAATAGACTGTGGGACACCGAATCTAGCTATAATATGATTGAATATGAACTGTGATGCTGTTTTGCCATCTTCAGCATACGTAGGCATCGCTTCAGCCCATTTTGTAAAATAGTCGACCGCTACTATGACATAGCTATGCCCCCCGGCTGAAGTGGGCTTACAGTGCATGAAATCGATGCCCCATTTGGAAAAGGGGCCGACGGCAATGACAGGATGTGTAAAATTAGTCACAGCAGATCTAATGAACAAGTAAATCAATCACAACAGATGAACATAGAAAATATGGTGCAAAACTGTGCAAAACATGCAGCAGTGCTCTCTATCCCAGAAAGGGTGAATGAATTACAATACATTACAATACAATCCAATGTCTATCAATGAGCAATTCGAATTGACTAAGTAGGCCATTCGAATCACAGAATGGAGAAGCTTGACTCTGTCTAGGAGTCCTCATAAATCATCGGTGGTGCTCATCAATCACAACAACCAGTCATCCAGGTGTCAAACTGAGTCTAACTGAGTGTAATAAATGTAACTGAAGTGTGTAGCACTGATATAGGATCTGGAGGCTCAGTGGGGGAACATGGGAGGCTAACTGAAGTCAGAACAAGTCACCTAATCAAACTGGAGGTCAAACGGAAGTGATACAGTCAGTCGGGAGTGAAACTAGCCTCAAATCAGGGAGAATCGGAGCTAACTGAATGTAACTGAAGTGGAACTGCAGTGGTAGGTGAACAAGTGCGCCCTTCTCTGGCAGTAGGTGAGAAGTGGGCGCCTTTCAGCTTAGGAGGGCTAAAAATCTGTGGTAAGTGGCTCCCGGGTGCTAGAAGAAGGTGGATAAGGTGCTGGAGGCATCAAACTGGTGACTGGGATGCATGCCTGTGCATGCAAAACCCTAGATTCTGCATATCCTGAAATAGATCATGCAGGATCCCGAAATAGATGATGTATCCCGAAATAGATGATGTGGATATCTGAACACCCCCCCTCAAGCTAGACTATGATGTGCCAACAAAAATAATGTGGGGCCCTGGTAACTAAGACCAAAGGTCACCCCAATACAATAATCCAAAAACTAATAATAGTCAATAAACCGAGGAAATGGGGAAAACCTCATGGGAAAAATACCCCCCCTCAAAATAGACTGTAGTACACCAAAAGATTTAACTACTCCAAAATCAAGTAGATATGTCTGGAGGTATCTTACTCTTGGGAGTAAATGGATCATGCTCCAAAAACATGTGCTTGAATTCTCCATCAGTGGATGCAAGCGAATGTGGAGACTTTAAGAACTTGCTCTTCATACCGAAAAAGGTGAGAACAAATCTAAAAATATGAGGATGATCCTGGAACCTGTGATTCGAACCAAGTGAGGTAGGAATAGCTCCAATCGGATTAAATAGATCTTGAAACTTGAACTTCTTATCAATAGAAGTTAAATCAGCTCCAAAAATAGATGAATGGTTTCTTGAGATCTCCTTTGAACCAACAAGGGTGAGATCAAAACCAAAATCAGCAAAAAGTGCATGAGAATTGAACTCAAGCGAATGGTAGTGCTCTTCATCTTCATTAAAAATCTGAGAAACTTTGCAAATGATAGAACATAAGTCTATAGAAGGCATGCAATCAAGGAGGGCGAATGCTTCACCTCCAAAATCATATTTTGCCTCCAAAACATCAAGTAGATCATTATTCTGCATGCCAACAAACTCATGTGAAGGAGAGGATTCAAGAACCTCTTCGGAATCTAGAGTATGAGCTTGTTTATCTTGCTCAGAATTCGAAATAGAAGACTTTGAGAGAATGAGTGTTGAATCTACAGTTTCTTCTTCATCTTGAACAATTGTTGAGGCCAACACATGATCGGAAAGAACACATAAGGAGATCTCACTGGGCTTGTTCTCCAAAAGGCTAGCATGATCCTCTTCTTCCTGCTTTACAAATTCTCTATCAAGTTGGACCCATAGATCACTTGGATTTTCAGCAGTCTTACTGAGGTAGCGCATACAAGGAGACATAGCAAGACATATTACTCCAAAAGCTCTATCACAATCATTGAGCCAATCATTCTCCTCTTCATCGGAATCAAAAACTCTTGTATTACCAATGCACATATCAAAAAGACATTGTCTCTTCAAGAATGCAATCATCTTTGGTTTCCATTCATCATAGTTGAATGGAGTAAGAATATTTTGTGAAGAAGAAGTCTCCATCTTTGCATTAGCGAATGCACATAGAGGAAGTAAGAAACCTGCAAATCACACACAAACAAACACTATGTTTTCAGCCTTGCATGCACATGAGCGAATGCACATGAGATTTTGCATGCCACTGCTGAAATATATTTGTGAGCAAAGATTGCTCTCTCTTCATGTAGAACACCTGTAGAAAAGAAATCTTGCCCCTGTCATGGCTCTGATACCATGTAAAATTAGTCACAGCAGATCTAATGAACAAGTAAATCAATCACAACAGATGAACATAGAAAATATGGTGCAAAACTGTGCAAAACATGCAGCAGTGCTCTCTATCCCAGAAAGGGTGAATGAATTACAATACATTACAATACAATCCAATGTCTATCAATGAGCAATTCGAATTGACTAAGTAGGCCATTCGAATCACAGAATGGAGAAGCTTGACTCTGTCTAGGAGTCCTCATAAATCATCGGTGGTGCTCATCAATCACAACAACCAGTCATCCAGGTGTCAAACTGAGTCTAACTGAGTGTAATAAATGTAACTGAAGTGTGTAGCACTGATATAGGATCTGGAGGCTCAGTGGGGGCACATGGGAGGCTAACTGAAGTCAGAACAAGTCACCTAATCAAACTGGAGGTCAAACAGAAGTGATACAGTCAGTCGGGAGTGAAACTAGCCTCAAATCAGGGAGAATCGGAGCTAACTGAATGTAACTGAAGTGGAACTGCAGTGGTAGGTGAACAAGTGCGCCCTTCTCTGGCAGTAGGTGAGAAGTGGGCGCCTTTCAGCTTAGGAGGGCTAAAAATCTGTGGTAAGTGGCTCCCGGGTGCTAGAAGAAGGTGGATAAGGTGCTGGAGGCATCAAACTGGTGACTGGGATGCATGCCTGTGCATGCAAAACCCTAGATTCTGCATATCCTGAAATAGATCATGCAGGATCCCGAAATAGATGATGTATCCCGAAATAGATGATGTGGATATCCGAACAGGATGGAGTGGAGCAGGATGCGAGCATGTTTTGCTATGAAAGAATTGACATGGCGGACACTTCTTGACTGTTTCAATGCAGTCTTTGAAAATTGAGGGCCAGAAGTATCCTGCTCGCAGTATTTTCTGGGCCATAGCCATCCCAGAGAGATGACCACCACATGCTCCAGCGTGGCAGTCATTGAGAAAGTGTTCCGCCTCATCTAAGGTCAAACAACGTCGAAGGACGGTGTCGACACCACACCGATAAAGAGTATCGTTAACTATGAGGTAGTATTTTGCGTGATGTCGGATGCGTCGCCGTTCGTCGCGAGTGAGGTTGGGACGGAAGCGTTGGGTTTGGAGATATAAAAGAATATCCCCATACCATGGATTAGACGTGCTAATGAGGAACAATGATTCGTCAGGAAGAGAATCAATGGATTCGGGTTGCTCAGTAGCACGGGGCAAATTACAAATTAACTCCGCGAAGACCAAAGACTTCTTGGACTTAGCCTTGACAAACTCCAAGTCAAACTCCTGAAGGATGACGATCCAATGAGAGTATTTGCCCCCAAGCACCTGACGTGTGAGGATGTAATACATTGGGTTGAAGTCGGCTATAACAGTGGTCCGGCGGAGTAAGATGTAGTGGCAGAATCTCTGGACAGCAAATACTGTTTCCAAAGCCAGTTTTTCAACATGTGAATAGCGGGTTTCGAAGTCAAGAAGACTCTTACTGAGATAGTATACCACATGTTCTATGCCGTTTTGGTCTTCCTGGACCAGCACCATACCAATGGTGGAAATCGAGGCTGCGAGATAAAGAATGCAGTCCCGTGTGTAATTGGGGGGTTAAATCACAGGATCTTTAGTTAAGGCTTCCTTTAGATTGTCAAAGGAGAGTTGGGCTTCATCATCCCAGATGAAGGGAACATTTTTCTTGAGAAGCCGCATGTAGCCTTTTGTTATCTTGGACAGATTGTAGATAAAACGGCGTAGAAAGTTTGCATGCCCTTGCAAACATTGAAGTTCTGGAATATTGGTGGGTGAAGGCAGGGCTAAGATAGCTGCTACCTTTGCGGGATCTAGACGTATCCCGTCTTTGGAGACTATGAAGCCCAACAGTTTTCCGGCTTCTACACAGAAGACGCATTTATGCGGGTTCAAATGTATATTGTAGCGACGGCACCTTTCGAAAATGGCACTTAAGTGGTCTGGATGGTCTTCCCGAGTTCGAGAGTGAGTGGGAAGGTCATCAAGATATGGTTCTACAATATGTTTGATGTCATGAAATGCGTATGACATCGCCCGTTGGAAAGTTGCCCCGGCATTTTTCAGGCCAAAAGGTAAATTTCGATATGCAAAGATCCCCCAAGGGCAGATAAAGGCCGTTTTGTGCTGGTCGGCTGGGAGGATATCGATCTGATTGTAGCCAGAAAAGCCATCCATAAATGAAAAGATGACACTTCCGGCACAGTTATCGATGATCTGGTCGATGAACGGAGTTGGGTAGTTGTCCTTTGGACAAGCCTTGTTCAAATCACGGTAATCAACACAGACCCTAATCGTTCCCTGTTTCTTGGATACGGGAACGATGTTGGATACCCATTCTGTCAATGGGACAGGATAGATAAAACCAGCATGCAAAAGTTTTTCAACTTCTGCTTTAATGGCGGCTGCCTTACGAGGATGGACGGGTCGAAGCTTTTGCCGAACAGGTCGGGCGCCAGGGAAAGTTGGGATTTCATGGACCATGATCGAGGGGTCTATCCCTGGCATTTCTTCATAACTCCAAGCGAAAACATCGCGGAAAGTTTTGAAGTAGGCACTATAGAACTCCGTTTCGAGGGGAGTACATGTTTTGCCGATGTGTACATTTTCCACGATACCAGGCTTCACTGAAATATCGATGGGAGTGGTTGCCATAAGATTGGCCAAGTTTCCTTCTGAAAATACCTCATCGAGGGAAGTGGGGAACTTGGTTTGAACCATCCCAAGTGAAGTGCTGGGTTTTGTATCAGGCTCAAGTGGCTGAATAGTGGGGAATGAAGATCGATGATGAAAATCTCCCCATGGTGGCTCATCACCACACATAACCTCCATAATTGATTCATCGGTGGGAAAAATCAAATTGAGAGGATCAAAAAGTGGTGGGTATGGATGAGTTTCAGCCGAGAGCTGGGCCATGGTGTGATCAGTAGAACAGTCGACCCAATCGGTGGTTGATTGGATCGCGCTGTATGCTGCGAGGTTTCTGTTCAGAGGCATAGAGTTGTCGTAGTCTTCAATCTGAGAGGGACTCGGAATCACCCATGAATCATTGGACGGGGTGATACTCGATGAAATCATGGTAATTGGTTGAACATGGGTTCCAAGCTCTGGAAAAACTCCAATGAGGGATGAATCCTTCATGAGACCAACACCAACGTCTTGGAACCGGTACCGTGGTTGATCCAATAACGGGACGGTGTTGGCGGAGTTTGGATGGGAGTCTGGAATACAGTAATCCAATTGATCAATAGTGACAATTTTCCCTTCATGAGGAAATTGCACAATCCGGAAGACTGTAGATGCTATGGCGGTCATGGCATAAAACCAGTTCCGTCCAAGGAGGAGATTGTAGTCCAATGGTGCATCTACGACTTCAACGTGTACGGATACTGTTTTTCCCCCCAGTTCAACACCAATTAAGGGAATGAGTCCATAAGGTTGAAAACCGTGTCTATCAAATGCCCTGAGAGTAGTAGGAGAAGTGGTGACCTCGCGTGAACCTAAGGCTCTCCAACAGTTCAAAGACATGATCGACGTGGAAACACCTTCGTCTAATACTGTGCGATGGATGGTATTTCCATGGATTTTTGTATGTACCTGGAAGGCTAACTGATGAGAAAGCCTAGGTTTGACGTGCTCCAAGTTAAACATGATGGAGTTTGAAGTATTCGGGTCCATTGCCCCCAGTGCTGAAAGTAGGGTTCTAAGCTGCGTAGGGCAGTGTTGGAGAACCTCGAGAGTCGACATGGCGCAAGGTGCTTGAGCCAAATCCTCAACAATGTTGTAGTTTTGGGCAGCTCGCGCATTTGGATTGAATGTCGCCTTTCGTATGGTGCCCTTGGGTGGGCGTAACACTGTGTCCATCAGCGGCCTCTCGATATGGAGATGACCGTTAGGGGGGGGAATAGGAATCGGATCTTCAAAGGGAGATTTGCCTTTGGCTATCTCCGATTGTTTGTTTGAACTTGGAGGGTTGTCATACGTCTTTGAACGAGTGGTGATATGAACCTCTTCGTTACTAGTCATCAGGATTTCGCGGTTTGTGGACGTCTCTCCGCGGGTGGGATTGGTCGGGTTGCCCCCTTGTGGGGATTCTTGGGAAACCATTTGCTGTTGCTGTTGGGGGAAAGGGTCCGTTAACACTGTTGGGCGAGAGGATCCTTTAACGAACTTGTTGACCTCATCCTTGTAGGGACAGTCACGCGTATAATGATCATCTTGACAAATCAAGCAGGGAAACTTAGCTTTCCGACGTGGTTTCTGGTCATTCTGGGTGGGTTGTGGCTTGGGGTTCTCCTGCTGGTTTTTCTTGGGTTTACCACGATTGTTTTTCTTCTTTCCCCCGGATGGTTGTGACGTAGATTGGACTTCGTTCACTTCGGAGGAAACAGCAGGAGAAGCAGCTGTTTTTGAAACAGCCTGGGTAAAAGCGGGGGAAGCAGAAGCTTGTTATCCCGTCGAGTTGGTAGCAGGATGTGTCTTGACTGAACCGACAATACCATCAATGGGGGGTTCAGTGGTAGGCTTCGTTGGATCAGTGTGAACGCGGGAGGCATGTGGAAGAAGTTCATGTAAAGTACCGGATTGAGTGTATACCAAATCCATGTACTGGGCTGCCGAGATGGCTTGTTCTTCTGTAACCGGTCCGCGCATAGCGATATCTCTGGCTATGGGAGGCAAAAAGGATTTTGTAAACCAATCAGTAAGTAGCTGATCCGGAATAGGTGCCTTTATTAGCCTACGGCGTCGTCGCCACTCGTGGATGTGATCCGAAATATGTGTAGAAGTGGTTTGACGCAGTGAAGTTAACAGTTCTGTTCCAGTCTCATACCGGATGGGGAGCTGGAAATGAGTCAGAAACTGCATAGCCAAAGTGTTGAAATCACGAAAAGAGTGCTATGGCAGCTCGATGTACCATTTTGCTGCCATTCCGGTAAGCGTACGTTGGAAGAGCCGAAGTCGGATGGAATCATCCATCAAGGAGTTGGATGAACACCAAAGATGGAAGGTCATCACGTGGTTCTTGGGGTCTTCCCCGGGCTTAGCTTCGAACTTGGGAATGTCCGATGGTAGTTTGGCTGGAATAGGTGGCCAATGAGGTTCATGCCATATAGGATCGTTGATAAGCCTCGACAAATCAGGTAAGTCAAGTGTGGCCAAAAAGGGAAGTTGACGGTTGGTCTGCGGGTATGAGTAATAACCATGTGGTGCAGAGAACCCTGGAGGGACTTGCATAGCATGCTGCTGTGTGTTATACCCATATGTGTTTCCCGCGGGATACTGCTGGAAGTTCTGCGGATAGTAAGCCATCTGGTTAACCGGTTGATTGTAAGCAGCCGATTGGTAAGTGTTCTGCTGAGTGGGTATGGTACCCTGAGGTTGTTGATACCCAGGAATGGTTGTTGTTCCTTGTTGGAGAAAAGTTCCTTGGAATTGTTGTGTTCCAGGGATGTTACCACTATATTGTGTAAGTGGAGGATTTCCCATAGCAGGGTTGGGGGGTGGCTGCGACGGTGGTGTCCATGGAAGGCTCGTTCCTGCTTGAGGAGCGAGTGGAAATTGAAGTGATGGGTTCCATGGAGTTGTAGCAGCTGAAGGGTAAGGGAAGCCAGAATTCAAGTTGGGGGAAATCTGAGATTGCCCCCCAGCTTGGTTCCAGTTTCCAAAAAGTGAGTACCCCCCACTCTGTGGGATTTGATGATCCCAAGAAGGGAGCATGCCTGACGGGGGAGGTTGAGAATGAGGTCCGGTTGGAATGTCGGAATAAGGTTGCCCACTGCCAGGTGTGCTGTACATACCGTACTGAGTAGATGCTGCTGGTTGGGATAGTTGTTGGATAGAACCAATAGGTTGTTCGCCAGCGGATGGGTTGGATGACCCTATGAGAGGAGGCTGTTGACCAACAATGGGGTTCCCAACAAAAGGTTTCCCCCCAGCTGGTTGGGTTGATGGCCCACCAGGGAGGGTTTGTATGTTGGAGTTAGGGACCATTGCAGTCGGTTGTCCACCTCCTGAAATAGTATAAATGGTGGCTGAAGGTGATCCTCCGGTCGAAACGGAAGATCCAACAGTATGACTAGGTGTTCTTCCGCCGCTAGCCAAATATGATAGCATGGATTGGCCAATGGCGCCAAAAGTACCGATTTGCGGAGGAGGTCGTCCATATTGGACAGGTGAGGACGGAGAAAAAACTGGGTTATCCCTCATAGAATGTGCACCAAACATTGGTGATGACAGCAAATGTGGGGAATTTAGCCCAGGGGTGTCGGCGTTGTCCATAACGTGTTCAATGATAGGAGGACCAACGAGAACTGGGTCCGATTTCATATCCTGAAAAAGATTTTGGGGATCCGGCGGGAACCTAGGTATAGTAAAGTCTGAAGGTCTTCAGCCGTCTGCAAAGGAGTGATGAAATTCTGTGCTAGACGGGACATTGGGAACCCTATAGTCAGAAGGACGAGAAACGGGGGGGTATCTAGACGCTGTCGAAAGCATTTTCTCTATGCTGCGTCTAAATTGTGCCGATGCTAACAGAGAGTTCGCTAGGCTAACCATACTAGACTGGATGGAAGCCATGATTTCATGTCCCGGTGGGAGGTTGGGTAGATGTAAAGTATGAGGTACGTTGCTAGAAGAACTTGTCTCCTGAGGATGAACACTGGGTGACGTAGTAATAACAGGCGGAAGTTCCGCCTGGGAAGTAATGAAGCCATAATCAGGTTCAAAAGGTGTGTCAGGTAGATGAGTATCTTCAACGATTTCAACGTATCCGCCTGGGACTGAAATTAAGCCAGGTATGTCCTGGTCGGACCCTTCTGTGGTGCCAATAGATCCGTCTATATCATCGTGAAAAGTGTCTAATGGACGGGAAGTGTTGGAATCCGGTAGAAGGATGACCTCTGGTCCAGTACTCTGGGTTGTGCTAGGTTCAGCTGCTGTAACTGTGTCCACTGTAATAGATAAATATGGAATGACAGTGGGTGAGGTGACAGTGGAAGTCTCAGACACGCTAGTGGTTGCAGAAGCTGCAATAGATTCTGAGACTGTGCTGTGTGTAGCAGTTACGGGTGTAACTGAAGATGTTGTATGTATCGGCGGTGGAATGTTGCCTCGACCAGCACCGCGGCCAGGAGGAGCATGAATGCGTGATGCAGGCGGACCAGAAGTCCGTGGCGGTGGTGGTGGTGGAGGGCTTAGGCCCTGTTGTCTTCGTGATCTTCGTGGTTGATCTGACATGATGACAGGAAAATGAAAAACGGGGGCAGTATCGTAAACAAAGAACTCAAAAACTCTAATGCGGTCGAGTGTGCAGAAGAGGAGCTAGAAAAAGCAAGGCTCACAGGCCAAAAAAAGTAAGCTCTAAAATCTATACTGAGACCGCTGTCTCAATAAGTGAGCTGATGCAAAAAATGGCCAGAATGCCAACAAGCAGTCCCTACAAAGAAAAAATGACCCTCTATGAATATGAGACGCCAAGCAAACTCCTAACTAAGAGCTGGAGACCTCAACAAGCTGTATCCTTCGCAAGGTGATGAAATCCAAGTCGAACAATACAACATGAGAGACCGATATAAGAAGGATATCCCTCTACCGAAAGGGATCCTGGGTAAAAGAGCCCTAGTAGAATAGATACTAAGCTACCTCGTTCATGACACGTCGAAAAAGGTTTTGGGCACTTCAGCCTTCCGAAGAAGACAGCGATCGATGTTGCCTTAGGGCTAAGTGGAGTGCGGTATTCCACAGAGTCCTTCCGGTTCTCAATCTCGCGGTCGTTTAACCCCTGAAAGTTAAAAACAGTCAGGAGGCCCCTCCACAAACTAGTTGTGACCGTGTCAATAAGTACTAGAGGATTTTAGTTCCCTAAAGACAACGACTATGTCTCAGATGAGAATGACAAGGGGAAATTATTTTGATGCCTATCCCCGGTTTCCTACCTAACTACCAAATTCTTTTGATTTCCTCAAGTGAGGTTAAAGTTGGTTTAATTAGGGTGATTAATTTTAGTGGTTGTCTTACTCAATCAGGTAGTGGACGTGAAACTTGATGGAGTAAGACAACCAAGACACAAGAATGCACTATTCTCTAGCAACCTGAAACATGAGTTAGAATCTAAATCTATGAAAGATACAAATCATATCATTAAAACAAAATTAACACAAATGATTTGGGAAAACAAGACAAGTTATTCCATTACAACTTGAAGAATACTTACAAAAGGTGCTTGATGTCCAAGCCAATCCTCCAGCTCCAAGTGTCTTCTCCTCTAGCTATCTCCACAATGCTGTAAGACCATAAGTTTGGTACTCTCAAGAGTCCTCCTCTTTCCCAATGGAATGCCTCTCTTTTATAGTGAATGGTGAGGTTAACCAACAAGAGAGATGGGTGGATCTAGGGAGAGATAAGTGGATCAGGGTTTCTAATCGAAGGAGATGAGTTGAGATCGAATCAGGGACCCCAATCTTCCATTATCTTCGAAAATCCAAAATCCCACAAGCCAAGGGAAAAAAGCTAATAAAAGAGTACCGCGCTCTGCAGTCTTATCACAACGCGGTACTGCCTCGTTTTGGGGAAAAAGCATAGCGCGGTAGTGTCTAGTACCGCGTTTTGACAAATTAGCAAGGCGCGGTAGTGTGTGTAGATAAAGTCTTAGGTGGGTCAGAAATTGTCAGGATAGATTCACCTTCAAGTTTGACTCATCATCTGTCTCTTCTGGATGGTTTAAAACAGTAGGGAAAGTGTCGTCAACTCTGTTTGTGGTGGAGATGCGACACTGTGGAATATAGAGGTATAACAAGTCTTTTCATTCAACCACTTCCACAAAATAGAACTACAAACATCCATTTAATTGTTAAATTTTGATTTCTAGTGTGTGTGTGAACGCTTGCGTGCACAAGTTCCCAATTTTTAATTCAATGGAATTTTAAATTGAAATTTGATATACATTTATATAAATGTGATTTTCAATTTAGTTAATTTAATTTTGTACCCAACACACATGCACACACATGCGTGCGCGCGCGCATGCACACACACACACTCGCTCAATTTTCAATTCAATGGATTTTTAAATTGAAATTTGACATATATTTATATAAATGTATTTTAAAATTTAGTTAATTTAATTTTGGACCCAACATGTGCTTGGTTTTATACCTTTTTTTGAAATATTTTGGAGCTAGCATGTGCCACATCAGCGTGACGTATGTGACACATCTCACCCACTTGGGTTGTAGAAAGTGCCTCTCAACGCAATTAAAGAAAGTCACAATGTGATATATAACCATTTATGAATTTGTAACTTTGCAACCATTAAGGAATGTAGCGACTCAACATAAGTTGATCAAGATTAATGTCAAAAATGCAATACAACCTCTAAAATTATTATTATTGAAATGTCATAATATGAAATAATATTAAATGCTACTATAATGACAAACTCAAACATAAGTTTTTTATATTATTAGTCTTCAAATGCCATATTGTAACATAACCTTTGAGGGACACTGCAATTCGACATAAGTCCACCAAGATAAATGTTGTAATGTGGCCTAAGAATTAAGGACCGTCACAAATTCGACATAACCCTTGATGAATGTCAAAATCATATTCATTGAAAAATGTAGTGATTGCACATAAGTCGACAAATATGAATACCACAATACATCATAATATCACAATATGTCATAACCATTCAGGAACATCACAATGGAATATAACCCTTTTGGAATATGATGAACATAGTAATTTGACATAAATCATTGGAGATGAATGCCACAATGCGACATTACAATTAGGAACATCGTAATCCAACATAACCTTTGAGGAACATTGAATGAAAAATAACCCTTGATGGACGCTGAAATACAACACAAACATTAAGCAATGTAACAATTTGACATAAATCAACAAAGATAAATTCATAATGCAACACAATCACAATCGACATGGTTAACCATGGTCAACTATAGCCAATAATGGTAAACCAAAGACTACCATGGTTACACTGTGACATAACTCCTTATTAATGTCACAATGTGACATATCCTTTATTATTGTCACGTTGCAACTTAACCATTGAGGAATGTATAAATTCAACATAAGTCAATGAGGATGACTTTTCAAATGAAAAATGACCTCTTAATTTATTATTATTGAAGTATCACAATATTAAATAACATTAAAGTTAATTATAATGTCAGCATCAAACATAAATTTTTATATTATCACTCTTCAAATGTCATAATGTGACCTATCCTTTGAGGGGCAGTGAAATTTGACATAAGTCCACTAAGATGAATGTCTCAACGTGACAATTCATTAGCGAATGTAGAAAGTCCACATAACTCAACCAAGCTGAATATCACAATACATCATAACCATTCAATAACATCACACTGGAACATAATCCTTCTAGAATGTTGCAAAGAAGCATTACCCTTCATGAATGCCACAATGTGACCTAACCATTATGGAACTTAGTAAATCGACATAAATCAAGGAACGTCGCAATGGGAAAATGCCATTGCGGAATAATGCAATACAACCATAACCCTTAAGGAACATTGAATTTCACATAACCCTTGATGGTCATTGAAATATGACACAAACATTGAGGAACATAGAAACTTGACATAAATCAACAATGCTCAACATTGTTAACCATAGTCAACCATAGTCCACATTGTTAACCATGGCTAACTATAATCAATCATGGTCAACCAATGTCAATCATATTCAACCAAATTCAATTAACCATAGTTAAACATGGTCGACTATGCTCAACCATAGTTGACCATAGCCAAAAAAAGACAACTATGGTCAACAAAATTCAATTATAGTAAAACGTGGTCAACCATAATCATCCATAGACAACCATGGCCAACCATGGAAAACCATGTTTAGTGAAATTTAACTTGGTAAATCATATTTAACCATGTTCACCCATTTTTAACCACTGTCAAATAAGTCTAATAAAGTATCCTATAGTCAAACATAATCAATCATGGCTAACCATAACAAGTCATCATCAACCTTAGTTAACCATGGTGCAATCATAGGCAACCTTATTCCGCCATAGTTAACCATGGTCAAAGATTGTTATCCATGTTCAATCATTGTAATCCATGGTCAACCATAGCCAAAAATGGTCAACCATCATCAAATATGGACAATCATTCCTAACCATAACCAAACCACAGTCAACCAAATTCAACCATAGTCGAACATGGTAAACCACAGTCGAACATATCTAGCTATATTAAAAATATAGTTAAACATGGTCAACCAAAATCAACCATGACGAATAGTCAAATATATCTAACCATAGTCAACTATAGTAAAATATACTAGTCAAACATGATCAGCTAAATGTTGAGCCTCTAACTTTCCTTTGGCTGACTCAGTTTCTGTGAAGTTCCTTCTCATAGACCCAACAAACCCCTTTTCACCGACCCTTTCGGAAACAACCTACAAACAGGCTGAGGTCTCACCCACAGTGAAGTTATGGGGGATTACAGAAGCAGGTTTCTGTAATCGGGTGATGCGCGGATATGTAGCTAGCTTCTAGCAAAGTTATCCTTACTTTGCATATACCTCAGTTATAACAACACGAATATGTGACTGCACACTTAGCAGTTCAACAGTATAGACTTTGTTGAATTACTGTTATTCCTTAACCCTTAACTATATAACTACACATTTATCACATTCATTAACACTTTAGCATTTCCTAACATGCGTGTTCACCACTTAGCATGCGATTCTCATCAACATACACATGAAAATACATATAGGCATAAGAATATATGAACACAAAACAACTCATAGATCCAATCACACAACACAAATATTTACGTGGTTCACCCCCTAGATAGGAGCTACATCCACGGGAACTGTTCTTTATATTAGAAGGAAGGGTTTAACAATTCCAGTCTGCACACACAGCTGCAGACTCCTCTCTTACAATGGATCTCTGTGCACATAGCTATAGAGTCTTTCTCTCTTAGATCTCTCTCTCTCTCAGCCTATATCGACTCTTTCTCTATCAAAATCCAACAATGATATCTAACCTCTCTCGAGTAAGATCTAACCATTCCTTATACAAAAATTTCCTTTCTATAGATTGTGCTAGAAGGTCACATATATACAATAAAAATGGGTTGAAACCCCATAGTACCCTTAAACCCAAAATGACACGGTTCTCCTATTGACCATACTTTGTCTTTACTTTGTTGGAGCTCTATTGTTCTTTCACACCGCTTCTCTGGCTCTGACGCTTCTTCTGACAGTAGCAGTTCTGACCACATGGATCTGGCGCTGACATGGTGCATCCTTTACACCATTCTACATCTTTACTCTTTGCTCCTATAGCTAACAGTCCACCGCTTCATACATAACTGCTACAACTACCTTGACCGTCCTTAGTACTTCGTTTTTATGAATGGGATAGGTCATTTTCTACTGACTTCGCATCGCTCCACGCCTTGCTCCCGGGAATTGTGGACTTGCTTCTCCAAAAATTGGCCAATGTTAGGCCTCGCCTAAATTTTACTTCTTCCATCAAAACTACTGCATCTGGGCCTCTCCCAACAAAGTCCTAACACTCACATGTGGCTCGCCCCCGAGCCACTTCCACTTGGCTACTTCGACTGCGCATCCTCTGGGGTAATCAACTTTGCACTGAAGTGTTGAAGAGTTGCACTCAGATTTGCAACTGATTCCTTAGTTTCTTGCTCGAAATCCTTAATTGTTTCAAGCATCTCCTCTGAGATGGCTTCCTGTTCTTTGGCATACATCGCAACTTTGACAATTTTATTTTGAATCCTTGTGTATTGTAGGCCACCATAGTCTTGATCTTAAAATTTTCTACACAGTATCCCTTCCTGCGTAGTGTCCTCCCAATACTCCTGCGTGTGCTTCAGAAAGTATCATGGGTTTTTCATGTTCCAATACACATCTTCGCAATACTTCATCTGGTCCTAACTTGTATAATGATCTTGCAACTAGAGTAAAATCAACTGCTTTTACCGCTAATTGTTTCTTCTGCTACGCAGTAAACTCTTTAGGTGCTAGAACTATAGTCAAGAATTCTACAATGTCCTTATATTAGTCATCTTCTATGTGAATAGAAAACAACTATGCATCTGGTATACTATCTTCCAAATTACTCGGTTCCTAGCCTCACTCAATTCTAGAGAGATGGGAAGGTCCTAAATTCAATCTTCCTGGCTTGACAATGATTTCAAAATCATACTCCTGAAAGAGTAAGAGCCATCTACATATTCTTCCCCCTAAAACTGGTTGATTGACCAAGTATTTCAAAGTTGATTGGTCAGTAAACATACAAAAATGTGAACCTAGCAAATAGTGTCTGAATTTCTGCAATGCGTACACCATAGCTAAGCCTTCTCTTTCTTTCGTGGTATAGTTGTTTTTTGCTGAAGATATCTTTCTACTTGAGAATGCGATGGGGTGATCAATGCCTACCTATCCTGGTTGAGCTAAGGCAATAGCAAGTGCTATAGCTGAATCCTCTACATGTACATGAAATGGTTTATTCCAGTCAAGAAAGACTAGAATTGGTGTTGTAACCATTTTATCTTTTAATGTATCCAATCTTTTTTTACAATCCTTAGTCCAATTGTACTTCGCTTATTTCTTTAATAATTTCTCCATAGGTGCAGTGATATGCGCCTATCCTTTGATGAACTTCCTATAGTAGCCTGTGTGTCTTAATGTAGTGTGTAGCTATTTCATTGAGTTAGGCACTGGTAGGTTCACTATAACTGCGATCTTCGCTGGAAAAACCATCATTCCTTGTTTACATACAATGTGTCCCAATAGAATTCCATACGGAACACAGAAGATGATTTTATTTAGATTCAAGGAAATCTGATGGTGTCTACAATTTGCTAACATCATTCTTAAGTTCGCATAATGGTTCTTTAGTAAACCAAATACTGTCCAGCCATCAAAATAGACTTCTAAGAACTTATGAATATACTCCTTAAATGCAGCTACAACAACTCTTGAAATGATAGCAGGTGCATTTTTCAGACCAAAAGGCATAATTGTGTACTGAAATGATCCCCATTCAGTGGAAAACCTTGTCTTGTGTCTGTCTTCTGTAGCAATTCTGATCTAATGATATCCATAAAATCCATCAGTGAATGAGTATGTTTCATTTCCTCCAACATTATCGAGCACTTCATTTGTAAATGGAGTCAAAAATGGATCATGCAGCAAGGCATCATTTAACTATTTAAGGTCCACACAGATTATGATCTCGCCTTTAGCTTTCTTGTCTTCAATAACCACAAGACTTACCCAATCTCACTCTTCTACTAGTTCAATCATTCCTACATCAAGCATCTTATCAATTTTTTCCTTTACTCTTTCTTTATATCTGGGATTGAGTCTATAAGGCCTTTGCTTAATAGGCTTCGAATCTAGATTGAGAGGTATCTTCATACCTCCCAAGTCTCCTAAAATTCCTTTCATCTCAGAAAACTTGGTAGGGAATAAATCTTGATATTCGCGCAGTAGGTCTGCAATCTATCCTATTGTTTCTTCATCCTAGTAATCCCCAATAGAAGCAAACTTTGGTTCATTCTCAGTACCAATGTTGATCTTTTTTGTCTTCGCAGGACTACTTAGTTCTGGAATTTCTAAATCAGGCCCCTCAACATTGCGTTCTCCTTTTGAATGAGGTATGTTTACATTGCGATGATCTTCATATTCACCTTCATCTAATGCGAAGTTATAACATTCAAGAGCATGCTTAAACTTTATAGCCCACTCTATTTGTTCATATATTGATAACAGTGTATCATCAAATACCTTATTTTTAATGATCTGCAAAGCCTCATGGACACTTGGACAATCATCTTCAAAACTAAAAGTTGCTTTGAATTTCTTTGTTATGCTGGACCATTTTATCGTTCCTCTACGAAGTTCTATGTCTATGTACCAGTTCTTTGGTATCTGATCCAATGTGTGCACAAACATATGAACCCATTATGATTGTGGTATGTGTGTCCATGCATTCGAGCAAAGTCCTAAATGATCTCTAGGATTAGGTTGTCCATTATATTTTACTTGTACAATCTCAGTTTTCTCTACAGATCTGATCTCCATCATGTGCCTACATTCTTCCCATGTGTTCAGGTTATGTTTATGCGTATCCCACCATCTAGAAGGTGTATCCGGCAGTGCTATATCCAAAGTTGCTAACTTATGTTCATCTGAAACTGATATAAGATATTCTTGAATAAATGCGTGGATATTAACCAACCCATCATAAGTAGGAATTGAACTTACCTCTGTTCCAATCCAGCGTAGTGACTTTTTTATCTACACACATCATCTTGTTGATACTTCGTGGATTCTGCTCTGCCAATTCTATAGTCCTGTGTGTAGTTCTGATGTGCAAGAACTGTCACATATCCAACTTAATGTTCCGTCATTTGTAGGGTTGATGTAATATTCTTGATTTATTGTCATCTTGTAGATATTATCGAGATCTTAAGTTCTACATTCTTCATATCATATGTTTCTTCTTCAAATTGATAATCATGAGGTTATCAATTTCCCAATCTATTCCTAGTAATGCAGGATATGGATTGCTATCATATATGATCTCAATAACTTCGAATTCTACTTTACTTTGCATTCCATCAATGTCAACAAGGACATTTGATAATCTCCCAAAAGGTAGAACCTTTTGCTGATTCACTAGTCTCAATTGTATAGGTGACAAGGATAACTTTGGATTTCCCATCTGTTCCCATGTTTTCTTTGTCAATAAATTCACATCTGAGCCTAAGTCGAGAATGATCTGTTCCATTTCAAAATCTCCAATCTACGCACTTAATCTCTTTTCAATCCCGGTCCTTCTATGGATTTTGATACGATGAACTGCGCTATGATCTACATTATTTAATATATTATGTTGCTCGCAATGTCCTAATAGGTTTTGTAATTCTCCAAAGGTATTTTCATGTCTTAATAGCTTCATACACCTCTATAGGAATTGTTTAACAGGACTAGTCTGTTCTGGTGAAGCTCGCAATCCATCATACAAAGTTGGCATATCAATCACAGGTGGTGTTTCAGTTCGCAATGGGATTCTTATAGTCATAGATTCTATTAAGTTCTATAAAACTTTTCTTACTTCCATGAAGACTTCTTTTTCTTTGTTAAGGTTGAAGGCAGGTATTTTTCCAACCACTTTTCTTATCCAATAATCTTCAATAGGATTTTGTATGTTTATGTGATCTTCAGAAGTCGAGGCTTCACTTCTTTGGTCATTTCCTGTCATGGCTCCACTTCGCGTCACAACATGAACGTTGCGATCTTTGTTTCATTTTTTAGCTGCAATCATTTGTATGTTCTGATTCTATCCTTTTGGTATTCTCTCTTGCATTTTTCCTTGCAAAATGGGACATGCTTAAATGACATGGTCAAATGACTTATCTAACAGTCTCTGGCTAAGTGTCCTAGTTTAGCGCAGTTATAACATACAATCTGACCTCTTCCTCTTCCTTGGCTAGTGTTTCACCTTTTCCTCTGTATCCTCCATGACCTATGTATGTGCCTTGATCATACTGTGCATTTTCGTTATTGTTCTGTGTTTCTCCTTGAACTCTGTAAAAATCATGTTTTCTTTCTATCATGAGGTCATAAACTCTGCAGTTGGTATCATCATGGCAAACTGACTTACAAAATGTGCAGTACAAATTCGTTGGTGTCTATACATATTTCTGAAGCAGCTAACAGTCTTCTAGGCGATGTCCTCTACATCGGCAAATATTACACCATGGTCCTTGCTGTTGATTCAATGGATTCGGTGCTCCACTAGTGACCTAATCTCAGAATGCAGGGCAGTGTTCTTTGGAATGTCCTTCCCCTTTACACTTATTACACCAAATATCTTATATGGTTTCTTTTCCTTTCTTCATGTCTTGTAGCTATAACGCCAAGTTTTATAGCTGTGTTTATATCTCTACCATGCATGTGCTAGTTTCTCCAATAGGCGAAGCTTCAAGTTTCATCGCAATCTCTAACGCCTCAGTTTGCGAAGCAACCTTCTGTTGCATCAATGGTAATCTAATAAGGGGAAACAATGCAGCTATAAACCATACTTGATTCTATTGCGGTTCTATTTCAAAGATAACTTGATCTAATAATGCTTTAAAATTTTGATCAAACTCTCATATAGTCTCATTAGGTTTTTGTTTGATTTCTTTTAACTTTGTAATGCATTGAGATTTCGATTTAGGCATCTTGAATTCTCTAATCAGCACAGTTCTTATCTCTGCTAATGTTCTGTTCTGTGCCACGGAATATTTCATGAACCATGTTAAAGCTCTATCTCTGAATGTACTAACTAGTTGAGCTTGTTTTATGGCATCATCCTGGACTTGCTTAACATTCCACACGGCTTCACAGAGAAACCAATGTTGCTATGGGTCTTCTAGACTAGTTCCTTTAAAAATGGGTAGCTTAATGTCGTCTATCATTCTTCTTCTAGGAGGTGTAGTGTTCTGGAACGATGGAGGTATTCCACTTTTTGGAAAATTCTGAGTATTTTCTTTTACAGTGTTACTACTACTAGTGTTCTGTGAACTAGCAATATTTTTCTCATCAAATAGAGGTTTCTGCGGAGTGATAGGATAATATCCAAGTTGTCTAGGCTCTGTTTCAGTATCAGACTCAACCTGATATGAGTTTCTATCACTTCCTAATTCTGTTTATAGGAATGTGCGAGGTTCGACTTCATGAGACCTCTTTCTAGTACTAACTTTATATCTTTTGCCACTTCTTAAAATACCAATATATTCGTCTGTGTCACTATCCATGTTACCGAACATTACAGACTCAACCCTAGGAATCTGATTGCATTCTTAAGACACCTTTTTTTGCTTGCAACATTTTAATGTATAAAATGAGGTTTTTCAAGTACTTACCTCCAAATCCTTTGATTAAATCTCTTTCTTCTGCATTGTAATACTTCACAGTGTCCACAACAAATTTTGTAATGTAGCTCTCTAGTAGGCTATCCAGCCAAAAGTCTATTGCTCTTGAAATTGGGTTATCAACCTCTTTAAACCTTTGAATCAACTCTGGAGTCCAAACTGTAGGTTCTCCACCTTGGAAACATTTTTTTTGTTCTACGATTCTTGATATCCACTCGTGTAGGTCATTAGCGAAGAATGCAAAGAAAACTTCGTGTAAGTTATAAAATAGATATTTCTGCAACCATTCTTCCGTAGACAAGCACGAATGTTTGTTATCCATCTTTGCAAACTCCTTTTCTGTCTGAATCACCCAGTTCTCTATCTCAGTTCTTTCGGGATTCCAATTATTAGAACACATCACTAGGTCAAGTGTGGCAACAGAACCATTTGTTGAGCCTCTAAATTTCCTTTGTCTAACTCGGGTTCTGCTAAGTTCCTTCTCATAGACCCAACAAACCCCTTTTCACCAGCCCTTTCAAAAACAACATGCGAACAAGTTGAGGTCTCACCCGAGGAAAATTTATGGGGGATTATAGAAGCAGGTTTTTGTAATCCAGTGATGCACGGATATGTAGGTGGCTTCCAGCGAAGTTTTCCTTACTTCGCATATACCTCAATTATAACAGTGCGAATATGTGACTGCACACTTCACAGTTCCAACAGTATAGACTCTGTTGAATTATGGTTATTCCTTAACCCTTAACTATGTAACTACGCATTTATCACATTCATTAACACTTTAACATTTTCAGACATGTGTGTTCACCACTTAGCATGTTATTCTCATCATCATACACATGAAAATACATATAGGAATAATCATACATCGACACAAAATAACTCATAGATCCAATCACACAACACATATATTTATGTGGTTCACCCCCTAGATAGGAGATACGTCCACATGAACTATTCTTTATATTAGAAGGAAGGGTTTAACAGTTCCAATCCACGCACACAATTGCAGACTCCTCTCTTACAATGGATCTATGCGGACACAGCTGCAGATTCTTTCTCTCTTAGATCTCTCTCTCATCCTAGATCTACTCTTTCTCTATCAAAATCCAACAATGAGATCTAACCTCTCTCTAGTAATATCTAAACCTTCCTTATACAAAATTTCCATTTCTATAGACTGTGCCCGAAAATCACATCTTTACAATAACTATGGGTCGAAACCCTATAGTACCCTTAAACCCAAAATGACATGGTTCTCCTATTGACCATGCTTTGTGTTTACTTCGCTGGAGCTCTTTTGTCCTTTCGCGCTACTTCTCCAGCTCTAACGCTTCTTCTCGCAGTCGCAGTTCTGACCGCGCATCTCTCACGCTGACATGGTGCGTCCTTTACACCATTCTGCCTCTTTACTCTTCACTTCTGTAGCTCACAGTCCGCCTCTTCATACATAACTTCTCCAACTACCTTGACAGTTCTTAGTACTTCGCTTTTACTAAGGGGACATGTCCTTTTCTGCTGACTTCACATTGCTCCACGCCCTACTCTTGGGAATTGCAGATCTGCTTCTCCCAGAATTGGTCAATGTTAGGCCTCGCCTAACTTGTACTTCTTCCATCAAAACTACTGCATTTGGGCCTCGCCCAACACTAAATCAACCATGGACATACACAATCCACCATGCTCAAAATGGTGAACCATAGTAAAACATGGTCAAATATTCTAAACCATAGTTAACCATGATCAACCATATTAAATCATATCAACCATATTTTGTTAAATTTAAACTATAGTAAAAAACCATCAATGATATTTAATCATAGTCAACCATGATCAACCAAATAAACCATGGTCAAATATAGTCAACTAAAGACAAACATATTCAAGAAAAATGGACCAAACCCAAGCACAGAAAACCATGATCAATAATAGTCAACCATGGTTGAGCGAAGCCAATTATAGTCAACCATAGTCACACATAATCAACAATGGTCAAACATAAGTCAACCATATTCAAATATAAACAACCCTATTGAAATATCATAGATATTATGATTTAATATTCATATTTTAATTCACAAATCTAGTAATAATCCCCATGCATACTAACTATTAACTAGCACATGTACATTATTAAAGGTGGTTGATATATGCTAATCAACCCCATTTTTCACCTATTTTAACTAATCAGATTAATTGACGTATATCAACCACCTTTAATAATGTGGTTTTTATAGTATATATTTTATTAAATCTTTAACTAGTTTAAATAATTGTATCAACATTAAAGTTTGAGACCAAATAACTCAATCAAATGAAAAATTAAGAAATTTGGTCCATTTCTTACTATCGAAACGATACAAAATTGGTATTGTTTCTCAACTTTGGAAATTTTTTATGATGCAAAGGAGAAGGAAAATAATGATCTCAAAGAAGCTTCTAATCCCCATGACATGCCAAATTCGAACGAGGAAGTATAAGTCTCTTCTTATTTTGATCAAGCTTCTTCCTCATGTTTTGAAATGCAATGTAAATGTTTGTTGTTGGTAGGACAGTTTCTTCGCATATATACCTGCATGTATTATAGAAGTAATAGAATCAAGGATGAATGTATCTTTTATGTAAATTGTAATCTCTTGCATATATTAGAAATCTACTTCTATTATCTTCATACAAGAGGAAGCTAGAATGTAATTACATTTCATTTGGTTAGGCCATGACCTTTTTCGGATAATACAAACCGTAACTATTTTGTGAAAAAAACGTGAAACTGGGATTGTTTCTCGATAAGTGATCTTTTGTTTCTTAAATAGTTACATGTATTTCATATATTGATGTTGGTCGATAGTGATGGTCACCAAGGATTGATATTGTTGTTGAGAAAAAGGATTTGTTATATGTGAAGGCCTTTGATCAACGTCGTTTAGTGAGAGGTAGACATAGGTAGTTTCTAGGAATAAAGCAACATGATGATGATAGAGTTGAAAGAAATCATTTCCCTAACAACTTTCCCAACCATTCTCTTGTCCGTCTGCAAGGATAATGGTTAGTCTTGTGGGAGTCGTGAATAAGTATAGGAGCATAATCATCTCAAGGGAAGCATTCCCAAAGAATTCACCCAAATTGTGGACCATATGTCATGCAACGAGCCATAAGGAAGAATACTTGGAACACTTATAGAGTTGACCTTTCTCACTTCTTCAAACCTATCAAATAATAACTTATTAGGGAATATTCCACATGGAAAAAATAATGGGACACATTTGTGGTTTCTTCATTATGGGAGATCTTGAGTTGTACATGAATCCACTTCATAGAAACTATGGTGCAACAAGAATCGGATGAAGGTGATGTTATTGAAAGTTGGAATGGGATTGGGATGCAAAATTGTGTTTGGAATTGAGATTGTAGGATTAACATTCATAAAGGGATTGGGGTAAAATTATGTGGGTTTTTTTAATTACTCTATGAATGGTTAAATAATATCACAAAAATAGGTTCATGGGTGAGTTCATGAAGTCAGTGGACCTTTTAGATGTAACTAGATTTCTAGAAAACTACTCATATTTCTTGCCATAAACTTTTCATTTCTCAACCATTTCATAAAAATATATATATGTTGCACTACTAGTGTCACATACCCCAATTTTGTAAAAATTATGTAATTATTTCATTATATTCCTGAGACATTATGTTAAATTTAATGCTAAGCAGGAATTGATGACTCAACAGAGTCACTAGAAATGGAATGTAATTCTGAATATTTTATTATTAATAAATAAATTATGGAGACAACAACATGGGAGAGCTGTTAAATAGAGGTTACTGGTCAAACAGGTGGATGGAACTAGGTGGAAAGGCAAAAGACAAGTGGCAGCATCCTCAAACACTTCCTAAGTTGCAGGTGGCAACTTCCCTATATTTTGGGGTCATGATTCCCCAAGAAAGTGGAATCTGAGCAGGTGGCTCATTAATGACAGTTAACCCAACAAAGACCTAGGCAATCTTTTAAATAGTACTCAATGAACTGAGCTGGGGGTTCGAATTGTTCAGGAGGGAGAATACATTCAGGTGAATGCTATTCAGGAGTCCCATTGAGGAAGAGGGAAATACAGTAAGGAAGTTGTTTGAGAGGTATGCTGCAGTAACTTGGTTCCAGTATAGCTGTTTGGGCTGAGTGAATTATTCTGCTGCACCTAGTTCCATCCAAGGAGACCAGAGCAAGCTCGGGGGTCCTGAGAAGTGTTGTTTGGGCACTCTCCAGGAGTTGGTAGGGAGGAACAGCCTCCCATTGCTGTTGTTGTCCACAGAAACAGGTTCTGTTATTTATTTCTTTCTGTTTGTTAAGTCTGAATAAATGTATGATGAGTTAATTCTATATGTATAAAAAGTAATTAGTTAGTAAAATAGTATATCAGAACAACAGTAGTTAGATTTAGTATAGTTGTTGTGTTTTCAACATATTTTCTTATATATATAATTATTATCTTACTAATGAAGTCTTTTAATGCATACTATACAATCGTAATATTGCCAGCAATGGTTTATTATTGTAAATTATAAACCTAGTTTAATTCATTTAGTTTAATAGATAGGTAGGGTTTTTAGTATAAGTAAATATTCTCTGGAACTACAACTTGTTTAAACCATCACAGGAACAGAAATAAATATAACCATTTAAAACTACAGTAATGATATTATTATAGATAGTATTGCAGAAGAAGTTGTAGCTAAAATTAGAATAGCTTTATAGAAATTTAAAATCCAAACCCTAGTCAACAAATATACAATCATTATCTGTTACACAAAAGAATGTGCCAAACTTCAATAGGAAATTTACTTAGTATTGTTTGAGCATACGAAAGGAACCCTATTTGACTCAACAACGACCTAAAACAACAGTACAGTAATATCTTTCACCTGATGAACTCCTTCGACAGAGTCAAAATCTTAACAACTGAACATGCAACTACACAAAAACATGACCATGGTGATCGATTCAAACCATACCACTCCAGTTTTTAACAATCAGAATCTATTAGCAGAGAAAAACCTAGTTATTAAGACCACAAAAAAACGAAACAGACAGAATAGTTTTCCGGCTCATTATCGAGCTTCATTATCATTATAAAATCTCCCACTTGTTTCTCAAACTACCAACAGGAGAAAATCGTAACTACAGAATTCAACATATAACTAAAATCACTACTGTACTTTCGGATTAAATCCTATTATGCCAGACGTTACAGGTATTTAAACATTGAAAAGTATTACAACGACTCACCCACAGCCGTAGCTCATTTTCACTACATAATAGAATGTAAAACATAGAATCTATACATGTATGTATTAAAACAACCAAAGGAGCAAGAATACAATTTCACAAGTTATAATATCCAAACCTGGGTGAGAACCCCAAATAATTTAAGAGTTTAACAATCAAACTTAGGTACGTAAACCCTACAGGATTTTATCAATAACGCTGAGAAGCAAGACCTTGCCTTCACCTACAGCCGCGTCACCATTTCACTCAGTAAGTATTTTTAGAAAACTTAAACTTTCCTACCACTGTACCTAGCATCAAATTAAAGGAAAACGCAGACATTATACAAGCCATCTTACAGACAACACTTTATATTAAGATATATTTTCAAAACCCTGGGAGTTAACCCATAAATCTTTTGAAGAAGTATCGTAACAAAACCTAAACACCTTAGGATGTAACATCACCTACAGAATAGGCTCATAAGCCTGGTTCTCTTCAAAATTTACAATACATATCTTCTATATAAAAACCTAAGTACCGAAAGGAGGTTAAAATAGTTAGAACATCGATAGAAGCCGTAGTATTCAAATACATCACAGAGTTGTTCTATCCAAAACCAAACCCTAACCACTCAACAACTAGCAAGGAGGAAAAACCATGGTGAAACCAGGCTTACCCGGTATTAGCCAAGCGCCGAGGGTTGTGTCTTTCACACCTTCACGATTTTTCCAGCACCTGCAACAACAGTGTAGTATCAGCTACAAACTTTGATTTTGTTAAACTTTTTTCTTTAAAACTGAAAAACGATGGAATGTCTATTGCTTACCAGCGAACTCGAATGGGGTTCCAAACTTAGCAATTATCCCGTCAACCACGAGCAGAGACGAATGAGCAACTGACAGGAGCAAAAGATTCATTCTATGATGGAAGCCGTGACAAAAACAAGTTGAACGATAGCCTTATGCCAGGGCCAAGCCAGTAAAGGAAGTCAAGGGATAAACCCTATGCATTTTTCAGGACACTCATAGATGTCAACAACCATTGATAAAGACTTCCAAACGATAAAACACAAGCAAAGGAACTGTAACAACCTGGAAGCTGTATCAACAGCGCCACAACAAAACTCAGACCTGGAGACTTGGCAGAGAGACCCGAGCCCGAAGGCAAAGGAAAATGACGATGTAGGGTTAGGTCCATTGTTTTATATCACTAAACACTTGGCTCTTGATTAACCACGTAGCATTTTAATATTTCCATGCAGTGCGTCGACACTCCATAGTTCCACGAGGACATCCCAATTATTGTTAATCAATTAAAAACATAGTAGGGATATCCAATTATGGTAATGAACCATAGTTCAAACTTGCCAAAATTTTCCATGCTAACACATGCTTTCGATTTTTGTATTGGAGAACAATAACACTTGAACCTACAATCATTACAATCATGCTAATGACAATAAAGTTCAAAATCTCAATTATATTCTTATCATTGTTGCTAAATAAAAACCCATAATATATGTAGATAAAGTTATTGTATGATTCTTCATAATGGATAATTCCCATATCATTCTTATAATAAGCAAACCTTAGAATGATGTCCTTAATACCTTGTATTATATTCAATAAGAACTTGCTTGGTCATTAGCATTCGAGACTAAGACTTGGAGTCTGTTTCAAAACGTAGAGCATATGATAAATTATTATAAAAATTGCCAAGAAGGTAGTTTTCAAGTAAATCAAATGATAATTGCAAAACCGATCACTAGATTTTATACCCTAGCCTAATGTGAAAGAACAAGAGATACTATATCTCTATCATTTTTCTAAGTTGTTGTAGAAATGTAGGGCATAAATAAATGACAATTCTATATTGAGATAGCATTGCACAGATGATTAAGACTTGTCATTTCTTCATGATGGAACTTAAACTGGTGGAAATCAAGTTATGCAACTCATAATAATTGGCTTAAGAAAGAACAGACCTGTGTTATCCTTAGTACACAATGAATTCAATCAAATATGATAATGAAGGACTATTTCCATAAGTGCTTATAGTTTGTGTTCAAGTATCATTTATGGAAACAAAAAGTAGATTCCAACAAGGCAAGTCCTTAAATTTAAACAATAGAAGACAGGTTCCGACAGATAAATTTTGCAATTTGCTAATGATAAGAAAAGTACAAACATAGTGTCATTTTTGTTTAAACTCCCAATCCTTCGTTCTTAAAGTAAAAATCAAAACATAACTTGAAGTTGAACTTGGCATAAATGCAGGAAGAGTTCTACCTTTAGAAACTTGTTAAACCTGGTTAGCATGCATAGACTTTTACTGAAGGATTTGGTACATCTAATTGATTATCGTACTTTAAAAATTTAAATGTAGCGACCACACATTACCTATACATCTGTAAGAGAAAGACCAAGTGATGCATTAGCTCGGAAGCTAAGTAATCCCAGTCTGCTATGGCAATTCCCCCTTGTGGTTGAAAAAAAAAAAAAAAAAAAAAACAAAAAAAAAAAACAAAACAATCAGCAACAGTAAAGAAACTCATAACAAAATCTAAGTATAATAACAAATCATTTAGACACATTTATGATCACTTTAACTAATCAAACAGATTAAGGAATGCATTTATAAATATTATATGCTAATTTAAAAATTTTAAATTTTTCGGAAATTTTGGGTTTTGACATGTGGTATGAGAGCATGGTTCAAATACTAGGCCTTGATGTGACTCAACTAGTTTCCACAGAACAAAGACCATGAAAAGAAAAAATTTATATATATATATAATGTACTAACTTGTATTTTTGTTTCATAGAAACAAAGTAGAAAATTTCCTTTTTCTGAATCTAACAGGCAGGTATGGAAAAGCTAGGAGAATATGCTGAGGAAGAATCTCCAAACACTGAGACAAGACAGATGTCTAGAGAACCTGTGATGGAGGAGGTAATTGCTCATTCCTCAAAACTGATGCAGACTATAAAGGGGTTAAAGACTGAGATAGAAACAGTCAAGAAGGATAATGAAAGGATTCTGAAAACTCAAGAGCAGTTAAACCAACTTTTAATAGAAAAATTTCAGACTGAAGGAAGAAGCAAAAGAGCTGAAACTGAAGAAGCTAGCTAGCAAAAAGGGTCTAAAAGGATGAAACTAGCTAAATCTGACAGCAGTTCATCATCTGAAGGAAGAAGGGAACAACAAAGCTATCACACTACTAGTGACAGTAGTGAGGCTGAGTTGTATAACAAAAAGAAGAATTTCAGGCCTTATGAAGAGATTTTTGGGGAGTTCAAGAAAATAAAACCCCCAACTTTCAATGGAGAATCTGAAACAGGAGAAGAGGCAGAATCCTGGTTAACTGGGATGCGAAAATATTTCCAGATATACAACTATTCAAATCAGCTGAAGGCAAGAATGGCCATCTATAATCTTTCTGGAAAAGCGGATATATGGTGGCAAGACTTGAAAAGGGTCAAGGAGATCAGAGAAAAAGAAGTCAATTGGAGTACCTTTAAAAGGTACTTCAAAAAGAAATTTATGTCTGAACAGTACTATGAAGAGAGGGCCAAGGAATTTTATGAATTAAAGCTAGGATCTATGACTATGAAAGACTTAAACAGTAAGTTCTTAAGTTTGTTAAGATACGTGCCGTATTTTGTTGAAGAGAAACCTAAAGTACAGCGGTTTCTCAGCTGGTTACCGTATCATATAAAGGACAGAATCGAATATGATAACCCCAAAACTCTGGAAGAAGCTATGCGTAAGGCTAATTTCTGTTTTGAACAGAATAAAAAGAAAGAAGGAATAGCCAACTGGAAGGCTAAAAAGAACAGTAATCAGCTGGAGTACAGGAAAAAGGAGTTTATACCCCAAAAAAATTTCAAGAATAACAAGAACGGAAACCATTTTAATGGTAAAAGCTTCTAGGGAAACAAAAATGGAGCTGCTAATCATTCCAACAACTTCAAGGGCAGCAAGGAGGTTTCTAACAATCATGGAAATTACACTAAGAATTTTGAACGAAAGGAGCCTGTTAAGTGCTGGGAGTGCAATGGCCCACACTATGCATCAGTTTGCCCAAATCAAAAGAAACCAAACAGCAATATTCATACTATACAAGATGAAATGACTGTTGGAGACTTTGCAGGAACCATGCCCCAAATTAATGCAGCATTGGAGAACTGTCAAGAGGACTATCAAACTTCCATGGTGGAAGTAGGAGGTATGGTTAACAAAACCCCTGTAACTATTTTAATAGATCCAAGTGCTAGCCTTAGTTATATTTCACCGCATATAGTAGAAAAATGTAATCTGACTGTTGAAAGGTTTGATAACTCTTGGTCAGTACAACTAGCCACTGGGGAAAAAAGGAAGGTGAACTGTTATGTTAAAGAATGTACTCTAGATATGAATGATTTTCAAACTACTGTTAAATTAAATATTCTGCCACTTGGCTCGTATGACATACTTATTGGTATGGACTCATTAGAACAGCATAAGGTAGTTTTAAACTGTTTTGATAAAACTTTTACGTGTGTAAACAATAATGAACAGCCTGTAACTGTTAGGGGTATTCCTAGGAAAACAGTAATCAGGCAGATTTCTGCTTTACAACTTAAAAGGGAAGTCAGAAAAGGGTGCAAAGCCTATGTTGTAACTATCACAGACGAGGCAGATAAGTCTGAAATCAGCAAGATAACAGTAGAGGATATCCCTATAGTAAACGAATTTATTGATGTTTTTTCGGAGGAAATTCCAGGATTACCTCCCAAGAGGGAACTGGATTTCACAATTGAGCTGGTACCAGGTGCTGTACCCAGTTCAAAAGCTCAGTATCGTAGGAATATTTTGGAGCTTAACGAATTAAAAACACAGTTAAAGGAGTTAATATATAAGAATTACATTCGACCCAGTGTGTCCCCTTGGGGAGCACCAGTAATCTTCGTTAAAAAGAAGGACGGAACTATGCGACTTTGCATAGATTACCGTCAACTAAACAAAATGACAATTAAAAATAGATATCCGTTGCCTCGCATATATGATCTGTTTGATCAGCTACGTGGAGCTATGGTGTTCTCGAAGATAGACCTGAGATCTGGCTATCATCAGGTGAGGATTAAAGAAGAGGACATATTCAAAACAGCTTTCAGAACGAGGTATGGACATTACGAATTTGTCGTAATGCCATTTGGGCTTACTAACGCCCCAGCTGTCTTTATGTGTCTAATGAATAACATAATGCATAAATACTTGGACAAATTTGTTGTCGTATTCATCGATGATATTTTAATCTATTCTAAAAATGAAGAGGAACATAAAGAACATTTACGGATAGTCTTACAAGAATTGCGAGAACAGCAGCTCTTTGCGAAGTTCAGTAAGTGTGATTTCTTCAAGGATGAAATCCAGTACTTAGGTCACGTAGTGACTAAGGAAGGGATTTCAGTTGATCCTGAAAAGATTTGGGCAATTGAAGAGTGGCCAGTACCAAAAGACGTAACAGATGTTAGGTCCTTCATGGGAATTACCGGTTATTACCGGAGATTCATTGAAGGATTTTCAAAAATAGCCAACCCTATCACTTCCTTGCAAAAGAAAGGCAAGAAGTTTGATTGGAACTTGAAGTGTGAAGAAAGCTTTAAGAAATTAAAGACTTTATTAACAACTGTGCCTATTCTAAGAATAGCGGATCCTAATAAGGATTTCGTGGTTTGCACCGACGCTTGTAATGACGGTCTAGGCGGAGTGTTGACTCAGGATGGGCATGTCATTTCCTATGAGTCCAGGAAGCTGAAGATTCATGAAAAGAATTATGCCACTTATGACTTAGAACTAGCTGTTGTTATTCATGCCTTAAAGATGTGGCGACACCACTTAATAGGCAGAAAGTTTACCTTAATGACTGATAATAAGGGTCTAAAATACCTTTTAGATCAGCCTAACTTAAATGCAAGACAAGCAAGATGGTTGGCCTTCTTAAGTGAGTACGATTTCAAAATTCAGCACATAAAAGGAAAGGAAAATAAGGTGGTTGATGCTTTGAGCAGAAATGCAAGGCTGAATTTTATATCAGCTAGCAGGACTTATACCTATGATTTAAATGAACAGCTGACTGAAGTGATAAAATTAGATGAAATTTATCAAAAATTTCAAGTTACAGCTAAAGAAGAACCTACAGAAAGTTTGATAAAGGGTTATAGTCTAAATAAAGATGGATTTTTATTGCTTAAAGACAGGCTGTATGTTCCAAATGTACCTGAAGTTAAACTGTTAATTCTAGACGAAGTTCATAAAACCCCTTACTCAGGGCATCCAGGCTACCAGAAGACTGTCACCATGTTGAGAAAAGATTATTTTTTGGCTTAATATGAAATCTGAAACAGCTGAGTATATAGCTAGATGTTTGGACTGTCAACAAGTAAAAACAGAACATCAACATCCAACAGGTATGTTACAGCCTTTGCCTATTCCTAGTTGGCAATGGGAAATAATCAGCTTAGATTTCATTACCGATTTACCCAGAAATCAAAATCAGAATGATTCAATTATGGTGGTAGTAGATAAATTGAGTAAATCAGCACACTTTATTCCTATTAAAACCACTTACAAGGATGCAAATATAGTTGATATATTTCTGAAATAGATTTTTAGGTTACATGGGGTCCCAAAAGTTATTATTTCAGACAGGGATCCTAAATTCACAGGAAATTTCTGGAAATATTTGTTTAAAGGATTAAACACAACGTTGAATTTCAACACTTCCTTCCATCCTCAGACGGACGGACAGACTGAAAGAGTTAATCAAATATTGGAAGATCTGCTAAGAATGTATGCTAAGGATCAACCAGGTAAGTGGGAGGATTATTTACATTTAGCAGAATTTGCATACAATAACAGCTATCAATCGTCAGCTAAGTTCAGTCCTTTTGAAATTCTGTATGGGCGTAAATGTAACACTCCTATCTCTTGGAATAATCCAGTAGACAGATTAGTGTTAGGTCCTGAATTATTAAAAGAAATGGAACAGATTGTGAAACAAGTGCAGGTAAATTTGAAGATTGCCCAGGATCGGAAAAAGAGTCAAGCATATTTGAAAAGAACTCCTAAAGAGTTCTAGGTGGGTGAACATGTGTTCATAAAGGTAAGACCAAAGAAGAGCTCCCTAAGATTGGGGAGTTGTGCAAAATTAGCACCACGTTACTATGGTCCGTTTGAAATTTTATCTATAATTGGTCAAGTTGCTTATCAACTAGCATTACCACCTAATTTAAAAGTGCATAATGTTTTTCATATTTCTGTTCTGAAAAAGTAAGTTCATGATGCTCCTCATGTCATTGATTGGAACGTTGTATAGTGTTAGATTTTCAGAATTTACTTCAAGCTGATCTAGGATCTTAACTGAGAGAACAACATGTACAGCATATCTACAGCATATCAATCATGGAGACAATAATGCAAGCACACAAGAGACACAAAGATTTACTTGGGGAAAACCATAAAGGTGAAAAACCCCAATAACTTCCTCAGAGATAGATAGAGCAATGATACAACCAACCAAGAGAGATAGCCATAACCTAGCAGCAGATCCTCCTCCTCCATAAGTGCGCCACTCCTCCTTGAGTGCATGTGTGAGAAGTGAGTGAGTAAATAGAGTGCCTCCCGCACTCTATTTATACTTGACTTGACTTGCCCTTTTACCTAACTCATGTAGGCTCGAACTTAACCACATAACATAATGCTGACTGGGCCGACCCCCAATAGGGTGGTCTAATAACCCTTAGACCCACATGGCCGACCCCCAATAGGGTGGTCTAATAACCCTTCGACCCACATGACTTATACAGGGCCGACCCCAACAAGGTGGTCTAATAACCCATCAAGTATAAGTTACGACACTTACAATATAAATGACGACACTTCCTTATAGAGGAATAATACCATCTCTATAGGAATACAATATACATATATGTGAAATACATTCCGAAGTTACATATACATCAAAACTCCCTCTTAACTAGGAAGGTATTTCTCAGCACAGTTCTTCTAGCACAAGTCATCTTCTCTGGATCATCGTCACTGGATAATCATCATCGATTCATCATCATCGTCACTGCTGCTGCTATCTCAATCAATCTCTGAATCTACTCGTCATAGGAAGTTCTACAGAGCCAGTCCTTTTTCATACTGGATGTAGGCCCACCACCTGCAGGTCTTCATCATCACTGGCCATACTGTGGAATCCTCAGGACTTATTACGTGCGTCACAATACCTCGAAAGAGCATCCCAGGCTGTTACGAGCACACAGCTCTACCTATAGGATCTCCCAGGGCAACGAATTACATGTGACCTCACCACAAAACCTCGCAAGAGCATCCCAGGATGTTACGAGCACACAGCTCTACCTATAGGATCTCCCAGGGCAACGAATTACATGTGGTCATGGAAAAACCTCGCAAGAGCATCCCAGGACTAATTACGGGCACACAGCCCAACCTATCGGATCTCCCAGGGAAACGAATTACATGCCATAGGACAAAACCTCGCAAGAGCATCTGCCAGATATCCCAGGGCGCTATTATATTCCATAGGAAAAACCTCGAAAGACTATCTGCAGATCTCCCAGGGCAACGAATTACATGTCCTCCCAGAGCAAAACCTCGAAAGAGCATTTGCCAGATGTCCCAGGGCACCGAATTACATGCCATAGGCAAAACCTTGAAAGACCATCTGCAAATATCCCAGGGCAACGAATTACATGCTCATCTGCACAACCTGATCCACGGCCACAGAGTATCAACCTGATACTCACCATACATCATCCTGATGTATACATGATCATCCTGATCATCATCACTGCAACGTCCTGCTGCATGTCATCTGGAGCAACATCCTGAAGCTCGTCATCTATGATCATCCTGATCATCTCTGCAACATCCTGCTACATGTCATCTGGAGCAACATCCTGAAGCTCGTCATCTATGATCATCCTGATCATCACTGCAACATCCTGCTGCATGTCATCTGGAGCAACATCCTGAAGCTCGTCATCTATGATCATCCTGATCATCACTGCAACATCCTGCTGCATGATCCACCTGATCATCAATGCATCTACCTGATGCATACCAAGTATCTACTTGATACATATCATCATACATGATCCTCCTGATCATCAATGTATCCACCTGATACAAATACATGATACGTATCATCATACATGATCCTCCTGATCATCAATGTATCACCTGATACAAATACATGATACATATCATCATACATGATCCTCCTGATCACCAATGCATCTACCTGATGCATACCAAGTATCTACCTGATACATATCATCATACATGATCCTCCTGATCATCAATGTATCCACCTGATACAAATACAAATACATGATACATATCACCATACATGATCCACCTGATCATACAATGTATCCACCTGATACATATACAGATACGTGGTCCAAGCATCCAACATGATGCATATACAAAATACGTACACATGATCCAACTGATCATATCCAGCATCCAACATGATGCATACATACATAAATGATCCAACTGATCATATCCAGCATCCAACATGATGCATACATACATAGATGATCTAACTGATCATACCAAGCAGAAACCAGAACATCATCCTGATGCTCATCATCCTGATGCTCACCATCCAGCGCTTACATCCACAGCCATGTGAAGGATCCTCCTTCCAACATGCTTGGAATGGCTTCAGCAAATGTGTCCATCACTTCTTCCTTGAAGTGTCCTCGATCTGAAGAATGCCAAGCCTCTCTCTGATGTACTCGAACTTCACTCTGGCTAGTGGCTTCGTCAGCACATCTGCAATCTGCTCGTCCGTCGCAACATACAGGAGCTTCACAGCTCCTCTCTGCACCATATCCCTGATATAGTGATATTTGATCTCTATGTGTTTCGACCTGTCATGAAACATTGGGTTCTCGGACAGCTTCACACAACTCTGGTTATCACAGAAGATACCAGTGTCCTCCAACGGGAGATCAAATAACTCAGACAGTAGCTTCCGTAGCCATACTGCCTCGCAACTAGCTGAGCAGGTTGCAACATACTCTGCCTCAGCTGTACTCAGTGCCACGCAGGACTTCTTCCTACTAAACCATGAGATCACACCTGATCCCATACTGAAGCAGCACCCAGATGTGCTCTTCCTATCTGCAGCACTGCCAGCCCAATCTGAATCAACATAACCCTGTAGGTTAAACTTTTGATTCGCCTCATACCTGAGCCCATAATCCACTGTACCCTTCAGGTACCTCAGAACATGCTTTACAGCAACCAGGTGAACACTCCTCGGATCCGTCAGGAACTGGCTCAATGTGTTCACAGCAAAGCAAATGTCTGGTCTCGTGTTTGTCAGGTACATCAAGGACCCAATCATCTGACGATACAAAGAGACATCAACTGGCTCAGATGAAGCATCACATAGAAGCTTCAGATTCGATGCCATAGGTGTGGCCATATCCTTGCAGTCCATCATCCCGAACCTCTTCAGGATCTCTACTACATACTTCCCTTGTCCAAGGAAGATTCCATATGCACTCTGCCACACCTCCATGCCAAAAACAAATAGCGCATCATCCCCAAGTTCTTCATCTCGAACTTGGAAGAAAGCTTCCGCTGCGTGTCGGAAATCAATCTATCTTTACCTGTAACAAACAGGTTATCTGCATACAAAAAGTAGTATCACTGGATTGCCTTCTTCAACCTTGTAGAAAAGGTTGGAATCTGCTTTATTCTTGGTAACGCCCAAACTGGATAGAAAGCTGTCTATCCTACCATACCAAGTTCTGCACACATATATGACTACACCATGCTGTCTTGAGATCCATCTGGTGCATCTTCTATTTCATCACTTTTGTATTTCTCAATGCTGCCATCTGCAACATGCTTGATCTGATAGTTCCTTTTGGAAGTCATAACAAACTTCCCTTCACATCTTGGGATTACATCCCAAACATCATTCTTCATGATCGATGGATCATGGCATTCCATTTCTTCATCCCAGATCCTGGGAACTTCAATATCTTCAATAAATAAATTTGTTGTTGAACAAATGTTGTAGTTCTTCTTTTGTAGGAGATGGCATACGATCTTTCCTACACAACAAGTTAAATTGCATGATTAGAAAACATCTCATAGTTTTCAGAACAAATTCTTACACATAAATAATTATGTCATACAATCATGCAATTATCTTAGCCAATGCTTCAATACAACATTTATCCATATCCCGTAACTTTCTAGATGCCTTCCAATCTCTACCAGAACATTGTTAAGAGTGTGCACAACTCCCAACATGTCAGCAAAGAGGTTTCATTCTAGATAAGTAGTAATGGAATGTTGTACAGTGCCATAGGCTACTTACCCATGCATATTAGTAGTATACTGTTCATTAATGTAATTATTCTAATATGCACAATACATATTCTAAGTCTAAGACCATGAGCATATACATCATTGAACAATTTTATTTAAACAAACAAATATGTAAGAAATGATAATTAAAATAGTTATCTTTGTTTGTTCATTGGGTGGACTCCCTCTGAGTCTTCGCTTCCTTGCAGGAGCTGCTGGAGTCCTAATCTGAAGTAGCTTCTTCTACACCTTTCTGTTGTGGAATGTAGAGAGATGGACAACTCCCTCTGAATATCTGCATCCTTGCATAAACCACTAGAGTGAACTCCCTCTTGATCTTTGCTTCCTGGATTACCTGTTCTTGAGCTCATATTCATCCTTGGTCCCTATGCATGCTTATTAGTATCATGAATGTGTTATCCTTGTGATCTCATATAAAATCATACATTCATTAGTATACTATTAAAACACAATAATCTCAAGCATGTATAGTCATGATCATTTCAAACAGAAATAATAAGTATTAGCATTCAAGGTTTATGTAGGATTCTCATAAGAAGCATAACATGTTTAAACCTATAATTACTCAAACCTATGACTCTTCAGGTTAGTTGAATCATCAATCAAGATAAGAGATATAAAATGCATAAAACCTGTGATTATTCAAACCTATACCATCATGATTCTTCTGGTTAGTCATATCATCAATTATGGTAAGAAACATAATATGCATACAATCATGATTATTCAAACCTGTGAGTTCATGAATAATCATTATCAACAACAGTATAAGATCCTAACACAAGCTAAGATTCTATCTTGATATAGGAAAAACATACCTGGATTAGCATGCTAGCTATTTATGTCTAACATACTCACATGATGTCTTCTTGTTCTTCTTCAATGACTTGTGCTAGCAACCTGTATATCTCATAGGTTAACTATTACAAAACCAAGTTATACATACCTCGTAAATGGATCTTCTATGAGATCCATGACAATGGATGAATCTTTGTCCTCATGTTATCATGATCATATGTTCTTGGACCAGAACATGATTTGTCTTTCTTGGTGTACCTTTCATGTTAGTAGACAACATAAACCTCATACAACACCATAATGCATTAGTACAATCATAAGTGTCAACACCCTAACCAATGAATATCTTCTATCATGCATTCATAATTTTGTTAAGGTGATACGACAAATCTAAAATCAAAATTGTACTAACCGTAATAACATGAAGACATACCATAAACTTAATCATGGAAAATATCGAAACATACCTCGATGAGTCATACCTGTTGAGATCGCTTGTAATCTTCTTATGTAAGGCCTTAGCCTCATCTCCCTCTGAAACAGGAACTTCTTTACTCATGCAGATGATCAATCCATCTTCTTCTAGGATTAACCCAATCCACTTGATTTGCAAGAACTGGACCTGGAGCTAGATATGGGTTTGTCAGAGAAACCCCAAAAATTCAAACTTTGAATTTCAAACTTTCGAAAGGATAGAAATATGCACCTTGATGAGCTGATCAAACTGGTATATTCAGAATTTGAAAACTGCAATGTTTCACTCCTCAATTTTGCCTTTGAAACTTCCGGATTCACTGGACGTGACCCTGAACTGGGGTTTGATGAAGCCCATTCTTTTTCCCCATCAAAATGTTTGATCCAAATCTCTAAGCTTCTATTTTTCTGAGGAGCTTCCAGCCGTGGTCACAGATTTCAAAAATTCCCATTTTTACAGAAGCCCTAATTTTCCACTTTTCTGATCAAAGTCCCGAACTAGGGTCTAATCAAGCCCGGCCTTCTGCCCAACCAAAAATTCTGATCTTGGTCTCTAAATTTCTATTTTGATGAGTAGCATCCAGCCGTGGTCTCCGTTTACAAAAATTCCAACTTTCTCCAAAGCCCTAAATTCCGGAAGCCATGAATGAAGGTATCAAAAAATAATTCTGTTTTGACAGAAATATGTACCTGATTGTTTCTGGTGTAAATCCGAATTTTTTGATCCACAGGGTGTGAAAAAGTTTCCTGAGATAGCCTGACTTGTTATCTTTCCATCCTGACAGGTCTGACCTCAATTGGATTCTCTGAGAGAGAGTTATGCCAAATGTCGCAACGTGACCTGTTTTGGGATAAAACAGGAGAGCAAACTTGTACGGCGTGCCACGTGTCACTGTTTTAACTTCGGCCTCTGAAAAAGTTTTCTGAGATATCTCGGCCTGTTACCTTTCCATCCTGATAGGTCTGACCTCAATTGGACTCTCTGAGAGAGAGTTATGCCAAATGTCGCAACGTGACCTGTTTATGGGATAATACAGGAGAGAGAACTTGTACGGCGTGCCACGTGTCACTGGTTCAACTTCGGCCTCTGAAAAATTTTTCTGAGATATTACAAACTGTGTACTACCTGTCACTTTTTACGAAATTTCATTTGGAGCTTCCTAGCCCAAGATATGACCTTTTTCCCAAGGTCACCTGATTTTGACTCAGATCTGGAAGAGGCAGAAACCCTATATTGTACAGATCATAAATCACAAAGTACAACGAATTAGAGGTTTTCCTTTGGACACAAGATACCTGGAGATCTTAGCTTTGGCCTGTAACAGTTTCAGATCTGAAAACTTCGCCAAAACGTATTTATAGCGAAAGTGCTACGATGACTGGTTTTTGCTATATCAAGCCCTAGCATCGTAAGTGCAACAAGTGTCATACATGCCATATCATGCCTTCTTTCAACCTGGCTCTGATACCATGTTAGATTTTCAGAATTTACTTCAATCTGATCTAGGATCTTAACTGAGAGAACAACATGTACAGCATATCTACAGCATATCAATCATGGAGACAATAATGCAAGCACACAAGAGACACAAAGATTTACTTGGGGAAAACCATAAAGGTGAAAAACCCCAATAACTTCCTCAGAGATAGATAGAGCAATGATACAACCAACCAAGAGAGATAGCCATAACCTAGCAGCAGATCCTCCTCCTCCATAAGTGCGCCACTCCTCCTTGAGTGCATGTGTGAGAAGTGAGTGAGTAAATAGAGTGCCTCCCGCACTCTATTTATACTTGACTTGACTTGCCCTTTTACCTAACTCATGTAGGCTCGAACTTAACCACATAACATAATGCTGACTGGGCAGACCCCCAATAGGGTGGTCTAATAACCCTTAGACCCACATGGCCAACCCCCAATAGGGTGGTCTAATAACCCTTCGACCCACATGACTTATACAGGGCCGACCCCAACAAGGTGGTCTAATAACCCATCAAGTATAAGTTACGACACTTACAATATAAATGACGACACTTCCTTATAGAGGAATAATACCATCTCTATAGGAATACAATATACATATATGTGAAATACATTCCGAAGTTACATATACATCAACATATAGGTAGAACCAGAAGGGGAAGTTCTGGTGGAACCAGATTGTATCCTCGGGAGGAGGGAAATTACTCTACGGAACCGCACAATTGGACAGCTGAAGGTGCAATGGAAGCACCTTAGTTCTGAAGAAGCTACCTGGGAACTGGAAAGTAAGATGCGGGAAGCATACCCAAATCTGTTCCAGAAGGTAGCTGAGGATGAGGAATAAGTAACATCGAGGACGATGTTACATTTTAAGGGGGTGTGTATGTCACATACCCCAATTTTGTAAAAATTATGTAATTATTTCATTATATTCCTGAGACATTATGTTAAATTTAATGCTAAGTAGGAATTGATGACTCAGCAGAGTCACTAGAAATGGAATGTAATTCTGAATATTTTATTATTAATAAATAAATTATGGAGACAACAGCATGGGAGAGCTGTTAAAAAGAGTTTACTGGTCAAACTGGTGGATGGAACTAGGTGGAAAGGCAAAAGACAAGTGGCAGCATCCTCAAACACTTCCTAAGTTGCAGGTGGCAACTTCCCTATATTTTGGGGTCATGATTCCCCAAGAAAGTGGAATCTGAGCAGGTGGCTCATTAATGACAGTTAATCCAACAAAGACCTAGGCAATCTTTTAAATAGTACTCAATGAACTGAGTTGGGGGTTCGAATTGTTCAGGAGGGAGAATACATTCAGGTGAATGCTATTCAGGAGTCCCATTGAGGAAGAGGGAAATACAGTAAGGAAGTTGTTCGAGAGGTATGATGCAGTAACTTTGTTCCAGTATAGTTGTTTGGGCTGAGTGAATTATTCTGTTGCACCTAGTTCTAGACAGGGAGACCAGAGCAAGCTCGGGGGTCCTGAGAAGTGTTGTCTGGGCACTCTCCAGGAGTTGGTAGGGAGGAACAACCTCCCATTGCTGTTGTTTTCCACAGAAACAGGTTTTTTTATTTATTTCTTTCTGTTTGTTAAGTCTGAATAAATGTATGATGAGTTAATTCTATATGTCTGAAAAGTAATTAGTTAGTAAAATAGTATATCAGAACAACAGTAGTTAGATTTAGTATAGTTGTTGTGTTTTCAGCATATTTTCTTATATATATCATTATTATCTTACTAATGAAGTCTTTTAATGCATACTATACAATCGTAATATTGTCAGCAATGGTTTATTATTGTAAATTCTAAACCTAGTTTAATTCATTTAGTTTAATAGATAGGTAGGGTTTTTAGTATAAGTAAATATTCTCTAGAACTACAACTTGTTTAAACCATCACAGGAACAGAAATAAATATAACCATTTAAAACTACAGTAATGATATTATTATAGATAGTATTGCAGAAAAAGTTGTAGCTAAAATTAGAATAGCTTTATAGAAATTTAAAATCCAAACCCTAGTCAACAAATATACAATCATTATCTGTCACACACAAGAATGTGCCAAACTTCAATAGGAAATTTACTTAGTATTGTTTGAACATACGAAAGGAACCCTATTTGACTCAACAACGACTTAAAACAACAGTACAGTAATATCTTTCACCTGATGAACTCCTTCGACAGAGTCAAAATCTTAACAACTGAACATGCAACTACACAAAAACACGACCATGGTGATCGATTCAAACCATACCACTCCAGTTTTTAACAATCAGAATCTATTAGCAGAGAAAAACCTAGTTATTAAATCCACAACAAAACGAAACAGACAGAACAGTTTTCTGGCTCATTATCGAGCTTCATTATCATTATAAAATCTCCCACTTGTTTCTCAAACTACCAACAGGAGAAAATCGTAACTACAAAATTCAGCATATAACTAAAATCACTACTGTACTTTCAGATTAAATCCTATTATGCCAGACGTTACAGGTATTTAAACATTCAAAAGTATTACAACGACTCACCCACAGTCGTAGCTCATTTTCACTACATAATAGAAAGTAAAACATAGAATCTATCCATGTATGTATTAAAACAACCAAAAGAGCAAGAATACAATTTCACAAGTTATAATATCCAAACCTGGGTGAGAACCCCAAATAATTTAAGAGTCTAACAATAAAACTTAGGTATGTAAACCCTACAAGATTTTATCAATAACGCTGAGAAGCAAGACCTTGCCTTCACCTACAGCCGCGTCACCATTTCACTCAGTAAGTATTTTTAGAAAACTTAAACTTTCCTACCACTGTACCTAGCATCAATTTAAAGGAAAACGCAGACATTATACAAGCCATCTTACAGACAACTCTTTATATTATGATATATTTTCAAAACCCTGGGAGTTAACCCATAAATCTTTTGAAGAAGTATCGTAACAAAACCTAAACACCCGAGGCCGTAACATCACCTACAGAACAGGCTCATAAGCCTGGTTCTCTTCAAAATTTGCAATACATATCTTCTATATAAAAACCTAAGTACCGAAAGGAGGTTAAAATAGTTACAACATCAACAGAAGTCGTAGTATTCAAATACATCACACAGTTGTTCTATCCAAAACAAAACCCTAACCACTCAACAACCAGCAAGGAGGAAAAGCCATGGTGAAACCAACCTTACCCGGTATTAGCCAAGCGCCGAGGGTTGTGTCTTTCACACCTTCACGATTTTTCCAGCACCTGCAACAACAGTGTAGTATCAGCTACAGACTTTGATTTTGTTAAACTCTTTTCTTTAAAACTGAAAAATGATAGAATGTCTATTGCTTACCAGCAAACTCGAATGGGGTTCCAAACTTAGCAATTATCCCGTCAACCACGAGCAGAGACGAATGAGCAACTGACAGGAGCAAAAGATTCATTCTATGATGGAAGCCGTGACAAAAACAAGTTGAACGATACCCTTATGCTAGGGCCAAGCCAGTAAAGGAAGTCAAGGGATAAACCCTAGGCATTTTTCAACACACTCATAGATGTCAACAACCATTGATAAAGACTTCCAAACGATAAAACACAAGCAAAGGAACTGTAACAACCTGGAAGCTGTATCAACAGCGCCACAACAAAACTCAGACCTGGAGACTTGGCAGAGAGACCCGAGCCCGAAGGCGAAGGAAAATGACGATGTAGGGTTAGGTCCATTGTTTTATATCACTAAACACTTGGCTCTTGATTAACCACGTAGCAGTTTAATATTTCCATGCAGTGCGTCGACACTCCATAGTTCCACGAGGACATCCCAATTATTGTTAATCAATTAAAAACATAGTAGGGATATCCAATTATGGTAATGAACCATAGTTCAAACTTGCCAAAATTTTCCATGCTAACACATGCTTTCGATTTTTGTATTGGAGAACAATAACACTTGGACCTACAATCATTACAATCATGCTAATGACAATAAAGTTCAAAATATCGATTATATTCTTATCATTGTTGCTAAATAAAAACCCATAATATATGTAGATAAAGTTATTGTATGATTCTTCATAGTGGATAATTCCCATATCATTCTTATAATAAGCAAACCTTAGAATGATGTCCTTAATACCTTGTATTATATTCAATAAGAACTTGCTTGGTCATTAGCATTCGAGACTAAGACTTGGAGTCCGTTTCAAAACATAGAGCATATGATAAATTATTATAAAAATTACCAAGAAGGTAGTTATCAAGTGAATCAAATGCTAATTGCAAAAACGATCACTAGATTTTATACCCTAGCCTAATGTGAAAGAACAAGAGATACTATATCTCTATAATTTTTCTAAGTTGTTGTAGAAATGTAGGGCATAAATAAATGACAATTCTATATTGAGATAGCATTGCACAGATGATTAAGACTTGTCATTTCTTCATGATGGAACTTAAACTGGTGGAAATCAAGTTATGCAACTCATAATAATTGGCTTAAGAAAGAACAGACCTGTGTTATCCTTAGTACACAACGAATTCAATCAAATATGATAATGAAGGACTATTTCCATAAGTGCTTATAGTTTGTGTTCAAGTATCATTTATGGAAACAAAAAGTAGATTCCAACAAGGCAAGTCCTTAAATTTAAACAATAGAAGACAGGTTCCGACAGATAAATTTTGCAATTTGCTAATGATAAGAAAAGTACAAACATAGTGTCATTTTTGTTTAAACTCCCAATCCTTCGTTCTTAAAGTAAAAATCAAAACATAACCTGAAGTTGAACTTGGCATAAATGCAGGAAGAGTTCTACCTTTAGAAACTTGTTAAACATGGTTAGCATGCATAGACTTTTACTGAAGGATTTGGTACATCTAATTGATTATCGTACTTTAAAGATTTAAATGTAGCGACCACACAGTACCTGTACATCTGTAAGAGAAAGACCAAGTGATGCATTAGCTCGGAAGCTAAGTAAGCCCAGTCTGCTATGGCAATTCCCCCTCGTGGTTGAAAAAAAAAAAAAAAAAAAATCAGCAACAGTAAAGAAACTCATAACAAAATCTAAGTATAATAACAGATCATTTAGACACATTTATGATCACTTTAACTAATCAAACAGATTAAGGAATGCATTTAAAAATATTATATGCTAATTTAAAAATTTTAAATTTTTCAAAAATTTTGGGTTTTGACAACTAGACACTCACTTCTACATGTTATACAAAATAAAATCCTCCATCATTACATTAATAACTTCAACATATGCACCCACACTTGGTGTACTAATTTCAAGGTCTGGTCTTAGATAATTAAAAGCAATATTTAAAAATGTTAATTTTATTTTGGAAAAATAACACCGCACTAGTACCATTTGTTACCTACATTTTTACCAATTTTTGTATGTTGATTCCATTAGTTAGGCATTGAAAGGTTGCACCAACATAAACATACACCTTATGATTTGCCAAAAAAATAAAATGTCAATCTTAGAAAAAATAAAGATTAATTTTGTAGGTATCTCAAAATATACATGCAAGTTGAAGGATGTCCATTTTTAAGTTATGTTGCATCTAACGTGTAAAAAGAGACCATCATTAGCTTGCACTCACCAAATGTTTGTAGGATAAAATTTATAGTTTTGAATCTTAAAAAGACATACAATCTTTATATATCTATTTTTATGATATTATAAAACCTTTTTATAACACACACACACACATAGAGTCTACATTATCACTGATTAAGATAGTCATTGTTTTTGGGTCTCAATGTATGCAAAACCTAAATACTCTATTTTTCATATTGTTCTTAATCCCCGTTCAATTACCTATTAATTGCTTATATTTTTAATAACATAATTATTTTGATATACATTTAATGTACATATTTTAATTTTTTTTCAAGTCATCACAAGATACGGTGATTTAGGAATGCTTTTCTTAAAAAAATTTGAGCATAGAAATAAAGTGCAAAAAAAACCAAGTAGTTCCTTACATTTTTAAAGGTTTGATAGACCAAAGTTCATAGTAATAATAATAATCAACATCATTATCTAATTGAAAATCACAACCCTCTCTAAATTTACCATTAGCCGGTAATCCAAGCCAGAAGATGTCTCAATGAAATTGAACTCGGGTGGATGGAATGAAATCCATCTAACCCAACCAACAGACCATCGTTTCCTTGACATTAATATTATATATACATATATATGAGAGAATGAAATACTTCAAATTCAATAATGTCATTGTAGGTGCATCAAGATTGTATAAAGTACAAGTTGGTTGGTAGTGGGTGCATCAAGAACCATATCTACATGACGGTATCCCTACAACCTCGTTGGTTGTTGGTGCATAAAGAACCATATCTGCATGACTGTGATAATGTTATCCGTAGATATTTTATTAAACTTCTGTATCCACCAAATGACTAAAGTTAAATTATCACTATGTGAATGCGTAGGTCATTTAAATTTCTTTTATAAATTATCAAAGGTACACATATCTACCCTTGGCCCTCATCGGAAATCGATAGCCTTTAGAGAATAAATGGCAATTAATGGACATTTTTTCAATATGGATGAAGCTCAAAGTAAATAGTATTTAATAAATGTTAATAAACAAACATTTTAACAATATGGATGAAATAGTAAAGTAGATAGTGTTTATTTTGCATGTATTTTGGTTATTTTGATAGCATAATTAATTAATCAGATTGTTATATATATAAATGTTAACAAGTGTTGCATGGCAGCGCAATCCCTGCCGACTTAGGATTGAAGTTGTTTAATTGATGGATGGTTGGATGGTGGCAGGTCTACTTGAAAGTGCTTTAATGATAGATGGTTGGATGGTTGGTAGTTGCAGGATGACACTGCTACTGTTACACCTGAATTCAATTTTCTTTTACACTTATATTCCAATATTGTATAAGTGTTAAAAGGTTTTGAAATTTTAATTGGTAAATGGACTCAATTTTAATTTGCTTTAAGAAGAGCGTGGAGCTTGGCACTTAGCAGAGATGGATTTGTGATAGGAAAAAATAAGCTAAAAAGAAAGCCTTTAGTTGAAATGCATATAGTAAGAGTGTCTTGCTTGTTGATATTATCACTACTCGACAAGCAATTTAAATACCAAAAAAAATTGTTAGAATGAGCCTAACAAAAACAAATACATTGACCGCGACTCCAATTGAGTACATGAGGGTTCCCCCTGTTTGACCGGTAACTCTGACGATCAATAATTGTTATTTGGTTCCAAAAAATTCTAGAAAGGTATGAATAAAATTCGGTTTCTCAATCTTACCAGAATATTGTACTACGGACATGCTAATGAATTGGTCCATACCCACTTGTTTGTCTCCTTTTATTTGAAATAAGCACTATTTCTAATTAAAAAAAAATATTATATTTCTGCCTTATTAACCTAATTATTAGTATGAGACCGCTAAATAAAAAACTACCTGCTTGGCGCATTTGAAAGAATAGCCTTAAGAGGAGCCCGCCCAGGAGCCTTTTGAGAATAGCCTAAATAAAGAGGCAACTTGTTAGAGCATTTGTGAAAGTAAAACATTTACCATGTGATCCGTGACCATTCGTGAAAGTCAGTGAAGGACTTTGACAAAGGATTTGAACTCCTTCAGAGCATGCATTTTAATCAAAATACCACACAATGTGTTAATGGTCAACTGCAACCTAAAGGAGAGCCAAAATTTCACCACAGTTTATCTATGTAACACGGCTAGATTGCGGAGGGATACGGCTAGATTACGGAGGGATATTATTAAAATTTGGTTTTAAATGTAAAATAGAATAGAAGAGACGAATCTTGCTTTAAAAAGGTTTGGATTGAAATTAAAAGGCATTGTATAAGCGTCTAGTCTTGGCATTAAATACTAATTCAACGGACCCATGCAATTTGGCACCTTGAGCATGCATGCTGACCACATGTTTTTAATTTTGTTACAACCGACATGCAGTCCTCCAGTCTGGTTTCCTTCTCCATTTAAAACAACATAATCTAACGAGATAAACTGATAATCAACTCTCTGATAATTACAAGTACGGCATGGCAGTTGGGGAAATTGAATAATCCTTTGGAAGCTACAAGAATAAGTAATATTTAGATGGAAACTGGTTGGACATTGAAATTCTGATGTACTGTCATTCAATTCGGGGTCTTGCAGATAGCGTTGTCTCCACAAGTGCCATGAATTTGACAATGCTCTTGTATTGCTTCGAACACTAGTTCCCAAGAAGAAGATGAGTGCCCCTTCCAACTGTAAATTATGAGATTTCCATCTTGGTCTAAGGTTAATCTTCTTAAGGGACTGGGTGGATCCCCACTATGTGATTAATCTTCTTAATTTGGTGCTAGCTTTTACTTTATGAAGTGAAGGGATGCTACTACTTTGCCATTAGTCTAATTATGGATTGTTTTAGCATTTTGAACAGAATTGGTATTGTTTTAGTCTTATTATGGGTTGTTTTATGCATTCATTCCCCGTTAGTGCTCATTCCTTGTCCAAGGGAAAGGGTATTTTCTCATTATTCATCCACGGTATCGCTCAAAGATAAAGTAAGGTTCGAAGTGTCTGTCTTGTTTCACGAGTTTAATCGGATAGATCCCCCTAAAGGGTAAGGCTTGAAGTGTTTGTCCTGTTAAATGGTGTTAATAGGATAGAACCTCAAGGGTGTTCAAAACAAAGGAGGCAGGTAATTAATGGAATGCATGCGATAATGGGGTATGCAGTAATAAGCCAGTAATGGGTAATGCATATGTAATATTCCTCGGCATTTAAAAAGGTAAAGTGTAAAGAGTATCTTCTCTTTCCAACGCCATTTCCATTGCTATTTCAATTTCTTTGGCAACTTATTTTTTGCTTACCTCTGCAACCAAGAGGTTTTGCACAAATTTTCAAAAGCCTATTCATTGGCACAATATTCTAATAAACACAACAAGCCTTTGTTCAGTGAGGCATTGATAGGATTTTTTAAAGAAGTCCAGTTTGCTCGTATTTTTATGTATTGGGATTTTGGTTAAATGACAGCATATGTTGCCATGGAAGAGACTACATAAACTCTACAAACGCTTGGTGGTCCCTAGCAGGAACATCTACATATACAGGTAGGACTAAACCATTGCTCATTAGAAGATATTGCAGCTTGGGATTATGGATAGCTTGATTTTTATTTTGTTGGTTTTGCAGTTTGAATGTACAGATATAAATTAAATTTATGAAATGAATTTGGGAAGTACTATAATAGAATGTATAGATATAAATTAAATTTATGAAATGAATTTGTGAAGTACTATAACATCTGTAAAAACAAAGAATAGAACATCTATAAAAACATAGAAGAACGTAGGTCTATAAAAATAGAAGATCCCTCAAGCATTATTCTCATTTTATTTATATCAAATAAGTAACAATTAATATATGGATGCATCGAGAGCTTTGAGTGATGCTCATGGAATTTTTATTTCATGACCAGAAATTAGGATTCATAACTGACATACCTGTTTGTCTTTAGCACCATAAGTAGTTCCTGTTGCAAGCTCATGTCGTGAAGGTGCACTATATGCTCCAATTGGACGATGTCCTTATGGAAAAGAGGCAATTAGTTGCGTGCATGGCTCCATTGTCTCAACATTCTGGACCAACCTGTGAAATCTTTCATTAAGGCTCTTGCCACCAGCAACATCATTGTAATTGAAATTTGGAATGAAGAAGCAAAGCGAGGATGAAAGGAGAGGCAATGAAGCCGTGGCATTGAACGGTGAAATGGTAGCGATGGCGATGAACGAGGAAGGGCGGTGTAGAAAATGGTGGAAACCTTGAAAGTTGTCCTACACCTTACACATAAGCACTAACATTAAATGATACATTAATTAACCACCCTTGTTCCCAAAATCTATGACAATAACGGTTCAAAGTTTGAGCCAATAGCATTCTAGTTAAATAATATGGAATGAAATAATTATTGGATAAATTTATCAACAATGTCAAAGAGTATACGATATATGCACAAATATGCAAAGTCAAAGATAAACTAATAGGAAGTCAAATCGGATCGAACACAATAGTTACCCTGGCCTTCGGCAGGGACTAATAAACGGACATTCTAACAATATAGATGATATAGTAAAGTAGTTAGTGTTTATCACTATAATGTTGCATGCATTTTGGTTATTTTTATAGTATAATTAATTAATCAAATTGTTATATATATTAATGGATATTTTTTCAATATGGATGAAGCACAAAGTCAATAATACTTTAAAAAAAGTCAATAAATGGACATTTTAAACAATATGGATGCAATAGTAAAGTCGATAGTATTTATTACTATATTTTTATATGTATTTTGGTTTATAGCATAATTTATTAATCATATATATATATATATATATATATATATATATATATATATATATAAAATCATTTGAGCTAACTTCGGGAGATAAAATTATGAGTAGTAGTAGTAGATAGAATAATAATTTTATATGTAGGTTGATTTTTTAAACATGTATGATTATATATTCTGGGACCCTACCATAATCGGTCTGATAGATTCTTCTCCACATTGAGAACAATATCCACCAAATTTCATCTCATAGGTACTGCACTCACTGGTCACATAACCAATGTCTATTGACCACTTACCACTAAAGAAAAAATCCAATTCCTCCATTCGATGCAGGGGGATGGAGACTTAATAAACAACCAGTCATGGATAGTAGGGGCTTACTTTAACATGATTACCTCCCTTCTAGTAAAAAATATGGTCTAAAAAGACTAGACAATGCTAGTCTTTCCTTCAAATAAATTATTCAAGAGCTCCAACTAGTTGCCATTAAACCTCACAATGGCATACACACTTAGAACAATAGACTTCGAGGCTCTTAGCAAATATCCTCATGCTTGGATCACTTTCTACTCTTGTAAAAACTTATCACATGTGGATTAATTATTTAGGTTACCATTCTTCCCTATACTGGCTTAGATCATTAGCCAATTTTCCTTGACATAGAACTGGACGATAGGCCAAGAAATCACCCTTTTTTATTTGAAAATTTAAAAATAGATCAACATGAATTTCTCAACAATATGATTAGATCATGAGCTAAGGAAATGGAAATGAATGGTTCAAAAATGTATCGACTTTAGCAATGCTTAAAGAATATAAAGATCAAACTCAAAACCTAGAACATGGAGATCTTTGACAACATCTTTGTTGCTAATCAATCCCTAGAGTTGTAATTGGAGCAAATCCAACAAAAAGTCATCCTAGAAAGGGGTATTGAAGTGACTGACAATGAGGAATGATAGATATAGGATCAACTAGAGCTCAAGGATAATTAGGAGGAAACCTCGTGGAAACAAAAATCAAGAATTTGATGGCTCAATGAGGGAGAGAAGAACTCAAAATTCTTCCATAACTCAATGATTCAACAAATGGATCATAATCGAGTCACCACCCTTAAAGATGAAAAAGGAAATACCCTCTCCAAGCATGCATATATGGAAATAAAATTAATAATATTCTATAGCACCCTCCTAGTGGAACCACAAGGAAGAGGAAATTGACAAAATAATCAAGAACATCTGTAATCGGATGACTACAGAACAATATGAAAGCTTACTTAGAGAAATCATCCAAGAAGAAGCATATCAAACGACCGTGGAGATGAACTCAGGGAATTCTCTTAGGCCTTATGGCTTAACAATTGACTTCTATCATGCTTATTAGTCCATCATAAATAAGAATGTATGGGAGGTGGTAGATAAATTGTGGAGAAAACTAAATGTTTTGCCAACATTAAGTTCTTCATTACTCAAGCTCATCCTCAAGGAATAAAGGGAATCTATGCTAAGTAAGTTTCTCCAATTTCACTTTGAAATATAATTCATAAGATCACCACTAAGGTAATAACAAATATATTGGAATCATTGCTTTCATTCCTCATCTCGGAGGAACAATTTAGTTATGTGGAAGGGAGACAAATCTTGGACAAGATCATTTTAGCTCACGAAACCATACATTACTTAAAGACCACCAATAAAGATGGAATGATGATAAAATTGTACATTTCAAAGGCCTTTAATAAACTAAGCCAAAGATACATGTTTTGTGTGCTACGAGATTTTCGATTCCTAGAACAATGGACCAATTTGGTTTTGGATCTCATAGCCACAACCTTCTTTTCAATCTTCATTAATGGATCACCCTCCAAATTGTTTCATCCCTCTAGGGGCATTAGATAAGTATACCCACTATTTCCACTCCTCTTTATTCTCATGGAAGAAGGCCCGGGGAGATCCATCAAATCAGTTGTAGTAGAAATCAAGATTAAAGGCATTAATATCCATGGCAACGACCTAAATTTTTCACATCTCTTGTTCATGGACAATACCATGCTAATAGGAGCTCCCACGGTCAAAGAAGAAAAATATTTATAGATGATCCTAAAGGACTTCATAAAATCGTTAGGCACCTCCATCTATCAAGGTAAATCCGAAATCTTCTTATTTAATATTCCTTTGCATACTCAATTTCAAATTTCAAGAATTTTGGGTTTCTAGAGGAGCTCTCTTCCTTCCAAATATCCAAGGGCCCCACTCATTGACATTTCTTTCAGAAATCAATCCTGGGAGACCTTTCTCTCGAGAATGGACAAAAATATCCCAAGTTATACTTTTAGATCTCTAAGCATCACATGAAGACTAGTCCCTCTAAATTCTAGTATGCATAGTATGCCCACCTATCTCTTATCCGTATTACCAGCATTGAACAAATCATCAAGGCCTCTAGATATCTTTAGTGATATTTATTATGGGGGGACCCAAAAAAAAACACAAATGGGCCCTTCTAACTTAGCATGTTGTTTGTCAACCATGTCTGGGGATCAGAGACTTAGGGGTAACATTTGAATCCCTTGGTGTGAAAACTTGTTGGAGATGGATCCAAAACATATCAGCTCTATGGAGTAAAGTGAGGAAACTTGGTGGAGATGGATCCAAAACATATTCGCTCTATGGAGTAAAGTGAGGAGAAAAAAATATGTGTTGGATTTGTAGTAATAATAATTGATAAGGTTTGACAAAATATGAAATGGGTCTATCATATGGAACATTGCTTGGCAAAATAGGAAACTCATATAGAATCACAATTTTTGAGAAAATAGAAATGGTCACTCCCCCTTATTTTGGGAAGATGCATGGTAGTAGAGAATCAAGTTGATTGATAAACCACACAACCAACTCTTCAAAGAACATCTCCAAGCGGTTAGTCGGATATACATGTACCAATGCTGGAAAAAGAACTGTCAGCCAGGAATTGTAGGTAATGGGAATAAAGGGATCTACAGTCTAACCCTATGAATAAATTCAACTAGGAAGGGTTCTTGCAGGAGTTTTAAACCATGAAGATTCAAATACGTGAAGGTGTAGACAACATTCAATGGGATCACAAGGGGGGTGGAAGGTTTTCCCTCAAGGAAGCTTGTTCGGTTCTCACCAACATAGAAGATTAGGATGGAAAGGAAATATGGTGAAAGATCTAGAAGAAAAACCTAAGGACTAAAGTTTCAACTTTCCTCTTCTTGATAGCCATAGACAAAGCTCTAACATGGGACCATATCATGCACAAAGGCTTTGAATATCCCTCTCGATGTTATTTATTTCATATTATGAGAACAAAAACATTAGAACATATTTTGAATCAATGTTAATTCGTCTTAGATCATTGGTATAGGGGAGTGATCATCTTCAAACAATAATTTCAGTGATGAGAAAGTATAAAAGAAACCATTTCCCTATGGAGGAAAGTTTATTTTTCCAACAATATTCTCAATAGGACATGGCAATTATTCCCAAGATTCATATTATGGGAAATCTAGAAATAGAGGAACCAAAGGTCTTCAAGGATGAGGCTTGGAGAAACGATAAGGCATGTTGTAACATACAAAACAATATGAAAGAAACTCTTCAATATCCTCCCTAGGATGGAGAATACTAGAAGTACTTAGAGGTAGAGTGAATCATTACAAAGGATTGGGTCTATACTCATTGGAAATAATCCCACAACCTATCAATCTTAAACCCCAAACTACCCCCCCCATTCCAATCTCCAACCCAAGATGATTTCATTAACCTGAACTTCAATGGAGCTTCGAAAGGAAACCCAAGCCCGAATGGGTTTGAGGGAGACTTTCACAACTCAAAAGGTGGCATGATTTGTACCTATGTTGGTTGTCTAGGAAGATATATTAACAACAAAATTGAGCTAAAACATGCTCTTGCTTATGGACTATTAATTATGGTGTAGGAAAACTATTCAAAATTAGTTGTTGAAGGAGACTCAGTACAAATCATGATCTCCTTACTTCGAAGACTTTAGAATATTACCATGCTCAACAAGCTTTCCCATAGTTGGAGGGTAGTGGTAAAACATAAATGGATAAGATCGATTCTCAACAGAACAAATGTTATTATCCCCTTGCAAATCCGTATATTTACCAATAAGGTGGATGATATACTAACAAACAAATGGTTCGTTAGGACCAATGTAGATCTCAAATCCTCCTAAGGTAACTTGCCTCTTTCCTCACTAAAGAGTGATTGTCTAGATATAGCTATGAATGGTCTTCATACTCCATGACGGGTGGAAGATGGGTGATGGGATGCTACCATGGGCCTTAATCATGATGCTCCAAGCACTCAAACACCTATCACGCTTGGTTAGACAAAAGGACATGGGGAAGGAGTCCCCACCCATGCAAATATGCCTCTGTCTGTATGGAAGTATGATTGTGAGACAAGGAACCAAGGAGGAAAGAACTAGGCAGAGGAATTGGTGGTTAACGCAAATTTGGTTCGTCATTATGAGACTCCCTGCTTGCATGTGATAATCATGGCACTATACTATGAAGGACCTAGGATAAGGATTATAAGTGGAATGAGAATCTTCAGCAACTTATTCATAACCAAAACTCTATTATTTCCTTTTTTGGCCATCGTAAGAATCCTTTTTCTTGTTCTTCATTTTCCTTATTTTTCTATCCCTTCAAAAGCTAGCCACTATAATCTATGGTTTACTAAAAACAAAATTGCAACTCTCGTTTGGAGAGACGCCCTGTATTGGGATTTCAATTATGTATCCCCCTTGGTTACTCCTTGCATCTAAATCAAAACATAGTTTGGAATTTCCGTAGTTTCACGATGGTAAAAGGGAAATATTCAAGGAGGGGGTGAAGAAAATTGGGCCAAACACATATACTAAGGGTCATATAGGATACCAAGGATGCTAGAGAAATATTCGATAGAGTGGTCTCAACCCTGACCTAGTGAACTAGTGATAAATTGGATACATGGGTGGAGCATGCAAGGGATAGAAGTGGGATAGAAGAGGTTCAAGTTGAATCCAGTTAGATAACAGGGGATGTATACAGTTCACAAAGAAGGGATATCAAATTCATGAAGACTATCACCCTCTATTGGTAGATGAATATATTAAGCAAAGCCATTATGGATCATGTAGTAGACCAGCATGATATTCATATTCTGATTGTGGAGACCAAGATGCATCTTAATAGGGTCGATGCCACTCTCAAATTAATTTCCAAATACCAAGTTGAGCTATGAGATAATATCAATGGTCTTGCTAAAGACACCACATGCAAGGTTTTCAAGGAGCGAGTTGTTGTGGCACAAGCCAATATTGCACTAATGCATCATGAGGTGCCCACTATTATTATATCAAATGATTCCCAATTCCAAACATATGTTGATTTATTTCTTTTTTTTTAGATTATCACAACTGTTCTGTATAGTTCAAGAATCTACAAGCTCTTTCAGTAAAATTGCCAATATATCTTTTATCCTTAGATATCTAGACAATTGTTTGTAACACCCCGATTTTGACCCTATTGCATTAAAAATGTAAATGATGCAATATTGTTATAAAATCGTGGTGAGGAGCTCAAGGCCAAGGCCCCACCATCGATTTAGTGTTAAAATTGATGCATATGGTTTGCTTGCTAGCTAGACACAATAGAAATCATAAATATCATGTAAATATGCATTTTAATAAAAATACCCACAACTAGTTATGCAATGCAACAAGAGTATGGGGACATGATTTTTACAAGGAATTGGGAGGGAAATATTCAAACCATTGATCCAATAAATCCCAGACAAGTGTCAATGAGAGAACCCATGAACCCTCAACTACCCATGTTGACTTTTGTACCCAATCATTTATTTCTCCCAAGAGTTGGTTGAAATAGTTATTATTTGGGGAAACAGGAGGTATGGTTGTCCCATTTTCATGTATGGGAAAGCCACCATTTTGGAAATTCGTGTTTGTATTCTTGGGCAAGAAAAGAGCCACGAATTTGAACCCTAATCCATTATTCATCAACCAGTTTAGATCTCTCACGAGTTCGGAGCTTGCTGGGTGTTTTTCTCCATGAAATTTCGGTGTTTTCCTTCATTTTTAGCTAGGAGAAGGGCGTTTTTGTGACATAGAGTAGTGTGAAAGAAGTGAAATTCGATTTGGGGGTCCTGGGAGGTCGTTTTTTTCCATTTAAATGCCCATATATTTGTGGGAAATTCTATTTTGTTTCCCAAGGGTCGATTTCCCCTCTCAAAGGTCATTTTTGGTGTGCCATGAATTGGAAGAATCCATGAGAACCCTATTTTTGTAAATCCCATATTAAAAAAAATTATATGCCCAACATATGTGCTTGTTGTGCTTGTTGTGTTTGGGATAGAATGGTGTGGTTTGAGTTATGGGTATCCATTGTTTTGGCTTGAGCTTGAGTGAAAGGTGAGTGCAAGCATCCAAAAATAGAAGAGGGTTCATAATTGGCTTGATAAACCCATATATGGACTTGCTTGGCTTAGATGTGATACTCATTTTGCTATGGATGAGCTTGAGTGTTCCCATTCCTTGTAGAACTCATGCCCAGCTTAGGGGTGGCCTATGCTGAGAGATTGATGAGCATAGTTGGCCTATCACTGGGTGGAACGTTGAAATTGCATAGCTGGTTGCTTGGGACAACATTACATCAAGATGAGTATTCTCTTTTGTGTTAATTCTGCAAGGTCTTTAATTATTGACTATTGTGATTATGCTAATGTATGCATGTGAAATGTGTGTGGATGTAGATTTTATTTCCGCTGTGTTATTTTGAATATGCATTTGCACACATGTGTTTTATCTGTTTACATGAATTTGTTCACGATGAATGGGGATGAGTTTGTAAAACCCCATAATTTCAGTCATGTTCTGTTCCTTGCGTTGGATCGAAGGGGGAGGAGACGTGACATTGTTTCAATTTTTGGAGATTTTGTGGAAACACTTTAGATTTTGATTCTCCTTGGAAAACTGTGGACAAACTCTGGTTCTGTGATTTGTATTGTTTCCCTTGTGGCATGCCAACTACTCCAAACTATGTAATGTTTTTGTGATTCCTTAGTAATATAATGTGAAACCAAGCTTACAAAAAAAATAGATACACTTATCAATTTTTATTGAAAAGGTTTGCTATCAAACTCAATAGCATATACACATAAGAATTAGGAAATATTTTGGGACTTCTAAGACTTTCCTCCTTTTTTCAAAGAGATGGGAGGAAAGGATCCAACACTTTCTCCTAGATTTTCAATTTATTTTAGTTTGTTGAGTACAAGGGTAAATCATTTACAAATTGCTTACAAAGAAAAATGCAAGAAAAGTACATGATTACTGATTGTATAGACATGTTTACTTTCCTTAAACAATGAATAACACAAGGTAACTTAGTGGCCCAACAAAATATTCAATTTTGCTTTTTTTAATCTTTGATCCCAAATTGATTTCCTTCCCCTTGTGAGAGGAGGAGAGGGATGGATAATTTTCTTCAAGCTTCCAACATATGAAGGGAGATTTGAAGATTTAGGATTAGCCTATTCTTCTATAGGATCTTTATGGAATCTCTATGATACCAATACCTATTTTGTTACATTAGAAGCCTTCTCCACAAGAGTTTTGGATGAATCAACGATGTCTTAAAGTTTTTATTTTATTTCAACTTCTACATCTTCAGTTGATTTCTTATCCTCCTCATTTTCATTCTCAGATTATTCTAAATATTCAAGGGATTCAAATCTATTATTCTTGGTTTTGATGAGATTTTTGTGACTCCTTGTTGTGAGATTTTTTTATCTATTATCTTTAATGTATTCTTATTTGATTCCTTGTAGGGATTCAAAGGTTGATTTGAAGAAGGTTGAATCTATTGAATCTTTGGTAATTTTTTAGCAAAATGCCCATAATCATGGAAAGAGGCATTTAAATGGGATTTATAATCTAAAGCTTGATGATGGCACCATCCATCCATAGTAATTTATAGATGTTAAAGGAGACCTTTCTCTAAATTCACTTCATAAACACATATTTCGGGAAGTAGAGAGCATGTTTCACTTAGGTTCTTCCCAATCAGTGTAGAAGCCTAGTTTGTCCCCAATAGCTCTGAAAAAGATATCATTCAAAAACATTTATAGTGGAAGATAAGGAAACCTTATCCACATTGGGGCAGTTGTAATAACCTCTTCCAAATTAATGTCAAGATACCAAGGAGCTAAGAAAATCCCTTTGGATCCCATGAAATAGGGTCAAGAGTTAAAAATAAGGGTTGTGATCTTCCTTGCAAGAAAAGATAAAAGTAAAAAACTCTACTCACAAGTAAAAGAAGAAACAAGATCTGGGGTCCTAGAGATCTAATTCTCTACTACCCATGATGCCATAACTCATGGGCTTGGTCACAACCCAATAAAAGGTTATGATCAAGCATGTTGATAGATAAATAGAGTTTTTCTCCTAAGTTCTGGAGAAGATAACTCCAATCAAGGGATGATTTCCATTCACTTAATAAATATGCTCTAAATCGGGCAAGGTCTTTTGGAAAGATTCAGAGAGCTAACTAGGTTCTTAATTTCACTAACATTGTAATCCGATTAAGACATTATGAGACCATATCTTTAACTATCCCTCAAAACCTAGACACCACTGAATCCTATATGTCAAGTTCATGTTCAACTTCATTGAACACTAGAAGCAAGAGTAGATAGCCCTAGTCCGAGAGCATACACATACATAATAGGGTATAGATCTAGGATTTCGAGGTAGCGGTGGCTAGGATTCCACATTTAAGCTAACAATAAGCGTATGCATGCCTTCTTTGGGAACATACATGAATAGCATGAGGGTCTAGGCAATCTAGCATAGTGGTAGCTAGGGAAACCCTAGCCACATTTTCATAGCCAAAGTTTCTAGGGTGAAACCCTAACATAGTCGAATCTCGTTTTTTCCTTATGGGTAGTTTGTTTGTTGAGTTGTGATATAAAAACAATTAATATACATACAATAAAGACATAATAAATGTTATATGCCATATTTTATAAAGGAAAAACAAGTTTATCATAATAAGAATTTTCAATCTAATCTTTATTAATACAATTTCAACATTCTAATTTAATGTGTAGCTTCATCACTATGTGTAAACAAAATTTTGTCATTTAAAATAACTAACTAGCTATGATTTCTATAAATAGTATTTACAAAAAAATTAATATCTTTATATATAAATTATAATTGATTTTTTTATCACCATTATTTTTCTATTTTCTATATTAATATATTTTGAAAAAATATTCTTCATGGGCATGATTTAAAATTGCAATCAAGTATAGTATTCTAGTTTCGTGTATTGATTTAAATATTGATGTATACTTGATGCCACATGACCTATTCTTAGGCTCAATGGTGATGAATAAAAAGGGACACTAGGTATCTTGGGGATACTATAGGAGGTTGAAACTACCCTTATAGGCCCAAGAGTAAAGACTTAAAACATGTTCTAATTGGATAAGAGCTTGTCTTTCTTGGACGCAAGGAAAGATATTAATGTCCCAAGATCTAGAGGCATCTGGAAGGAGTAAAATTCTACCCTCGTATGGATCACTAGTGGGTTATTTTAGGTGGTGTGGTTTTTCTTGAATAATGATGATGAGTTAGCTTTCCTTCACGAATAGTAACTAGTAACGGCTCTCCTTACTACCAATATGACAATTGAGTTATGTTGGATTTTGCCACCTTTAAAAAACAATAATTTCAAAAAATAAACGTTACCCAATATAATTATTGAATCTAAAGATCATATAACCATGGTATTTTTTAAGGATTCTAATAATATACCTAAGTAAAGTATTCTAGGTGATTATTTTGGGTTGAAAAAATCAAATATTTAGATAGGTAGGAGAGTGTTAAATATGAAACGTAAAATTTACTACTAAAATTTGTAAAGTTTGGCAAATATTATAATAAAAAACATATTTTATGTGAATATAAGAATCATGGATGTAATGATTGGCTTATTGATAGTGGGGCTTCTAAACACATGACTGGGTTTAAAGAATCTTTTGTAAATCTATCTGAACATGAGTCACCCCATAAAGTGAAACTTGAGGATGACTATCAATATCCTATCAAGGGAAGTGGTGAAGCCTCCTACAACCTAGACTCTGGGAAGTCTTTGAAGATGAAAGACGTTCTATATGTACCTGGGCTCAAGAAGAACCTACTCTGCATATCTGCATTGGATGCAAAAGGCATGAGGGTTGCATTTGTAGATGGCCAAGTCCTAATGTGGCCAAAGGGTAAAACTATAGATGATGCAGTAGTGATTGGAGAGCAAGAGGGAGGATTGTACAAACTGAAGGGACAACCTGAACATGCCATGGTTCATGAATCCATGGAGCCAAGTGAACTTTGGCATAGAAGGCTTGCACATGTGCACTATAGGGCACTACCAATTGCAAGTAAAGTTGTAGAGGGTCTTCCTGAAATCAAGACAAAGCATGAAGGTGTTTTCAAAGGATGTACAAAAGGAAAGAACATTAAGAAGGAATTTCCAAGCAGTGAAAGAAAAGATGAAGGAATCTTGGAAATTATCCACTCCGATGTATGCAGTCCGATGTCATCCAGTTCTCTGAGTGGGTATGTATACTATGTCTCTTTCATTGATGATTTCTCTAGGAAGACTTGGGTTTATTTCTTGAAGAACAAAGATGAAGTATTTGATAAGTTCAAGGAATTCAAAGCCTTGATGGAAAATCAAACTGATAAGAAGATCAAGACCTTCAGATCCGACAATGGCGAAGAATTCACTTCAGGTGATTTCAAGAAGTTATGCAATGATTCAGGGATTAAGAGGGAGTTGACTACTCCCTACAATCCACAACAGAATGGAGTTGCAGAAAGGAAGAATGGAACAATCATGGAAGCAGCACGGGCAATGCTACATGACCAGGATCTTCCTATGCATCTTTGGGCAGAAGCAACTAGGATAGTTGTATATGTGCACAACAGAACACCTCACAAGATATTGGACAACAAGACACCAGAAGAGGTCTTCTCTGGTAAGAAACCTGAAGTCAACCATCTCAGAATATTTGGTTTTCCAGTATATACAGATATCCCAAAAGAAAAGAGGACAAAGCTAGATCCTTCAGGAAAGAAGGGCATCTTTGTGGGGTAAAGTGAAAGCTCGAAGGCTTACATAATATACTTTCTAGGGTTCAAGAAGATTGATGTTAGTAGGGATGTAACATTTGATGAGGACTCAACTTACATCAAATCGAAGAAGGCACCTGTTGAAGATCATGAAGAACCAAAGGAAAACAGATTCCAAGACACCATCATGACTGAATCAATTCCGGAAGCAGATCATGAAGTTGAAGATCCGCAAGAACCTGTAGATCCACCCCATGAGAATAACTCTCACAAGAGGAAACCTGCATGGGCTAGAGAGCTCATTCAAGATGCAAAAATATATGGCATCCCAGAAGAAGAACACAGAGAAAGGAAGAGAACTAGATCACATACCGGTTATGTTTCCCTACTCTGTGATATTATGAACAAAGAACCTTCCAATTATGAAGAAGCAATGGAAAAGAAAGAATGGAAGGATGCCATGGTTGAGGAATACTAGTTGATCATGAAGAATGATGTTTGGGATGTAGTCCCAAGACCTGAAGGGAAGTCAGTTGTGACTTGCAAATGGATCTACAAAATAAAGCATGCTGCAGATGGCAGCATAGAAAAGTACAAAGCAATATTTGTAGCTCGTGGCTTCTCCCAAAAAGAGGGAATAGACTATGAAGAAACTTTTTTCTCCTGTAGCTAGGTACACTTCCATCATATCAGTACTTTCCCTGGCTGTAGTGATGAAATGGAAGATACACTAGATGGATGTCAAGACAGCTTTCTTGAATGGTGTAGTCAAGGAGGAAGTGTATGTGGAGTAGCCACTTGGTTTTGAGACACATGACAGGGGGTCATATGTGTGTAGGTTGAAGAAAGCCTTGTATGGTTTGAAGCAAGCTCCTAGAACTTGGCATGGTAGGATAAACAGATTTCTATCTAGTTTGGGCTTTACCAAGAGTAAAGCAGATTCCAACCTTTACTACAAGGTTGAGGAAGGAAATCCCGTGATACTACTTTTGTATGTGGATGACCTGTTTGTAACAGGTGAGGATGGATTGATTTCCGATACCAAGAGGAAGCTTGCTTCCGAGTTCGAGATGAAGGATTTGGGGATGATGCACTATTTTCTAGGCATGGAGGTGTGGCAGAGTGCAGATGGAATCTTCCTTGGACAAGGGAAGTATGTAGTAGAGATCCTGAAGAGGTTCGGGATAATGGACTGCAAGGCCATGGCCACACCTATGGCATCGAACCTGAAGCTTGTGTGTGATGCTTCATCTAATCCGATTGATGTCACTATGTATCGTCAGATGATTGGGTCCTTGATGTACCTGATGAACACTAGACCAGATATTTTCTTTGCGGTGAACACATTGATCCAGTTCCTGATGGATCCCAGAGGTGTTCACCTGGTTACTGTAAAGCATATTCTGAGGTACTTGAAGGGTACAATTGATTATTGGCTCAAGTATGATCTGAATCAAAAGTTTAACCTGCAGGGTTATGTTGATTCGGACTGGGCAGGAAGTGTTGCAGATAGGAAGAGCACATCTGGGTGCTGCTTCAGTCTGGGATCAGGTGTGATCTCATGGTTTAGTAGGAAGTAGTCCTGCGTAGAACTGAGTACGGGCTAGGTAGAGTATGTTGCACCTTGTTTGGCTAGTTGTGAGGCAGTATGGCTCCAGAAGCTATTGTCTAAGTTATTTGATCTCCCGTTGGATGCTACTGGTATCTTTTGTGACAACAAGAGTTGTGTGAAGCTATCTGAGAACCCGGTGTTCCACGATAGGTCGAAACACATTGAGATCAAATATCACTATATCATGGATATGGTGCAGAGAGGAGCAGTGAAGCTCCTATATGTTGCGACGGATGAGCAAATTGCAGATGTGTTGACGAAACCACTAGCCAGAGTGAAGTTTGAGTACTTTAGATAGAGGCTTGGTGATCTTCAGATTGACAACACTTCGAGGAAGAAGTGATGGACACATTTGTAGGAGCCATTCCAAGCATGGTGAGAGGAGGATCCTTCCCATGGTTGTGGATGTAAGCACTAGATGATTAGCATCAGGACGATGCTCCAATTACTACTTTGTATATGCATCATGTTGGATGCTTGATATGATCACTTGGATCATGTATTTGTATATGCACCATGTTGGATGCTTGATATGATCAGTTGGATCATGTATTTGTATATGCATCATGTTGGATGCTTGATATGATAAGTTGGATCATGAATTTGTGTATGCATCATGTTGGATGCTTGATATGATCAGCTGGATCATGAATTTTTGTATGCATTATGTTGGATTCTTGATATGATCAGTTGGATCATGAATTTGTATATGCACCATCTTGGATGCTTGATATGATCAGTTGGATCATGCATTTGTATATGCATCATGTTGGATGCTTGATATGATCAGGTGGATCATGTATCTATGTATGAATCAGGTGGATACATTGTATGATCAGGTGGATCATGTATTTTGTATATGTATTAGGTAAATACATTCTATGATAAGGTGGATCATGTATTTGCATATGTATCAAGTGGATACTTGTATGATCAGGCAGATCATGTATGATGATATGTATCCGTTAGATACTTGGTATGCATCAGGTTGATGCTATGATGATGATCAGGATGATCACAGATGACGAGCTTCAGGATGTTGCTCCAGATGATATGCATCAGGTTGATGCTATGATGATCAGGTTGATCATGTGATGATGTACATTAGGATGATGTATGGTGAGTATCGGGTTGATACTTTGTGACCGTGGATAGGTTGTGCAGGTAGCATAGAAAAGGTCCTTTAAAATCCGGATAGGTAGAGCGGTGTGCTCGTAACATCCTGGGATGCTCTATCGAGATCCAGACAGGTAGAGTGGTGTGCTCGTAACATCCCGAGATGCTCTGAGTAGGTTTTTCTATGGTTTCGCATAGAAAATATTTTTTAAAATCCAGATAGGTAGGGCGGTGTGCTCATAACAACATGGGATGCTCTATCGAGATCCGGACAGGTAGAGCGGTGTGCTTGTAACATCCTGGGATTCTCTGAGTAGGTTTTGCAAAAGTTCACATCGAAAAGATCCTTTAAAATATGGACAAGTAGAGCTGTGTGCTCGTAATAGCCTGGGATGCTCTATTGAGATCCAAACACGTAGAGCAGTGTGCTCATAAAATCCTGGGATGCTCCGAGTAGGTTTTGTGAAGTTCAACATGTAAAAGAACCTATAGTTTGCACTAGGTTTTGTTGACGCACGTAATCAGTCCTAGGTTCCACAGTATGGCCACTGATGATGAAGACCTACAGGTGGTGGGCCTACATCCAGTATGAAAAAGGACTGGCTCTATAGAACTTCCTATGACGAATATATTGGAGATTGATTGAGATAGCAGCAGTAGTGACGACGATTCGATGACGATGATCCAGTGACGATGATCCAGAGAAGAAGAATTGTGCTAGCAGATCTGTGTCGAGAAATACCTTCCTAGTTAAGAGAGAGTGTTGATGTATTTGTAACTTCGGAATGTATTTCATATATGTATATTGTATTCCTATAGAGATGTTATTATTCCTCTATACAAAAGTGTCGTCATTTGTATTGACAAGTGTCGCAAGTGTCGCAACTTGCATGTGATGGGTTATTAGACCACCAAGTGTGGGGTGAGCCCTGATTAGTATTACCATGGGTTATTATACTGAGTTAGACAAGTTGGCCTTGCTAGTTTGTTAGGAAGGTCAGGTCATGTATAAATAGAGTGCGGGAGGCAATCTATTTGATCACTTCATTATTCACTTATACACTCATCGGAAAGTGGCGCACAAGTGAGGAAGGAGGAGTAGCTGCTAGGAGGACTATATCTTGTACTTGGGTTGTATCATTGCTCTTTCTATCTCTGAGGAAGTTGTGGGGTTTTTCACCCTTATGGTTTTCCCTAGTGAAACTCTGTGTGTCTATTGTCTCATGTGATTGCTTGTTGTGATTAATATGATTGATATGTTGTACATGTTATTCTCTCAGTAAAGATCCTAGAGTATCTTGAATTAATGCTCAAAAGTTAACAATTATTGCAGTACAATTTCTTTATCCATCAGCCATTGGTCACTCCTGAGACGTTGCCACTGCTATAGGTCATTCATTGTGTCATCATTCGAAATTCACCAATTTAGCATAAGAGGAAACCCCAGTAGCCTAGTTGTCCCTTCCATGTGATCCATCGTTCATCATTACCCTGCTCATACATGTATGATTCACAAACTGTTACACTCGACTTGTGTGATTTCCATCATTGAGATCCCAACTTCGTCACCAAATATATGACGCATCATTTCCCATCCAATCCATGCCATGCAAAAGGTCATCCCACACTCATTGCACATATATAAATAGATACATAAAATCCTTTGACCATCACAAGACCTTCTTCCATGTCTCACCTTGTTGTAGTCATGCAAATAGTTTCACCAGCCTCCATGGTCATTCCCTTATTGTTGTATGAGATACAATATCTCATCGGGATTTTCTCAATACCTTCCATGTAGAGCACCCCATTGATTTCTCCCGGTCTCAGTTCACACTAGATGAATATTTCAAAGCACAACACCCAGAAATCAAGATGTTCTTTCGACGAGAGTCGAACCTATTCTTCCTCTCACATCTCACTCTATCAAGCTCTATGTTTCCACTACATAATGTTATGGTAGTTTGAGAGAGTGACACCTCACAAGCCAAGACACAACCACTAATCTTGATGGTATCAGTGCCCATGCTTCATCACCATTTCTTAGTCTCCTTGATGCTCAGAATATCGCCTATGGAAGCTTGCTCTTTTGTTGAAGGGGAAGACAACAGTTTTCCACCTATAATGGTGTCCTCATGGATGAATATTTTAAAATATGAAATATCATTTGTAGAGTCCATTTCCTATAACACCACAACCAGGTAGAGCATAGTCTTTCTTGCAAGAATATTTCCTCGATACAGTACATGGTATTTTTCTTCGGTATCAATGATATTGAGGCTAAATACCAATTTTTTTCAGTACCAGAAGCGTTACATCAATGTTGTTCAGTACCATAGTTGGCTCCTTTGTTTGAAGGAACAACAACGAAAGATGCACACACATCAGTAATGCAACAGAGTTGACTTGAGGGTGAGTCAACCTTTATGGTCAGGGCATGTTGGCTCCTTCAGTTTTTAAGAATAATGGGAAAGGTGGAAGAAGAGAAGACCAAGGAAAGAAGTGCATAAAGGAAGCAGAAGTTGTAGAAAGGAGGTAACATACGCAAGAAATTTTGGACCAGTTTTGGACCTGCTCCACAAGTACAAAACAAAGCAGAGAGTAAGCAGAAGAGAGAGAAAAGGGAGAGCATAAGAGAAGTCGATCATCTGAAGATCAAATCTAGGAGAATATAGAGATAGCCAAATATGCAGCACGAGTTATGTATCTAGGTTTTGGGTTGCATTTGTATGAGGGGATATCTCGCAATGGGTAGTTCCATGGTCATTAGAAGTCCTCGGAGCCATGATGTAATCTACTGTAATGATGAGAATTTTCCATAATAAGTATTATTGACCCCCTTACAAAATTTTGTTATGCTTGTCTCATATGTGCTTGAATATGTTTACTTTTATGATTAAATGGATGATATAGTTGAATAAGTAATGTTGCGATGTGCTCGAATGTATGATGTTACAATAAGTATTGTTGCGATATGAATGAAAAAACTCCACAACCACATCCATACAGTTAACTACCATCCTATCTTATGCCATTTGTGGATGTGCTTCAGATGAGACCTTCCCCCTTAACGAGATTGAAAATGCCAACACACTAGACTACAACAACACCCTTTTGTTGACCCATGGGCAAGAACCTCGATCTCGATTTTGCACCAACAAGAAGAATCTTTAAGTACACCTGCTATATAGACCAACTTTGATAACTCTATATGCTTTTGTTAATATAAATATAATTACTTATTACTTAAACAAAAAAAATTATTTTTTAATTTTTTTTAATAAATTTTTAATTAAATATAAATATAAAATTATCCAAGTAATTTTTTAAAACTATTTTAAGTAGATCATACACAACGCCCAAACAACACATATAATCCCATTTCATATTCTTTCAACCCAACACATATAATTACTCTCGGAGTTAACCCGTAATTATGGGCATATACATATTATTCCTTGCGTATTAGAGAGAATAACCTAAATAACCCAATCGTAACTTAGGAATCAAAACAGTTTGACTTTCTATCACAAGTTTTTATACCTTTAATTTTTGTTAAACAAGATTTTTTATTCCCTACCTATGAAAGCAAACATCCCAATCTCCCAATCGTAAGTTAGGAGTGAAAACACTTTAATTTTCTGTCACAAGTTTTTATACATATAATTCTTGTTAAAGAAGTATTTGTAACTCTTTAGTTAAGTTTAAAGCTAAACACATGTACACACGTTTCAGATCCTTTTCACCTTTACAATAGAATTACTCATGGTGGTTATGGAAAACAATATCAGTTTGGATTTAAATTATATATATATTTGAGAAGGAAAAAAAATTGTAACTTGCTATTCATCCAAATTTGAGAATCAAAGTTAAAAAAAAACATTTTCAGGAAAAAGTTCTTTGTAGGACTTCCCTATCAAACTACAAACCATGTCTTTCACTGGCTTCCATACATACATAACAAAAACTATGATATCCTCAATCATACCGCATTTTGTTGAAAATATTTTTCAAAAACCTTCACATAATCAAAACTATTTGAGAAACACTAAGCAGGACTGAAATTTCAAAGATGACAATAGCATTGCACCTTCCCCTGCATGGCCGTTCACCTACTAACTGATCACTCTGCAATTTGTGCCTATACATTGAGTTTCCATCATCAAATATATTAGAGAGCGTTACGCCCACCTGCCCACTCTGTTTCATCTCTGCCAATAATGTTATCTCTGTCCTCATATTTCTATGAGGGCGTTTTTTGTCAAGTGGGAGACGTTACATCTGCATTCAATCTGCTCAGCTAGCATACAACCTTCCTGCCAAAAACCCTAATCACCTCTCCACATGTCCTCTTCCATCATGAAATTGAATCTACGTGTGGGTTCAAAGTATACCTTGCTCACTCTTAACCTCCTCCACCATTTGACTAAGGTTCCTAGAGATTACTACTTTTGAAACTATGTTTGAATACAATGAGTTGTGATTTCAGCCATATATTCTTTGGCATGATTTCCTTTTGCAAAATAAAAATATGATGGACTAGCTCGGTTGAAATCACATATCTGCGTGCTGAATCTCATAAGTGGGATCGTGTTGAGCACGAATAATTTGGCATGGGCGATACATAGTTGTAACCCAGAAAAGCCCGTGCTGATAGATATTACTGGTGTTGGAGAAAATCATGCGCTCGAGTGTGGTGGATACAATCTAGTGTAAAGATTCATTGGTGTGAACTCTCCTCTAGATTATTCATTGGTGTGTAGATTTAGAAGACCTGGTGGATTTGGTGCGATTAGATATCCTCAACCCAATTTTGCATTTTGGTATCCAGTCTGCATGTGAAAACCCTAATTTTTTGCATAGAGATACTGGAATAGTGCGTCCTATCCATATGTGTGAATATCATTGCTGAAATATCCTCCAGTTGGTGAGCAACGTTGGTAAATATCGTTGAAGACCCTTTCCTGTCATTGTTTTACATTGGATCTTGGAATTTGAAGTGAAGGCTGCTTCCAAAACCGTGAAGTAGCTCATGATGCAAAGCATTGAAGTGTGGAGATGTGTTGAGTTTGTTGTGTGTTGAGACGGTTGGACTGTAGCTATGTGAGAATGCACAAAAACCTGACCATTCCTCTAGATTGATACATACCGTGCTCTCTGAATCTAAGTATGTTTGAAGATCTACTTTTAGTCGCGGAGGAGGTGGCTACAATGGAAGCTATGGGGATGGCTCAACATCTCTAGATTGTAAAGAATAAACCTTGGGAGGTTTTCTAATATACCGATATTTTTTTCTTACGACGATTGTAAGCAAGCAATATATGAAGAGTAATTTGAACATATTTGTCGGTCTAAAGCATTTTGATTGTAGCATGTAGCAAGAATATGTTTTATGGAGAAGTATTGTGGTACACGCCCATTAGAGGAACCTGAAAAAATGCTGTGTTTAAAGACTGCTCATTAATAAAATGATACCACAGTGAACCCTATTACGTGGAGAACGTTCATAGGATTGCCCGTTTCTGATGAGCATTGATACTATGCTCATGAAGTGGTCGCCACCCCATTGTTGAGTTGTGGCTAGCATCCTTGTGTCCATTGTGAAGTGACCGACATCTGCATGAAGACTATGGACAACGACCTCTCCTCTTTCCAGTGAACTGCGACTTCCTTTTGAAGGTTACTCATGCCCTAACAATAACATCTCTCAAATTAAATTAAGCGTTCTGAGAGCTGCGTGGGACTTAACTAGAAAGAAATTAAAAAGTTTGATCTCTTGAAAATTGATATATGTAGTCAAACCTGTCATTATGGAAAATAATGATCATTGTCAACATGAAAAATAAAAGGAAGCGAGCGATTGAGCTTTTTTGTTGTGACGGGAAAACTCATTTTGTACAGTTTTGTTGAAGTGAGATGAATATTGAAGACTGTTGGGATTCTTTGGTGTGAGGACTCTTTGGAGAGATGCATTATCATCAGTGGATTGGTATTTTATAATTTGTTGCAGATACCTTGAAGGCTTTCCAGAACCCTATTTCTCTCTTGTGTTTATCCATCCATGAGATTATGTTCTTGAATACTGGTTTCCGAATGTGACTTGTGATTGTGTAAAGAAGGTCTGAGAATGATTGCATTTAAGATGGTTTGAGCCTTGCACACATCCTCTCTTTTTTTGTGAAGAAAGTAAATGTTTATGAGTCTCATGGTTTACTCTTTGTTGAAGAAATAACATAGTGGTTGAAGAGATATATTAGTGTGTGCAAATATTTGATACAGCCTCTAGAAGAGCACAACTACAACGGTTTACACAAGTATTGAATTGTTTTTAAGCGCTTCAGAATTTCTACAGAATTGTCTTTTAATAGTGCCACATAATTGAACTTGTGTGATGCTGTAGAATTACATCATGCTGCAAAACGGAATTTGCAAAATTATGATAGCACTACAAAATTAAATGGTGTTGCATAATGTGTATGAAGACCTACATAGTGCACATAATTTCTTGAAATACACTCTGCAAGATTGATTGTTGTTTTTCTAGCCATCGATTATCCTACATCATTGTGAAGCTAAGTTGCAGCTAATTGACAGAAGTGAGATTGTAGAGAAGATTCGAGATCATTTTGGTGTGCCCATACAAGTTTGCAGCTTGTTGCTACAACTGCTCCAAAAGAAGAGAAGTTTTACATCATTCAGGTATAGCAGATTCCTCAATTCAACAACCATAAATGTAACTTGTAACTGTGTTTTGTTTGTAAGTTCTAGTGTTTGTTTTGGTACTTGCATATGTGTTTTTGTACAGTACCAAACTGAAGTCAAGTTGAATTGCACATTGTATGTGGCTGCATTTTCGGTTGGGACCGAAACCCCTCACTTTCTAAGTTTGAATCTACTGAATTATTGCTTGTAAAGGGAGGAGTTGAGAGAATCCTTCAGTCTTATGGAGTCATTGTACTTGGTTCTACCTGCACAAGGAGGCCTTAAACTTTCCTCACAATGTCTAATACAAAAGAAACATTAGAGTTGTTGAATACTCTAGTACATTCATGGCTCAATCACAATCAACAAAGACATGCTCCAAACTATCATTAATCAAATGTGGAATTTGAAAGCAAAAGAGGAAAATGAAAAACACAAGAATCGACATTATGAACTAGTGCTTGCGCATAATAACCCTTTGTTTGAAGATGATTCCTATCGGCTGCGAGAAAGTAAAGAAATCATGTCATAAGATATTCAGAGTTCCAAATTCCAATGGTGTGATTGAGTTGGCCATGTGAAAGATCAATTTTTTTTATATTCATACTTGTGAGCATTGCGAGAAGCGCAACCATTCTTTAAATCGGTGTGTGAAGCTGAAGAAACCTACAAGAGTGAAGATTGCAGTAGAATATTGTATTTCTTCTTACTTTGTACCTGACAGGGGGGAACATAATGTCAGGCTTCATGTTTCGAATCCTTTTCCCTCTGAAAATAAACACTCAGAGCCTTCCTAGAGTAAGTCACATCAAGCGATTTTGAGCCACAGTGAGTTTGGAAGGCCACTAGATTCAGATATCCCTAATTATGAGATGCATGTATTCTGAAGACAAAAGAGAACCATGCCATAAAGTACTCATGTGTTTTGTGTCTAGTTTTGACACCATGAGACTCTCGTCTCCTAACATTTTTCTTGATAGTGGGAATGAAGACCACCAATAGAAAGCGAGCAAGTACAAGCAAGATGGAACAAGCGATCCTATGAAGATCTATGTTTGACTGAGCTCCAGAGTTGGTGGTCATCCTAAAACCACCAGTATCAAGAGCACCTTCATTTATTAGAATCCAGTGCAAGCTTCTAGCTAACTTACTTGGAAAAATATTATCAAGCTGGAAATGTTTAACAAGTGGTAGTTGCTCACTTCATGTTTTTAGCTCTCAAGTTGGTTTGTGGTCAGCCTAAAACCACCATTCTAGACATAACCTCTAAGCCTTCAAGCCAAGTTCCAGATAACCTCTGAGTGAGTGTTGTCACCAAGTTCCATAGTTTGTGGTCAGCCTTAAAACACACACATAGTAGAAGATTCCAGCTTCTGCTAGCCCATTCGGTTGGTGGTCAGCCAAAACCATCCCTTTAGATAGCACTTGTATCTAGCAGAAGCCAATGCAAGCTTCTCTCTAACTTTCTCGGCAAAAGATTGTCAAGCTGGAAATGTTCAAGAGGTGGCAGCTATCCACTTCTAGTTATTTAGCTCTCTTATTTTTATTTGACTCATATACACCGTTTGGATTAATGGGATTTTTTTTGGAGCCTAATCCTTGGTGTTAGTATTATTTTGCACCATTCATGTGCAAATAAAACCATAAATCTAGGGAAGAGCAAGAGCCACCCGGGAGTCCAAGAGACCACTTGGGAATTTGAACCCAATGGTAATCTCATTGTATATATTGTACAATTGTTAATGAGATTAAGTGTGCTTTGACCTATATTTTTCTGGTCTTTGTGAATAATTTCCTATCTCCCCCAATGGGGCACCTAACAAAAGTGAATGATGCCATCCATTCCCCAACAACGATCTTCGATAATTTGTCAACTTCGCAATTTAGTTCCCTAAAAATATGGGTTAATGAGAGACTAAAGAAACCCTCAATTAAAGATTCAAATTTCGTATTCCAGTGCTATAATTGAAGTACCATTAGCATAGCCCCTCCATTTTCCCAATCAACTAGTACTTTGGAATGTCCAATTACTTGCAGATGAAGAATGCCTCTGAAATTTGCAAACCATAGCAAGCCGCAGAGGGATAACAATTATACCTTTGTGTTAGTACCAATGCATGCTCCCATGTAAAGGAAGATGACATTATTTTATTTGATTTTTAATACCATCCCATCCCCACAAAATTCTTTATATTATGCTCCATCAAAGAATCCAATAGGAATAGATTCATCTAGTTGAGGTCTAGTGAAAAATTTAGAAGTAGTTAGAGTCTTTTCTTTGAAGTAGTCTTTTAGGAGACTAGAGGCTCTAATACTAACAGGAGAAATGTGAGGCTTGATTCCTTCAAAAGTATAAAAATTTTGAGCTTTTCAAATTCCACAAATAAAAAAAAGTGGCATCTCCTTAAATTTTACCTTCATGTTGAACCAATATTTCTTACCGTCTTGAAAATTTTGGCCCTACCAGACTTCATTATTATTTAACATCATGTTTACTTCATCCCAAACTTTTTTGAAGAATTGACAATGCACAAAAAGATGGGATATATATTCATCAGTTGCCATACATAGCCCATAGAAACCAGGACCAGAGAATACATGTTTAGGTAGATTCTCCCAAGTGAGAATCTTGTTTTCTATTGCAAGACACAAGAAACATTTAAGATTCATAGGAATATTCCATTTCCAAATCCTTTTTTCCTACCATGTAGGTGTGACTTCCACCTTTCCCTCAGAAATAGCATTGTAGATAAATTTAGTAGAGAGATTGATGGGCACAATGGAACACTGAGAGGGTGGGCGAATCAGTGGGCCATCACTAAAGACCAATTCAAGTTCTTCAATACTTAAACACATATATCATTCAACAATCTTACTTCAACACTTTCATCATTTACTAATCTATACAATAATAATCATCAAACTTAAACATGTCATTCATCAAGTCAATTCACACCATTAGAGACACAACACAATATGAGCTTTGTAATCTTTTTATATTTGATTCAATGAGCTACAACCGTTAGGTTTCATCAGCTATAACTGATTGAGAAGCACTAGCTCCTATTCCAAGACTCAGCTTGGTATTTTTCTTAGATCCAACTAAGAAAAATAGTACAAGGCCCAGCTTGTATTACATACAAAAACTCTTTACATATTACATCTCATTGTTCATAGTTAACCCACAGTTCAATAATTAAGAACAAGAGAAATCTGCTTAATAGGTTCAAAACTTGTCGAATTGAACAATTCTTTCCGCAGATTCCTCTTGTTCTTAAATATTACATCTCATCAATTTTCCCTTGTCAATAGAGTCATGTCACTATCATCAACTAATCATTAACCTACTGCCAATTCTGCTGCAAATACACATTATGATTTTGTCCATAAGCAAATCATCATTCTGTCCACATCATAATCATAAGCATGTCCACAATCTCATCATTTTGTCCATAAGCAAATCGTCATTCTGTTTTCAATAACTTGTCATTGCCTTGTCAAGATCATCACTGCACATTACCACTCAGAGGCTGCCTCAGATGAACCCGAAAATCAGAAAGTAAAAATATTACTTCACTACTTTTCTTTCTACTGCTGCCCATAGAATTATCCTCAGACTTCTCCTCTAACCACTGAAAATCAGAACTCACCTTCACACGCCTGAAATCTGCACACGAAATCCCCACTTCACATAAAGATTTGTATTTTATTTATATCATTAAATGATTAAATCAAATAATATTTATCATTTCCATATTATCCTCATCAAATATATATATATACATATAACCTTCTTGGCCACATCATCATCGCGAATACTTTATCTTTTTCATGCCATGTCATTTCCTTTTAATATGGCCTTCTAGAATGCCCACAATGCTCGAAACGTATGCCTGCAAGGGCCTTTAGAAAATGTCCGCAATGCCTCAAATAAATGCCTACAAAGGGCTCTTAAGGATGCCCGTAAGGGCTCCAAATTATTCCTGCATTTGCACTTAAGGAATGCCCGCAAGGGCTTATAGTATATGAATGCAAGGAATTGAGAAAAAATGCCCTCAAGGGGCTTCATCATATGCCCATAGGATTCTATGAAATGCTCGCAAGGGGCCCAATAAAATGCCTGCAAGAGCTCCTGTCAATATGCCCTCAAGGGATTTTATAAATTCCCACAGGGCACTTGTGAAATTCCTGCAAGGGCTCATAAATATTCCCATAAGGGAACTTTGAATGCCATTAAATTATGCCTGCAGACTGTCTTCCAAATGCCTACCAAGGTGTCTTTGTCATCAATCTTTTCCATGTCATCTATCTAATTGGCCATATCATCAACCTTTGACTTGTTTTCCATGTCATGTTTACTTGCTTTCCATGTCACCAATGCCTTCACATATGCCTTGTCATCAATGCTTGTTTGCTTTATCATCATCCCTTCAACCTTTGTCATGTCTTCATTTCATTGCCTTGTCCTTGCCATGTCAACAACACTTGTCATGCTTGTCCATGCTTTCCAAGTCACATGTGCCATCTCATCAACACTTGTCTCTCCTTTGTCCTTTTACTTTTTCCATGTCAAGTCTTTGTCATGCTTGCCATGTCATCAATCATGTCATGCTTTCTTGTCATGTCCTCCATGTCATTTTTCATGCTTGTTATGCTTTCCAAGTTCCTATTTCCATGTCATCAACACTTGCTTGTTTAGTCATCATCTCATGCTTGCTTGCTATGTCATCGACCTTGCCATGTCTTCAGCACCATCATGCCTTTTTCCATGTCATTTTCCTTTGTCTTATCAAGTCTTTGTCCTCCATGTCATTTGTATTTTGCCATATCATCAACCTCTTGACCTTTTCCATGTCATCAATTTGACCTTTGTCATTACTGTGTTGTCATCAATGAAAAACATGATAGTCAATCTCCCCCTTTTTCATTGATGGAAAACTCCTCAAATTTTCTCTCCCCCTTTGACATTAATGACAAAGGGACAATCACTTATCCATCAAAATCTTCACAATGCCCAAAATTGTATCATTGAATACTTCATGAATTCATGCTAAAGAATTTGTTCATATGTCAACTATTTCATTTGCTGATCTCTCCCTTTGAATTTTATGATCTATTCTGCCTTCTTTTAACACACCGAAATAGGACCATAGATATTGATTCGTTCATGTGCAAAAATCTAAGAACGAAAGGCTTCACAATGCCCAAAATTTTTATTTTTTATTTTGATTCTTGAATACTCTTGTTGAAGTGTTTGCTCTCGTGTCAATTTATTATTGGTTGATTTCCTCTCTTGACTGAGCTTGGTATTGTTTCTTGGAGATCATAGTTGTACCTTTTCACTTGCCATTTTACTTGTTGAGTGATGCTCCCACTATCAAGTGTACTACTGTAGCTACTTTGAACATGCTCCCCCTTTCATGTATACTTCTTCATTTTCTATGGATGCTTCAGGAAATCCTTTCATCTGTGGGTCTTATTGCTGCTGATACTAATTGATGTTTACATAAATAAAATTTGTTTCAATCAGCCCATTGAATGTGTGCTCAACTTGTCTTGACATGACTTTCTTGTACCCTCAGTTTTGGGGAATATTATTCATGGATAATTTTATGTTGCTGCCAACCTGCTTCCCTCATAATGCCTTCTTGCTTGGATTCAACAACATGGATAATTTTAAGGACCCATACTTATTTAAAAGTGTATAAACCTTGGTGAATCTTACCAATTCTTAAAATGTCAACTATAAAATATTTGGCGATATTTTTCTAAAATTATTTCAATTTCTAAGGATTTTATATATTTTATATAATAATTTGGCGCTTTTAAGAGTGAAAAAATTTTACCCCATCAAAATTGGGCGAAACGGGGCTTCAAAAATTGCAAATTGGCGAATCTTTTTCTGGAAAAAAAATGGAAAAATAGCCCATGGGATAAATTTCGCCCCTAAAATTATCCTTGTTCAACAACATGCTCATGCATGGATTCATATTCATGTAAGGAAATCTCTTTAGCAATACCCTGGGCATTAACTGTCTTTGCTTCATGTCTGTTATCAACCTCACATTTCCCATATCATCTACTTCCTTCTCATTTTGATAACCTCCTGTTCTACAATACTGTCCTCTACCAAATCATTCTCAAGCAAAGTAGCAACATCTGTAGCCATGTTAGTTCAAATAATATCCTCATTGTGAATACCCTCGTGTTTAGCCTCTTCAATTTCTCGGGTCTCCTTTTGGGCACTAGCCAATTGTTGTATGGAAATCCCAATATCACACGTACAATCAGATGTTAGTAACAAGTGTTTCTTTTTTGTTAAACATATCCAAGGCTAGAGAGATTCATCCTCAATGATCATCTAGTAAATTCATAAAAAGTAAGTGTGTATCAACTTTCCACACATCAATGTGTTGATTCACTTCATTCGTTAACCATACTCCCCCTATCAATCATATCATCACTCATATTGTCATCATCAAACTTCTTTTCAAATCAGGCTTAATAACATTCTCTTCATTTGTACTCCGTAAAGCATGCTCCTCATTCTTTACAAACTTCATTCCTGCCCGAATTCTTTCTGTTAATGTTAGCAATCCGATCCTAGGACCTATCTATTTGCTTGGAGTAGCCATTATTTCCCTTGATTCCATTCTCTAAAATACATGGAATCAAGATGTGCTTAGGTCCTGGAAAGACCTCAAACATGGCTTTCCATATGGAAGCCATATTCTGTGCAATGATCAGCCTCATTTCGATTTAACAGAATATTCTTTCTCATCCATACCTAAGAATGTCCTTGGCTGTGATCATTTGTTCTTTGGTCTTCAAATATTTTTGTATTATTCTTCTTCCACGATTCATATACTTTCCTTGCTGATGTGTATGAAGGGCTTCTCATGGTTTTTCTTCTTGGACTTGCTCATGCTTGGGATTTATGGCCAACACCACCACAGGTGAAGCACCTCAAAGTGTGATAGTTAGCAACAAAATATCCAATTTGGTCACATGTCCAACTTATCATTTTGTCACTTCGACTCCCAGCACTTCTTCTTCCATGGAACATACAATCCATAGCCTTGTGACCCAAACCATTACAAGAATAACAATAACCATTAAATTTTCTATCATACCCGAGTGCTTGATTCCATCTTGGGGTTGTCTCTCTTATTCTAAAAAATTTGCTATGAGGAGTGGGACCAAAGTACTGATGCATTCCTCATCTTTTGAAATCTTCTTTATGTTGTGAAGGTTCTTGCTAAGGATTTTTTCTTTCACCTTTGAAGGAAGTGGATCCAACTTCCGGAGTCTTGGGGGACCAAGTACCACTTTCATATTTTTCTCCTTGCTTCTTATACCTAAGACGAGACGTGTCAAATGGATACCTTTGACAATTTAGTATTTTATCCAAGATAACTGAGCTGTTGTTGAACTTCACATGATTGTTTTATTTTTCGATCTTCTTTCTAAGATCAACAACTTCCATCTCAAGCCTATGGTTTTTCTTCTCTTTTTCTTCCGGCTGAAACTTCACGATATCTTCTATTCTTTTGGATTCCTCTAACTGAGTCTTCAAATTAATATTATCCCTTCTTGTCTCTTCAAGCTCTTTAGGGTCTTTACCAGTCTCTTCTTGTTCTTTTGCTGATTCAGTCTTCAATCTTCTAACTTCATCGTTTTGATCTTCTAGCTCATCTTGCAAATCTTTGTTCTTGAGTTTAGATCTCATGAGCAATGCCTTTGTCTCATTTTTGTATTTTTCAAATGACCCCAAAATATTCTTCTTAAGCCTCAGATTGAATTTGAGATCAATATCCAATAGGGTACATGCAAATGCATTATTGATTTTCAACAAATTTTCCTTTTCATCTTCTGTAAGTGGAATTTCAATATCATTACATTCAAAAATATTACCAACAAAAGAGTTCTTACATTCACTTACATCTGAAGCTTGTACCTCCTTTTCTTCTTGCTCCTCATCCTCATAGGTCTTGAATTTTGTTTCCTTTTCTTTTTCATGACTCCTCCTTTGGTACTCTTCTTCTTGTTTGAACCAAAAATATTTGGCAGAGGTGTATTCTCTTACCCTTTATTTGATAGGGCTTGGCAGTCCATCCATTAGAAACTTCAAGGCAATATTATTGTCTTTATTGGCCGCTATCTTTGTCTTCTTGTTGGGATGGACAGGTGGGTTAACCACAATTATCCAAATATCAAATTTCTTCAAGTAATCTTTCATTTTACTTCTCCAACCAAAGTAATATGATATCTCAAGGAATGGAACTTCATGATTGAATTATGTTGGTCCTTCCATCTTGTGTTCACTGATCCCTTCAAGCTCGCTAGGCTTGTGATGAAGGCCTTCTCTGATACCAATTCATTGACGCAATGGCACACTGAGAGGGGGGTGAATCAATGCACCATCACTCAAGACCAATTTCAACTTCTTCAATACTTAAACATATATATCATTCAACAATCTTACTTCAATGACTTTCATCATTTACTAATCTATACAACAGTAATCATCAAACTTAAACATGTCATTCATAAAGTCAATTCACACCATTAGATACACAACACAATATGAGCTTTGTAATCTTTTTATATTTGATTCAATCAGCTACAACCGTTAGGTTTCATCAGCTACAACTGATTGAGAAGCACCAACTCCTATTCCAAGACTTAGCTTGGTCTTTTTTCTCATATCCAACTAAGAAAAATAGTACATGGCCCAGCTTGTATTACATACAAAAACTCTTTACATATTACATCTCATCAATTTTCCCTTGTCAACACAGTCATGTCACTATCATCAACTAATCATTAACCTGCTGTTGATTCTACTGCACATACACATTATCATTCTGTCCATAAGCAAATCATCATTCTATCCACATCATAATCATAATCATGTCCACAATCCCATCATTCTGTCCATAAGCAAATCATCATTCAATTGTTAATAACTTGTCACTTCCTTGTCAATATCATCACTGCACATTACCACTCAGAGGCTGGCTCAGATGAACCCGAAAATCAGAAAGAAAAAATATTACTTCACTGTTGTTCTTGTCGTTGCTGCTTCCCACAGAATCCTCCTCAGACTTCTCCTCTAACTGCCGAAAATCATAACTCACCTTCACACACTCGAAATCTCCACACGAAATCCCCACTTTACATAAAGATTTGTCCTCTTTATTTATACCTTTCTTCTCCACAAATTTTGGAGTCCAACATGTCAAGTTTATTTTATTTATATCATTAAATGATTAAATCAAATAATATTTATCATTTCCATATTATCCTCATCAAATATATATATATATATATTAACCTTCTTGGACACATTATCATCGTGAATACTTTATATTTTTCATGCCATGTCATTTCCTATTCATATGGCCTTCCATAATGCCCGTAATGCTCCAAACTTATGCCTGCAAGGGAATTTAGAAAATGCCTGAAAGGGGCTCTTAAGGATGCCCACAAGGGCTCCAAATTATGCCCACATTTGCACTTAAGGAATTCCCGAAAGGGATTATAGTATATGCCCGCAAGGGCTTGAGAAAAAATGCCCGCAAGGGGCTTCATCATATGCCTGCAAGCTTCTATGAAATGCACGCAAGTGGCCCAATAAAATTCCCGCAAGAGCGCCTTTCAATATTCCCGCAAGGGCTTTTATAAATGCCCAAAGGGAACTTGTGAAATGCCCGCAAGCGCACTTTGAATGCCCTTAAATTATGCCTGTAGGCTGTCTTCCAAATGACCACCAAGGTGTCCTTGTCATCAATCTTTGCCATGTCATCTATCTTGGCCATATCATCAACCTTTGACTTGTTTTCCATGTCATGTTTACCTGCTTGCCATGTCACCAATGGCTTCACATATGCCTTGTAATCAATCCTTGTTTTCTTTGTCATCATCCCTTCAACCTTTGTCATGTCTTCATGTCATTGCCTTGTCCTTCATTGTCATTTCCATGTCAACAACACTTGTCATGCTTATCCATGCTTGCCAAGTCACTTTTTCCATGTCATCAACACTTGTCTCTCCTTTGTCCTTTTACTTTTTCCATGTCAAATATTTTTCATGCCTACCATGTCATGCTTTCTTGTCATGTCCTCCATGTCATTTTTCATGCTTTTTATGCTTGCCAAGTTCCTATTTCCATGTCATCAACACATGCTTGTTTAGTCATCATCTCATGCGTGCTTGCTATGTCATCGACCTTGTCATGTCTTCGGAACCATCATGTCTTTGTCCATGTCATTGCCCTTTGTCTTTTCAAGTCTTTGTCCTACATTTCATTTGTCTTTTTCCATGTCATCAACCTATTGAACATTTCCATGTCATCAATTTAACCTTTTTCATTAATGTGTTGTCATCAATGACAACTATGCTCGTCAGAGATTACCATTAGTACCCACTCCATCCTAAACCAGAACATCCCTATTATCTTTCAATCGTATCCCTTCTCTATTCAACTGCAAAATAAAATAATTCCATTCCTCATCCACATCACCTGTCAGGTACAATTCCTTTTTTGAATACCAATAAGAGGAGGAAAAATCATCATTGCCCACTTTTTTCACTTGAGCAAGTACCGTAATATTTTGGTTGTGCAGTTAAAAAATCAGAGAAGTAGAAAGGGAGGAATTATTTGCTCCCCCAACATAGGGGTCAATGCTAATATAGGACTAAAGGCCATTCCCTACCTGCCAAGACAAATTTTCTCCCAATTTTGGAAAAGATATGATTAATCCTCTCCGGATAATAGAAGCATTGGGAAATGTTTTAAGAGGTTTTCTTATCCAATCAACTATAGAGCATCTCTTTATATATTTTTATTTAAGGACTTTGCTCCACAAACTACTACCAAACAACTCTGTCCATAGACTCTTTAGACTCAAAGTTGAACTAAACCAATCAAGGTTTTTTAATCCCCATCCTCCCAAATCTTTAGGAACAGAACGACTTTCACAACTAGAAAGATGAAATTTATTACGTGAAGACTTTCTCTTCCAAAGAAAATGAAACATCCTTTTTTTGATGCCCTATAGGATAGATGTAGGAATATTTGCCAAAGAAATCCAATACACAGGTATGATTTCGATCATAGAATTAATTAGGACAATCGTACCACCAATAGATAACCATATGAAAAGCCAGTTGTTTATCCTTCTATCAACCTTCTGGATAAACAAATTTTTATATTATGTAAGGTTATTTTAATTTGTATAACAATTATAAAAATTTTAATGGAAGTATTTCAAAAGGTTTTTATTGTTTATGTGTATGGAAAATTTTAAGCCTCCATAATTTTCTTAAAGGAAGAAACCTTGGAAAATCTTATCAATTATTCAATTCCCAACCATAAAATGTTGGGCGATATTTTTGTAAAAATATTCAACATTCTAAGGATTTTATATAGTTTTTGGTCAATTTTGATGATTTTTAGAGATAAAAAATGTTATCCCATGGAATCTAGGCAAATCAATTTAGAAAAAAATGGAAATTGGTGAATATTTTTTAGACAAACAAATGTCGAAATTTATCCCACATGCTAAATATCGCCCCTAAAATTTCTCTTTTCATGAATTTTTGTCTTAAAATAAATTACCTATGGTTAACCATAGGTAACTATTAATATTTGAAATCAATTATAGTTAACCAAAGTTATCCATAATCATATCAGCCAAAGTAATCCAAACTTGTATCGACCATCTTTAAGTTAACCACCATCATAGATCCATCTTAACTCTGGATATACCAAGCACCGAGAGGTATCAACTTTCTCTTGAGATGCTAGATTTCATAGTTAGTAAGAAGCCATTAATGAGGGAAAAATCCTTGAATCATAGAAAATTTGGAACCATATTCTTTGTTAAGGCATTATAAAGATGCAGGTATGGTGCCTTCTACAAATTATTTTACAAGAGTCCTTTTTGTATTGAAATAGACTTTTTATTTACATCCAATTATTTAAATTTGATTGTTATCAAATCAAACATAATAATTTAATAAAAAATAATTGCAAGATAACCAAACACACATAACCATACCCAAGTAGTCATTATTAAATGGATATATAAATTGGTGATACTTAGTTTGTTGGATTTGCATGATGCATTCATGGAGTCTTTTCATTCAACCACTTCCACAAAATAGAACTACAAGCATCCATTTAATTATTAAATTTTGATTTCCAGTGTGTGTGTGTGTGTGTGTGTGTGAACGCTCGCGTGCACAAGTGCCCAATTTTTAATTCAATGGAATTTTAAATTGAAATTTGATATTGTCACATCCCCACCCATCATACCAGCATGGGAGAGAACATGACTCTGATTCCGGGCATCTAGCCCCATACTTAGTAAACAAGGATTCATATAAAGAGAAGATGGACATATGCAAATGCAGAAATGTTTGAAAACACAGCAGAATTAACTTCTATTACGCATCCATCATACATTCAAGATATTCATGTCATTCATCAATTAAAACAATGCAAGTAAAATTCATTGATGATAAAAGACATGTACATATGTATATCGTAATTAAACACATCGGAATTAAAATCATGTTAATATCTAACATACAGTTAGCATTTTCATGGGATTCATTAAATAAAGACATTGCAGAATTTTAATAGAGAGTAATTATCTTAAAACAAAGTACTCCTTGAGCAACCAGCTATGCATCTGCAACGTTGCACCCAACCATAGGCCAGTTGTGCTTATCAATCTCTTGATACAACTGCCACCCCTAAGTCGGGCATGATTTGTACAAGGAACCAGGGAACAACAGACTCACACATAGCCAAACATACACCAAAACGAGCCAAGCCAATCTACAATTGGGTTTATCAGGCTACTAGGAAATGGAAAGGAAGAATTGCTAAGCTAGTGAGCTCAACCACAGAGCTATGGATGCCCTCTACAAGATCTATCCAGCTTGGTTCCCCACAATGCCTACACACCTGATTCAAGGAAGTATTCCCTTCACTGCTACATAGTCCCTCATGCCATACCTTCCAATTCAGTGTTGTTCAAGGTGTGCATAGAAGAGTAGCCAACCCTTTTGATCTTCTTGAGAGGTTATTTTTCCCACTAGGTTTATCAAGCCAATTCTGTCCACTACCACTCAAAATTTCTTACTCATAGGTTCAAACCAAAACAGGGATGCACATAATAGCAAAAGTATAAGTGCTGGGCATGAAGAAACGTTTTTATGGTGAGATGCCCAAAGATGGGGTTTTCATTAGCTTCAGAAAAAACGTGGGAAACCCAAAAACGAAAATGGAAGATGGGGAACAACCCTAGGAAGCCAAATCTGTTTTTAGAAAAATGTCCATGGACATTCTGGGGCAAAAATGACCTCCATAACAGTCCCAAATCGTGGTTCTCCTCTCCTAGCCACTATGCAAAAACAAAAACGAGTTCCGAGGCATGGAAAATGCAGTAAAAATGGTGAAAAACGTGATGGGGAAAGCCCAGCTAGCTCAGACTGCATGAGAGGCCAAAGGCCATGGGTGAAAGATGGATTTGGGCACCATTTCATGGGTGTTTTCTTGCCCAAGAAGCAAAATACGAATTCCCAGGTTGATGGCTTTCCCATGCACGAAATTGGCTGCCATATCTCTCCACTCCCAAGGCATTAACTGCCTCAACCAACTCTTGGAAGAATTTAATGATTGGGTGCATAAGCCAAAATGGGTAGTTGAGGGTTTATGGGTTTTCTCATTAACACATGGGTTAGCACCATTGGCTCAAGGGTTTGAATAATTTCCCTCCCTATTCCTTGTAAAATCATGCCCCCATCTCTTGTTGCATTGCATAGCTAGTTGTGGGTATTTTATTAAAATGCATATTTACAATTCCAATGTGCTTGGCTAGCACGTAAACCATATGCATCAATAAATCGATGGTGGGGCCTTGGCCTTGAGCTCCTCGCCACGATTTTATATCAATATTACATCATTTACATTTTAATGCAATGGGGTCAAAATCGGGATATTACAATCCCCTCCCCCTTGGAATAACACCGTCCTCATTGTTCCAACACTTAGGAATAATACCCACTTTACACATCCCTCATAATTCACAAATGGTGGCAGGTCTGTCCTACATTCATCTCTTGAATTTGAACTTTCAGGATCAAGTCCTTTTGCTTCCTCAAGCTTCTCCCGCTGGCTTTGATCTTCCAGCTCTGCAGGCGGGCATCGCTCCACAGCAATCCCTTCCTTTTATTCACCTTCCAGCTGATCTACAAGTCTGGAATTTTCATGGCTGCCATCTTTCTTGTTGTCCTGGCAACTACTTGAGGAAGATTTTCAGCCAAAACAAATGGCTCTCACTATCTCACCTGTGAAATTCATCATGGCAATTCCTGTCAGGGCAAGCATAACACAATGTTAAAATTAGTCAATTAATTGCTCAATTGACATGGAACGTCCATGCTTTACCCATGATACTTCCACACATTTCATGCTTTCCCAATATACACAAGAACTCGTTCATGTTCATCCTTTCACAGGGAAATAACTATTTCACCATTCACAATTCATTTCAAGCAATAAACACAATCAACTTCCAGTCACAACATGCATTCAACAATCCTTTGTTTCTGAAATGCATCAATCAAAAATGAAAGAGAAGAGTAAGAGTTTCCCCCCCTTAGTCTTGTTCCAATACGGAGCCACACCATCACTATGGTTTCATGCTCCTTATCCTCCTTCACTTCAATGTGAATGCTTGACTTGCCCTTTCTTGGCTATGACACTTAGTGTCTAAGGTCTGTCTAAGGATTTTCAAGTTGGGAGCCCTTCCCATTGTTTCCTACAGGACCTTTGGCTGCTAGGACCCACTCATGACCACTAGCACCATCTTTCATTACTGCTCATACTGAGCTTTTTAGGAAAGTCACATGTCCACATGCATCCTCCAGATGCTTTCATAGTCCTTGCTTCTAGCAATACCTACACTCAAACATTGAGTCAATTCATATGTTTAGTTTATTTCCATAGGGTTTGTCTCCAAACAAGAGTTTAAGAAATCATAAACAAATCATATACACACGTATTTCATAAGCAAGAAGCTGCAATGTAACCAAATACTTATCTGCATTGGATGTCTTCACTTTATTCCACAGGATCCTTCTTCGCTTTATAAGCCTTGGATTGCCCATGGATGCAATAATGAATGTTGGGCCAGCACGCAGGCTACTCCACAACCATTCGAATAGGCAATGCCCAGCTAGTACGCCGACTGTGTTTCATCAATCATCTCATTTAGCAATATGTTAGGCCAGTGCTCCGACTAGTTTTATTAATTAATTAAAGAATGTTTGGCCAGCACGTCGGCTGCTCCACAACATCAAGTGGTTAATTCCCCCACCAACTATTCTGTGAATTTATCGAGCATCAATTACTCTCTGGATTTACCAAGAATTTATAGTGCACAACCAGTTACTCTCTGGTTTTACCAAGAATTTATAGTTCTTTCAAGGTCTGTGCTTCCTGCAATGACCAAGGTTTCCAACAAAGAAACCATAGTGTATCAGCTTAGCTGTTAGAAAACTTATACCTAAAATCTTCATTATTCCAAGCAAGAAATAAATGAAAATGAATACTTATCTGTATTGTGCATTTCCTCGCTACTCCACATGTTTCCTTCTCTGCTTTACAAGCCTTGGATCACCTGTGGGGTGGATGCTTGGCTAGCACACATACTGTTCCACACATCATCCGAATAGGAAATGCCAAGACAGTACACCGACTGGGTTTATCAGGCATCCCAAAAATCAATATGATAAGCCAGTATGCCGACTGGGTTTATCAAGCATTTCAAAAATCAATATGCTAAGCCAGTACGCCGACTGGGTTTATCAAGCATACAATGATCATTTCCAAGCCAGTTCTTCGGCTGGGTTTGTTAGGAAATAACACCATTCACCAATACCTCCACAACATTGAAACAACCAATGCCAAGCCAGTACACCAACTGGGTTTATCAGGCATGCAACAACCATTGCCAAGCCAGTACACCAACTGAGTTTATCAGGCAATAAGAACCACACAATATGATTACGTGGATCCTTCTCTTATGCAAACCAGTGGTTCCCTCCAGGAACTCCATAGGTGACTTACTTGACTGTAGGATAGCATGGCCCCCACAATACCCTACTCACACTGCACAAGGATGATGCCCCTTTTCCTATTACACAGCTCCTCGGGCCCATCCATCTCTTCTAGTGTCCTTCAGTGTGAGCATAGAAAGGTTACCACTGCCCATGCAGTCCTCTCGAGCACCCTTCTTAACTTTGCCTCTTACGTACAACACTAGAGTGCATCTGTGTAAGCTGATAGCACAAGAAGGATAAGCAGGCTCATTAGTATTGTTGCTCTAAAATTGTAATCATATTTCATAACATTCACTATTATTGATGTATATGTAACTTCGGAATGTATTTCATCTGTGTATTTTATATATATTTATTGTACCCTTAATAGAGATGTGTTATTCCTCTATAAGGAAGTGTCGTCATGTGGATTGACAAGTGTCGCAAGTGTGTGTGTACTTGCCGATGGGTTATTAGACCACCTTGTGGGATCGGCCCTGAATTATATATAATATAATGTGGATGTACCTAGCTAGACAAGTCGGCCCCATAAGGTCACTGGGAAAAAAGGTTAGTATAAATAGAGATCGGAGATCTCTATTTTACTCACTCGGAAAAGTAACTCACTCTCACTCAGAAAGTGGCGCACTAGTGAGGAGGAGGATCATCTGCTTCTAGGAGACTATCTCAGTGTTATTTGGTTGTACTTTGGTTGATCCATTGCTCTCTCTATCTCTGAGGAAGTTGTGGGGTTTTTCACCTTAGGGTTTTCCCCACGGAAACTCTGTGTCTCTTGTCTCTTATGCTTTTGATTCTTGTGATGCTTGTCATATTGTGATTGTCATGCATTGATATACTGTATATGTTATTCTCTCAGCAAAGATCCTAGAGTATTGTGAATTAATGCTCAAAATTTAACAACTATCAAGTATTGAAACACCAGGAATGCGTCCATTCCCTTAGGGTGTAGTCAATATTGAAAACCCTAACATAACCCATCACCCGAAAGGTATGCATCCATTTTCGATGTGAGCCATGTAGGCCTTAGTCATACTCAAGCAGTCTGGAATAATAATGAAATAATAAAACATGCTCTACATATTAAATCTAATAACCAGACATGTATATTCTTACTTAGGGTTACTGAATACTCATTCATTTCACAGATGTATCTTTCCTTCATTTGCGAAAAATGGGGGCTCCCTTCTCTGAGTCAACAGTCCTTCGGTTTGCCACCCCAATCTTTTCACGTTTCATAACCCACACATGCCTTCTTGGCATAGTCTTACCATCTCACTCACATGCAGTGCAGCTGAGGTATTACCAAAATTCACAATGGCGTTTCACCCGAAACCCATTTCCAAAGCATGGGATCCTTCCCATCTAGTTTGGCTTCTACAGGCCATCATACATGGTCTTCCTACAATGTGTCATCCCGGCACACTTATCAAATATCCAAATAGTCAACAACATTTAACAATAAACTTCAAATATGATTGTTCCATAACCAATCAATGTCATTAATAATTAAATTCAATATGAATTCGCAGCTCTGTCTCCTACAGAAATTGATTTTTCTTTCTCTTTCTTTTGAAGCTTATCTTGCTCTAAATCCGGAAAAACTTTAACACTTGTTTCCCAAAGAAGTTTTCTGGAAATTTTTCTAAGGCAAAGTCACCTTTATCCTTCAGCGCAAGTTTTAACCATAAGTCCTCCACCTTTAGCGCAAGTTTTAACCATAAATATCCTGCCTTCGACACAAGTTTTGATCATAAGACTATCGTCTTCGGCACAAATCGCAAACCTAACTCTGCCTCTTCGGCGCAAGTTTTACCTCTATTTTTGCCGCTTTGGGTGCAAGTTTTAACTCTATTCTGCTCTCTTTTGGGCGGGTTTCCAAGGTCTTTTATAACCACCTGCGGCGCAAGATTAATTCCTAAATTGGCCTCTCGTGGTGCAAGTCTTCAAGAGCTCACTTCGGCCCAACTATGGCGCCTATCTTAGTCTTATTTTGGCCGTCGTTGGCACAATTGCCTAGCATTATTTTGGCCGCCTTCGGCGCAGCGTTTAACACTAAGACTCCCGCTACGCGCGCAGGACATAGCCAAAAAAAATCGTTGCTACATTCACGATCCTGTTCACTTGGTTGTTGGCGTATCTTTTGGGCGCAGGTCCTAGTGATAATTTCCCAGCCCCGATCGCAAGCGCTATGCTTAATAATGCCGCTACACCGTTTATCACAAACCATCGCAAGGTTTAAAATTAATCCTTGCGCTGTGGCACAACTTCTAACGATATTTTTGCCGACCGTTTGTGACCGTCTAGCGCAAGTCTTGGTGATATTTTCCCTGGCTATGGCGCATAAGTTAGCCTTAAAATTGCTACTATTGCACCACTCCCAATCGTAAAATGTCGTCGTCGTGCGCATGACGCGGAAAATTAGTCTAACTTTCGCCGCCGCACACGCAGAAAGTTAACCTAACTTTCGCCTCCGCGCACGCAGAAAGTTAGCTTATCTTTCACCGCCGCAGCTTTAGCAGAAAAATCATAAAAATAGTTAGAAAATTTTTGCAAAATTTTCAAAGATAGTTAGAGTTCTCTTCTTGAAATATGTCCTTCGTTTCCTTGCAGAGGTGAGCTACTTATAGTTCCTAGTTCGCATATAGCAGAACTGTGAAAGGATGCCAATAACTTGCACCTCTGAAAAGGGATTTTCTTTTCATCTTAGATTCAACAATCCAACCAATGGATTCACAATCAATCTTCAAGCACCCAACAAGCATGGGCAAGGAAAACTCATGTGCATAAGGGCATAATTTGCAAGCTTTCCTCGCTTCCGAAAACCATCAATCGGCCACATAAATGTTGGTTCATTGTAATTAACAAACATCATTAAGATATGGGGCTGTAACAACCAACTGTTCAGGCTTTCAATCATGAAATTAGCACACAAAAACTCATACCATCCATGCCCAACATTCAATTTCATGCATTCAAAGCATCATGGACATCCAAGGGACAAGGAGTCATAATTAATCAAGGCCTCAAGCACATGATGTGTTATCTCATATGCACAGCAATTAGCAACAAGCAACAACCAACACATAACAACATGCCCCATCCACAACACACAAAATCATATTTTCCTAATATGTTGTGTGGATGTCGGCCCAACAGCCTCAGTGTTGTACCCATGGGCTCTGATACCATTATGTCACATCCCCACCATCATACCAGCATGGGAGAGAACATGACTCTGATTCCAGGCATCTAGCCCCATACTTAGTAAACAAGGATTCATATAAAGAGAAGATGGACATATGCAAATGCAGAAATATTTGAAAACACAATAGAATTAACTTCTATTACACATCCATCATACATTAAAGATATTCATGTCATTCATCAATTAAAACAATACAAGTAAAATTCACTGATGATAAAATACATGTACATATGTATACCGTAATTAAACACAACGGAATTAAAATCATGTTAATATCTAACAATCAGTTAGCATTTTCATGACAGCCATTAAATAAAGACATTCCAGAATTTTAATAGAGAGTACTTATCTTAAAACAAAGTAGTCCCTGAGCAACCAGCTATGCATCTGCAACGTTCCACCCAACCATAGGCCAGTTGTGCTTATCAATCTCTTGATACAACTTCCACCCCCGAGCTGGGCATGATTTCTACAAGCAACCAGGGAACAACAGACTCACACATAGCCAAACATACACCAAAACGAGCCAAGCCAATCGACAATTGGGTTTATTAGGCTGCTAGGAAATGGAAAGGAAGAATTGCTAAGCTAATGAGCTCAACCACAGAGCTATGGATGCCCTCTACAAGATCTATCTAGCTTGGTTCCCCACAATGCCTACACACCTGATTCAAGGAAGTATTCCCTTCACTACTACACAGTCCCTCAGGCCATACCTTCCAATTCATTGTTGTTCAAGGTGTGCATAGAAGAGTAGCCAGCCCTTTTGATCTTCTTGAGAGGTTATTTTCCCCACTAGGTTTATCAAGCCAATTCTGTCCACTACCACTCCAAATTTCTTGCTCATAGGTTCAAACCAAAACAGGGATGCACATAACAGCAAAAGTATAAGTGTTGGGCATGAAGAAATGTTTTTACAGTGGGATGCCCAAAGATGGGGTTTTCATTAGCTTCAGAAAAAACGTGGGAAACCCAAAAATGAAAATGGAAGATGGGGAACAACCCTGGGAAGCCAAATCCATTTTCATAAAAACGTCCATGGACACTCTAGGGCAAAAACGACCTCCATAACAATCCCAAATCGTGGTTCTCCTCTCCCAGCCACTTTGCAAAAACAAAAACGAGTTCTCAGGCATGGAAAATGCAAGAAAAATGGTGAAAAATGTGATGGGGAAAGCCCGGATAGCTCAGAGTGCGTGAGAGGCCAAAGGCCATGGGTGAAAGATGGCTTTGGGCACCATTTCGTGGGTGTTTTATTGCCCAAGAAGCAAAAATATGAATTCCCAGGTTGATGGCTTGCCCATGCACGAAATTGGCTGCCATATCTCTCCACTCCCAAGGCATTAACTGACTCAACCAACTCTTGGAAGAATTTAATGATTGGGTGCATAAGCCAAAATGGGTAGCTGAGGGTTTATGGGTTTTCTCATTGACACATGGGTTAGCACCATTGGCTCAAAGGGTTTGAATAATTTCCCTCCCTATTCCTTGTAAAATCATGCCCCCATCTCTTGTTGCATTGCATAGCTAGTTGTGGGTATTTTATTAAAATGCATATTTACAATTCCAATGTGCTTGGCTAGCACGTAAACCATATGCATCAATCAATCGATGGCAAGGCCTTGGCCTTGAGCTCCTCACCACGATTTTATAGCAATATTACATCATTTACATTTTAATGCAATAAGGTAAAAATCGGGATATTACAGATATACATTTATATAAATGTGATTTAAAATTTAGTTAATTTAATTGTGTACCCAACACACATGCGCATGCGTAAGTGCACGCGCGCACGCACACACACACACTCGCTCAATTTTCAATTCAATGGATTTTTAAATTGAAATTTGATATATATTTATATAAATGTCTTTTACAATCTAGTTAATTTAATTTTGGACCCAACATGTGCTTGGTTTTATACCTTTTTTTGAAATATTTTGGAGCTGGCATGTGCCACATCAGCGTGACATATGTGACACATCTCACCCACTTGGGTTGTAGAAAGTGCCTCTCAACGCAATTAAATAAAGTCACAATGTGATATATAACCATTTATGAATTTGTAACTTTGCAACCATTGAGGAATGTAGCGACTCAACATAAGTTGACCAAGATTAATATCAAAAATGAAACACAACCTCTAAAATTATTATTGTTGAAATGTCACAATATGAAATAACATTAAATGCTACTATAATGAAAAACTCAAACATAACTTTTTTATATTATTAGTCTTCAAATTCCATAGTGTAGCATAACCTTTGAGGGGCACTGCAATTCGACATAAGTCCACCAAGATAAATGTCGCAATGTGGCCTAAGAATTAAGGACCATCACAAATTCGACATAACCCTTGATGAATGTCAAAATCATATTCATTGAAAAATGTAGTGATTGCACATAAGTCAACCAATATGAATGCCACAATACATCATAATATCACAATACGTCATAACCATTCAGGAACATCACAATGGAACATAACCCTTTTGGAATGTGATGAAGCAACATAACCCTTCATAAATATCACAATGTGGCCTAACGATTGATTAACATAGTAATTTGACATAAATCAATGGAGATGAATGCCACAATGTGACATTACAATTGGGAACATCGTAATCCAACATAACCCTTGAGGAACATTGAATGAAAAATAACCCTTGATGGACACTGAAATACAACACAAACATTAAGCAATGTAACAATTTGACATAAATCAACAAAAATAAATTCATAATGCAACATAATCACAATCGACATGGTTAACCATGGTCAACTATAGTCAAGAATGGTAAACCAAAGACTACCATGGTCACAATGTGACATATCCTTTATTATTGTCACGTTGCAACTTAACCATTGAGGAATGTATAAATTCAACATAAGTCAATGAGGATGACTTTTCAAATGAAAAATGACCTCTTAATTTATTATTATTGAAATATCACAATATTAAATAACATTAAAGTTAACTATAATGTCAACATCAAACATAACTTTTTATATTATCACTCTTCAAATGTCATAATGTGACCTATCCTTTGAGGGGCATTACAATTTGACATAAGTCCACTAAGATGAATGTCTCAACGTGACAATTCATTAGCGAATGTAGAAACTCCGCATAACTCAACCAAGATGAATATCAAAATACATCATAACCATTCAAGAACATCACACTGGAACATAATCCTTCTAGAATGTTGCAAAGAAGCATTACCCTTCATGACTGCCACAATGTGACCTAACCATTATGGGACTTAGTAAATCGACATAAATCAAGGAACGCCGCAATGGGAAAATGCCATTAGGGAATAATGCAATACAACCATAACCCTTAAGGAACATTGAATGTCACATAACCCTTGATGGTCGTCGAAATATGACACAAACATTGAGGAACATAGAAACTTGACATAAATCAACGATGCTCAACATTGTTAACTATTATAGGTCAAATCTGCACTTCTCCGTCCTGTGATCACCTTGCCTTGTAGATAACACAAAAGGACACAAAGGATGGAAGAGCTAGATTACCTTGGATGACTTGCTTCCAGAAGTACACTTCTCACCTGAGAATTTAACAGTTTCTTCTGATTTTGCCACATGTACGCCCCTCTCTGCACACAAGACCAGTGTACTGTACCCTACTCTCCTCAAGGGAAACCATCGTACACCTCCCAAAAAGTTGTAAACGCATGTTGTAAAGCATAAAAGTTGCTTCTTGAATGCTACTCTTATTGTATGAAACCTGCGTACATATTAAGATGAAATCAAAAAATATATTAATTTGACAAATTGGGATTAGTTGAAGTTGGTTCTGCAACTTCCCCAACCTCCCAATCCAACCACCTCTCGATCTAAACTGCCTACCTTGTCCCATAAATACAAGGAGGATCCATGAGAGGGTTTACTCACAATAACCATAAAATCTTTAGAGAAGGCTTGAAGTATTGTTACGCTGGAGGAAAGTTTCAAGTCAGAGTGAAGAGCAGGAGCCCAGGATCCGGTTGTAGAAACATCTCTACATGTCAGGTATATTGTACTGATTTCATGTTTCTTTGACAATAAAAAGGTCGAAACACCCTTCCTGTCCAAAATATGATATCTATTGGATTGCATGTCTATTTGGCTTAATTCTTGATTATATTTGATGTTAATTTGCTTTATAATTTCGTCATATGTTATATGGTCAAGATACGCTGAGGAAGGTATCTTTTGTATTGCAGGTTCGTCAAGCGGGAGATCAAGTGGAAGACTAACCGAAAGCTAGGATCAAACTTTGAAAAGAGGTATGTCTTTCAATCCCAATCTATTTCTTTTGCATTAACTAGATGCAGTATAATTAATGTGTTTACTTGTCAACCCCGCCCAGTTGGTAGTGTCCATCTCCTCACTATAGGGTAGAAATACCGAACAACATTAACCATAGTCAACCATAGTCAACATTGTTAACCATGGCTAACTATAATCAATCATGGTCAACCAATGTCAATCACATTCAACCAAATTCAATTAACCATAGTTAAACATGGTCGACTATGCTCAACCATATTTGACCATATCCAAAAAAGACAACCATGGTCAACAAAATTCAATTATAGTAAAATGTGATCAACCATAATCATCCATAGACAACCATGGCCAACCATGGAAAACCATGTTTAGCGAAATTCAACCTGATAAATCATATTTAACCATGTTCACCCATTTTTAACCACTGTCAAATAAGTCTATAAAGTATCCTATAGTCAAACATAATCAATCATGGTAACCATAACAATTCATCATCAACCTTAGTTAACCATGGTGCAATCATAGGCAACCTTATTCCACCATAGTTAACCATGGTCAAACATTGTTATCCATGTTCAATCATTGTAATCCATGGTCAACCATAGCCAAAAATGGTCAACCATCATCAAATATGGACAATCATTCCTAACCATGACAAAACCACAGTCAACCAAAGTCAACCATAGTCGAACATGGTAAACCACAGTCGAACATACTTGGCTATATTAAAAATATAGTTAAACATGGTCAACCAAAATCAACCATGACCAATAGTCAAATATATCTAACCGTAGTCAACTATAGTCAAATATACTAGTCAAACATGGTCAGCTAAATGTTGAGCCTCTAACTTTCCTTTGGCTGACCCGCGTTCTGCGACGTCCTTCTCACAGACCCAACAAACCCCTTTTCACCGGCCCTTTCGGAAACAACCTACGAACAGGCTGAGGTCTCACGTGAACCAAAGTTATGGGGTATTACAGAAGCATGTTTCTGTAATTAGGTGATGCGCGGATATGTAGCTGGATTCTAGTGAAGTTACCCTTACTTCGCATATACCTTAGTTATAACAGCACGAATATGTGACTGCACACCTAGCAGTTCCAACAGTACAGACTCGACTGAATTACTGTTATTCCTTAACCCTTAACTATATAACTACACATTTAACACATTCATTAACACTTTAGCATTTCCAGACATGTGTGTTCACCACTTAGCATGCTATTCTCATCAACATACACATGAAAATACATATAGGCATAAGCATACATGAACACAAACTAACTCATAGATCCAATCACACAACACAGATATTTACATGGTTCACCCCCTAGATGGGAGCTACGTCCACGGGAACTGTTCTTTATATTAGAAGGAAGGGTTTAACAATTCCAGTCTGCACACACAGCTGCAGACTCCTCTCATACAATGGATCTTTGGGAACATAGCTACAAAGTCTTTCTCTCTTAGATCTCTCTCTCAACCTAGATCTACTCTTTCTCTATCAAAATCCAACAATGATATCTAACCCCTCTCTAGTAAGATCTAACCATTCCTTATACAAAATTTCCCTTTCTATAGACTGTGTCAGAAATGTCACATATTTACAATAAATATGGGCTGAAACCCCATACTACCTTTAAACCCAAAATGACACAGTTCTTCTATTGACCATGCTTTGTCTTTACTTCGTTGGAGCTTTGTTGTCCTTTCGCACTGCTTCTCTGGCTCTGACGCTTCTTCTGATAGTAGCAGTTCTGACCACATGGATCTAACGTTGATATGGTGCATCCTTTACACCATTCTTCATATTTACTCTTCGCTCCTATAGCTGACAGCCCACCGCTTCATACATAACTGCTCCAACTACCTTGACCATCCTTAGTACTTCGCTTTTACTAAGGGGACAATCCCTTTTCTGCTGACTTCGCATCGCTCCACGCCTTTCTCTCGGGAATTGCAGAGTTGCTTCTCCCAAAATTGGCCAATGTTAGGCCTTTCCTAAATTGTACTTCTTCCATCAAAACTACTGGATTTGGGCCTCTCCCAACAGGCCCCTAACACTCACATGTGGCACGCCCCTGAGCCACTTCCACTCGGCTACTTCGACTACACATCCTCTCGGGTAATCAACTTTGCGGTGAAGTGTTGAAGAGTTGCGCTCAGCTTCTCAACTGCTTCCTTAGTTTCTTGCTCGAACTCCTTAAGTGTTTCAAGCATCTCCTCTAAGATGGCTTCCTGTTCTTTGGCATACATATCAACTTCGACAATGTTCTTTTGAATCCTTGTGTATTGTAGGCCACCATAGTCCTGATCTTAAAAAATTTTGCGCAGTAGCCCTTCCTTCATAGTGTCCTCCCGATACTACTGAGTGTGCTTCAAAAAGTATCATGGGTTTTTCATGTTCCAATACACATCTTCGCAATATTTCATCTAGTCCTAGCTTGTATAATTGTCTTGCAACTAGAGTAAAATCAACTGCTTTTACCACTAACTGTTTCTTTTGCTGCGCAGTAAACTCTTTAGGTGCTAGACCTGTAGTCAAGAATTCTACAATGTCCTTATAGTAGTCATCTTCTATGTGAATAGAAAAGAACTGGGCATCTGGTAGACTATCTTCTAAATTACTTGGTTCCTCGCCTCACTCAATTCTAGAGAGATGGGTAGGTCCTGAATTCAATCTTCTTGGATTGACAATGATTTCAAAATCATACTCCTGAAAGAGTAAGATCCATCTACATATTCCCCCCCCTAAAACTAGTTTATTGAACAAGTATTTCAAAGTTGAGTGGTCAGTAAACATACAGAAATGTGAACCTAGCAGATAGTGTCTGAATTTCTGCAATGCATACACCATAGCTAAGACTTCTCTTTCTTTCGTGGTATAGTTCTTTTCTATTGAAGATAACTTTCGGCTTGAGAATGCGATGGGGTGATCAATACCTACCTCTCCTGGTTGGGATAAGACAATACCAAGTGCTATAGCTGAAGCATCTACATGTACATGAAATGGTTTATTCTAGTCAGGAAAGACTAGAATTGGTGTTGTAACCATTTTCTCTTTTAATGTATCCAGTCCTTTTTGACAATCCTCAGTCCTATTGTACTTCGCTTCTTTCGTTAATAATTTATCCATAGGCGTAGTGATCTGCGTGTATCCTTTGATGAACTTCCTATAGTATCCTGTGTGTCCTAATGTAGTGTGTATCTGTTTCACTAAGTTAGGCATTGGTAGGTTCACTATAACTTCAATCTTCGTTGGATCAACCATCAGTCCGTGTTTACCTACAATGTGTCCCAATAGAATTCCATAAGGAACACAAAAGATGATTTTATTTCGATTCAAGGAATTCTGATGCTGTCTACACTTCGCTAACATCATTCTTAAGTTCGCATAATGGTTCTTCAGTAAGCCAAATACTGTCCAGTCATCAAAATAGACTTCTAAGAACTTATGAATATACTCCTTAATTGCAGCTACAACAACTCTTGAAAAGATAGCAGGTGCATTTTTTAGACCAAAGGGCATAACTGTGTACTGAAATGATCCCCATTCAGTAGAAAAGGTTGTCTTGTGTCTGTCTTCTGTAGCAATTCTGATCTGATGATATCCAGAAAATCCATCAGTGAATGAGTATGCTTCATTTCCTCCAACATTATCTAGCACTTCATCTATAAATGGAGTCAGAAATGGATCATGCAACGAGGCATCATTTAACTATTTAAGGTCCACACAGATTATGATCTCGCCTTTATCTTTCTTGTCTTGAATAACCACAAGACTTACCCATTCTCACTCTTCTACTGGTTCAATAATTCCTGCATCAAGCATCTTATCAATTTCTTCCTTTATTCTTTCTTTATATCTGGGATTCAGTCTGTAAGGCCTTTGCTTAATAGGCTTCGAATATGGCTTGAGATGTATCTTCATAACTCCCAAGTATCCTAAAATTCCTTTCATCTCAGAAAACTTGGTAGGGAATAAATCTTGATATTCACGCAGTAGGTCTGCAATTTGTCCTATTGTTTCTTCATCCTAGTAATCCCCAATAGAAGCAAACTTTGGTTCATTCTCAGTACCAATGTTGATATTTTTTGTCTTCACAGGACTACTTAGTTCTGGAATTTCTAAATCAGGCCCCTCAACATCCCGTTCTCCTTCTGACTGAGGTATATTTACATCGCGAGGGTCTTCATATTCACCTTCATCTAATGCGAAGTTTTAACATTCAAGGACATGCTCAAACTGTATAGCCCACTATGTTTGTTCATATGTTGGTAACAGTGTATCATCAAATACCTTATTTTTAATGATCTGCAAAGCCTCATGGACACTTGGACAATCATCTTCAAAACTAAAAGTTGCTTGGAAGTTATTTGTTATGCTGGACCATTTTGTCATTCCTCTACGAAGTTCTATGTCTATGTACCAGTTCTTTGGTATATGATCCAATGTGTGCACAAACATATGAACCAATTCTGCTTGTGGTATGTGTGTCCATGCGTTCGAGCAAAGTCCTATATAATCTCTAGGATCAGTCTGTCCATTATATTTTACTTGTACAATCTCAGTTTTCTCTGTAAATATGATCTCCATCATGTGCCTACATTATTCCCATGTGTTCAGGTTATGTTTATGTGTATCCCACCATCTAGCAGGTGTAGCCCGCAGTGCTATATCCAAAGCTGCTAACTTATGTTCATCTGAAACTGATATAAGATATTCTTGAATAAATGCATGGATATTACCCAACCCATCATAAGTAGGAATTGAACTTACCTCTGTTCCAATCCAGCGTAGTGACTTTTTTATCTACGCACATCGTCTTGTTGATACTTCATGCATTCTGCTATGCCAGTTCTACAGTCATGCGTCTGATTCTGATGTGCAAGAACTGTCACATCTCCAACTTAGTGTTCCTTCATTTGTAGGGTTGATGTAATCTGTTTGATTTATTGTCATCTTGTAGATATTATCGAGATCTTGAGTTCTGCATTCTTCTCGTACTAGTTCAACATATCCGGGTCCTTGTGCGGGATCCAAGGGTGCAATGACTTTAATATCTGGTCCTTCAAATATCATCTGTTTCTTATTCAAATTGATAATCACGAGGTTATCAATTGCCCAATCTATTCCAATTACTGCAGGATATGGATTTCTATCATATATGATCTCAATAACTTCGAAGTCTGCTTTACTTCACATTCCATCAATGTCAATAAGGACATTTGATAATCTCCCAAAAGATAGAACCTTTTGTTGATTCGCTAGTCTCAACTGTATGGGTGACTAGGATAACTTTGGCTTTCCCATCTGTTCCAATGTTTTCTTCGTCAATAAATTCACATCTGAGCCTAAGTCGAGAATGATCTGGTCCATTTCAAAATCTCCAATCTACGCACTTAATCTCATTTCTATCCCGGTCCTTCTCTGGATTTTGATATGATGGACTGCACTATTTGCATTATTTAATATGTTATGCTCCTCATAATGTCCTAATAGGTTCTGTAATTCTCCAAAGTAATTTTCATGTCTTAACAGCTTCATACACCTCTATAGGAACTACGTAACAGGACTAGTATGTTCTAGTGAAGCTCGCAATCCATCATACGAAGTTGGCATATCAATCACAAGTGGTGTTTCACTTCACAATGGGATTCTTGTAGTCATGGATTCTAAGTTCTATAAAACTTTTCTTACTTCCACGAAGACTTCTTTTTCTTTGTTAAGGTTGAAGGCAAGCATTTTTCCAACCGCTTTTCTTATCCAAGACCCTTCAGTAGGATTTTGTATGTTTATGTGATCTTCAAAAGTCGAGGCTTCGCTTCTCTGGTCATTTCCTTTCATGGCTCCACTTCGCGTCACAACATGAACGTTGCAATCTTTGTTTCATTTTTCAGCTGCAATCATCTGTATGTTCTGATTCTGTCCTTTTGGTCTTCTCTCTTTCATTTTGCCTTGCAAAATGGGACATGCTTCAATGGCATGGTCAAATGACTTACAATACTTGCAAGTAGTACAAGGATTCTGATAGTCTCTGGCTAAGTGTCCTGGTTGAGCGCAGTTATAACATACAATCTGACCTCTTCCTCTTGCTTGGCCAGTTTTTCATCCTCTGTATCCTCCAAGACCTTTGTATGTGCCTTGATCATACTGTGCGTTTTAATTATTGTTTTGTGTTTCTCCTTGAACTCTGTAAGAATCATGTTTTCTTTCTATCATGAGGTCATAAGCTCTGCAGTTGGTATCATCATGGCCAACTGACTTACAAAATGTGCAGTACAAATTCGTTGGTGTTTGTACATATTTCTGAAGCAGATAACAATCTTCTAGGCGATATCCTCTACATCGGCAAATATTACGCCATAGTCCTTGCTATTGATTCAATCGATTCGGTGCTCCACTAGCGACGTAATCTTAGAATACAGGGCAATGTTCTTTGGAATGTCCTTCCCCTTTACACTTAGTACACCAAATCTCTTCTCTGGTTTCTTTTCCTTTCTTCATGTCTTGTAGATATAACGTCAAGTTTTCTAGCTGTGTTTGTATCTGTACCATGCATGTGCTAGTTTCTCCAATAGGAGAAGCTTCTAGTTTCATCGTAATCTCTAATGCCTCAGTTTGTGAAGCAATCTTCTATTGCATCAATGGTAATCTAATATGGGGAAACAACGCAACTATAAACCATTCTTGATGTTGTTGCGGTGCTATTTCAAAGCTAACTTGATCTAATAATGCTTTAAACTTTTGATCAAACTCCCATACAGTCTCATTAGGTTTTTGTTTGATTTCTTTTAACTCTGTAATGCACTGAGATTCGGATTTAGGAATCTTGAATTCTCTAATCAGCGCAGTTCTTATCTCTGCTAATGTTCTGTTCTGTGCCATGAAATATTTCATGAACCATGTTAAAGCTCTACCTCTGAATGTAGTAACTAGCTGAGCTTGTTTTATGGCATCATCCCAGACTTGCTTAACATTCCACACGGCTTCACAGAGAAACCAATGTTGCTTTGGGTATTCTAGACTAGTTCCTTTAAAAATGGGTAGCTTAATTTCATCTGTCATTCTTCTTCTAGGAGGTGTATTGTTTTGGAACGATGGAGGTATTCCACCATTTGGAAAATTTTGAGTATTTGCTCCTGCGGTGTTACTACTACTAGTGTTCTGTGAACTAGCAATATTTTTCTCATCAACTGGAGGTTTCTGCGGAGTGATAGGATGATATCCAAGTTGTCTAGGCTCTGTTTCAGTATCAGAATCAACCTGATATGAGTTTCTATCACTTCCTAAGTATGTTTCTAGGAATGTGTGAGGTTCGACTTCATGATACCTCTTTCTAGTACTAACTTTATATCTTTTGCCACTTCTTAAAATACCAATATCTTTGTCTGTGTCAGTATCCATGTTACTGAACATTACAGACTCAACCCTAGGAATCTAATTGCATTCTTAAGACACATTTTTCTGCTAGCAACATTTTAATGTATAAACTGAGGTTTTTCAAGTACTTACCTCTGAATCCTTTGAAGAAATCTCTTTCTTCCGCGTTCAAAGACTTCACAGTGTCCACAACGAATTCTATAACGTATCTCTCTAGTACACTATCCAACCAAAAGTCTATTGATCTTGAAATTGGGTTATCAACCTCTTTAAACCTTTGAATCAACTCTGGAGTCCAAACTGTAGGTTCTCCACCCTGGAAACAATTTTTTTGTTCTACGAGTCTTGATATCCACTCGTGTAGCTCGTTAGCGAAGAATGCGAAGAAAACTTCGTGTAAGTCAGAAAATAGATATTTCTGCAACCATTCTTCCGTAGACAAGCACGGATGTTTGTTCTCCATCTTCACAAACTCCTTTTCTGTCTGAATCACCCAGTTCTCTATCTCAGTTCTTTCGGGATTCCAATTGTCAGAGCACATCACCCGTTCAAGCGTGGAAACAGAACCATTTGTTGAGCCTCTAAATTTCCTTTGGCTGACTTGAGTTCTGTGAAGTTCCTTCTCACAGACCCAACAAACCCCTTTTCACCGGCCCTTTCATCAACAACATGCGAACAGGTTGAGGTCTCACTTGAGGCAAATTTATGGGGGATTACAGAATCAGGTTTTTGTAATCGGGTGATGCGTGGATATGTAGGTGGCTTCTAGCGAAGTTACCCTTACTTCGCATATACCTCAGTTATAACAACGCGAATATGTGACTGCGCACTTCGCAGTTCCAACAGTATAGACTCTGCTGAATTATGGTTATTCCTTAACCCTTAACTATGTAACTATGCATTTATCACATTCATTAACACTTTAGCATTTTCAGACATGCGTGTTCACCACTTAGCATGCTATTCTCATCATCATACACATGAAAATGCATATAGGAATAATCATACATGGACACAAAATAACTCATAGATCCAAAATCACACAACACATATATTTATGTGGTTCACCCCCTAGATGGGAGATACATCTACGGAAACTATTCTTTATATTAGAAGGAAGGGTTTAACAATTCCAGTCTGTGCACACAATTGCAGACTCCTCTCTTACAATGGATCTCTGCGGACACAACTGAGAGTCTTTCTCTCTTAGATCTCTCTCTCATCCTAGATCTACTATTTCTCTATCAAAATCCAACAATGAGATCTAACCTCTCTCTAGTAATATCTAACCCTTTCTTATACAAAATTTTCCTTTCTATAGATTGTGCCCGAAGATCACATCTTTACAATAACTATGGGCCGAAACCCCATAGTACTCTTAAACCCAAAATGACATGGTTCTCCTCTTGACCATGCTTTGTCTTTACTTCGTTGGAGCTCTTCTGTCCTTTCGTGCCACTTCTCTGGCTCTGACGCTTCTTCTCACAGTCGCAGTTCTGACCGCGCAGCTCTGACGCTAACATAGTGCATCCTTTACACCATTCCGCCTCTTTACTCTTCGCTCCTGTAGCTGACAGTCCGTCGCTTCATACATAACTTCTCCAACTACCTTGACAGTTCTTAGTACTTCGTTTTTACTAAGGGGACATGTCCTTTTCTGCTAACTTCACATCGCTCCAAGCCCTACTCCCGGGAATTGTGGATTTGCTTCTCCCAAAAGTGGCCAATGTTAGGCCTTGCCTAACTTGTACTTCTTCCTTCAAAACTGCCACATTTGGGCCTCGCCCAACACTAAATCAACCATGGACATACACAATCCACTATGCTCAAAATGGTGAACCATAGTAAAACATGGTCAAATATTCTAAACCATAGTTAACCATGATCAACCATATTTTGTTAAACTTAAACTATAGGAAAAAACCATCAATGATATTTAATCACAGTCAACCATGATCAACCAAATAAACCATGGTCAAATATAGTCAACTAAAGACAAACATATTCAAGAAAATTTGACCAAAGCCAAGCACGAAAAACTATGATCAATAATATTCAACCATACTCAACCATGGTTGAGAGAAGCCAATTATAGTCAACCATAGTCACACATAATCAACAATGGTCAAACATAAGTCAACCATGGTTGACCATATTCAAATATAAACAACCCTAGTGAAATATCATAGATATTATGATTTAATATTATTGATATTCATATTTTAATTCACAAATCTAGTAATAATCCCCATGCATACTGACTATTAACTAGCACACATACATTATTAAAGGTGGTTGATATATGCTAATCAACCCCATTTTTCACCTATTTTAACTAATCAAATTAATTGACGTATATCAACCACCTTTAATAATGTGGTTGTTATAGTATATATTTTACTAAATCTTTAACTAGTTTAAATAATTGTATCAAACATTAAAGTTTGAGACCAAATAACTCAATGAAATGAAAAATTAAGAAATTTGGGCCATTTTTTACTATCGAAACTTGTTTTTCAGAAAACGATACGAAATTGGTATTGTTTCTCAACTTTGGAAATTTTTTATGATGCAAAGGAGAAGGAAAATAATGATCTCAAAGAAGCTTCTAATCCCCATGGCATGCCAAATTCGAAGCAGGAAGCATAAGTCTCTTCTTATTTTGATCAAGCTTCTTCCTCATGTTTTGAAATGCAATGTAAATGTTTGTTGTTGGTAGGACAGTTTCTTCCCATAGATACCTACATGTATTATAGAAGTAATAGAATCAAGGATGAATGTATCTTTTCTGTAAACTGTAATCTCCTGCATATATTAGAAATCTACTTCTATTATCTTCATACAAGAAGAAGCTAGAATGTAATTACATTTCATTTGGTTAGGCCGTGACCTTTTTCGGATAATACAAACCGTAACTGTTTTGTGAAAAAAAGTGAAACTGGGATTGTTTCTCGATAAATGATCTTTCGTTTCTTAAATAGTTACATGCATTTCATATATTGATGTTGGTCGATAGTGATGGCCACCAAGGATTGATATTGTTGTTGAGAAAATGGATTTGTTATATGTGAAGGCCTTTGATCAACGTCGTTTAGTGAGAGGTAGACATAGGTAGTTTATAGGAGTAAAGCAATATGATGATGATAGAGTTGAAAGAAATCATTTCCCTAACAACTTTCCCAACCATTCTCTTGTCAGTGTGCAAGGATAATGGTTAGGCTTGTGGGAGTCGTGAATAAGGATAGGAGCATAATCATCTCAAGGGAAACATTCCCAAAGAATTCACCCAAATTGTGGACAATATATCATGCAACGAGCCATATGGAAGAATACTTGGAACACTTATAGAGTTGACCTTTCTCACTTCTTCAAACCTATCAAATAATAACTTATTAGGGAATATTCCACATGGAAAATAATGGGACACATTTGGGGTTTCTTCATTATGGGAGATCCTGAGTTGTACATGAATCCACTTCATAGAAACTACGGTGCAAATGGTCAAGAATCGGATGAAGGTGATGATATTGAAAGTTGGAATGAGATTGGGATGCAAAATTGGGTTTGGAATTGAGATCATAGGATTAGTATTCAGAAAGGGGTTGGGGTAAAATTATGTGGGTTTTTTAATTACTTTATGAATGGTTAAATACAATAGATCACAAAAAATAGGTTCATGGGTGAGTTTATGAAGTCGGTGGAACTTTTAGATGTAACTAGATTTCTAGAAAACTACTCATATTTCTTGCCATAAAAATTTCATTTTTCAACCATTTCATAAAAAATATATATGTTGCACTACTAGACACTCACCTCTACATGCTATACAAAATCAAATCCTTCATTATTACATTAATAACTTCAAAATATGCACCCACACTTGGTGTACTAATTTCAAGGTCTGGTCACTTAGATAATTAAAAGCAATATTTAAAAATGTTAATTTTATTTTGGAAAAATAACACCACACTAGTACCATTTGTTACCTACATGTTTACCAATTTTTGTATGTTGATTCCATCAGTTAGGCATTGAAAGGTTGCACCAACATGGACATACACCTTATGATTTGCCAAAAAAATAAAATGTCAATGTTAGAAAAAATAAATATTAATTGTGTAGGTATCTCAAAATATCCATCCAAGTTGAAGGATGCCCATTTTTAAGTTATGTTGCATCTAACGTGTAAAAAGATACCATCATTAGCTTACACTCACCAAATGTTTGTAGGATAAAATTTATAGTTTTGAACCTTAAAAAGACATAGAATCTTTATATATCTTTATGTATCTATTTTTATGATATTATAAAACTTTTTTAACACACACACAGAGTGTGCATTATCAGTGATTAAGATAGTCATTGTTTTTGGGTCTTGTATGCAAAACCTAAATACTCTATTTTTCATATTGTTCTTAATCCACGTTCAATTACCTATTAACTACTTATAATTTTAATAAAATAATTATTTTGATATACATTTAATGTACTTCTTTTAATTTTTTTTCAAGTCATCATTTAGGAATGTTTTTCTTAAAATTTTGTGAGCATAGAAATAAAGTGCAAAGAAAACCAAGTGATTCCTTACCTTTTTAAAGGTTTGATAGACCAAAATTGGTCTCAACGTACATTAATAACCACTATTATCACCATCAATAAATATATATATATATAAAAGATAGATTTAAGTTAGTTGTAATCTTTCTCAACTTTATAAAACATAGCACTATGAACTTGTTCATAGTAATAATAATAATCAACATCATTATCTAATTGAAAATCACACCTAGCAAGCGGAAATTATGTATGAGATCCCCTCCCCAACCATTTCAAGGAGGTGCACGGACTCTACCCTCTCAAAATTTAAACATGTAACCTTATGAATATGTACAAATAAATTTATGTTATTGAGGTTCGGTGTGGATGGGGGATAACATGTATAAATATATTTATATTTACATTGTAATATTTTTTCTATTTAAATCATAAATATAATATCTCTCTTTATATAATAATGTATTTATTTTTATAAATAAATAATAATAATTTATTTTTAAAATTATGACTAAATTAAACATCAAATTAATGTACTAAACCTCTTATTTGTAGGACAAGTAACCTCTCTTTAACTACTTTACTTTACTTAAGTGCATACCTAATAATCTTAAAAAAAATACATATTCTTAACATTATATATATATATATATAATTTGTTATAAATAATATGATTGTTTTGAAATCTATATATTAAATTATCAACTTTACAGATGTTATATACACATTTCATCTTAAACTATATTTAATTTTTAATTATAAGATAATTACACATAATTAAAATTAATACATATACATTCATATTTATATTAATATTAATATTATATATATACGAGAGATGAAATATTTCAAATTCAATAATGGCATTGTAGGTGCATCAAGATTGTAGAAACTACAACTTGGTTGGTTGTGGGTGTATCAAGAACCATATCTACATGACGGTATCCTTACAACTTCGTCGGTTGTCGGTGCATAAAGAACCATATCTACATGACTGCGATATCGTTGTCCGTGATATTTTATTAAACTTTCGTATGCGTAGGTCATTTAAATTTCTTTTATAAATTATCAAAGCTACGCATATCTGCCCTTGGCCCTCATCAGAAATTGATAGCCTTTAGAGAATAAATGGCAATTAATGGGCTTTTTTTCAATATGGATGAAGCTCAAAGTAAATAGTATTTAAAAAATGTTAATAAACAGACATTTTAACAATATGGATGAAATAGTAAAGTAGATAGTGTTTATTTTGCATGTATTTTGGTTATTTTTATAGTATAATTAATTAATTAGATTGTTATATATATAAATGTTAACAAGTGTTGCATGGCAGCGCAGTCCTTGCCGACTTAGGCTTGAAGTTGTTTAATTGATGGATGGTTGGATGGTGGCAGGTCTACTTGAAAGTGCTTTAATGATAGATGGTTGGATGGTTGGTAGTTGCAGGATGACACTGCTACTGTTACACCTGAATTCAATTTGCTTTTACACTTATATTCCAATATTGTATAAGTGTTAAAAGGTTTTGAAATTTTAATTGGTAAATGGACTCAAGTTTAATTTGCTTTAAGAAGAGCGTTGAGCTTGGCACTTAGCAGAGATGGATTTGTGATAGGAAAAAATAAGTTAAAAAGAAATCCTTTAGTTGAAATGCATATAGTAACAGTGTCTTGGTTGTTGATATTATCACTACTCGACAAGCAATTTAAATACCAAAAAAACTTGGTAGAATGAGTCTAACAAAAAAAAATACATTGATCGCAACTCCAATTGAGTACATGAGGGTTCCCCCTGTTAGACCGGTAACTCTGATGATCAATAATTGTTATTCGGTTCCAAAAAATTCTAGAAAGGTATGAATCAACTTCGGTTGCTCAATCTTACCAGAATATTGTACTACTGACATGCTAATGAATTGGTCCATACCCACTTGTTTGTCTCCTTTTATTTGAAATAAGCACTATTTCTAATTAAAAAAAACTCGTATATTTCTACCTTATTAACCTAATTATTAGTATGAGACCACTAAATAAAAAACTACCTGCTTGGCGCATTTGAAAGAATAGCCTTAAGAGGAGCCCACCCAAAAGCCTTTTGAGAATAGCCTAAATAAAGAGGCAACTTGTTAGAGCATTTGTGAAAGTAAAACATTTACCATGTGATCCGTGACCATTTGTGAAAGTCGGCGAAGGACTTTGACAAAGGATTTGAACTCCTTCAGAGCATGCATTTTAATCAAAATACCACACAATGTGTTAATGGTCAACTGCAACCTAAAGGAGAGCCAAAATTTCACCACAGTTTATCTATGTAACACGGCTAGATTACGGAGGGATACGGCTAGATTACGGAGGGATATTATTAAAATTTGGTTTTAATTGTAAAATATAATAGAAGAGACGAATCTTGCTTTAAAAAGGTTTGGATTGAAATTAAAAGGCATTGTATAAGCATCTAGTCTTGGCATTAAATACTAATTCAAGGGACCCATGCAATTTGGCACCTTGAGCAAGGATAATTTTAAGGACCCATACTTATTTAAAAATTTATAAACCTTGGCGAATCTTACCAATTCTTAAAATGTCAACTATAAAATATTTGGCGATATTTTTTTAAAATTATTTCAATTGCTAAGGATTTTATATAGTTTATATAATAATTTGGCGATTTTTAGAGTGAAAAAAGTTTACCCCATCAAAATTGGGCGAAATGGGGCTTCAAAAAATGCAAATTGGCGAATCTTTTTTTGGAAAAAAACATTAAAAAATAGCCCATGGGCTAAATTTCGCCCCTAAAATTATCCTTGACCTTGAGCATGCATGCTGACCACAAGTTTTTAATTTTGTTACAACCGACATGCAGTCCTCCAGTCTGATTTCCTTGTCCATTGAAAACAACGTAATCTAACGAGATAAACTGATAATCAACACTCTGATAATTAGAAGTACGGCATGGCAGTTGGGGAAATTGAATAATCCTCTCGAAGCTGTGAGAATAAGTAATATTTAGATCGAAACTGGGTGGACATTGGAATTCTGATGTACTGTCATTCAATTTGGGGGTCTTGCAGATAGCGTTGTCTCCACAAGTGCCATGAATTTGACAACGCTCTTGTATTGCTTCGAACACTAGTTCCCAAGAAGAAGATGAGTGCCCCTTCCAACTGTAAATTCTGAAATTTCCATCGTGGTCTAAGGTTAATCTTCTTAAGGTACCGGCTGGATCCCCATTGTGTGATTAATCTTCTTAATTTGGTGCTAGCTTTTACTTTATGAAGTGAAGGGCTGCTACTACTCTGCCATTAGTCTAATTATGGGTTGTTTTAGCATTTTGAACAGAATTGGTATTGTTTTAGTCTTATTATGGGTTGTTTTATGCATTCATTCCCCGTTAGTGCTCATTCCTTGTCCAAGGGAAAGGGTATTTGCTCATTATTCATCCACGGTATCGCTCAAAGTTAAAGTAAGGTTCGAAGTGTCTGTCCTGTTTCACGAGTTTAATCGGATAGAGCCCCCTAAAGGGTAAGGCTTGAAGTGTTTGTCCTGTTAAATGGTGTTAATAGGATAGAGCCTCAAGGGTGTTCAAAATAAAGGAGGCAGGTAATTAATGGGGTATGCAGTGATAACGGAATGCATGCGATAATGGGGTATGCAGTAATAAGCCAGTAATGGGTAATGCATATGGAATATTCCTCGGCATTTAAAAAGGTAAAGTGTAAAGAGTATCTTCTCTTTCAAATGCCATTTCCATTGCTATTTCAATTTATTTGGAAACTAATTTTTTGCTTACCTCTGCAACCAAGAGGTTTCGCACAAATTTTCAAAAGCCTATTCATTGGTACAGTATTCTAATAAACACAACAAGCCTTTGTTCAGTGAGGCATTGATAGGATTTTTTAAAGAAGTCTGGTTTGCTCGTATTTTTATGTATTGGGATTTTGGTTAAATGACAGCATATGTTGCCATGGAAGAGACTACGTAAATTCTACAAACGCCTGGTGGTCCCAAGCAGGAACATCTACATATACAGGTAGGACTAAACCATTGCTCATTAGAAGATATTGCAGCTTGGGATTATGGATAGCTTGATTTTTATTTTGTTGGTTTTGCAGTTTGAATGTACAGATATAAATTAAATTTGTGAAGTACTATAACAGAATGTATAGATATAAATTAAATTTATGAAATGAATTTGTGAAGTACTATAACATCTGTAAAAACAAAGAATATAACATCTATAAAAACAGAGAAGAACATAGGTCTATAAAAATAGAAGATCCCTCAAGCATTATTCTCATTTTATTTATATCAAATAAGTAACAATTAATATATGGATGCATCGAGATCTTTGAGTGATGCTCATGGAAGTTTTATTTCATGACCAGAAATCAGGACTCATAACTGACATACCTGTTTGTCTGTAGCACCATAAGTAGTTCCTGTTGCAAGCCCATGTCGTGAAGGTGCACTATATGCTCCAATTGGACGATCTCCTTCTGGAAAAGAGGAAATTAGTTGCGTGCATGGCTCCATTGGCTCAACATTCTGGACCAACCTGTGAAATCTTTCATTAAGGCTCTTGCCACCAACAACATCATTGTAATTGAAATTTGGAATGGAGAAGCAAAGCGAGGATGAAAGGAGAGGCAATGAAGTCATGGTATTGAGCAGTGAAAGGGTGGCAATGGCGATGAACGAGGAAGGGCGGTGTAGAAAACGGTGGAAACCTTGAAATTTGTCCTACACCTTACACATAAGCACTAACATTAAATGATACATTAATTAACCACCCTTGTTCCCAAAAGATATGCCACCAGTTCGACAATAACGGTTCAAAGTTTGAGCCAATAGCATTCTAGTTAAATAATATGGAATGAAATAATTATTGGATAAATTTATCAACAATGTCAAAGAGTATAGGATATATGCACAAATATGCAAAGTCAAAGATAAACTAATAGGAAGTCAAATCGGATCGAACACAATAGTTACCCTGGCCTTCGGCAGGGACTAATAAATGGACATTCTAACAATATAGATGAAATAGTAAAGTAGTTAGTGTTTATCACTATAGTGTTGCATGCATTTTGGTTATTTTTATAGTATAATTAATTAATCAAATTGTTATATATATTAATGGATATTTTTTCAATATGGATGAAGCACAAAGTCGATAATACTTTAAAAAAATGTCAATAAATGGACATTTTAAACAATATGGATGCAATAGTAAAGTCGATAGTATTTATTACTATATTGTTATATGTATTTTGGTTTATAGCATAATTTATTAATCATATATATATATATATATATATATATATATATATATATATATATATATAATCATTTGAGCTAACTTTGGGAGATAAAATTAGTAGTAGTAGTAGTAGATAGAATAATAATTTTATATGTAGTTTGACTTTTTAAACATATATGATTATATATTATGGGACCCTACCATAATCGGTCTAATATATTTCTTCTCCACATTAAGAACAATATTCACCAAATTTCATCACATAGGTACTGCACTCACTGGTCACATAACCATTGTCTATCGACCACTTACCACTAAAGAAAAAATCCAATTCCTCCATTCGATGCAGGGGGCTGGAGACTTAATAAACAACCAGTCATGGAAGTAGGGACTTACTTTAACATGATTACCTCCCTTCTAGTAAAAAATATGGTCTAAAAAGACTGGACAATGCTAGTGTAGCCTTCAAATAAATTATTCAAGAGCTCCAACTAGTTGCCATTAAACCTCACAATGGCATACACACTTAGAACAATAGACTTGGAGGCTCTTAGCAAATATCCTCATGCTTGGATCACTTTCTACTCTTGTAAAAACTTATCACACGTGGATTAATTATTTAGGTTACCATTCTTCCCTATACTGGCTTAGATCATTAGCCAATTTTCCTTGACATAGAACTGGACAATAGGACAAGAAATCACCCTTTTAGATTTGAAAATTTAAAAAGAGATCAACATGAATTTCTCAACAATATGATTAGATCGTGAGCTAAGGAAATGGAAATGAATGGTTCAAAAATGTATCGATTTTAGCAATGCTTAAAGAATATAAAGATCAAACTCAAAACCTAGAACAAGGACATCTTTGACAACATCTTTGTTGCTAATCAATCCCTAGAGTTGTAATTGGAGCAAATCCAACAAAAAGTCATCCTAGAAAGGGGTATTGAAGTGACTGAGAACGAGGAATGATAGATGTAGGATCAACTAGAGCTCAAGGATAATTAGGAGGAAACCTCGTGGAAACAAAAATCAAGAATTTGATGGCTCAATGAGGGAGAGAAGAACTCAAAATTATTCCATAACTCAATGATTCAACAAATGGATCATAATCGAGTCACCTCCCTTCAAGATGAACAAGGAAATACCCTCTCCAAGCATGAATATATAGAAAGGAAATTAATAATATTCTATAGCACCCTCCTAGTGGAACCACAAGGAAGAGGAAATTGAAAAAATAATCAAGAACATCTGTAATCGGATGACTACAGAACAATATGAAAGCTTACTTAGAGAAATCATCCAAGAAGAAGCATATCAAACGGCCATGGAGATGAACTCAGGGAATTCTCTTAGGCCTTATGGCTTAACAATTGACTTCTATCATGCTTATTAGTCCATCATAAATAAGAATGTATGGGAGGTGGTAGATAAATTGTGGAGAAAAATAAATGTTTTGCCAACATTAAGTTCGTCATTACTCGAGCTCATCCTCAAGGAATAAAGGGAATCTATGCTAAGTAAGTTTCTCCAATTTCACTTTGAAATATAATTCATAAGATCACCACTAAGGTAATAACAAATATATTGGAATCATTGCTTTCATTCCTCATCTCGGAGGAACAATTTAGTTATGTGGAAGGGAGACAAATCTTGGACAACATCATTTTAACTCACAAAACCATACATTCCTTAAAGGCCACCAATAAAGATGGAATGATGATAAAATTGTACATTTCAAAGGCCTTTAATAAACTAAGCCAAAGATACATGTTTTGTGTGCTACGAGATTTTGGATTCCTAGAACAATGGACCAATTTGGTTTTGGACCTCATAGCCACAACCTTCTTTTCAATCTTCATTAATGGATCACCCTCCAAATTTTTTCATCCCTCTAGGGGCATTAGAGAAGGATACCCACTATTTCCACTCCTCTTTATTCTCATGGAAGAAAACCCGGGGAGATCCATCAAATCAGTTGTAGTAGAAATCAAGATCAAAGGAATTAATATCCATGGCAACGACCTAAATTTTTCACATCTCTTGTTCATGGACAATACCATGCTAATAGGAGCTCCCACAGTCAAAGAAGAAAAATATTTATAGATGATCCTAAAGGACTTCATAAAATCGTTAGGCACCTCCATCTATCAAGGTAAATCCGAAATCTTCTTATTTAATATTCCTTTGCATACTCAATTTCAAATTTCAAGAATTTTGGGTTTCTAGAGGATCTCTCTTCCTTCAAAATATCCAAGGGCCCCACTCATTAACATTTCTTTCAGAAATCAATCCTGGGAGACCTTTCTCTCGAGAATGGACAAAATTATCTCAAGTTATACTTTTAGATCTCTAAGCATCACATGAAGACTAGTCCCTCTAAATTCTAGTATGCATAGTATGCCCACCTATCTCTTATCCGTATTACCAGCATTGAACAAATCATCAAGGCTTCTAGAAATATTTACTGATATTTATTATGGGGGGACCCAAAAAAAATACACAAATGGGCCCTTTTAACTTAGCATGTTGTTTGTCAACCATGTCTGGGGATCAGAGACTTAGGGGTAAAATTTGAATCCCTTGGTGCGAAAACTTGGTGGAGATGGATCCAAAACATATCAGCTCTATGGAGTAAAGTGAGGAAACTTGGTGGAGATGGATCCAAAACATATTAGCTCTATGGAGTAAAGTGAGGAGAAAAAAATATGTGTTGGATTTGTAGTAATAATAATTGATAAGGTTTGACAAAATACGAAACGGGTCTATCATATGGAACATTGCTTGGAAGAATAGGAAACTCATATAGAATCACAATTTTTGAGAAAATAGAAATGGTCGCTCCCCCTTATTTTGGGAAGATGCATGGTAGTAGAGAATCAAGTTGATTGATAAACCACACAACCAACTCTTTAAAGACCATCTCCAAGCGGCTAGTCGGATATACATCTACCAATGCTGGAAAAATAACCGTCAGCCAGGAATTGTATGTAATGGGAATAAAGGGATATACGGTCTAACCCTATGGATAAATTCAACTAGTAAGGGTTCTTGCAGGAGTTTTAAACCATGAAGATTCAAATACGTGAAGGTGTAGACAAGATTCAATCGGATCACAAGGGGGGTGGAAGGTTTTCCCTCAAGGAAGCTTGTTCGGTTCTCACCAACATGGAAGATTAGGTTGGAAAGGAAATATGGTGAAAGATCTAGAAGAAAAAACTATGGACTAAAGTTTCAACTTTCCTCTTCTTGATAGGTTGGAAAGGAAATATGGTGAAAGATCTAGAAGAAAAAACTATGGACTAAAGTTTCAACTTTCCTCTTCTTGATAGCCATAGACAAAGCTCTAACATGGGACCATATCATGCACAAAGGCTTTGAATATCCCTCTCGATGTTATTTATTTCATATTATGAGAACAAAAATTTAGAACATATTTTGAATCAATGTTAATTCGTCTTAGATCATTGGTATAGGGGAGTGATCATCTTCAAACAATAATTTCAGTGATGAGAAAGTATAAAAGAAACCATTTACCTATGGAGGAAAGTTTATTTTTCCAACAATATTCTCAATAGGACATGGCAATTATTCCCAAGATTCCTATTATGGGAAATCTAGAAATAGAGGAACCAAAGGTCTTCAAGGATGAGGCTTGGAGAAACGATAAGGCATGTTATAACATACAAAACAATATGAAAGAAACTCTTCAATATCCTCCCTAGGATGGAGAATACTAGAAGTGCTCAGAGGTAGAGTGAATCATTACAAAGGATTGGGTCTATACTCATTGGAAATAATCCCACAACCTATCAATCTTAAACCCCAAACTCCACCCCCCCCCCCCATTCAATCTCCAACCCAAGATGATTTCATTAATCCGAACTTCAATGGAGCTTCGAAAGGAAACCCAAGCCCGACTGGGTTTGAGGGAGCCTTTCAAAACTCAAAAGGTGGCATGATTTGTACCTGTGTTGGTTGTCTAGGAAGATATATTAACAACAAAATTGAGCTAAAACATGTTCTTGCTTATGGACTATTAATTATGGTGTAGGAAAACTATTCAAAATTAGTTGTTGAAGGAGACTCAGTACAAATCATGATCTCCTTACTTCGAAGACTTTAGAATATTACCATGCTCAACAAGCTTTCCCACAGCTAGAGGCTAGTGGTAAAAAATGAATGGATAAGATCGATTCTCAACAGAACAAATGTTATTATCCCCTTGCAAATCCGTATATATACCAATAAGGTGGATGATATACTAACAAACAAATGGTTCGTTAGGACCAATGTAGATCTCAAATCCTCCTAAGGTAACTTGTCTCTTTCCTAGCTAAAGAGTGATTGTCTAGATATAGCTATGAATGGTCTTCATCCTCCATGACGGGTGGAAGATGGGTGATGGGATGCTACCATGGGGCTTAATCATGATGCTCCAAGCACTCGGACACCTATCACTCTTGGTTAGACAAAAGGACATGGGGAAGGAGTCCCCACCCATGCAAATATGCCTCCGTCTGTATGGAAGTATGATTGTGAGACAAGGAACCAAGGAGGAAAGAACTAGGCAGAGGAATTGGTGGTTAATGCAAATTTGGTTAGTCATTATGAGACTCCCTACTTGCATGTGATAATCATGGCACTATACTATGAAGGACCTGGGATAAGGATTATAGGTGGAATGAGAATCTTCGGCGACTTATTCATAACCAAAACTCTATTATTTCCTTTCTTGGCCATGGTAAGAATCCTTTTTCTTGTTCTTCATTTTCCTTATTTTGCTATCCCTTCAAAAGCTAGCCACTGTAATCTATGGTTTACTAAAAACAAAATTGCAACTCTCGTTTGGAGAGACACCCTGTATTGGGATTTCAATTATGTATCCCCCTTGGTTACTCCTTGCATCTAAATCAAAACATAGTTTGGAATTTCCGTAGTTTCACGATCGTAAAAGGGAAATATTCAAGGAGGGGGTGAAGAAAATTGGGCCAAACACATATACTAAGGGTCATATAGGATACCAAGGATGCTAGAGAAATATTCGATAGAGTGGTCTCAACCCTGACCTAGTGAACTAGTGATAAAATGGATACATGGGTGGAGCATGCAAGGGATAGAAGTGGGATAGAAGAGATTCAAGTTGAATCCAGTTAGATAATAGGGGATGTAGACAGTTCACAAAGAAGGGATATCAAATTCATGAAGACTATCACCCTCTATTGGTAGATGAATATATTATTAGGCAAAGCCATTATGGATCATGTAGTAGACCAGCATGATATTCGTATTCTGATTGTGGAGACCAAGATGCATCTTAATAGGGTCGATGCCACTCTCAAATTAATTTCCAAATACCAAGTTGAGCTATGAGATAATATCAATGGTCTTGCTAAAGACACCACATGCAAGGTTTTCAAGGAGCAAGATGTTGTGGCACAAACCAATATTGCACTAATGCATCATGAGTTGCCCACTATTATTATATCAAATGATTCCCAATTCCAAACATATGTTGATTTCTTTTTTTTTGTTTAGATTATCACAAATTTTATGTATAGTTCAGGAATCTACAAGCTCTTTCAGTAAAAATGCCAATATATCTTTTATCCTTAGATATCTATACAATTGTTTGTAACACCCCCGATTTTGATCCTGTTGCATTAAAAATGTAAATGATGCAATATTGTTATAAAATCGTGGTGTGTAGCTCAAGGCCAAGGCCCCACCATCGATTTAGTGTTAAAATTGATGCATATGGTTTGCTTGCTAGCCAGACACAATAGAAATCATAAATATCATGTAAATATGCATTTTAATAAAAATACCCACAGCTAGTTATGCAATGCAACAAGAGTATGGGGGCATGCTTTTTACAAGGAATTGGGAGGGAAATATTCAAACCATTGATCTAATAAATCCTAGACAAGTGTCAATGAGAGAACCCATGAACCCTCAACTAACCATGTTGACTTTTGTACCCAATCATTTATTTCTTCCAAGAGTTCGTTGAAATAGTTATTATTTGGGGAAATAGGAGGTATGGTTGTCCCATTTTCGTGTATGGGCAAGCCACCATTTTGGAAATTCGTGTTTGTATTCTTGGGCAAGAAAAGAGCCACGAATTTGATCCCTAATCCATTATTCATCAACCAGTTTAGATCTCTCACGAGTTCGGAGGTTGTTGGGTGTTTTTCTCCATGAAATTTCGGTGTTTTCCTTCATTTTTAGCTAGGAGAAGGGCGTTTTTGTGAAATAGAGCAGTGTGAAAGAAGAGATTCGATTTGGGGGTCCTGGGAGGTCGTTTTTTCCATTTAAATGCCCATATATTTGTGGGAAATTCGATTTTGTTTCCCAAGGGTCGATTTCCCCTCTCAAAGGTCATTTTTGGTGTGCCACGAATTGGAAGAATCCATGAGAACCCTATTTTTGTAAATCCCATAGTAAAAAAAAATCTATGCCCAACATATGTGCTTGTTGTGCTTGCTGTGTGTGGGAGAGAATGGTGTGGTTTGAGTTATGGGTATCCATTGTTTTGGCTTGAGCTTCAGTGAAAGGTGAGTGCAAGCATCCAAAAATAGAAGAGGGTTCATAATTGGCTTGATAAACCCATATATGGACTGGCTTGGCTTAGATGTGATGCTCATTTTTCTATGGATGAGCTTGAGTGTTCCCATTCCTTGTATAACTCATGCCCAGCTTAGGGGTGGCCTATGCTGAGAGATTGATGAGCATAGTTGGCCTATCACTGGGTGGAATGTTGCAATTGCATAGCTGGTTTCTTGGGACAACATTACATCAAGATGAGTATTCTCTTTTGTGTTAATTCTGCAAGGTCTTTAATTATTGACTATTGTGATTATGTTGATGTATGCATGTGAAATGTGTGTGGATGTAGATTTTATTTCCGCTGTGTTATTTTGAATATGCATTTGCACACATGTGTTTTATCTGTTTACATGAATTTATTCACGATGAATGGGGATGATTTTGTAAAAGCCCATAATTTCTGTCATGTTCTGTTCCTTGCGTTGGATCGAAGGGGGAGGAGACGTGACATTGTTTCAATTTTTGGAGATTTTGTGGAAACACTTTAGATTTTGATTCTCCTTGGAAAACTGTGGACAAACTCTGGTTCTGTGATTTGTATTGTTTCCCTTGTGGCATGCCAACTACTCCAAACTATGTAATGTTTTTGTGATTCCTTAGTAATATAATGTGAAACCAAGCTTACAAAAAAAATAGATACACTTATCAATTTTTATTGAAAAGGTTTGCTATCAAACTCAATGGCATATACACATAAGAATTAGGAAATATTTTGGGACTTCTAAGACTTTCCTCCTTTTTTCAAAGAGATGGGAGGAAAGGATCCAACACTTTCTCCTAGATTTTGAATTTATTTTAGTTTGTTGAGTACAACGGTAAATCATTTACAAATTGCTTACAAAGAAAAATGCAAGAAAAGTACATGATTACTGATTGTATAAACATGTTTACTTTCCTTAAACAATGAATAACATAAGGTAACTTAGTGGCCCGACAAAATATTCGATTTTGTTTCTTTTAATCTTTGATCCCAAATTGATTTCCTTCCCCTTGTGAGAGGAGGAGAGGGATGGATAATTTTCTTCAAGCTTCCAACATATGAAGGGAGATTTGAAGATTTAGGAGGATCCTATTCTTCTATAGGATCTTTATGGAATCTCTATGATACCGATACCTATTTTGTTACATTAGCAGCCTTCTCCACAAGAGTTTTGGATGAATCAATGATGTCTTAAAGTTCTTATTTTATTTCAACTTCTACATCTTCAGTTGATTTCTTATCCTCCTCATTTTCATTCTCAGGTTATTCTAAATATTCAAGGGATTCAAATCTATTATTCTTGGTTTTGATGAGATTTTTGTGACTCCTTGGTGTGAGATTTTTTTATATATTATCTTTAATGTATTCTTATTTGATTCCTTGTAGGGATTCAAAGGTTGCTTTGAAGAAGGTTGAATCTATTGAATCTTTGGGATTTTTTTAGCAAAATGCCCATAATCATGGAAAGAGATGCATTTAAATGGGATTTATAATCTAAAGCTTGATGATGGCACCATCCATCCATAGTAATTTGTAGAGGTTAAAGGAGTTCTTTCTCTAATTCACTTCATAAACACATATTTCGGGAAGTAGAGAGCATGTTTCACTTAGGTTCTTCCCAATCAGTGTAGAAGCGTACTTTGTCCCCAATAGCTCTGAAAAAGATATCATTCAAAAATATTTATAGTGGAAGATAAGGAAACCTTATCCACATTAGGGTGGTTGTAATAACCTCTTCCAAATTAATGTCAAGATACCAAGGAGCTAAGAAAATCCCTTTGGATCCCATGAAATAGGGTCAAGAGTTAAAAATAAGGGTTGTGATCTTCCTTGCAAGAAAAGATAAAAGTAAAAAAATCTACTCACAAGTAAAAGAAGAAACAAGATCTGGGGTCCTAGAGATCTAATTCTCTGCTACCCATGATGTCATAACTCATGGGCTTGGTCACAACCCAATAAAAGGTTATGATCAAGCATGTTGATAGATAAATAGAGTTTTTTTCCTAAGTTCTGGAGAAGATAACTCCAATCAAGGGATGATTTCCATTCACTTAATAAATATGGTCTAAATCGGGCAAGGTCTTTTGGAAAGATTCAGAGAGCTAACTAGGTTCTTAATTTCACTAACATTGAAATCCGATTAAGACATTATGATACCATATCTTTAACTATCCCTCAAAACCTAGACACCACTGAATCCTATATCTCAAGTTCATGTTCAACTTCATTGAACACTAGAAGCAAGAGTAGATAGACCTAGTCTGAGAGCATACACATACATAATAGGGTATAGATCTAGGATTTCGAGGTAGCGGTGGCTAGGAATCCACGTTTAAGCTAACAACAAGCGTATGCATGCCTTCTTTGGGAACATACATGAATAGCATGAGGGTCTAGGCAATCTAGCATAGTGGTAGCTAGGGAAACGCTAGCCACATTTTCCTAGCCAAAGTCTCTAGGGTGAAACCCTAACATAGTCGAATCTTGTTTTTTCCTTATGGGTAGTTTGTTTGTTGAGTCGTGATATAAAAACAATTAATATACATACAATAAAGACATAATAAATGTTATATGCCATATTTTATAAAGGAAAAACAAGTTTATAATAATAAGAATTTTCAAACTAATCTTTATTAATACAATTTCAACATTATAATTTAATGTGTAGCTTCATCACTATGTGTAAACAAATTTTTGTCATTTAAAATAACTAACTAGCTATGATTTCTATAAATAGTACTTACAAAAAAATTAATATCGTTATATATAAATTATAATTGATTTGTTTATCACCATTATTTTTCTATTTTCTATATTAATATATTTTGAAAAATTATTCTTCATGGGCATGATTTAAAATTGCAATCAACTATAGTATTCTAGTTTCGTGTATTGATTTAAATATTGATGTATACTTGATGCCACATGACCTATTCTTAGGCTCAATGGTGATGAATAAAAAGAGACACTAGGTATCTTGGGGATACTATAGGAGGTTGAAACTACCCTTATAGGTCCAAGAGTAAAGACTTAAAACATGTTCTAATTGGATAAGAGCTTGTATTTCTTGGACACAAGGAAAGAGATTAATGGCCCAAGATCTAGAGGCATCTGGCAGGAGTGGAATTCTACCCCCTTATGGATCACTAGTGGGTTATTTTAGGTGGTGTGGTTTTCCTTGAATAATGATGATGAGTTAGCTTGCCTTCACAAATAGTAACTAGTAACGGCTCTCCTTACTACCAATATGACAATTGAGTTATGTTGGATTTTGCCACCTTTAAAAAACAATAATTTCAAAAAACAAACATTACCCAATATAATTATTGAATCTAAAGATCATATAACCATGGTATTTTTTAAGGATTCTAATAATATACCTAAGTAAAGTATTCTAGGTGATTATTTTGGGTTGAAAAAATCAAATATTTAGATAGGTAGGAGAATGTTAAATATGAAACGTAAAATTTACTACTAAAATTTGTAAAGTTTGACAAATATTATAATAAAAAACATATTTTATGTGAATATAAGAATCATGGATGTAATGATTGGCTTATTGATAGTGGGGCTTCTAAACACATGTCTGGGTTTAAAGAATCTTTTGTAAATCTATCTGAACATGAGTCACCCCATAAAGTGAAACTTGGGGATGACGATCAATATCCTATCAAGGGAAGTGGTGAAGCCTCCTACAACCTAGACTCTGGGAAGTCTTTGAAGATGAAAGACGTTTTGTATGTACCTAGGCTCAAGAAGAAACTACTCTCCATATCTGCATTGGATGCAAAAGGCATGAGGGTTGCATTTGTAGATGGCCAAGTCCTAATGTGGCCTTTAGAGAATAAATGGCAATTAATGGACTTTTTTTCAATATGGATGAAGCTCAAAGTAAATAGTATTTAATAAATGTTAATAAACGGACATTTTAACAATATGGATGAAATAGTAAAGTAGATAGTGCATAATTAATTAATCAGATTGTTATATATATAAAGGTTAATAAACGGACATTCTAACAATATAGATGAAATAGTAAAGTAGATAGTGTTTATTACTATAGTGTTGCATGCATTTTGGTTATTATTTTAACAATAGGGATGAAATTGTAAAGTAGATAGTGTTTATTTTGCATGTATTTTGGTTATTTTTATAGCATAATTAATTAATCAGATTGTTATATATATAAATGTTAATAAAGAGACATTCTAACAATATGGATGAAATAGTAAAGTAGATAGTGTTTATTACTATAGTGTTGCATGCATTTTGGTTATTTTGATAGTATAATTAATTAATCAAATTGTTATATATATATTAATGAATATTTTTTCAATATGGATAAAGCAACAAAGTCGATAATACTTTAAAAAAATGTCAATGGCTATTTTAAACAATATGGATGAAATAGTAAAGTCGATAGTATTTATTACTATATTGTTATATGTATTTTTGGTTATATTTATAGCATAATTTATTAATCATATATATATAATTATTTGAGCTAACTCTCGGAGATAAAATTATTATTATTAGTAGTAGATAGAATAATAATTTTATATGTAGTTTGATTTTTTTAACATATATGTTTATATATTCTGGGACCCTACCATAATCTGTCTGATAGATTTCTTCTCCACATTGAGAACAATCTCCACCAAATTTCATCTCATAGGTACTGTACTCACTGGTCACATAACCATTGTCTATCGACCACTTACCACTAAAGACAAAATCCAATTCATCCATTCGATGCAGGGGGCTAGAGACCTAATAAACAACTAGTCATGGATAGTAGGGGGGTAATTTAACATGATTACCTCCCTTCTAGTTAAAAAAATATGGTCTAAAAAGACTGGACAATGCTAGTGCGGCCTTCAAATAAACTATTCAAAAGCTCCACCCAGTTGGCATTGAACCTCACAATGGCATACACACTTAGAACAACAAAATTGGAGGCTCTTAGCACATATCCTAATTCTTGGATCACTTTCTACTCTTGGAAAAACTTATCACACGTGGATTAATTATTGAGGTTACCATTCTTCCCTATATTGTCTTAGATCATTAGGCAATTTTCCTTGACATAGAACTAGACGATAGGCCAAGAAATCGCCCTTTTAGATTTGAAAAATTATAAATAGATCACCCTGAATTTCTCAACAATATGATTATATCGTGAGCTAAGGAAATGACAATGAATGGTTCAAAAATGTATCGATTTTAGCAATGCTTAAAGAATATAAAGATAAAACTCAAAACCTAGAACAATGAGATATTTGACAACATTTTTGTTGCTAATCAATCCCTAGAGTTGTAATTGGAGCAAATCCAACAAAAAGTCATCCTAGAAAGGGGTACTGAAGTAACTGACAATGAGGAACAAGAGATATAGGATCAACTAGAGCTCAAGAATAATTAGGAGGAAACCTTGTGGAAACAAAAATCAAGAATTTGATGACTCAATGAGGGAGATAAGAACTCAAAATTCTTCCACAACTCAATGATTCAACAAATGGATCATAATCGAGTCACCTCCCTTCAAGATGAGCAAGGAAATACCCTCTCCAAGCATGAATATATGGAAAGGGAATTAATAATATTCTATAGAAACCTCCTAGTGGAACCACCAGGAAGAGGAAATTGAAAAAATAATCAAGAACATATGTAATCGAATGACTACATAACAAGATGAAAGCTTACTTAGATAAATCATCCAAGAAGAAGCAGATCAAGCGGCCATGGATATGAACTCAGGGAATTCTCTTATGCATTATGGCTTAACATTTGACTTCTATCATGCTTATTGGTCCATCATAAAGAAGAATGTATGGGAAGTGGTAGCTAAATTGAGGATAAAACTAAATGTTTTGCCAACATTAAGTTCGTCATTCCTCAAGCTCATCCCCAAGGAAGAAAGGGAATCTATGCTAAGTAAGTTTCTCCAATTTCACTTTGCAATGTAATTCATAAGATCACCACTAAGGTAATAACAAATATATTAAAACCATTGCTTTCATTCCTCATCTCGGAGGAACAATCTAGTTATGTGGAAGGGAGACAAATCTTGGACAACATCATTTTAGCTCACGAAACCATACATTCCTTAAAGACCACCAATAAAGATGGAATGATGATGAAATTGTACATGTCAAAGGCCTTTAATAAACTAAGCCAAAGATACAGGTTTTGTGTGCTACAGGATTTTGGATTCCTAGAACAATGGACCAATTTGGTTTTAGACCTCATAGCCTCAAACTTCTTTTCAATCTTCATTAATGGATCACCCTCCAAATTTTTTCATGCCTCTAGGGGAATTAGAGAAGGAGACCCATTATTTCCACTCCTCTTTATTCTCATGGCAGAAGGCCCAGGGATCTACATCCACCAATGCTGGATATACATCCACCAATGCTACAAAAATAACCATCAACCAATAATTGTAGGTAATGGGAATCAAGGGATCTACGGTCTAACCCTATGGATAGATTCAACTAGGAATGGTTCTTGCAGGAGCTATAAACCAGGAAGATTCAAATACATGAAGGTGTAGATAAGATTCAATGGGATCACAAGGGGGGTGGAAGGTTTTCCCTCAAGGAAGCTTGTTCGGTTCTCACCAACATGGAATATTAGGCCAGAAAGGAAATATGGCGAAGGATCTACAAGAAAAGCCTATGGACTAAAGTTTCAACTGTCCTCTTCTTGATAGCCATAGACAAAGATCTAACATGGGACCATATCATGCACAAAGTATTTGCATATCCCTCTCGATGTTATTTATTTCATACTAAGAGAAAAAAAACTTTAGAACACATTTTGAATCAATGTTAATTCATCTTAGATCATTGGGATAGGGGAGTGATCATCTTCAAACAATAATTTCAGTGATGAGAAAGTATGAAAGAAAGCATTTTCCTATGGAGGAAAGTTTTTTTTTCCAACAATATTCTCAATAGGACATGGCAATTATTCCTAGGATTCCTATTATGGGAAATATAGAAAGAGAGGAACCAAAGGTCTTCAAGGATGAGGCTTGGAGAAATGATAAGGCATGGGGTAACATGCAAAAAAATATGAAATAAACTCTTCAATATCCTCCCTAGGATGGAGAATACTATAAGTGCTCAAAGGTAGAGTGAATCATTACAAAGGATTGGGTCTAAACTCATTGGAAAGAATCTGACAACCTATCAATCTTAAACCCCAAAATCCCCCCCCCTCCATTCTGGTCTCCACCCCAAGATGGTTTCATTAGTTCGAACTTCAATGGAGCTTCGAAAGGAAACCCAAGCCCGACTGGGTTTGAGGGAGCCTTTCACAACTCAAAAGGTGGCATGATTTGTACCTATGTTGGCTGTCTAGGAAGATATATCAACAACACAATTGAACTACATGCTCTTGCTTATGGACTATTAATTATGGTGTAGGACAACTATTCAAAATTAGTTGTTGAAGGAGACTTAGTACAAATCATGATCTCCTTACTTCGAAGACTTCAGAATAGTACCATGCTAAACAAGCTTTCCCACAGCTAGATGCTAGTGGTAAAACATCAATGGATAAGATCGATTCTCAATAGAACAAATGTTATTATCGCCTTGCACATCCCTATATATACTAATAAGGTGGATGATGGACTAGCAAACAAATGTGTCGCTAGGACCAATGTAGATCTCAAATCCTCCTAAGGTAACTTGTATCTTTCCTAACTAAAGAGTGATTGTATAGATATAGCTATGAATGGTCTTCATCCCCCATGACGGGTGGAAGATGGGTGATGGGATGCTACCATGGGGCTTAATCATGATGCTCCAAGCACTCAGACACCTATCACGCTTGGTTAGACAAAAGGATATGGGGAAGGAGTCCCCACCCATGCAAATATTCATTCGTTTGTATGGAAGTATGATTGTGAGACAAGGAACCAAGGAGGAAAGAACTAGGTAGAGGAATTTGTGCTTAATGCAAATTTGGTTTGACATTATGAGACTCCCTGCTTGCATGTGATAATCATAGAACTATACTATGAAGGACCTGGGATAAGGATTATAGGTGGAATGAGAATATTCGGCGACTTATTCATAACCAAAACTCTATTATTTCCTTTCTCGTCCATTGTAAGAATCCTTCTTCTTGTTCTTCATTTTCCTTATTTTTCTATCCCTTCAAAATCTAGCCACTATAATCTATGGTTTACTACAAAACAAATTGCAACTCTCATTAGGAGATACGCCCTGTATTGGGGATTTCAATTATATATGCCCCTTGGTTACTCCTTGCATCTAAATCACAACATAGTTTGGAATTTCCGTAGCTTCATGATGGTAAAAGGGAAATATTCAAGGAGGGGGTGAAGAAACTTGGGCCCAACACATATACTAAGGGTCATATAGGATACCAAGGCTGCTAGAGAAATATTCGATAGAGTGGTCTCAACCCCGACCTAGTGCACTATTGATAAAATGGACACATGGGTGGAGCATGTAAGGGATAGAATTGGGATAGAAGATATTCAAGTTGAATCCAGTTAGCCGCAACGAGGGATGTAGACAGTTCATAAATAAGGGGTACAAAATTGATGAAGACTATCACCCTCTATTGGTAGCTGAAGAGATTATTAGGCAAAGCCATTGTGGATCATGTAGTAGACCAACATGATATTCATATTCTGATTGTGGAGGCCACGATGCATCTTAATAGGGTTGATGCCACTCTCAAATTAATTTCCAAATCCCAAGTTGAGCTATGAGATAAGATCAATGGTCTTGCTAAAGACACCACATGCAAGGTTTTCAAGGAGCGAGATGTTGTGACACAAGCCAATATTGCACCAGTGCGACCTGAGGTGCCCACTATTATTATATCAAATGATTCCTATTTCCAAAAATATGTTGATTGCTTTCTTTTTGTTTAGATTATAACAACTTTTTTGTATAGTTCAGGAATCTACTAGCTCTTTCAGGAAAAATGGCAATATATATTTTATCCTTAGATATCTAGACAATTGTTTGTAACACCCCGATTTTGACCCCATTGCATTAAAAATGTAAATGATGTAATATTTTTATAAAATCATGGTGAGGAGCTCAAGGCCAAGGCCCCATCATCGATTTAGTGTTAAAATTGATGCATATGGTTTGCGTGCTGACCAGGCACAATAGAAATCATAAAAATCATATAAATATGCATTTTAATAAAAATATCCACAGCTAGTTATGCAATGCAACAAGAGTATGGGGGCATGATTTTTACAAGGAATTGGGAGGGAAATATTCAAACCCTTGATCCAATAAATCCAAGCCAAATGTCAATGAGAGAACCCATGAACCCTCAACTACCCATCTTGACTTTTGTACCCAATCATTTATTTCTCCCAAGAGTTGGTTGAAATAGTTATTATTTGGGGAAATAGGAGGTATGGTTGTCCCATTTTTCGTGTATGGGAAAGCCACCATTTTGGAAATTCGTGTTTGGATTCTTGGGAAAGAAAAGAGCCACGAATTTGCTCCCTAATCCATTATTCATCAACCAGTTTAGATCTCTCACGAGTTCGGAGCTTGTTGGGCATTTTCCTCCATGAAATTTCGGTGTTTTCCTTCATTTTTAGCTAGGAGAAGGGTGTTTTTGTGATATTGATTAGTGGGAAAGAGGAGAAATTCGATTTGGGGGTCCCGGGAGGTTGCTTTTTCCATTTAAATTCCCATATACCTATGGAAAATTTGAGTTTGTTTCCCAAGGGTCGATTTCCCCTCTCAAAGGTCGTTTTTGGTGTGCCACGAATTGGAAGAATCCATGAGAACCCTATTTTTGTAAATCCCATAGTAAATCTTTTTTCCTATGCCCAACATATGTGCTTGTTGTTCCTTTTGTGTGTGGGAGAGAATGGTGTGGTTTAAGTTATGTGTATCCATTGTTTTGGCTTGAGCTTGAGTGCAAGCATCCAAAAATAAAAGAGGGTTCATAATTGGCTTGATAAACCCATCTATGGACTGGCTTGGCTTAGATGTGATGCTCATTTTGATATGGATGAGCTTGAGCGTTCCCATTCCTTGTAGAAATCATGCCCATATCGGGGGTGGAAACTATGCCGAGAGATTGATGAGCATAGTTGGCCTATGGCTGGGTGGAGCGTTGCAATTGCATAGCTGGTTGCTTGGGACAACATTACATCAAGATGAGTTTTCTCTTTTTTGTTAATTCTGCAAGGTCTTTAATTATTGACTATTGTGATTATGATGATGTATGCATGTGAAATGTGTGTGGATATAGATTTTATTTCCGCTCTGTTATTTTGAATATGCATTTGCACACGTGTTTTAGATGTTTACATGAATTTGTTCACGATGAATGGGGATGAGTTTGTAAAAGCCCATAATTTCAGTCATGTTCCCTTCCTTGCATTGGATCGAAGGAGGAGGGGACGTGACATTGTTTCAATTTTCGGAGCCTTTGTGGAAACACTTTAGATTTTGATTCTCCTTGGAAAATTGTGGACAAACTCTGGTTCTGTGATTTGTCTTGTTTCCCTTGTGGCATGCCAACTACTCCAAACTATGTAATTTTTTTTTTTCCTTAGTAATATAATGTGAAACCAAGCTTACAAAAAAAATAGATACAGTTATCAATTTTTATTGAAAAGGTTTGCTATTAAACTTAATAGCATATACATATAAGAATTAGGAAATATTTTGGGACTTCCAAGACTTTCCTCCTTTTGTCAAAGAGATGGGAGGAAAGGATCCAACACTTTCTCCTAGATTTTCAATTTATTTTAGTTTGTTGAGTACAAGGGTAAATCATTTACAAGTTTCTTACAAAGAAAAATGAAAGAAAAGTACAGGACTACTGATTGTATAGACATGTTTCCTCCCCTTAAACAATGAATAGCCCAAGGTAACTTAGTGGCCCAACAAAATGTTTGATTTTGTTTTTTAATGTTTGATCCCAAATTGATTTCCTTCCCCTTGTGAGAGGAGGAGAGGGATGCATAATTTTCTTCAAGATTCCAACATATGAAGGGAGATTTGAAGATGTAGGAGGAGCCTATTCTTCTATAAGATATTTATGGAATCTCTATGATACTGATACCTATTTTGTTACATTAGCATCCTTCTCCACAAGAGTTTTGGATGAATCAATGATGTCTTCAAGTTCTTCTTTTATTTCAACTTCTACATCTTCAATTGATTTCTTATCCTCCTCATTTTCATTCTCGGAATATTCTAAATATTCAAGGGCTTAAAATCTATTATTGCTTGATTTAGGCTATCTTCTTGGTTTTGATGAGATTTTTGTGACTCCTTGGTGTGATATTTTTTCATCTATTATCTTGAATGTATTATTATCTAATTCCTTGTAGGGATTCAAAGGTTGCTTTGAAGAAGGTTGAATCTATTGAATCTTTGGGATTTTTTTAGCAAAATGCCCATAATCATGGAAAGAGATGCATTTAAATGGGATTTATAATTTAAAGCTTGATGATGGCACCATCCATCCATAGTAATTTGTAGAGGTTCAAGGAGGCCTTTCTCTAAATTCACTTCATAAACACATATTTTGGGAAGTAGAGAGAAGGTTTCACTTAGGTTCTTCCCAATCATTGCAGAAGCCTAGTTTGTCCCCAATAGCTCTGAAAAATATATCATTCAAAAATATGTATAGTGGAAGATGAGGTAGCCTTATCCACATTGGGGTGCTTGTAATCACCTCTTCCAAATTAATGTCAAGATACCAAGGAGCTAAGAAAATCCCTTTGGAGACCATGAAATAGGGTCAAGAGTTAAAAATAAGGGTTGTGATCTTCCTTGCAAGAAAAGATAAAACTAAAAAACTCTACTCACAAGTAAAAGAAGAAACAAGACCTGGGGTCCTAGAGATCTAATTCTCTACTACGCATGATGCCATAACTCATGGGCTTGTTCACAACCCAATAAAATGTTATGATCAAGCATGTTGATAGATAAATAGATTTTTTTTCCCGAGTTCTGGAGAATATAACTCCAATCAAGGGATGATCTCCATTCACTTAATACATATGATCTAAATCGAGCAAGGTCTTTTGGAAAGATTCAGAGAGCTAACTAGGTTCTTAATTTCACTAACATTGTAACCCGAGTAAGACATTATGAGACCATATCTTTAACTATCCCTCAAAACCTAGACACCACTGAATCCTATAACTCAAGTTCATGTTCAACTTCATTGAACACTAGAAACAAGAGTAGACAGGCCTAGTCTGAGAGCATACACATACATAATAGGGAATATATTTAGGATTTTGAGGTAGCGGTGGCTAGGATTCCACATTTAAGCTAACAACAAGCATATGCATGCCTTCTTTGGGAACATACATGAATATAATTAGGGTCTAGGCAATCTACCATAGTGGTAGCTAGGGAAACCCTGGCCACATTTTCATAGCCAAAGTCTCTAGGGTGAAACCCTAACATTGTCGAATCTCGTTTTTTCCTTATGGATAGTTTGTTTATTGAGTTGTGATATAAAAACAATTAATATACCTACAATAAAGACGTAATAAATGTTATATGTCATATTTTATAAAGGAAAAACAAGTTTATAATAATAAGAATTTTCAATCTAATCTTTATTAATGCAATTTCAATATTCTAATTTAATGTTTAGCTTCATCATTATGTGTAAACAAAATTTTGTCATTTAAAATAACTAACTAGCTATGATTTCTATAAATAGTATTTACAAAAAAATTAATATCTTTATATATACGTTATAATTGATTTGTTTATCACCATTATTTTTCTATTTTCTATATTAATATATTTTGAAAAATATTCTTCATGGGCATGATTTAAAATTGCAATCAAGTATAGTATTTTGGTTTCATGTATGGATTTAAATATTGATGTATACTTGATGCCACATGACCTATTCTTAGGCTCAATGGTGATGAATAACAAGGGACACTAGTCATCTTGGGGATACTATAGGAGGTTGAAACTATTCTTATGGGTCCAAGAGTAAAGACTTAAAACATGTTCTAATTGGATAAGAGCTCGTCTTTTTTGGACGCGAGGAAATAGAGTAATGGCCCAAGATCTAGATGCATCTGGCAGGAGTGGAAGTTTACCCCCTTATGGATCACTAGTGGGTTATTTTAGGTGGTGTGGTTTTCCTTGAATAATGATGATGAGTTAGCTCACCTTCACGAATAGTAATTAGTAATGACTCTCCTTACTACCAATATGACAATTGAGTTATGTTGGGTTTTGTCACCTTTAAAAAAAAATTAAAATTAAAAATAAACGTTACCCAATATAATTATTGAATCTAAAGATCATATAACCATGGTATTTTTTAAGGATTCTAATAATATACCTAAGTATAGTATTTTAGGTGATTGTTTTGGGTAGAAAAAATCAAATATTTAGATAGGTAGGATAATGTTAAATATGAAACGTACAATTTACTATTATAATTTGTAAATTTTGACAAATATTATAATAAAAAACGATATTAGAGAGTAAAAATGACCAAATAACCAATTTATTTTTTGAAAAAATGCCCAAAAAATAACCAATTGACAAAATTTCGTCCCTAAAAATTACCCTGCCTATAACATACACATCCATAGTGATGAAATTTGATGAATTTTTTTTTTCCAATAATAAAGCAATTTACCAAGATTCCAATGCACTTATCATACCTTGAAATGTCTTAAACGTTTAAGAATTTATTTACATAAGTAGATTTTGATGAATATAAGTCTCATTATGGTTAATATTCACAACAAATCACACCGTTGACAAATACGAAAGGGCCCTCATGTTTGAAGATTAAATCAATGGTAGATGAATTCCACAATCTCATTCGAAATCTCAACGATGAGCTTATCTCGATTGCAGATTGTAGAACTCCACGTTGGTCTTCATGAGATGTTATAACCACCCAACATCCCCTCTCATCTCTTACTAAGCCCGCAACTAGCTCTCTTAATTAAATGTTCCTACTACAAACTAATAGTTGAGTATTGACTCTACTTATGTTTTTGACATGTCTTCGAATATTTCATGTAACAAAACAAAGTATTAGTTTCCAATGTAGGGAAAAATTAATTTCATGTCACTTCACAATACAAAGCCATAACATCACATGTCGTTGTATTTTCTTTTGGTTTTCACGAGGGAAATTATGATGGATTAGGGGGTGTCATTGCTTTGTCATGCACTAGGAATGTCATGTTGCCCTGTGTTGTATTGGGAAATAATAATATTTCAATTAAATCTTTGTATAAAAAGCATACATTTATGAATAGAGAGTATATAAATTGTTAATTATTATTTTATTTTAATTTTAAAAATATATATAAAAGGGTGAGTGTAAGTTAATGATGTTATCTTAGGAAGTATTAGTAATAATAAAAATATGGAAAAACAATCTTTTGATATAGAGAGATGATGTTGAGTTACTTTACAATGAATTTGAATATGTTTTAAGAAAATAAAATGTAGGAAATCAAATTAGTTTATGGAATATATAATCCTTATTTATGAAATATTATATGACTCTGAAATATGATTTTTTCGAACTATATCATGTTAGTTTTCCTACCTAATATAATGCATATATTCTAGTGAGAAGTTGAGTACATAAGTAGTGAAATTTCCTTAAAATAATTTACACTTTGTTTTTGTGTATGCATATTTTTTCAAAATTTTATCGTTAATTCTATTTTTTAGAATTATGAAAGACATTATATCATTAAAATTATGCGGTGAAGAATATCTTTTTAGATTGTAGATCTTGATCTATATTGGTGAAACGCACACACATATTGAAATCGGTAAGGCAATACAATTTTATTGTATTAATGAAATGAATTTGACTTTCAAGATTCTAATATATGGCAAGATAAATATAAATTAAAAATAATAAAACTACATAGTTAAAAATATATGTTAATGCCTAAATCTCGCACACATGCGACATTTTGGAGATTCTTGCAGTAAGGTGTCATTAACATATTGAATGCATCTCACCAAAGGCATCCTCAACAAATCCAAAATGCGAGTCCAAAAGTGCCCAATAATAGTCAAATGGATAGGTCACACAGTTGAGCCCTCATTAACCTGTTCTATAGCATGTGTTACAAGTTGAGACCCCATGCCACCCTACCACGAACATTCCTTCGGTATCCACACAACTGTCAAATCTCACCCACCAACAACGCAATTGAAGGCTCATCAATAGCCCATCACCCCCACAATTCAAATTTGGCCTCCTTACACTCCCTGGGGAATTAAATACCCCCCCTTGCGTACTTGGAACCACTTCGTGAGGTGATGGCATTCACATTTGGAGCTAGTTGTTTCTTGGCCACCTCTTGGCCTATAAAAGGAAGCCATGTGCATGCATCTTGTAGAGAAAAAAAATATCAAAGTTATGCTAGTGGATTTGAGTTAGAGATCCTCCATAGCTCACCTCTTCCCATCTTTAAAAGCATTCCAAATCTCCCTTGCCTCCTTCCTCCAAGGAGCAAGAGTTTATCTCCATTGTTCTCTCAACCCACTTAACATTTAGTTTGGATAAGAAGGACCTCCCTAAGGGACATTGTTGGATTCCCTTGAATCCTACATCTCCTAGGTGTTGTACATGTTTGGCCATTGGGTAATACAAAGTGGTTTTGTATACATTTGGTTGTTGAAGTTTGCATTCATATCCCATTGTCTTTATTATATTTTGTTTAGATTTTTTCTTTTATTTAAGTTTCACTGACAACCACTTGCAGGATCATTTGGAGAACACTCACCTCACTAAGGGGCTCTTAGGACTGAGGCCTTGCTGCAACATACAAGGATTATCCCCTTACCAAGTGGAAGGATGCACCCTTGTGCAATTTTTTCTACACCAGTTCCAATGGTGACTCCATTTATTTTTGTTTATTTCTTTTAAACTAGGTTGTTTTATGCTAAGTGATTAATTATAGGTGCTTGTCATTTGAAGGAGATCAGGTTTACCGCCTCCAACTCCAAAATTTGGCCCCTTGTCGACCACACTAATTTTTTTACATAGTAGCGTGGATCCCGACATCTTGACTGTGCTACATGTGTTGAAATGCCTTGGATAGTTGTGCTACCTGTGCGGATAAGCAATTCACCAATCGCGTGGTATTATTCTTTCTCACCCATGAACATTTTATGTGTTCTTCCCATCCCACCGTGCGTATTTTTTTAATTATTCCTCCCTACAACATGACATAGTGTTAGTTTCCCGTGCTACAATCATTTAATTTGTTTTTTTTATCTACATGCAACAATCTTGCATCCCCAATGGTTTCTCACTAATGATAAGAATCTAACTTGCAATAGTTTTCATTAATTCTATAGTTATTATCCCACTTAGACTAAGGTTAGGGAGTAAAGAGTTCACATCTCTCGAAACTTACTTAGGTAACCAACCTTGATGATTTCAATGGGACTCATTGTTGTCACTAGTATTCAAGACATATTTTGTTTATGTTTACTTGACATGTTTTTAGGATCAAGGCTAGTGTATAATCCACTTTTTCCACACAAGTAAGGACCTAGAGACTCTTGTCTCCCTAAGTATGCTCTTTACCTCGCACTTCATGTGGGCTTGGTGAATCAGAAAGGGGTTATAAGTGTGAAATACCTCCATTGCACACTTTTACTTCATTAGCACTTTGTTTTCAAAGCACCCTTATCATCTTTTAGAATTAAAAGTTGATCTCCATTTGCATTTACGTTATACTCTTATATTTAATTTGCCACAATCAATTTGCTTACCTCACATGTGTTTTCACCACTATCACACACTAAGGGACCTAAATACTTTTTTACTACAAGTATGCTCTTCACCTCACACTTGTTTTGAGATTGGTGAGTCAGAAAGGACGAGAATTGTGAAATACTTCCCTTACACACCTTAATTAAAACTAAACCCTTAAAATAAAAATTTTAAATTTCCATCCAACTAAAATCCTCCACAAGGGGTCATAAAACCACATTTTATTTGCGTAGGATGGATTGGGATAGGCATAGATTAATGCCCACCAATCTAGTTTCATTAGTAATATTTTGAAACATAGCAATGTTGACTTATGGAGTAATATCAAAATCCTACTATATGAAAGTGCTCAAAGAAAACCCAGATCATAAGTACGCCATGACCAAGGAGGTGAAAGTTGGGGTATAGTTTTCATGCTCTCCCCTACGAGACGTTTATATCATTGTAGGGAGACGACACTATACCGTGCAGACTGAACCACTAATCCACACTTGATGCAAGGTATCTTGGTTCCTAAACTTAGGACATTGCTAAGGAGCAATTGTGGGTGCAATTGACTCCTAAAGTCAACTATTTCCATTGGAAGGTGTTGCCAAGTCTTCTTGATTGGAATATTGGCCCCATCGCTGGTATAAATGGCTCGTTGTTACCTTCACTAGTCAATTGGTTTGTGGATCCCATTATCACCATTACTTGTGCTTTTGGAAGGCCTAGTTACATTTGAAAGGAAGGATGTTAGGCTTTTTTGGGAATTTACACTTATTTTATTTTTAAATACAAGTTCAATAACTCATAATTAAAAAGAACCTACATGTGGGAACCAGGGTATTTTTTAAGGATTCTAATATAGTACTTAAGTATAGTATTCTAGGCGATTATTTTGGATTGAAAAAAACATATAGATAGATAGATAGATAGATAGATAGATGAATATTAAATATGAAACATACAATTTACAACTAAAATTTGTAAATTTTGGCAAATATTATGATAAAAAAACATATTTTATGTAAATATATGCAATATTAGAGCCTAAAAATAACAAAAAAGCGAATTTATTTTTGAAAAAAAGTCCAAAAAATAACCAATTGGTGAAATTTCGCCCCTAAAAATTTCCCTGGCGGGAACTCTTGCACTAAACCGAATTTGCACATATCACTAACTTGTTGCACCATACTGCATCTGTTTTCGTTGGAATTAAGTCTGCATTTGTTTACATGTGTTTAATTCCACCATCTCTCTCACTTGACACAAATCCTTCACCATAGAGGAACAAAACAACCCCCTAAGGAAGTCTCAAAGACTGCAAGGACTATCCCCTCTCTCGAGGGGTGTTTTTACACCATCTCCCCGTAGTTCATGCGGTAAATACTCTAGTCGGGACCGCTCCCAGGCCACATTGATAGGATCATCAGGGCAAGGATACTCCTTGCTTGGTTCATTTTCTCCTCTCAGAGAGAGTGTTAATCCTTATAAATCATCCACCACCGTAAGAGTATCACCTTCATTTCCTCACCTTGGAGAGAATCTATATACATTTACCTCCCCTCCTCTTGGAATAGATTACCCTTTTCCTTCTCCTCTTGGAGACCCTTTGGTCCACTTTGATCCATCCTTTCCCATAAGAGTTCATTCATTATTTTCAACACCACCCCGGTCTCCACCTCATGTAAACCACACATAACACATAATGGAAGGACCAAATCCTCCTACCCTACCTTTCATGGCTAGCCTAAATCTCCCAGATTTGGAAAAAACTGATCAATGAACTTATTGCATATGATCCAACATGGATAGCTATGCCATATAAACTTCCCTCTGACATTCCTAAATTCAAATGGAAACAAGGGGAAGATCCCACCAACCATGTCATGTCCTTCCACCTATGGTGTTACTCCAACAACATAGTGGAAGACTCAGTGAGGCTTTGTCTCTTTCAACACACCCTCACCAGGACGACAACCAAATGGTATGTGAACTTACCAAGATCGACCCATGCAACTTTCGCAACATTGTCCACAACGTTTCTCACATACTTCCATATTCTAATTCGCCATGACCTTGGTCTCAAAATTCTCACATAGTTTCAACAAAACACATCTACATTCATCGCAGACCATATCCATGAGTGGTGTATACACCAAACATTCTGTAAAATTGAAATACAACCACCCTTCTCATTGGATTAGTTCATCAAATCACTCCCACCAACCATTGCCAAATATGTAGCCACCTCAATTCTGCAAATGGAGAAAGATGTAGCCACCCTCATCACCGGTCATTGGATCCTACACCTTCGGGTTCATCACACTCAATGGATGGGATTATTGGGCCCATTTCCCATCTTGGAAAGGTTCCTTATCCTATTCAGGATCCATTTAATATGGCCTCACAATACCCACCCATGCCCCCCTATGTTGGTACCCCCTCCTCATGTTCCAACCCCACCATTTGGTCAGTTATAGTATGTACCCTATAGTCCTACTTATTCGAGCGTTATCCAAGAAACACCAATTTCTACATCGCAAATGGCACAAGTTGTTCCTATGTTCACATCTTATGGAGTGCAAACTGCATTTATCCCACCATCGATATATAACCCATACGATCCATTTATATGCTCTCTTGGTCAAACCCCCACACCTCACATGGGGGTCAACCTTGTTCAACCTTCTTTAGCACTACAATCTCAACAGTTTGAGCAATTGAACACTGCAAATCCACAAAATCCTCAAAATTAGGGGAATAAGAAAGGGAAGAACAAGAAAAACCAACAGCAGGGGCAAGGGGGAAATCCTCCTCCTTAGCAAAACCAGAACCTGGGTAATCAGAATGTGGGGACGAAAAAACCCCAAGAAAGGGAAGATCTCCAACCTGAGGACCAATTACTCTTGCTCCATTTGCAGAGAATATGGTCATTACATCCATCACTTCCCTCTTATCCCCAACTACCAACAGTTGGTGGAAGAAAAGAATAAGATAGTAATAAATACTCCTCAAGCCCCCAATCCTCCCCAACTCCAAACCGTTGTCTTACAAACAACTTTTCACCAATCAAGGAGTTGTTATGCAACAACAAGATCCCTGCCCCTCCAATGACAACTCCTTCCAAAATATGCACAAGTTGGATGTTAATATTTAGACTCGAGCCCAAGGTTATGATAGGCCTAAAGATCCCCAAGTGGAATACATCACTCTCCCCTCGAGGGGGGCTTTGCAAATACCATGCCTAAGTGTTGAACAGATCCCATGAATTCCCAAAGTCCTACTTCGATGCACACATAATAACCCTCATATGAAAGTCGCCCACAATTATAGTATTGTGGATGACTTAGCTCAGTCACCTACAACCATGTCCACATTAGAGGTTCTAAAGTCCTTCCCAACCCAACAAAAGGCATTACTCAATGCAATCAACACCATCGATCCTTCTGAATCATGCCTTATGACCTATGATCTTGAAAAAGGTGAACTATGACTACCCTCTTCAGTCACATTTCAAGTCCCAATCACGGTAAAGAACATTATGATTCATCGATGAAGGAGCATCCACTTGTGTCATGTCCTCTAATATTTGAAAATGATTGGGATCAACTGAGTTGGTTCCCTCTTCTATCTCCTTTCATGCATATGATGGGAGATCATCCCAACCTAGAGGATTGTACCAAAATGTCCCCATAGATCTGGGGGAAATATGGTCATGATCGATATCAAGGTAGTCTATGCTCAACTCGAATACAACATCCTCTTAGGGCGTATTTATATGTACGCCATGAAGGAAACACCTCCTGGGTATTTCATATCATGATGTTTACCTTAAGTGGGAATATTGTCAGCTTCAACCAGCTCAATTACTATGATCCCAATGCCGCTGTAAACCCTAGAAATATCTTATCTACTACCGCCGGAACAAATGAACCGCCCTATGTTGATATTGTCCTTGGCATGTATAAGGATTCTAAACTACTATGTGTTTACTCCAGTCCACCACCTGAGATACCCACATCCACTGATGGCATAATGTGCACAATTTTCATTGTTGAAAATGGGCCCACCTCCTCCTCAACACCATCATCAACACTATTGTCGAGCCATGGAATCTAACAAAAATTTAGTCCATCAGTACCTCTGATCTTCCAGATCCATTCTTGTACTCCCCCACTGATGTACAAGGGACATCGGTTATGGATTAGTTGACTCTACCTGGACTCACTTTGGGTATTCTGGTATGGTACCTTACACCACCCTACCCAGAAATGGCTTCTAAACCAGTATCCCACTATGATTTTGTCCTTGTTTCAACTGTTACTCCTACTAGGCTAGTTACACCATCTGTACCTATATCTAGGGTTTTCACCCTAGCTTGTGCAAATGAGCACCTACTAAGGAGAAGGTCCTCCTTAGTAGCAATTCAGTAAAACAGTACAAAATCTAAGCTAACATGAGCATCAACAGGAAAATAAAAAGACAATGACAAGATAATAAAAATTTTCTTTTTGTATTATGATATGATCAAGATTACATTTACCTCAAATGTTGAGGTTGGTGGAGCTCTTGCAGTAGTACAGAAGGGATGCTTCCGTGCTCCAATGGGTTCCTTCTCCTTCTCCAAGGTGTTTGGATAATGGGCCAAAAGGGGCACTCAAATGGGAAGTTAGCTCAAATGGTGAGCTAGGGTTTCAAGAGTGATTTTGGCAGAGTGAGGATATGATAGATTGTGGATGTGAAATGAGGAGCCTCCATCACCTATTTATAGGTTTTTTAGTGGTGGAGTGCTGACCCATGGTTTTTGGCACCATATGGTTTAGGTCAGTTGTTTTAGGGTTTTTGCTTCCTTTTTCCCTCTTTTTAATATTTTTTATTCCCTTTTATTTGATTTTTGGGAATTTGGGGCCCTTTTAGATGGTTTTTGCTCTCTTTTGAGGAAATTTAAATTATTTTGGGGGAAAAAAAGGGGGTTTTTTGGCATTTTGGTGGCTTTTTAATGGTTTTTTTGAGGTTTTGGAGGCAAAGATGGTGGAAAAAATAGACAAATGAGTCATGTGGTGAGGGAGATGAGGTAATGAGCACTTTTTCGGTGTTAACAGTACCACCAGTCGGACCTATGAAATACGCAACTAAACCACAGCCAGTCACCATTAAAACCACCAATGGGGATATGAAACAACCTAAGTCAACAGGCCCTCTCCTACCTAACCCGGCACCCGAATTGTTGGGGGTCGCTCTGCCTCAAGAAGGGGGAATCGACTAAAAATGGTTAAATGATCTAGTTATGAGAAATACTCCCACCCATAGATTCATTCCACCATGCGCTCTTTGTGAGAAACAAGGCCATGCGACCAACCTGTGCCCCACCTTTCTAGAACTATGAAACTTGCTTAATACCCTAGTCATTTTAACCCATTCCCCACCGATAACATAAGGGGTCACATCATCATCACCCACACCTAAGTCCAAATCATTGCATATGAATCACCCATGTTTGATTTGTTCCCAGTTTGGGCATTACACAAAACATTGTCCCAATATCCCTCAATTTCGGGGTGCATTGGAAACCATTCGCCTCACTCAACTGACAATTGATAACTCTTTTCTGCAAACCCAAGAAGCAGATCTTATCAATGTGGTCACTACATCAGTGGAAACACCAGTTTCTCCACCATCAGAACCTCCCCTTATGACAGTTCTCATTGTGGAGCCTATGAAGCACTAGGGAGCCCCTTTCCCTACAACTACCCAGACCAAAATCACAAGCATAAGGTTACGTCTTACCTGAAAATCATGTCTTGTTAAATAGGTACATGGATCTCCTAGAATCAACACAAACAAGTCCTTAGAGGTCGTCGAGGAATAGTAGAAATGACGTGGATAAGTGGGCCCCACCTCCTATTTATATGCATTTTCCCCAAACTTCCAACACACATTACAAACAAACCACAACTCTATTTGACGAACCATTCATGCCACTACGATCATCTCCTTGAGATCTACACCATGGATTAAACTATCCCATATGTGACCAATTACATATGGTCCCTTTATTTATGCATGCATCCCACATGTGTGCCATGTTTTTGGTTATTATTTCTACATTGTTGATACCTTTACGATACCCTTTACTAAACTTGGGTATGTGCACCGTATGTGAAATATTATGACCAAGACATGTAGGAGGCACCTTGTTTTTCCATTATAAAAACAACATTCCATCCCTCAGCAAAGGTGTCAGACTTCTATCACAGGTATCATTATGAAACTGGCATATATGAAATTTTTACCCTCTACTTACATTGCATTTACCAATATTCCCACTGATAACCATAGGGCCCTAATTCCTAGTCATGATGTGCCATCAATTCCATCATTGTGAATCACATGTTCCCCCATGGGGTTGCACACCATTACACTCCTTGTCATCATTAGACACCCATGATGTCGAACCCCCCACAAGCCTGGGGAGTTTGTTCAACTTTGAAATGATCAACCCATAGTTCATCATTTTATAACTTCTCATTTACTCTCCCATCTTCAGCAGTCAGTTCCATCAAATTCCTTGGCACATGTTATGATCACGACAGTTGACTACTCATGCCTCCATGAGAACTCTACTATTCGAAATATTCTTCATACCATCACCCCTTCAAAGACACCAATGCCCCCCCCCACCCTCTGAAGTAACCAATTCTATTTAGTTATTCCCACATGAACAATATGCATAGAATTGATTCATGGGGCACCCATCTTTGCATTTGCAAAAAAAACCCTCACATTATCATGGAAAAGACTCCCCGATTCACCCAAAACCGTGGGAATCCCACCCATCATCATATTGGTCTCCTGACACACACAAAATTGTGGGGACCCCACCAATTATTCTTTATGTACAAAAATGTTCTCCAATCCACATAAAACCATGGGAACTCTATATTCTTTTGGAAAAAACCCATGATTTCCTTTGATCAATGTATTTGAATCTCCATATCCCCAACGTTACAAGTTTTTTCGATCACCATTACTCTCAGTATTGTGTCTCCATCAAAGCCCCTTCACTTTCAGTTTGTCTCCCGCCATTTCAACTTGTACCTTTCCTAAAGGAATGATGTTGTCATCCCTCCCCAAGTTTACATGGATCAAAGGAATTTATGAGCCCCACGCTTATCATCCAGTCTTGTGTTAGGTCTGTTAGTCCTATATTTGGTTGCAAATATGGTCTTGGTTCCTATGATGGACCCTCATCTTCTCATGTGATTCAACTCTCATCGACATCGACTCACCATATTCTGAGAGTTGCAGTAGTAACAGTTGTACCTTGGGTATCCCTTTCAATCACTATAAGGGATCACCTTGAAATAACTAGGGAGAGTCATTAGTGCTCCCTCACTTAGTGGTTTCCCCTATGCTCAATGTCAACACCTCTATCGCATCAGGGGGAAACGTACTTTCGAAGGTACTAATGTTAAAATTTGCAAAAACATGGTAGAAGTCCATATGGTACATTGAAGTTCCCCCTCACACAGCTTCACCACTACTCTAGTCTCCCACCCCCATGGGATCATCATGATCATCAACAGTTCTTCTTCTTTAATACTCAGTAGTAGTTCCAGCTTCAATTACTCTCGCATGGATTGAATCCACTTTCATCCTTGTCCCAAAGTATCTTTGAGTTGGCCCCTTGGTATTCTCTTATTGTAATCTTCTTGACTTTTTTCCATGAGCATGGGTATGCCTACCTCGTTTGTATACCACAACATTCTTTATTATGGCTTCACCAACCGTCACCAGCAATATTCCCCCATGGAGGACCCTCTCGTCCAACTATGCTATGTCCACTACTATACATGAAAGAAACACAAGAAACAATGATGCATTTTTGTAGCAAGACTTCTGTGGTGGTTGATTGCGGGAGGAATCAGAGAAACCACAATATCCATATTTGTAAATTGACGTTTCGAATCCAAAACAGGATCCATCTTGAGGACATATTGTCAAGTTATGAAGAGCATAAGATCTGGGATATATAGTGATGAGATGCAGAGATAAGCATAGGTCGACTACAGGGAATTAGAGTTTTTGCTGAGTTAGATAATTAAATGATAATTTACTTAATTTTAAGAAATCAAAACCTAAGTTAGTACTAAGTTAACATAAAATTTAATGAAATAACACTATTAGAATCTTATTAATTGTAGAAAATTATTTAAATTCTATGTTAGTATTGATTAGATGATGAATTTAGTTTCTTAAAATATTATGCTTAATAATAGTTAATAGTGTAAGGTTTAACGAAATCTTCGGGGTGAAATATATATATATATATATATATATATCCAAAAGTTGTTTTTAAATATAATAGTGTTAGGTTTTTTGTGTGCTTAGGTTTAATAAAATTAGTAAGCATGAATTCAATTAAATCTTAATGTTTTATTTAAAATAGTTTATGCAATATATTAATTATAATTTTATTACATTCTTAAAAATTAGCAAAGGGTAAACAAAGCATGAGGAATTAAATTATATAAATATATGTATATTATATGTTATAAAAACTATAGATGATTTAATTTTATAATTTTATTGGTATTATGTTTTTTGGTGTATTAGGATGGATAATTTTAATAATTCTTTTTATTGTAATTTAATAATTAAAAATGAATAAATTCTTAAAGTTAACATAAGGGCTATCAACATAAGGTTCTAAAGTAAATAGTTTGAATTAATATTCAGTAAAAAAAGGGGGGGCTATTAGGTTATCTTCTTAATATTTGGTTTAGGATAGAAGGAAGCCAATTGGTGCTAACTTCCAGGCCTCCATCCCTATTCAAATTGTTCGGGTGTTTGATTATTTCTAATACTTCTCTAAATTTTCTTTTGAAGTAGTGGTCTTCTTTAGCTAGAATTTTGGTGTCTTCTAGGAAAATTTGGTGTTTTTTTTTGGAGCAATGTTCTACAAGAGCCGAGATTCGGATACATTCATTCAGCTCCATGTTCTTTTAGTCTAGTGTGGAAATAACGCCCAGTCTCACCTATATAGCTTATTTTGCATGAACATGGAACGTTGTAGACACCCCTAAGTTGTTTTGGGTCAATAGGACCTTTTACATATCTCATTTTCTGTCTAATGGTTTCCAAGGGTTTCAATGAAGTTGTAATATTTTTCTTCTTACGGATTCTGGCAATCTTATCTGTGGCCCCTTGAATGTAAGGTAAGTAGGCTCTTAGGCTACAAGTTTGGGTACTAAGAGTGTCAGTCCTATCATTGGATGTTATACTATTATCATGTTGCCTATTATTATCCTTATCTAAATATTTCTTGATAACCCTAGGTTCGTAACTGATGTCCATGAAGACATCTTTGAGGTGGTCTTTTTCTTCCTAGAGATGATCGGTATCTGAAATTCTATAAGCCCTAATTGATAAAGTGTTGAGGACTCCTATTTTCTGAGAGGGGTGGTGGTGGGAATCTGCGTGGAGGTAGCTTTTTGTATGTGTCTTCTTCCTGTAAACCTTGTGTCCCAAATTCCCATCTTCTTTTCTATTTATTAATACATCAAGAAAGGGGATGCTTCCATTCTCCTCTAGTTCCATAGCGAACTTAATGTCTACAGAACGATTGTTAAGATGTTCAAAAAAAAATTAAGTTCAATTTCACCATGTGGCCAAATCACGTTGGTGTCATCTACGTATCTCTTCCATCTTAATGGATTTAGTGGGTAGGATCTTAGAGCCTCTTTCTCGAACTTCTCCATGGCCACCCCGGTGGTTTGTTCATAAAATTCTCCTTGAAAACTAAAGAAGGTGGATTTGAGACATACTTCTGCTAACATGGCTGTATCCGGGTCGGTCATCTCCTTGATGACTTGGATAGCCTCATTCAAAGGTATCTTAGTGAGGAGGGAGACCGCATCAAAGCTTAAGATCATGCCATTAGGTTCTACCTTATCCTGTTTGATCAAATCCACAAATTCACTTGAGTCCTTGATGAATGAGTCTGTGTTTCCTACTAGGGGACCTAGGATTTTAGCTACATATATTGCAAGTTTGTAGGTGGGGGAATCTATAGTGTTGATGATAGGTTGAAGAGGAAATCCTTCCTTATGTATTTTGGGGAGGCCATAGATTCTAAGTGTAATCTTGCGGTTTGGAATCAAGCGTTTCTTCGATCTTTCAACAAGGTTTGAGTTTTTAATGGATCTTTTTACCTCTCTAATTACTTTAGAAATAGGGTTCTAACTCAGTTTCATGTAGCTTCCACTTGTAGGAAGGTGATCAATCATCTTTGCGTTGTAAGTTGTTCTATCTAAGATTACTGTGGCTCCTCCTTTGTCTGCTTTTAATATAACTACGTCATCATTAGATCTTAGGTTCTTTAAGTCTAATTGTTCTTCTTTACTGATATTGTTTTTGGGAGGTTTGGCTTTCCTTAGGACTAGTGTGCATTCTTATCTAATAATATCCTTATCTATATCAGTTAAAATCTGTATGTTGTCTTATATATTGCAAATGATGGTTTCAGTGGGGATGGTTTTGGGCGCTATTGCAAAGTTGAGACCTCTCTTGAGAGTATTGGATTCGAAACATCGATTTACGAATATGGATACTGCGGTTTCTCTGATTCCTCTCGTAATGATGCATTATTGTCTCTATAGTTCCTTACGAACCTCATACATCAGGGGGCATTTGTTAATGCCTAAATCTTCCACACATGCAACATTTTGGTGATTCTTGCAGTAATTCAACAATCCAAAAGGCATCCTCAACCAATCCAAAAGGAAACATGATTCCAAAAGTTCCCAAGAATAGTCAAATGGATAGGTCATGCAGTAGCTGAACCCTCATTAACCTGCACTATAACGCGTGTTACCACATTAGACCCCGTGTGTCCCTAGTGTAGAAATTCCTTCGATATCTTCCTGAATGTCAAATATCACCCACCAACAATGAAATTGAAGTCTCATAAATGGCCCATCACCTCCACAATTTGAATTTGGGCTCCTTACAGTCCTCGTGGCATTAAATAGCCTCCCTTGTTTGCATGGAACCAATTCATGAGGTGATGGCATTCACATTTGGATCTAGTTGTTTCTTGGACACCTCTTGGCCTATAAAAAAAATCCATGAGCATGCATCTTGTAGAGAAAAAAAAGAGCAAATTTATGCGGCTGGATTTGAGTTAGAGCTCCTCCATAGCTCACCTATTCCCACCTTTGAAAGCATTCCAAATCTCTCTTGCTTCCTTCCTCCAAGGAGAAAGAGTTTCTCTCCATTGTTATCTCAACCCACTTAGCATTTAGTTTAGAAAAGAAGGACCTCCCTAAGGGATATTGTTGGCTTCCCTTGAATCCTACACCTCCTAGGTGTTGTACATGCTTGACCATTGGGCAATACAAAGTTGTTTTACTTACATTTGGTTGTTGGAGTTTTCATTCTTACACCATTGTCTTTGTTATATTTTTTTTTTAGTTTTCTTTTTTTATTTAAGTTTCACTAACAACCATTTGTGATATCATTTGGAGTACACTCACCTCACCAAGGGGATCCAAGGAATGAGGCCTTGCTACAACCTACAAGGCTTATCCCCTTACCAAGTGGAAGGATTCACCCTTGTGCAATTTTTTCCAAACACGATATATGGTGCAATTTAATTGTTTTTTTTTTTTTGTAGTTCAAACCACTAGGGTTTTTATATCGAACCTAAATATGGACCAGATAAGTTAGAAACCATGTAATTTGGAATTGTCAATAATACCACATAAATTTTGAATTTAAGGAATGTGAAATAATTATAAGAATGCACACACGTTCTAAACCATGTTTGTTATTGGAATTCCCACATGTTCTCATGCACATACATATTCCTGAAATGCACACACACTATCGTGAATAAAAATTCACAATTTGAAAAGAGAAAAATTCATTCGCCAAGGAATATGAAGAAAGTTCATTTACTGAATATCCAATGTAAAAAGAACAATATTTCAGAATCCATATAGGACAAGTATTTAATAATTGAATAAGATATATGATAAAATATTTGATACAATGACATGTGGTATACTTAATACAAATTAACTAGTGAGGCTATGGTTGAACGGTAACGTCCCTTAGTTAGGATGTGCCACTTCATTTATTGCACCAAGAGTAGCGAGGTGCTTACAAAATAGTATGGGGGAGATGTTTTCATGTTTGTCACAATTGTCATGTTATGAAACGTAACGTTCCCCTAACAGCACATAACTCATAAAAATTAAAAAATAATTAAAAATTTTCATGTTAGTTCATAATAAAAAATTAAAACCAACATAGATCCATCTTAAACCTGGTTCTATTAAGCAATCAGAGGGATCCAATTTCTTTAGGCGTAATTTTTTTCTTGATATGTAAAAAATTTAATATAAAAAAAATTACACCTCAAGGAATTAGATCCCTATCGGTGCTTAATAGATCTGCGTTTAAGATGGATCTATGTTGGTTATTATTATTATTTATTTGATGTTCATTTATATATTTTGTTCATTTCTTTTGTGAGTAAGAAACTGAAATATTTAATTACTAAACAATATAACTATACATAATGTAACAAAATTGGCCTTGCCATAGCCATAAGCAATCTCGAGTCCCATTTATTCTATTAACCCGCCCTTCCCACTCCCTACCAAAAAAGAAAATTACAATTGTCTTTCCCATCCCAAAATAGACCATACCCCCAAAAAATCATTGCCCTTTCATGGTTTGGTCCACAACAAAGCCACCCTACTTTCCAAAAGAAAACCTTCTCCAAGCAAGGCATGCACAGTTCTGTGGGATTTACATCAAAATAATCCATTGTTACACCCGCTATATGTCACCTTATCGCCTTTCATCCATAAATCGAGCCCATGGCCCTTCCATCTTTCAACATTTAAAACAAAAAGGGCCATGTTGAGGTGTATTTACTGTCTTAAAGAATCACCAAGATATTTAATTATCGTCCAGGGTTGGAAATATTAGAGTTGTGGCACAGTATATGCTGAGGTAGAATGGGACCTAAGTTTCGGCTCAACAGACCTTAGAAATGTTTAATAAATAAAAGATCGAAAGATCTTTCAAAATGAAAAACCGAGTCAAACTTCATAAATACAACAAACGAACTAATTAAACCGAAGTAAACCAATAGATCATAATAGTATCAATCTATACTACTCTACTCTATGGATAATAACTGAAAGATATAAAAACAACGATATTATTTTAGGAAGCAAGACTGAAAAAAAACCAGAACTACTTTGATGAAATTGAAAACTATTGAAAAACTCTAAAATAGGAATTAGAAACAATTGTAAATGAGTTCAGAAACCTATCTATGAGATAATTCAACTGACAAATAATTATGAAACAAAGAACTTAAATCAAAACTACAAACGACTAAGTGAATTCAACAACTACTTATGCATTCAATATTTCAAGACTACACTAAACTACCTAATTCCATTCATCTTGGGGATTCTAAGGAAGTGTATCAAATGTAATGGGAATATGAGCGAATGTATTGAAGTGACTTTCAAATGTAACAAGGAAACAAAATGGAAACAAATCTAGTTTAAATTCTACAAATAAATGCAAACTAAAGATTGTTCAACTACAATTGACTTTAAACATCTTGATCTATCTTTTATCCATAAGCAAATGATATAAAACCAATGAAATCTAGAAGCAAGTAGAAAACTTAATAAAGATATTTACTTGAACTGAATTTGATATGGAAGCAAGTAGAAAATTGATAAAGATATTTTATATAGAAATAAGTAGAAAACTTGATAAAGATATTTATTTCTGAACCAAATCCTATTCTATGAACATCTTCATTAATTGTGTGAATGGGAGAAATGATTCAACACTAAGATAACTTGGAGAATGAAATTTCTAAACCTAATCTGATATTAATCTTAACGACATATGATAAACTGCACTAAGAATGAAAGTGATAAATTCTGTAACAGTAGAGCATTAATGAATCAGACATAAGAGAAACATAACTTGTAAAGCAACTGAAGCAAGGTTAGGGAAAGATAGAATGAAAACTAAGGATGATGACAAACTTACCTAAAAATCTAATTGGTATAAAACAAGATCTTAATTATAGCTAAGGAAGCTAATCAAAGGTAAGAAATATTACAGTTCAAATACCTAAGAAACTGGATTCTAAATAAGCATAAAAACAATGCAGAAAGTATTAAGGTACGTACGACGATCCGGATGGCTGTCCAAATGACAATTTGAATGACAATTCGGATGGAGGAAAAAGATTTAAACTAAGGAAAGAAGCAGTTTGGATGATCTTAACGTCAGCTGACTGCTGCATATGAACCTACAGTGCAAGGAAGGAATGAATAGAGTGTTTAGGAGCTAAGATAACGAGAAGTAACCTATTCTAATCATTGTCCAAGGAATGAACTATTTCTATGACATAATAAAACAAAACTGAGATAAATAAAACTAACCTACAGCTACCGGAAAGAAACTAACAGAAATAATTCTAACTACGACTGAACTTGGAATGTTAAGCTAACTAAACTCTAGGGATTTGTAAATAACAGAACTAAGAGCAAACTAAGCAAACTAAACAATTTAACCAAACTAAGCAAACTAAACTTAAGCAACTAAGCGTGACCGATCACTAATTACATTCTGGAAATATCATTAATATGAATAGCAAATAAGATATACATTTCATAAAATAGAGGTATCATTTACATAAGTGGCAAAACAACATACATATTACGAGACAAAGATATCATATACAAAATAAATACATAAATTAAACAAATAACACAACTTATCTGCAAAAGACAAAGACAAATTATGTACACAGACGGAAGACCACTGGTTGTTGAGGGGCCCTTATAAGCAATCAGAGGCTACGCATTAATCAATCAATCACTATGCACGCTACTAAGCTTGGACAAAGGTATATTAAAGACTAAAGAGACTAAAAAGCTAACTCGTCTCAATCACGAAGACGTCTATATATACATAATTACAAATGGGGGAGCAAGTTGAACCTTTAGTGGTCGACTGCTCTGATAATAGGCCGTCTTAATGCCAAAAAACAACTCTGCTTAACAATACATGACAGCACATAGGCCAAGGAACGACCCCATAACAGTTTACTACAGCGCACAGAGCATCTACTAGGTTCCACGTCGTTGGTTTTCTTCACGCGATCGTTGAGACATTGATCCTCGTTTGATGTGGGTAGAGAAATGTGGTGTCGAGATGAGTGTGAAGGAGAGGAAATCTTCCAGAACACCAACTCACGCACCATGGGGGCCATGTTCTAAACATAACCCATGTGACGGTTTGCTTTCTAACGGCCCGAGAATTACTCAACTGACGATCTTGCGGATTGAATGTGGGTCTGAATGGTGGGATGAATGCGGCTGATCGTTTGCAACATGAATACATGCCTGAATGGAGGTTTGTTTGAGAGCCATAACCCGTGGAATGAAACATATTTTCCAAGCAAGCCAAGAAATATCAAATAAACATCAATAAATCACAATACGATGATTTTTACCCAAACTTCATGTGATGTGTAAATATATGCATACTTGATCTGTTTGACGGTCTGAATGGCGGAAATAATAACTTATTATATCAAAAATAGTGAAAACGACGCCAATCAGAGTGTGTTTGATGATCAAAAGTGGTGCCAAAATGGACACCAATAGGCCCCAACCATACAAAAAACAATAAAAAAATGAGACACTACTAGAAAAATCAACATTACCCTTCTGTTGTGGTTGGTTGCGCTTCAGCCTCTTGAAAATTGTCCATGTCCACTGGTGAGGGATGCCCAGGATCCTCTCGAGCCACTACTTCCTCCTGTAAATTTCCCTCGTGCATTGATGAAGGATGTGTAGGGTCCTCACAATATGGTGCAGGCCTCTCTGGAGTAGTCAAAGGAGATTCCTCTTGATCCATGTGCCGCCAAAATGGATCCTTGGACAAGTCCATCACCCCCTCCACATCCAAAATATTTTGAAGCAAATCCTCTTTCAGGTTGTTCAGGACCTTCATTACCAGGTCCCCAAAACTCTCCCTATCCAACATGGTTTTGGAAAGCAATTTCTTCATTATCCAATACAAAATTAACCCCACCGATGCTCCTTGTTCTTCCATTCATGTCTTCATCTCCTCTTCTTCCATTGCCAAAATACGTTCATCCACATTCTGAGGGATTCTTTTCATGTACAATTGCTCTTCTTCATTATCCAGTATTTTTTTCTCCCTCTTGCTTCTCCCACCCCACCTACTCCTCATCCTCTGGCGGGATGCCATAACCAATTCACATACAGTTAGAGCATCGAGCTTGTTTCTTAACAACAAAGCTTCAACTCTTCGTCTCCCCTCATCCTTCTCTAGGTAAGTATTTGTCTACATTATTATAACCTCTCCTCCAATGCCAACATTCATTATTTGCATCATACCGCTCAATCCTACAATAAAACCAGGACTGAATTTTTCCCCATGGATTTCGTCAGTTGCCTCGCCGCCACTGCTCCACATGCTCTTCTAGTATGCTTCACCTCTCAACTAGTCATTCTTCCTTTGGTGTTCCATTAATTATTGATTTTTATTTTTATTACTATCCCTTCCTACTAACTATCTCCATATTTCAAACTTCCTCTCCTCATTACTCCCCCTCCTTCGCATGCCTCTCCTTTAATTCCTTTTGCCTCTAGCTATAAATTCGTTTCCCAAGACTTCCTTTCCAACCCGCTCACCACATGACCATTATTACCTCAACATGCATCTACCCATGTGTGGCACGTGGTCTTGGTTTCCACCCGCATCAAGGAGTGCTAAGTCTAAGGCTGCTAGTTCCCTACACTTGGTTTTTAGTTCTCCTTCCTCCAAAACTTCCCATTCCACTTCCTTCAAGGAAACCTGTCATTAACACCATGATTTTCTATCCTATCTACCAATTTTTTCACTTTTAGTTTTACATGGTTGAAGGAAATTATGGGAGACCTTACTAATATTTCAGTTAGATGCTTCAGTCGCGCTTCTAGTCTCCATTTATTAACTAATTTAGCTATTTTTGAGCCCGATTGTATCTTTTCATCCATTTGAAGGATAACCTAAGAGTCCCCTTCAATAATGGCTAGATTCCAACCCTTAATAAATATTTTATCTCGTTTATTAGGACCTCCATTTCTACCACATTGTTTGTGGCATCCCCTATATTCCCCCACAAAATTCCCACTATGTCTCTTTCATTGTTTCTAATTACCCCTCCATACCCTGAAGAACCTGAATTTCCTTTCGAGGCACCATTGAAGTTTAACTTAAGGTATCCTTCAGGGGATTGTTTCCAAACATTTGATCTTCGAGTATTCCTATCCTTTGTTCTCGTTATTTCTATGCTTTCTGGTACTGAATGAATCCCCCAATCCTGCATGATTCTCCTTTCTTCACTTTCCACTTGTATGTTCATTGTCCCCCAATGGGACAATTTCAGGGACATAAAACTTCACTCTTGTCCATACCTATTCCTACTTTCTACTCTTTCCTTCAAATATCCATCTATTTCTTTCCTTCCAGAGCTCCCACATCAGGAATCCAGGGAATAGGTCCCAAATCCTATTTAGAATCAGATTTTTGTAAGGTTGTTCCTTCCATTCTATTAGTGTGTTGACCGGGTTTCCAATACATGTACTTGTTTTACGGAATATTACTTCCCCTTTCTCCCAAAGTCCCGATGCAAACTCACAATAGTTTATCAAGTGATATGTTGTCTCCCCTTCCTTATTGCACATATAGAACCATGTTGGTCCTACAAGCCCCCTTTTTCCTAGATTCTCCCATGTCAATATTCTTCGATGAATTACTAGCCATATGAATAAAGTGAATTTTGGCCACATTTTCCTTTTCCATAATTTTCCCTACTTGGGATCTTGTTGAACTTGGTTATGCCTGCATGTAAAATTGTGGCTTCTTTCATATTGAAAGTGTCAGATGAAGAGTATCCCCACCTTAGTTTATCACTTACTTCTTGCACCTTGATTTGCCTTTCCTATAGGGTGTCCCATAGATCTTGGGCGTTCTCCTTAGTTCTCCATCGCTACCACCACCTGACTTCTCTCCATATTTGGAATGACCAATACGGGTTCTCCAGCTCCCACATGTCTTTAAAATTGGACATATTGAATCTTTCCAAAGTCGCCTGTAGTATTGGGAGGTTAATTACCTCATCTAAACTTGGGAGTTGTTGCTAGGAGTCCATAAATAATTTTTCCACTTTCCCATCACAAATTTCCAAGAAACTGTGTTGCTTAATTAACTCTTTGTTTTGCTACATTTCTCTCCATATGTGTGATCCTTGTCGGATTCCTATAGAATATTTGAAGGTGGGTGAAGGTGTTCCTTTACCAATATTGAGAAGAAAGATGAAGATGAAAGATTTACTATTCATCTAAACCATGTTTCATGAAACCCATAGGCCAATAGCATTCTTTTTATAAAATTCCAGCTTAATTTATCATTGTGCTTTGAAAGATCCAATTTGATAAGCATACCTGGGCTCTTCTTCTCCTTAAGAGAATGGATAATTTCATCCATGAGGAGGATTCCATAAAGGATTTGTCTTCCTTCCACAAATACTGCCTGTTCAAGAGAGATGATTAGTGGAATCAATGGTTTTAGCATGTTCGCTATTACTTTCATTACGATCTTGAAGATTACATTACATAGTGATATGGTTATGAATTTGTTTGGTTGTTCCACCCCACTTTCCTTAGCAATAAGGGATAGAAAGGTCGAATTGAACGCTTGCAAAATCCCACATGTTCTCCTTGAGTCCTCCACTATTTCTAGCACTTCATGCTTCAACATCTCCCAATAGAATTGCAAATTTTTTGTACTAAAGCCATCTAGCCCAGGTGCTTTACCTCCCTCCATAATTTTAATTGCTTCCTCCAGTTCTTGCATCTCTGTAGGCCTCATTAAGAGTTCATTATGGTCCGACGTGACCATGATTGGTATATTTTGTACCACTTTTTCAATGTAAATGATCCTATCTGGAAATTTTTCTTCCAAGAGGTCCTGGAAGAAGGTACTCAGTTCCTTTTCTATTTATCCATGTGTTTCCACAAAACATCCTTCCTCAGTTTTGAGGTGATTGATTATGTTTGCCTGTCTGTCTTGTAAAGCAGTCTTGTGAACGAAGTACATGTTTTGGTCTCCTTCCATGAGCCAATAGTTTCTTGATTTTTTCGCCCACAACGTTTCCTCTTGGGCCTCTCTATTATACAACTTATCTAAGAATTCTTGTTCCATATGCTTCCTCTCCTCGGTGTAACCATTCTCCAAAATTTCCTTTTGAAAGTATTCTAACTTGATTTCCACTTTTATTTTTTCCTTGAATATATTTCCGAAGGATTCCTTGTTCCAAATATTCACCTTATCTTTAATGTACTTTAGTTTTTGTTGAAACTTATACATCGGAGAACCACTCCATGGAAAAAAATTGCTCCACCACTGATGGACCTGGTCAAAGAAGTTTGGATGAAGGAGCCAAAATTGTTCAAAAAGGAATGGTCTTTTGAGGCGTTCACCCACTCTTCCCCATTCGAGATTATCTAGATAGTGGTCCGAACCCGCTACAGGTAAAACCAAAGTGGATATTTCTCCCCCCACCATCAAAATCGAATCAGACACCAATAATCTATCCAGTCTCGTTGCAATTTTTCTATCTTTTGTGCATTTGTTGTTCCATGTGTATAGGTTGTTAGAGGTACTGACATCTACTAGCGATAGATTCTCTATGACTTATCCAAACTTGACATTCACATTATTTAACATTCTTATCCCTCCATTTTTCTCCTCTATATTACTAATTAAGTTGAAATCTCCCCCTATAATACAATCTCTCTGTCCAACCCAACCGTTCAAGTTTTATATTTAGTTTAAAAAACCTTCTTTCAAAGAAGCTTGGTAGGGACCATAAACATTCGATATAATGCCTCTTACAGTGGTTCCAATAACATGAAATTTAGTGGAGATAATGTGCTTCGATGCTATAAAATTGGACATAGTTACTTTGAGGGGGTTCCACCATATTACCAGTCCTCTCATTGTTCATGTCGCATTGATAGATATTACATTGCTTCCACTCCATACTTTCCTTTTCTTCTTCTTTCTGAGGGATGTCTGAGTCTTGGTTCAATGCCTCAAACCTATTGTCTACCTGGATTTTTTTGTGAATCGCAGCGCCTGTTCCTCTCCTTGCGTGGTGTTTCCTGTTATTGACCTTGGTAAATCCCTCTGCATACTTCTCTTCCTTGTTCTTTTCTTATGTTGGTGGCTAATTTAGAGGGAAATACCTGAATAAGTGCCCGTGTTCATGGCACCTTCTGCACCAGAAGGGAATTTTTTTCATAATCTAATGGCCGCTTCCATTCCTCATCATCCCATGACAGGTTTATCGCTTTCTGAATTAGCTCCTTTGACACGTCCATGTATACAAAAATTATCACATAAGACGTCTACTTCACCATTTTGGTTTGCTCAGAGGATTTGACGAAAGAGCGTATTGCATTTCCTAGGTCTTCCAAAATCTCCTCCCTCCAGTATTCTTTCTGCAACGAGTACATGCGAATCCATATTGGTGCCACTGTTATGTATTCCTTGTCTAGGTTGAAACGTTCATTCCATGGGCGGAGGAATAATCCCACTGAATTGAAAAAATATGGTCCTCCATCTATTATTATGTTCCTATCTTCCACATTAAGGAAAATAATTGTGAAAAAACCCTTTGCTCCCAATTGCAGGTCATAATTCCCTTTGGTTTTCCATGTCCCATTGATCCACCATGTTAATGCCTTCTCCAATGGCCATATTCCAACGAATTTTCCTATCAGTGCATGATCCTTCATGTGTTGGATATGTGATCTAAGGTCTTTCGATTTAATTTGAACTGATGGAATTGTGGCTATCTTTGGCATGCATTTCCCTAGTCTCCTTGTTTCCTTCTTGAATTTATGCTAGTTTTCTACCTTGCTCGATCCTTCTCCTCATGTCCCCATGGAGGTGTCCATATCTGCATCTATCTGAATGCTCTTACCTTTGGTTGCATGGGTAGGGTCTGATGCCCCCCCGCCGGCTCTCCCATTTTTCCTTCTCAGCGTCGCCGACCCCAAGTACCCTACAACTACTCCTTCCATGTAATCCTCCACGCTTGCTAAACCCTAGTTCTCCGTCGAAACCCACTGCATTCCTTCATTGCCATTCCTCCACTCAATCCGCCTCTAGTTAATTTTTCTTAATATAATAAGTTGCTCCCTTTCATCCATGCATATATTTTGTTCATTATATCTCCTATCCCTTCAAATATTTTTTTTCCTCAAATAATTTAATGGAAAACCATCATGTATTTTTTTGGCTTGTAGTTCCTTCTCATGATCTTTTTTTCTTGAAGTTGTGATGGTTGAGGACATGAGAAGATATGCATTATGAAGAGTTGAGGACAATTGTCTTATTGCGAAATGGTTAGACTACCCTAATTCATTTTTCTGCGAGACTATGTGGTGATGGATTCTTTGATCTAGGAAATGATAAGATTCCACACTCGAGCATCTCTTAAACATAATAATATCTTCACTTAGTTTCTCACATTGATTTCAAATTTGGTTATTTTTTAAAACAATATGATGATTATTATATTTAGGATGATCACATTACATCCTTGTAGCTTTGCCTTGTTTTTGGAAACATTTTGAAACATTTGGTTATTTATTGGTTGATAAGATTTCAATAGAACAATCTTTTTTAATTTATGATGTTGATTGTATTTCTATTGGTTCCTTTCTCAAAGGTCTGGAATTTTACATCTAATGAATTCTTTATTTCAATGGAATTGTTCTTTATTACTTTGTTTGTCACTAATTATTTATTCGTAAGTTTCTTCAATGTTTCTCATTGCGATATTTATTCTCTTTGTAACTTATTGATTTGTGTGATCAAACTTTGATTATGAATCTTTATATGATAATGCTTTTCATCTTTATTAGTGACAGCCTTGCTAATTTTTTGCATCGTTTGTACTGAATTTTGTTTATAACGAAGGATCACCTTTGAGATATAAGGTCTTTTGAAGAGATAGATTCTAAATATAACTTCATTGTAATGTACTTTAATGATATCTTCTTCTTAATATAGGAGAATGTTAAAACTAGGTGTTCATGTTTAAGAAGAAATTACCTAATGTTTCCATATGGGTTGAACTTAGAATTATGTCAACTTGATTTAGATATATGGTTGTAACTATTCAACAAAACATGGTATTTCCACAAAGGTCAAACACCTTAAGAAACTTCTCTCGGAAATAGATTAAGATTGATTAAACCAATATATTATGGTTAAAATCCTCAAAGAGGGAAACACTCCATGACCCTGGATAATATAACCACTTGAGGCCATATATTAATGAAAAAGGAAAATATTTTACCGATGAGTTTCTCATAATTGATCATCAATAAATGACCATTTGTTCTCTTTAAATAGTGATCATGGACCAATCATGTATTAATCCATTAGTACCAAGGAGCATATGAACCATCACTACTACATTTGGGTACAAATTCCGATGATGTTTCCTATGCTTTTGTTGTTACAAAAGTGAAAAAATATAGAAAATCAAAGCATCAAAATTTGTTCATCGCATAAATGTCCAAATATTTTTTCATCTGAAACATCATAACTTTTGCGCTAACACATTACTACCATATGTCATTATCAAATCTAGTTTTTTTTCTCTCTTTACATTATAATTCTTGTGTTTTAGTGAAAAACAACATTGTTTCAAGATCTACGATTTATGGACAAAAGGTAGAACTACATCTTTGCTATTTTCCCGAGTATTTAAGGTTTTATTTTTTATTATTGACATTGAATGATATAGTTGCAACGTTTTACTCCATGAAAGTATCAAAACATGATGGTGAGTATAGATGGCATGGTTGTAATGTTTGTTCTTGAAATTAATTAATATGGTTTTAGATTTTTACTACGTTAATATATAAGCATTATGGTTGTAGTATATGTTCTAAAGTTATTGAAAAAATAAAATTACCATAACTTAATAATATTCAAATATTGAACATTTCCATTCTATTCATATATAATTCCTTAATTTAAAAATTAGTATACATTATATCTTTAGAATTATAGAAATAAATTTTTATAAGTAAGAGATAAGAGGAAAAAATATGTTATACTGGATATACATGGTAAAATACAAAATAGGGAAACATTCACATGAATGTATGATATGCTTCTCATAGCTTTACAATGAAATTGACAATAACATTCAACATACCCAAAGCGTCTCCTTCACCTCTATTATATAACTAGAGGTATGGAAGAATTATATCCCATACTACATGTGGGATAAATGATTTTCCACCTTCTTATATAATAGATGTTAATAGAATAATATTACTCCATAATGCATGTGGGATAACTCATTTTACATAAGATAGATATAATTATTCCTTCCTTTGCTAGATAAGGAATCATAATATCCTACAACATCACACTGGACATCATTACATTTGCAATATTAACATTACACATTCCAACAATCCCCCTTAATGATGACTAGGGAGAAGGAACACAGATGGAGGAATATGGAATTACATTAACACCCCCCCTTGATGAAAACTTCTTGCATTCCCAATTTTTTTTGAAGATGCACTGAGAAATGAATATGCCATCATCCATATGCCAAATCTAAAGACCCGAAAAATAATGCAATAAGACTAAATATTCCATTTCAAATTGATGCTTAAGATTAATCTTCAATTCCTTTGTAAATGAAAGCTAGATACCAATAAGGATAACATCATCCACATAAAATACCATAATGACAACATCATCTTCCAAGTTATTAACATATATATTTGGATCATATTTACCCCATTTGAAGCCGTTCTTCAAGACATAAGTATCAATTTTATCATACCAAGCTCTAGGCTCTTGTTTAAGACCACATGTAGAGGGGTAATATGTGGCCAATAATTTAGTCATATGAGAAAAGTAGGATCTAGTCCATCGAGTATTAGAAGGAATTCAATCTCAGAACTTGTAGATTCAAGATTTTTTCGACCCCAAATAGAAAGAGAAGTACTGATGGGAACCACTCTAGTATCTTCATAACGTTTAGGTGGATCACTTGAAGAAGAAGGTGAAATATGATAAATATCATGCACACAAGTAGAGGAAGAGGTAACATATATAGGATCATCTGAAGATGAAGGAAAATTCAAGGTAATATGAGGCTTGGTAGACTCTAGAGGAGGATAGAATTAATTGAATTGAACATCTTTCCTTGATGATAACACCTTGGGTAGATGTATCAAATAACCTATAAGCTTTGGAATCCTCACTATAATCAATTAAAATACCTTTGTGAGACTTGGGATCTATTTTTGTTTTTCATCTGGAATATGGGCCCAACATTCATTTCCAAATATCTATTTAGTTACTAATATCGATTTTCCTTCCACTCCATTTTTATTTGAGAGTAACATGGAAAAATGCTTTAGTAGGTACACTATTGATTTTTCCTTTTAGCTACCCTGTTTTGTTGATGTGTATAAGAAATTATCTTTTGATGTTGAATACCATGCTTATATAAATATGCATTAAATTCCTTTTTAGTGATTCACCCCCGCCTTATCAGTTCTCAATGTCTTAATACTTTTACCAGATTCATTTTCAACCAAGGATTCAAATTCTTGAAATATACCAAAGGTTTCACTTTTACGTTTCAAAACATAAACCTAATATTTTCTAATATAATCATCAATAAAAGTAAGAAAATAGACAGTGTGGGTAAGAATATATACATATTAATTCCCCAACATTAAACTGTCAACCCAGGAAGGTAGAATTAGGGCACCAACACTATTTGTGTAGGATTGGAGAATTAAGCCTAATCAAATCTAACTAATTCAATTTGTTGTCATGAACTATAAAGTTGTAACTAATCTCATTCCATCCAAAGCAAATCCATCAAACCAAATATTAGAAGTGCACTCTACTATTAACTGAATTGATCAAGCACTCATCAAGCATACTACAATCAAACTCTAGTTATTTCAAAAGGATCCTTAATCATACCAATTTAATTGATCTATGAAGTTATTCACTAGGATTTAGTCTTTTCAATTCTCTTCACCATTAGCTTATATCCATCCAAATCAAACTTAAGACTGCTATGATCATATGAACACAACTTGATCATGTGACTGTAATTACATACTTTAATTTGCAAAAAACTTCTTTTAAATCCTTCAATCACTTTCTCAATCATTTCCATGAACAAAAACATAAACTCGATGATCTTAAAACCTTGATACTGGAAATCAAGTGCTGGTACTAGCTAGAACTAACTTAGCTCTGATAATCATAAAATACTTCCACACGCCTTCAAAAAATACTATCATCAATGAACCAAATAAATACTGAAATCTGATTTATTTGTTATGAAGCATAAACCTGATCTAACACCGAATGCAAATCCACTCAACAAAAGAACAAACTCTAGAAATGAAACTGAATCTTCTTCATCTGTAAGATAATTAACAAACTAGAACTCATAACATAATGCTAACACACCAACTTGATGAATCTTCAATTAAAAACTGAACCAAATGAGCCATAATCTCAATAACCATAACCATTTAACTACTGGAATCAAAACAAGCTTTAAATACTAGAAATGCAGAGTAAAGAGTACCAAATCGAGGCAGGGGGGCCTTCCAACCTCAAATGGTCATGGCATGAGAACAACATATGAGTGATAGAACCCAAGAACGATATATATTCTTATTGACTTTGCAAGCAGTAATCCGATACAGACTCCATAATCTCATCCATATGCATATCAATAGTGTCTTTAATAAAACACACAACCACTACTCTATTCCCTCCTCTAACCTATCTTCCTCCCTCCCCTCCCCTTTCTATTACATTTGGTCTCTGTATATAAACAGAGTTGTTCTAATAATAGATCCCTTTTTTTTGAGATACAAAATCTATCGAAATGATTGCATTTGATTTACATACTAATTTTAATGGAATCGATTTCATAATGGATCCTTATCCTCTTGCTATGATTCCTTTCTATGTTTGAACATCTCCATTTAGAAATGGGTTGACTTGAATGCTCCACTTGGTAAAATTTGTGAAACCAACCATACACGAAATCTGGGAAGTTGACATCTGGAAAACAAGACATATCTCTTAAATCGTGCATTATCTGGAAAAGTTGCTCACGAGTGACCTAATTGGAGGGATTCTGCAAAACAACTATGTGGAAAATTTTTGAAATTTGCCAACATTTTCTCGAAAATCAACCTCGAATCTGACTGCCTGGAAAATTGATGGGAATGTTGACAGATATTTTTATCATGAACTAGAGTTTGATTTCAAATTGCCCTCTTAATTATGAGATCACTGAATCAACACTTGGAGAATTGGAGTAAGAATTCAATCAATGTTGGTGCCATGTGGAGTGTGCTCCCTTCATTTCTGAGGATTGCATGCTGAAAATCACATTTTGATAATGCGCCCTCCATCTGTAGAATTCACTATTTGCATACCAATCAATGAATTTATTAAGTAAATCCATCCATGATAAACTTTATCAAATTTGTCTTCTATCCAAATTTGAATTACGTTGGCTCTCCTTTGTGAAGGAATTGACTGCATTTTGAATGGAAGCTGGAGCTATGATTTGTTGATGAATCTAATACCATAATTTGAATGTGCTAGTGAAATAACATTGGCACCAGAATAGAGCAGAAGAAGATCTTCACAAAGAATCATCCATAAACACATCATTCCATTCATTAATTCATTAAAAATAAGAAACTTCATATAGTATTGACAAGGATTGATTCAAGATGTTTAGATGGTGAAATGAAGAATATTATGGTGACTGGAACAATGAAATGACAGAACAAACGAAGTATAAAGGTATATGAAATATGTCAAATTCGGAACCCAACATACAACATGAGACAAAGGGGTTTAAAGAGGACCACATATATCACTACGAATTAATTCCAATTGTTCTTTAGCACATCAAGCTTTACCTTTATCAAACATTTCCTTATGATGTTTACCAAGTACACATCCTTCACAAACACCTTTAGGGGAAGATATTGAAGGTAATCCAAGGACCATTTTAGCTAACATTTTCATTTTACCATAATTCAAGTGACCTAATATTTCATGTCATAATTTACTTTTTTCGTTAGCATGAGAAACATAGCAATAAAAGGTGATTTTTAATTGAATTAGTGACTAGTAAATTTATATAAACTAGCATCATGATCAATAGGAACGTAAGAAACAACTTTGAAATTATGTTTGATATCTTTTAGAAAATATTTATCTGTCCATGCTTCAACTTTATAATTTTCTCTACAAGCATGATAAATAGAAAGAAAATTGATGGGCATGCCCTGAAGATAAAAAAAATCTTCCAATGTACCATTAAGAACTTTAACATCACTAGGTACTACTACTAAAAGTTGTTTTCCATCACTAATTGAAACATTTTGTGTTGTTCTTCTTATTAGTGTCATAAGATGAAAATAAATAAGTTGTACTAGTCATATGATTAGAAGAACCATAATGCATTATCCATTCCATAGAAAAAGAGGATTTACCTAGGTGAATAAAATAGGAACACATGGCTACCTATTTTTCTTCGGAGGATTTCTTCTTGGATTTAACAAGTTCACGTCTCCATTTAAAAAAAATATTCTCAGGGTGGTTTGTTTTGCCACAATACTTACGAGAATTATATACTTCCTTTTTAGGAGCATCATTAGAGGCATCATTATAATGGTGATGGGTTGAACCTTTAGTATGTGGTTTATAATTTTTATTAAAACCTTTATTAGGATTCTTTTACTATGTGACATTAGAGCTTTACCATTAGTTAATTGAACATAAGCAATTAATCTATCTTGCTCACATATCAAAGTTTTACAAAAATATTCAAAAGAGGGTGTTATAGATCCATTAGACATTTTAATGGTCCTACGCCAAGTTTGGATGAACAAATCAAAGGCAGAAGGTAATTTTTTCTCTACAATAATAATAAGGGAATTCTCATTTCTCTTTTACTTTACCATAACTATTTAATTTTTCAATATAGATTTACATTTAAGCAAGAAATGACTCTATTCTATCAAAATCATTGGGGTATAACTCATGAATCTTATTTTCAAGATAATAAGTAGAACCATCGTCATATTTATTAAATAAAGAAGCTAAATTTTTCCATACCTCAATTGTGTGAAAATCAGATCACATCCAAGAACTCTCCAAGAAATTACACTCTCTCATATGAAAAATCTCACACAACTAGTCAAAGGCACAACAATAATGCACAAGAATAGATTTCTGTATTACTTCTCATGAACAATAATTACATCATCCAACATATGAATTTTGTAGGCTATTATTAATTAAAATTATAGCAATAATTCGAATGGCTAAAGATGCCAAAAGAATCTTCTATCCATCAGACTTTCTAAAACTGCCCATCCCCCCTAGGTGGCAAGTTGGCTTTCCAAATCTGCTCAAAAGCTCACGAATTGCTAAATTAGTGAGCTGAAGGTGAAATATAGGTAAAATCAATGCCAAATACGAAATTTGAGTGGAAATGGTGTTAAGGAAAGTTTTTGGTGTAAAAAACACTTTCCTAGGTTAACTAGCTCTTTCCTTTGGGGGAAAAAGCAATAAAAGCAGCAGCTTTCTTCACAAATGCCCCCTCCTTCCTAAATCTTATCCAGAAATGTTTAGGAATGTGCCCAAGTGTCCTAGGAGACTTGTAGAACACACCTCATATGGAATTTTATCCTCCCATGTTGCCTTGTGGGCCACACAATGGCAATTTCCTCAATTATTACATAGAATTAACCAACAAGTGATTAATTAATGCATCTTATGTAATTAAATAAATGGTAGGAAGGATTAAATATTCCAACACCCCCTATTAAGTTTGACTTGAATGATCTAAATATCATAATATATTAAAAAAATCCTAAGGGCCCAGTAACGAGACTTGGTCACCCCGTACAAAATACTGTCGGTCCACAAAACAAGGATAGAAGGAAAACCTCATGGGGAAAACCTTCCCTCAAAACATGGACATATCAAAATTGAAAGGTTTCTGATCAAACCTTCACTCCACCACATGTCCAACCCTCCCAAGTAGTGATCTAAGATAGCTAAATGTCTTCTCTGTGAAATCCTTGGTGAAGATATCTGCAGTTTGCTCACCTGTGGGGCAATACTGCAAATCTATGATCTGGTCATGCACTAGTCCTCTATTGTAGTGCATATGAATCTCTATGTGCTTGGTATTCTGCCTCTGTACTGGATCACATGAAACTCTAATGGCACTTTGGTTGTCACAATAAATGACAGTAGGAGTACTGAAAGCAATCTCAAACTCAGACAAAATCCCCTGCAACTAGACACACTGTGTAGCAGCATTCACTGCTCCTCTGTAGTCTTCCTCCATTGAAGATAGTGCTATGGCATTCTGTTTCTTTCTGGACCAGCAAACAGGGCCACCTCCAAGCATGAAAACAAATCCTGATGTGGATTTCCTATCAAGGCTATCACCAGCCCAATCCGAATCTATGAAACCCAAGAGATCTAAGCTCGAATCTGCCACATAGTGAATCCCATCACTCTTTGTGCCCTACACATAATGAAGGATTATTTTTTCATCCCTCCAATGTAACTAATGTGGCTGGTCCATGTATCTATATGCCACACTCACAGCATATGCAAGATCTGGACGAGTGTGAGTCAAGTAGAGTAAGTTGCCAATCAACTGTCTGTAGAGTGTACTATAAAAAAGTAGTGCAGATTCTGCTTCTTCCATTTTGACTCCAAAAAGGAATGGAGTCTTAGAAGGCTTGGAATCAGCCATCCTAAACTTCTTCAACATATCATAATCATACTTTGACTAACATACCTTGGTACCTTCTTTTGTTTGTGAAATTTCAAGCCCCAAAAATTGCTTGAGAATTCTCAAGTCACTCATGGAGAATGCTTGGTGCATTGCGGTCTTAAGAGATGCTATTTGTTTAGTGCTATCACCTATGATCAGCAAATAATCAACATACAGCACTATTAACATAATAAAACCATCAGCAAACTTCATATAGACATTTGGATCAGATTTACACCGAACATAGGATTGTGACAGCAGGAAACTGTCCATCTTCGCATACCAAGCCCTGGGGGCTTGCTTGAGTCCATACAAAGATTTTTTCAACCTGCAAACAAGGTTTGGATCTGATGTGTACCCATGTGGCTGCTACATATATATCTCTTCTTCAATTTCCCCGTGGAGGAAAGCACTTTTCACATCCATGTGATGTACTTCCCACCGCTTAGAAGTTGCCACTGCCAAAACTAGTCTAATGGAGTCTTTCTTAGCTACCGGTGAAAATGTTTCATTATAATCAAGTCCTTAGACTTGATAATACCCCTTTTCTACCAGCATTTCCTTGTACTTAATGGTTGTACCATCCGCTGCACATTTAGTCTTATAAATCCATTTGCATCTTACCAACGTTTTGCCTGCGGGGAGCTTGACTAGCTCCCAAGTTTCATTCTTCTGCAATGACTGAAACTCCTCATCCATAGCAATATGCCATCTAGGATCATGTGAGGAATCCTCATATGTTTGTGGATCAGAATATATCATCATATAGAACTTCTCAGAAAGATAAGGATCATTCAGATTGAGAGCAGTCTCAAACTGTGATCTACTCCTCCTTTGGTCCTGAGGGTTGCCTGCTAGCTCACCTGCTGCTCTCAAGGTTTTGGCAGCCCATTTAGGCCTTGTAGGTGAGTTTACATATGCAATAAATTGATCCTAATAATCATAAATATCAGAATCAAAAATATCAACAACATCACTTACTTCTTCTTCAGTCAGCGGTGAAGACAAGTCTCCAATTTCTGCGCTCCGAGAGGGCTCTTCCTCAAACTACACACTTCTTTTGATGAATGCTTTATGATTTGTCATGTTTAGAAACTTATATGCTTTGTATTCCTATGACTATACCACAAAAAAACATGGTTGGCTTTGGGGATGCAAAGCCCTCCTCTTCTCAATCAGAATCCTAGCCCAAGCCTTTGAGCCAAAAATCCTGAAATGAGAGATATCCGGCTTTTTACCTGTCCAAGCCTTTTGCAGGAGTGATACATTTGAGAGCTTTGTGTGGTACTATATTCTTAATATTGGTGGCACAATTTATTACTTCATCCCATAGCTTAGGAGACAAACCTTTTGCCTCAATCATGCATGTGGCCATCTCCTTAAGAGATTTGTTCTTTCTCTTAGCAACCCCATTCTACTGAGGTGTATATGGAATTGTATGTTGCATCTGTATGCCCGATGAAGCACAAAATTGCTGAAAATCTGATTTCACGTACTCACCACCATTATCAGACCTTAACACATTAATATTCCTACTAGACAGATTCTCACCTGAGGCTTTGAATAGCTTGAAAAACCCAAAAACTTTTGATTTAAGCTTGATGAAATAAACCCAACAGTACCTACTAAAATCATCTATGAATGTGAGAATGTATTTTGCTAAATTCAATGACTCATGAGGAAATGGACCTGATATATCAGTGTGTATAAGTTCCAATGGTGCAGTGGTTCTCTCAGTGGTAGATCTCCCATACTTGTGCTCAGGGTGTTTTCCTAGGATGCAGGATTGACAGACACCTTTGGAAAATTTGATATTGGGTAGCCCTATAACCATCTCTTTCTCATGAAGTTGGGAAATATATTTGTAGTTTAGGTGGCCAAATATTTCATGCCATAGCTTTCTGGACTCATTGGCATGGGTCAGTAGAGCAGAAGGTGAGGAGTTTGGCACAAAATGAGAAAACTCGTAGATTCTAGAACAGTGGTCAGCAGTACCAAATGCAATAATTTTTCCTGTTGAAATTTCTGCTATCTCAACATCATTGGGGGTAAAGGTGACTCTCTTGGGAAGCCCTATATGGGTCATCTGATAGACTGACAATAGGTTTGCAGCAAGTCCAGGGACATATAAAACATTATTGAATGACCCAAACTCGAGATCTATGCTACCTTTTCCTTTGCTAGAAGTTTCAAAATTGTCTCCCAATACAATATTCGGACCACTGGAAGATTCAAGTGAAGTAAAATACTTACTTGCAGACACCATGTGTCTTGAAGCACCGGAATCAATGTTGAATGATGAAGATTGGGAAGTGCCGGCCATCAGTGCATGAACTCTCTCTTTATCATCGGAATTTGATCCTCCATCCTTCCTTCTTGCGCTCCCTAGGAGAGGGATGTTGGATTTCTCCAATGCCTGAGTTAATTGGTCGATGGTCTTCTTCATACAAGAGATTTCGGGATGAAAGCCCTTGCTGCAATAAATGCACTTTGTCCTCTCATTCTTCTTGAAGTTTGATGGCTCTCCATTAAAATTCGGCTTGTCTTTCCGCTCACCGGTGGGCTTCTTGAAGTTTCCTTTCTTCTTGCCTTTCAAATTCTTTGAGTCTCCAACATTTAGACAATGGTCTTTGGATGGATTTTTAATGGCTCCCATTAAGACCAGCTTGTCTTTTTCTTGTCTTAATCACTCCATGAATTCTGAAAGTGATGGGCTCTTCCAATTTTTAATTGCTTTCCGGGTGGAATGGAAGGTGGAAACAAAGATTGAATAGTCCGGGCCAAGCTTGGAGAGAATGGCCAAAACTAATTGCTCATCTTTCTTGTCTATTCCACATTTCTTCAGCTTCAATACAAGAGACTTGAATTTGGAGAATAAGTCTTGTAGATTATCGAAATTTTGTGGACTCAAAGAGACTAGCTCGTTATCCAATTGGTGGCCTCTCAATTCATCGGTTTTACCAAACATATCTTGAAGTTTCAGCCATAATTCATTGGGTGAAGTGAGGCCATCAAGATGAAATAAGAGTTCTCTGGATGTAGTGATACATAACATCCCATAGGCTTCATCCCTTCGATTATGCCATTTAGATTTCTCCACTGTTGAGGTTGGCTCAGCTTCTGTTGCCATGGTCACCTTGTAGAGCCCTTTGTTCCTCAGTAGAATCTCCATCTGTGCTTTCCAATCAAAATAATTGAAAGGAGTGAGGATGATCTGTTGTGTATGATCCATTTCTGCAACTGATATAACTTTTGGACTGAAATTAGAACACTTATGGATTCCAAAATGCGCTCTGCAGAGAATAGAAATCACCCGGTGGTTTGATCAATGCGCCCTTCTTGAGACTGTTGGATCCTGCAAGACAATAAATAGATGAAAGGAATAGCTTGATGGATTTGATACCATGTGAAAATCATATCACATCCAAGAAATCTCCAATAAATTACACTCTCTCATATGAAAAATCTCACACAACTGGTCAAAGGCATAAAAATAATGCACAATAATAGATTTATGTATTACTTCTCATGAACAATAATTACATCAGCCAACATATGAATGTTTTAGGCTGTTATTAAATAACATTACAGCAATAATACGAATGTCTAAAGATGCCAAAAGAATCTTCTATCCATCAGACTTTCTAAAACTACCCATCCCCCCTAGGTGGCAAGTTGGCTTTCCAAATCTTCTCAAAATATCACGAATGGCTAAATTAGTGAGCTGAAGGTGAAATATAGGTAAAAGCAATGCCAAATACGAAATTTGAGTGGAAATGGTATTAAGGAAAGTTTTTGGTGTAAAAAACACTTTCCTAGGTTGACTAGCTCTTTCCTTTGGGGGAAAAAGCAGTAAAAGCAGCAGCTTTCTTCACAAATGCACCCTCCTTCCTAAATATTATCCATAAATATTTAGGAATGTTCCCAAGTGTCCTAGGAGACTTGTAGAACACACCTCAGATGGAATATTATCCTCCCATGTTGCCTTGTGGGCCACACAATGGCAATTTCCTCAATTATTGCATAGAATTAACCAACAAGTGATTAATTAATGCATCTTATGTAATTAAATAAATGGTAGGAAGGCTTAAATATTCCAACAAATTGATCTATCTTCAACCTCAATATGTACCTATAAACAATATAAAATAATTTGAACAATGAGTCGTGTTGCTTGATCACACCGATCTTCACATACATCCAAGTCTTTATCATCATTTGGTTCATTTGTTCACCTTTAACTAAGTGCCGGAGATTCTTACTCATGAGAACATCAATTAGATTCCTCTTGCAAGCAAGATATTTAGTACCAACTAATTCATGAATAGAATGTACCTCTAAACTCATAGTGATAAACAAGAAAGTAAACCCTAATGAAATGATACATGAAGGCTAAGAACTAGAAGAAATAATGAGTGAAACCAAAAATTTCTCATCAATGATGAAAAACTACAGTACCTAACCAATGGATTTGCAAACCTGCTACAATAAATAATGAAATGAATCAAATTACAACAACGATTTCACTTTGAAACTGTGTGTATGCACCTTCTATCAAGTCCAGTCCTGTTGGTACACACCTTCTATGAAAACATAGGTCACGTTTGTATGTTACTTCTATGTCTGCCACCCACGTACATATCTCTTAAGGCCCTATAATGATAGCTGCATGGATTCTAAATCCAACTGGATGAAAATATGTAAAAATACGAACCAAACATAAACAAAAAACCATATATGATACTAGAGAGATAGATCCTTGATGATAGGTTAGTATATAATTCAAATCAGATCTACAAAAAATACAAGGAAAAATTGAAAAGATTCCAAAAAATAAATGGTTAGGGTTGGGTTTGTAGAAAAAAAATATCAAACATGTCGAAAAATGCCTAGATCTAAAGAAAAAACACAAGGGTTGGCTAGATCTAATGGAAAACTACTAAATATGGAGGGTCAATTTTTTTTTTAAGAACTTGGTTCTTGTAAAAAAATCAACAAAAATTATTGAAGAATGTAGAGCATAGTAACCGACTCTAATACCATATTAGAATATTGAGAAATAAGCATAAACATACAACAATATATTTACTAACATGCAAATAAATAACACGAATATACTAATCTAGCCTCCTATACATACAAGCACCAATAATCAAAGTGTAAGTAAGAGACAAGAGAAACAAAAAAACACTAGATATACATGGTAAAACCCCAAATGGGGAAACATCCACATGAAAGTATGATCTTCTCTATTCTTTAGAATTATCCAATCTTACACTTGATCTCCACCACATATGCTTCTCACAACTTTACAATGAAGTTCACAATAACATTCAACATAGCCAAAGGGTCTCCTTCACCTCTTTTATATAGCTATAGGTATGGAAAAATTACATCCCACACTACATGTGAGATAAATGATTTTCCACTTCCTTATTTAATGAATGGTAATATGAGAATATTACTCCATGATGCATGGACATTCTCTTAGGACGTAGTCATATGTGCACAATGAAGGTGGTTTCCTCTTCAATTTACCGTACCATGATGTTCCCTCATGATGGGAAAGTTGTTACCATCGACCAATTAACCTACTATGATCCTAAGTTTAAACTTCATCAAGACAATGGTGGGATAACTCCTTTTACATAAGATAGAGATAATTATACCTTTACTTGCTTGATAAGACATCATAACATCTTAGGAAAACACACTAGACATTATTACACTTGCAAAATTAACATGACATATTCCAACAAGTTTACATTTTTTAAGAAAGAAAAGAAGAAGTAAACAATGATACTAGACAACTCAAAATTTTAAGTTATATACAATAGTATTAAAAGAATATATATAACTGTCTTATTAATTATGTCTTTAGTGTTTAAGGTAAATATAATAAGAATAATACACATTATTGAAAAACAAATTATATATCTAATTTTTTAACTTAAAAAAATATAACAAAAACAAAAAAGAGAGAAAACAAAAAATAGATTAGCCCGAAGACAAAAATTATAATTATATATATATATATATATATATATATATATATATATATATGTATGGGTTTTCCCTTGCGAATGGGCATGGAAGCCATGTCCACCCATGCCACGGTCATGTAGGGTTGGAACCTATGTTTTCATGGCCACTAGGTCTTCTAGTAAGGGTTCGACCTTGATAGGTTAGCCCCCAAGGGCTCGACCTTGGTTTAACACACCTATGTGGCCATGGGAATACATGGACACCATTCCCACTTGCAATGGAAAACCCATTTTTTTTAATTTAATTTACAAAAGAACTTGGTCATGACCACAAAGTAGCTTGTCCATGGCCATAAAGGAGGGGGTTGAACCCTAAGGGTCAACCCCTCAAAAACAATTTTTTTGTTAAAAAAAACTAAAGATTCTTAAAAAAACAAAAAACATATCAAGAAAATAGGAAAAGAGATAATATTTTTTACTTGATTTTATTTACAGAAGCCATAACTTGAATTTCTAAATTGCCTCCAAAAAAAAACTGCTTAAAAAATCCTAAATATTAAAAAAAATCCTATTATGAAAAAATAAAGAAGATATGAACTTTTTTTTTACTTTGAGTTGTGTAAACTATCTTAAAAAAGGTAAATCATGAGGGAGATTCCCTTAAAACTTGAAATCATTTCATGTATAAAACAAATAGGAAACTACCACCATAAACTTGAGGTTGAATGATAGGAGCAGGGGATAACTACGGCCATAGCTTGAAGCCATGAAACCCTTGAAACCCTAACAAAGAAATCAAACTAGAAATATTCCCAAGTGGAAATAAATAGAATAAAGCTGAGAGAAGGGTTTTATATTCCCCAATTGATTTTATTTAAATAATATATTTCGAAGAGGTATATTGCGTTGGGAATTTTTCCTAATGTAATTATTATTATTTTTTAATTATTGAAATTGACTTAACCTCACACACATCAAAATCCTGATGGTGGAATTCCCTATTTCCAATGTAAAGAAGGTATCATTGCAATTATGATGATTGTCAAGGACAAAAATGTTCATCTAGATCACAATATATTTCCAAAGGATCAAACACCTTGAGAATCACTCACATAAAAATATCACAGATCGACACATCAAGTTTTTATGTGGTTAAAACCCTCGAAGAGGGAAACATTCCGTGGACCCAACTAAATTGCTACTTGGGGAAATATTATTATGCAAAAGAAAAAGAATGTTACAATGAGTTTCTCACAATCAATCATCGACCAAATGACCCTCCATGCTCTTTAAATAGATATCATGGACCAATAACGTGTAAAGCCATGAATCAATTGCCATTAAGATTGAGCCGAGAATGAACAGTAAGATCGCTCAATGTCTAGAACATATCATGACCGTCATATTTATGTACAAATGCATACTAATGCACACTAAAGAAACACACCTAACCCAAAGATACATTATACCAAGTTGATATTAATATCCTAACATCCCCCCTTAAGAAAAACTTGGCATAGGATTGAAGGATTTACAAAAGTGACACTATTGGAGAAGGAAGGAAGCATTAGAGCTTATCCACCTTAATGAGAAAATATTGAACTCCTAACATAGATCAAAGTTTAGAAAACTTTGCTTTTGTAAGAGACCTTGTGAAGATGTTTGGGACTTGATCATCTGTAGGGAAAAAGAGCACTTCAAGGATGCGATCATGAACAAGCTTTTTGATTAAGTGCATATGTAGATTGATGTGTTTTCTATGTTGATGTTGAATTGGACCTTTAGGGAACTCGATGGCGCTTTGATTGTCACACCAAAGGGTATTTGGGTGTTTCTGCTAGAACCCAAACTCTAAAAGGATCTGTCAAATCCACAAGACTTCTTGACTTGCATTAATTGTGGCTCAATACTCTACTTTTGATGAATAAAGAGAAAGATCAATTTACAAGACCAAGTGATAGGTCCAAAACCAACACTAAAAACATAACCTATAATACACTTCTGATCATCAAGATTGTAGGATTGATTTGAGTCATTGAAACAAACTAACAAAGGATCCCCCCTAAACTATAATGGATCCCAAAATGAACTATACCCCATATATAATGAAGTATCATTTTTTCTACTTTCGAGTGAATTTCATGGGGCATTTGCATATACTGGGAAAAAAGACCAACAAGAAAGGAAATATCAGGATGGGTATAAGTAAAGTATAAGAGACTACCTACTAGATGACGATACAAGGTGGCATCTACTTTGAGTAAAGTGCAAGTGGATAAAAGTTTGACTCCATACTAGAAGGTAGATGGGTCTGGTTTACAACAATCCATGTTAAAGTGATGAATAATGTCAAAAGCATACTTAGATTGAGAAATGAAGATTCGTTCTTTGGTTTGTAAGACTTGGAGGCCAAGAAAATAGTGCAAATTTCCTAAGTATGTCATTTCAAATTTATTCTTGACACTGGATTTCACATAGGTTAAAATTTTATGGTCACTACCAATAAGAATAATAATGTCATTAACATAAAGAACTATAAGGATGATGATATGGTTTCCTACTTTATGGTATAGACATTGGGGTCAAAATGACATCTAGAAAAAACAGTGTCAAAGGGAATGCTATCCATCTTGACATACCAAGCTCGAAGAGATTTCTTAAGGACATATAAGTATTTCATGATGTGACAGACAAGGCTAGAGTCATTCTGAACATAATTGGGAGGTTTTTCCATGTACGTTTCTTCCTGCAAATCCCCATGCAAGAAGGCAGACTTGACATCCATTTGATAGAACTCCTAGTTACATAAGGTGGTAAGGGAAAGAACAAGGAAGATGGAGTTCATTTTGGAGGTAGGGGAAGAGTTTTCATTATATTCAATTCATTATAATTGGGAAAATCCTTTGGAAACTAACCTTTTCCTAAGTCTTTCAACAATTCCATCGGATTCACACTTAATTCAATAGACGCATTTACATTTGACAAGTTTTCTTCCTTTCAAAATAGTTACAAGATTCCAAGTAACGTTTTCCATTAGGGACTGATATTCTTCATTCATAGTTGTGTCCCACTTTGGATTTCTTGAAGCTTCTACAAGTGTATCTAGATCATGATTCTCTAAAATCGAGCTAAAAGAGAAGAGGCCCATTGGAATTATCAATGTGTTCGACACTTATCTATAGGATCAATGACAATATCATTGATTGCTTCACATGTTCTATGGACCAATTGAGGAAGTGATTGTGCTAGTGCAAATGGAGGAAAATGCGCAGATGGAGGTGGATTTTCATCCTCACTATCTTCGTCATTAGGATAAGAAGCCATAATAGGAACACTATCAAGGAATTTGGAAGTTGAATGTGAGACAAGAGATGAAGATGTCTCCCATGACACAGATGGAATGAACATTGAATTAGGATTGCAAACCAAGATATTTTCATCAAATTAACATCTCTTCTAATAATTATATCATTGGAATGTGGCTTAAGAAGTCTATAACCTTTTACATCTTCAAAATATCCAACAAATATGCATTTTCACTCTTAGGATGCAATTCTTTCCATTTTTCATTAGGAATATTAGTCCATGCTTCATTACTAAACACACAAAGCTGGCTGGCATTTGGTTTAAAGTTACTCCATGCTTATTTCAGTGCGATGTCTTTTAAAGCTTTAGTGGGAGTACAATGAACTATGTAATTGGAACAATCAACGGCTTCAACCCAATATTGAAGACTTAATCCCTTATCTTGGAGAAAATGATTATTCATTTATTTTAATGCGCATTTATTTCTCTTGGCAACACCATTTTGTTGTGGTGTCTATGGAATAATATGTTGCATTTGAATTCCTTGTGCAGTGCAATAAGTAATAAATTTGTTGTTTACATATTCACCTCCTTTATTTGTTCTTAACTTTTGTATTTGATGTCCATATTGTTTCTCTACTATCATAGATCCATCTTAAACCCAGATCTATCAAGCATCGAGTGGATCCAATTTTTTGAGGTGTGATGTTTTTTTTAATCTTAAACATTTTACACATCTAAAAAACAAATTACACCTCCCTTTAGATTCTTGAGAGATCTAGGTAAAGATGGATCTATGCTATTTTTAATTTTATGAGATTAAATCATCTCCCCCATATCCCCCATACTATTTGGGAGCATTATGTTATGTTATGTAACATGACATAATGTGATGACATCTCCCCCATTCTAGCTTGTAGATCATCTCGCTACTCTTGGTGCAACAAGGGGCTTGTAGGCCCAAAATGTGTCAAAACGTCACTCTTAATTTTTAAGAAGTAAACCCAAGTGCATTTGGACAAGTCATCAATCAAAGTTAAGATATAATTCAATCCAGATAAAGAAGTAGAATAAAGTGTACCACACAAATCACTATGAACAAGCTGCAAGGTGGTCGAGACATGCCAAGAGGCACATTTTTCAAAATTGTCTTGATGATTTTTCCAAAACCTAAGCTGAGACAAACACCATCTCTACAAGAGATGAGAGTAAGACCAATCACCATTTTTCAGATTACACAGTTGTTGCAATGAGTGAAAGTTTAAATGACCAAATCAGTCATGCCAAATTTTGCTCAAGTCATCACTATAAGCAATAAAAAATGAGGGTCTGTATAACCTGGTAATATCATCAAAATTTCCAGTAGCTAGGACATGCCTATGATCTTTGAAATCCTTGATTACAACTTGGTGAGGTGTAAATGTTAGATTCTTACCTTCACTAGAATGAGTGATTTTATAGACTGACAACAAATTGTAGGAAATTATTGGAATACACAATACATCATTGAATTGACCTCGATATACTTAAATTGTTCCATATCCTACAACAATAAGAGATCTATCATTACCGACAAATATTTGTTTAGTGTTACATTCATTTAGAGAAGTACAAATGGATTTATCCTTAGACATATGATAAGATCCTCTGTAATCAATGAGCCACTCATTAAAAGAAGAGGAAGAAGATGAATTGAAGGAAAAAACATAAGCACAAATTGCATGTCCATGATTTTTAGAGTCAGAAGATGAATCAATGTTGATTTTGTGCTTCTTCATTGCCACTTCCAAGGATACCATCTGCTTGAAACACTTCGATTCGACATGACAATATTTCTTGCAAAAATTGCAATGGTGCTCAATCTTCTTATCTTTCGATTTGGCACCCTTGTCACATTGGAAGGATGAGTTGGATGAGAGGGCTTGGGACCTTTGTTTGGCTTATTTTTTCAAGGAAGTTAATTCTTGGGATTCTTGCTTTTGTTCTTCTATTGTTCCATTATGGATTTTCTAGATGTATCGACATTGTTGATTCCTCAAAGATGTATGAGCTTATCTTGTTCTCAAATCAAGGAATCACAAAAATATTCAAGAGTGGGTTCTTTATATTGTGTCCCCAAATATTATTTCATGGAGGAAAATGTAGATACAAAAATAGAATAGGCAGGACCAAACTTGGAAAGAATAACATAAATACATTTCTTTTATGGCTTAAGTATTTTGCATTCTTCAACTATGGTTCTAAGGGTTTTGAATTTAGATACATAGTCTTGAATGCAAGAAAATTTACTTGGATTTAGATAAATCAACTCATTTTCAATATTGTGACCTTGAATCTCATTATGTTTACCAAACACAGTTTGCAATTTTTCCCAAGCTTTTTCTTGTGCATCAATTCCTTGAAGGTGGAATTGTAACTCATTAGAAATTGACATCTCAATTAATCTGCATGCTTCATAAAATTTATTATCCCATTTTATTTTCTTATTATCATCAGTAGGTTCAGTTTTCTTTCCCAAGGTAATCCAGTAAATTCCCTAACTTCGTAGCACATCCTCCATACGAGCTTTCCCTGAGAAGCAGTTAGTACTGGAAAGCAGAATATCACATGGAGTGTCCATATTGCAATACATAAATAACATGGCTTTAAAAATAGAAACTAATGGTCTATATGAAAATACTTCGAAAAAATAGGTAATTTAAAAAAATGGCAATGAAAATGGACTTTGGATGCCAAATTTATGTCCCTTTGAAGAAAGGAAAAAAAAAGAGCCAAGAATCCACGTGGAAGGAAAAGGTTGATCCACATGGTGATGGTAACATAAAATGAAATAAAGAATCTCCCCCTTACTAATTTTTCCTATAATTTCACTTTTACAAATAAGTTGCTTCAAAATAAGTGACCCACCTTTATAAAAAAGTGGGAATCGCTTTTACAATATAGTTACTTTATAACGTAAAGTTACATGAATTTTGACAAAAAGTAGAAAAAGAAGGATTTGAAACCAAGACCTCTTACTTTTTAAGGTAACTTTCAACCAAGTGAGCTAAGCAAAATATTAAGTTATATCATGGAGGAGAATGGGGTTGTTATTGTTGTTGGAAGAGCATGACTACACAAAAAAACTTGCTCTTTGGCCTACAAGACACTTACCACACGAAAAAAAAAAAAAAAAATTCTAAATCTAAAATGTCTCTGATTTAAGGCTATTCCTTGGTTAGATTTATCAGGAAATGTAATTTTTCTCACTATTTTTTATTTACTGAGTTCACACAAAGCACATGGAAAAGAGCATATGCAGTAAAGAAAACCATTTCCACTTTGTTTCTGATTTTATGAATTTGCATAGAGCGCACGAAAAAGAGCATATGCAGATTGAAAAGGTAACAAACTAGAAATAAAACAAAATCTAGGCTAAACTATGAAAGAATATGATGATTTTTTTTAAATGCGTAACTATAAATAATATACCTTTGGATATGGTCAAATGGCCATATCTTGGGCAATTGGAAACCTTTTTCAATGAAATGAAAAGTGTTTCCAACTAAAAGCAATGCTTCGAATGTAATGGAACACCTCTCTTATCCCATAAATGCACAAAAATATTGGAAACTAAAAATCCTTTTTATGCACATAGCTACACTGATTCAATATCTCGGTCATCTGTGAAAGCGAAAAATCATAAGAGTTTTGATACCATGTTCGAATAACACATGATATTTATAAAATATCGAACACCTTGAGCAGTTGCTCACACAAAAAGATAATAGATCAACACATAAGGTTTTAATGTGGTTAAAACCCTCGAAGAGGGAAATAGTCCAGATCCCTGGCCAAATAGTTACTTGAGGCAACATTATTATGCAAAGGAAAAATAATGTTATAATTTGTTTCTTACAATAAATCATTGATAAAATGACACTCTGTGCCCTTTAAATAGAGATCATGGACCAAACGGATGTAAAGCCATGGATCAATGGACGTTAATATCGAGGTGAGAATGAACCATCAGATCACTCTATGTCTAGAACATATCTTGACTATTGGATTATATATGTACAAAAGCATACTAAGGCATGGTTATTAAAGAAACACACTTTAACTAAAGATACATTATACCAATTTGATCTTAACTAACTCATAAGTGCCTAAATATCCTAACAAAAAAGTGTAACGTCCCCTTCGCCCATCATCAAATGCAGGGAAGGAAACATTAACAACACACCGAGCTTTTGTAAACTTAGCCCCAATACTTATACTCATAAATACATAACAATTAAAATTTCTGTGTGCAGATTCGACTTCAATAAAACACAGTGGAATTAAACGTAATAACACACATAAGAACAAACCGAAGATGATTCCATATGCAAGGGTTCAATCCCATTCATATGCTATGCACAGACTTCATTTCAATTTCATTAACATGAAGAATAATCATTCAAATAACACATTGCAGAACCCAGATATATATACAAATTAAAGTCACGGAGAGCACTTATCTTGCAACGCAATATCCAATGATTGGCTACGTGAGAGAAACATTCCACCCAACCATAGATCTCTGTCCGTCCTGTATTCTTTCAGCTGAGAGATCACCCCCGAGTTGGGATGTCTACCCACTAAGGAGGAACTAGATGGCTCCCTCACAGTCAGGATTTCACTCAGACAACCATGCTAAGCCAACACACAGTTGGGTTTTTCAAGCATGCAATGGGAAATGGAGAGGGATGCTAGTCCACTGAGCTCAGTCCCAGAGCTAGTACACATCAAGCTAGACTCAAACTATCCCAGCCTCCATTCGAACATCCACACTTAGATTTCTCACAGCTTTGTTCAGCAAATAACCCAAATCCGTCACTGATTTTCTGGGTAGTTAAAACTGGGTTTTCCCATGGACTTTGGGGTCACTATTGCTCCCAAATTTGCCCCAAGGCTCATACCCACGGATCCCCCATTGGAATTCCCTATCCAATACCCATTTTGGGCGTTTTTTGGCTTCCCAAAACGTGGGTTCTCCCACAGTCGCGATTTTCTGGTTTCCTCACTGCTGGCACTCGTTTTTGGATGGGGAATAATGCTGGGGTCCTCTACCATGGAATGGGGAGGATAATGAAGCAAATCCCAAGAGGTAGAGTGACTTCTTGTACAAGAAAACAAAGCCCATACCTACCCATACGAATTTCAGGGCTGCCCATTTGCTATTGAAGCCATGGGCTGAAATCTCAACCACTTCCTTACAACAAGCATTAATGTCACCTAGGGAATCCAATGGGTTCTTATAAAGACAAATGGCAGCCTAGGGTTTAGTCCCATAGCCCCCTCACCACTCCCTAGTGGATACATGTGGCCCCTTCTCATTCGTTGCCTCCATAGCCAGTTTTGGTAGTTTATATTGCATGATGTTTATTTACATCCTATTACAATTTCCATGGCTTAAGAGCACATGGTATCAAAATATCAAATACTTGCCCTTTAAATAAAATTCGTGCTTTCACTAGCGGGGCCTTGGCCTTGAGCTCCACGCTAGGAAAACATACATCACATGTACACACTATTTCATTAAAGGCTAATATATCCTAAGGGTCGAATTGGGGGTATTACAAAAAGAGAAAAAATGAATAAATATTTTTTTAAATTTTTTTATTTCAAATTAATTTAAATTTCTCTAACCTCATAAAATTTGAAATTACAAGGATGGGATGTGGTATTTTTATGTAGTGAAGGTATAATCACAATTGAAATGATTGTCGAGGACAAAAGGATAAAAAATGTAATTAAAATAAAATAAAATTTCAAACGTTACAATGGAATTTTGTAAAAAATGTTAGAAAACAACATCAGAATTTGCACCCAATTGTAGTAGTGCATAAAATCACTTTACGTCTACAACATAACACAACCATCAAATTAGATAAGTTCAAATTCATACTAACGTATACTAAATAAACACACTACCTAAAGGCACATTAGACCAAGTTGATCTTAACTAACTCCTAAGTACCTAAATATTATAACATCCTCCCTCAAGAACAATTTGGGATAGGATTGAAGGATTTACAAGGGGACACAATAGAATAAGGAAGGATTCACTAGACCCCATCCCTCCTTAATGAACTTATATTTTGTAAAATATTGTGAGAAATAATATACAACTTCGTCATCTCTAGGACAAAAGAGAAATTTGGGAACACAATCCTGAATAATAAATTTTATGAAGTGCATGTGCAGTTCAATGTGTTTGTTGACATGATGATGTTGAACTAGAAATTTGGCAAGCTTAATGGCACTCGAATTTTCCCAAAAGGGTGTGGTAAATTTGGATTTTGCTAATGGAATCTAAACTATGGAAGGATCTCTTGAAGCCACAAGGATTGTTGACTTACCTTAACTATGGATCAATACTTTACTTCTACGAAATAAATAGCAAGATCTTATTTCCTTTTACAATCCCAACTGACAAGTCCATAAACAAAACTTAAAACATAACCTACAATAGATTTCTAATCATTAGTGTTGTCAATGTAGTAAGAATTAGTGAAAACAACAAATAAAGGAGACCCCTAAACTATACTCTATCCCAAACTAATTGGTACCCCAAATATATTAAAGTATCATTTTTTTTGCTTTCCAATGTCTCTTATGGGGTGTTTGCATATATAAAGCAACATGAAAACAAAAAAGGAAATACAAACTTGACGTGTATGAGTCATATGAAAAAGTATACCATTTAAATGTGGTACAAAGGTACATCTACTTCAGGTGTAGTGTGATTATTAAGGCTATAACAAAACATGTGTCATTCATTTAGGATATGGGGGAAAATATTTCATTATAGTCAATCATTTCAACTTTTGATAAAATCCTCTGGAAATTAACTGGGCCTTTTCATGCATACTTAGTTCTACACACTCATTTAAATATGAGAAGTTTTCTTCCTTTCAAAAGAGGTACAAGCTCTTAAGTAGTGTTCACCACTAATGAATGAACATCTTCATTCTTTGCTATGTCTGAATCTAGATGGAAAGAACCTTATGCAAATGTATCTGGATCATGAGTCCTTGAAAATTGAGCCAAAGAGTAAAGGCTCAATGGAATTGTGAGCATGTCTGATGTTGATATTAATTATTATAAGTAAGATTTATATTTGCTTCTAGTGTTGTATGGATAGATCTAGGAAATTATGATGTTGGTGCTAGTTCATGTTCAATGGAATCATCTAGATAAAGGTGATTAGGTCGAGGTGGAATGTCATCCTCATTATCATCATCTAAAGAAGAAACCAAAATAATATCAATAGCATAAAAGTTAGGAATATAAGATGACACAATCATCGAATATGTCTAATAGGCCAATGATGAAACAAAAACCAAATTAGGCACACAAGACAAAATAACTTCATCAAATTTAGCATATCTCATGATAATAATTTTGTTGTTATAAGATTGAAAAATTCTATAGATTTTTACATCTTTTGAATATCCAACAAAAATGTACTTGTCCTTTTTAGGTTGTAATACATTCCTTTTCTCATCGGGAATGCGAGCCCATACTTTTGCTACCAAATACATGAAAGTGGATTAGATATAATTTAATTTTATCCCATGCTTCTTTTAGTGTTATATATTTTAAATTCTTTGTGGGAGTTACCAAATACATGAAAGTGGATTAGAACTAGTTTAATTTTATTATATGCTTCTTTTGTGTTATATCTTTTAAAGCCTCCATGAGAGTGTGATTAGCTAGTTGTAATATACACAATTATTGGTTTTCACCAAAAAACGAGGACTTAATACCTTAGTAGTACTAGATCATAAAATTTTCCATTTATTTTAATGTGTGATTCTTTCTCTCTACAAAATCATTTTGGTGCGATGTAAATGAAATAATATGTTGCATCTGAATGCCATCTCAATTGCAATAAGTTGTAAACTTGTTGTTAACATATTCACCTCCATTATGTGTTATTAAATTTCAAAGTAGATGTCCATATTTCTTTTCTACAAGATCCTTTTAGTTCAAAAACATGTAAAAAAATTCACTCTTTAAGTTTTAATAAATAAACGCAAGTGCATTTGGAAAAGTCATCAATGAAATTTAAGAAGTACTTGAAGTTAGATAAAGGAGAAAAAGGAAGTGGACCACACAAATCACTATGAACAAGTTGTAAGGTGGTTTAGACGTGCTAAGGGGCATGCTTATCCAAATTGTATTGATAATGTTTTCCAAAAACACATCCAAGACAAATACCATCTCTACGAGAAACAAGAGGTAAACCAATCCCCATATTCGGATTACATACTTGATGTAATAACTGATAGTTTAGATGAACAAATCCAATGTTTTATCAATTCATGGTTTTGAGAAATAAAAATTGATGTAAAAGATGATGACCCAAAGTTTTCAAGTCTATACAACCTTGTAATATCATCAACAATTCTAGTTGCTAGTAGAAGCTTCATATATTGTGAAAACTTAATTACAACTTGATGAGGTGAAAACTCTAGTATTTTACCTCCGCGTGAATAAGTGATCTGATATATTAATATAATATTATAGGAAATACTCAAGACACATAACAAAACATTGAAATGACCATTATTTAGCTAAACTATTCGAGACTCTACAACACTAAGAGATTAATCATCACCATTAAATATTTGTTTGTTATTACATTTATTAAGAGAAAAAAATGGATTTATCCTTAGCCATATGATAAGATTCCTCAGAATAAATAATCCACTAATTATAACAAGAAAAAGATGTTACATTGAAGAAAAACTAGAAGTAGAAAGTTCATGTCCATGAGAAGAATAGTTAGAAGAAGAAGAATCAAGATTGATATTGTGATTCTTAGTTGTTTATTTTAAGTCCTTCACATTCTTGAAACATTTTGACTCTAATTAATAACCATGATTCTCACAAAAATTACAATGTCTCTTAGTCTTCTTGCATTTTTATTTAGTTCTCTTACCACTATTGAGAACATGAGTTGATTGACAGCGTTTGGGACCCTTGTTTTGTTTATTGTTCTGAAGATGTTTCTTCTTAGGATTAATGGATTTATCCATCTACTACTCCACTAAGGATTTGTTAGATGCACCCACATTGATGATCACTCTGAGATGAAAGACCTTATCTCGTTCTCTAACCAAAGAATTAAAAAAGCTTCAAAAGGATACATTTTGTAAGTATACCCTTGACTAATAGGAGCTTCTCTAATGGAGTGAAATGTAGATGAAAACATGAATCTTAGCAAGAATAACATATATGAGTTGGCTATCTAATTTGATTATTTTACATTTTGGAATTAGAATCCTAAGTGTCTTGAACTTAGGAAATATTCAATACAAGAAAAATCATTGGGATTTAAAACATCAATTAGTTTTCAAGATGGCGGAGTCAAATATTAGTGTGTTTACCAAATGTGGTTTCCAAATTTTTCCATGCTGCATTTGGGATCTCAATTCTTTGAAGGTGAAATTGAAAATCACTAGAGATTAAAGTTTGATTTTTCCACATTGTTTTTATTTTTATTTTTACTATACCATTTGGATTTATTTAATGCATTAAGAGGGGTGATATATGTTCTCAAGGTAACCAAGTAAAGTTCCCTACTTTGTTGTAAATCCTCCATACGATATTTGCATGAAAAGTAATTTAAAATGGAAACTAGGAGATCACTTGGATTAGGCATATTATAATACATAGGTAGGATGACTTCAAAAGAATAAACTAACTATTTAGTGGAAAAATGTTGAAAAAAATATGCAATTTAAAAAAATGACATTGAAAATGGACTTCGAAAGTTAAAGTTATGCCATTTTGAAGAAAAACACAAAAATGAACGAAAGTGCCATGTGGCAGGAAGAGGTTGGGCCACATGATGATGGATGCACATTGAGGTTGTTGAGTAAATTTGTTTCCATTCCTTCTAAATTTGCCACTAAGATCACTTTTACAAATAAGTTTCTTTTTACAATAAAATAGGTGACCCACTTTTATAAAATAAGTGAGAAACACCTTTACAATGAATTTACCCAATAGATTAAATTTGCAAGTAGAAAGTAACTTTAAAACTAATAATATAGTTACTTTAAATTGATACTTTATTATAAAATAAGTGAAATAAATGCACTTTACAATAAATTTATGTGAAAACTAAATGTTGCACAGGCTTTTCAAAACATAACTTAATGAAAATAAAGGCTTGATTTCAAAATCTCTTATATAATAAAGTAATTTTTGACCTTGAATGAGCTAATGCAAAATTTAGAAAAGAATTTGAAACAATGCCCATAACTAACCTTTGGAATAGATTAGAAGAGATAATATCTAGTATGGTTAGGATTGTTAACATTGACAAAAAAAGGTTATGATAATCAAATCCCAAAATATCGCTTATACTAATTTTATGAATGACAATAACAACTCGGAAGAAGTGAATTCATATAAATATCTCATAATTGCTCATAATCACAAGCTTTAATGGAACTATAACATTAAGAAAAGGATAAATGGAGGGTGGAAAGATGATTATGGACTTGAAAACAATTGTAAATCAGTAGACCTTGGGATTTGGGATAAGGATGAAATCCTCTTTGATACTATGGTCACTTTCGTTGTCTTATATGTATGTGAATTTTGGGGTTGCATCATATCTAGATAATGATGGAGAAGGATAGAGAGAATCCAAAATTCACTTTATAACATATGAATCTCAAAGCTAAAGGAAATATATCATATCCTATCCTCCTCATAGGTCAGTCTTTGGACCATTGAGAAAATTTCTATGACTATGACTAGGTACCTAATGAACAAGAACACAATAAACAACATGGGAGAGAAGAGGATTCCTAAGATTGCTTCATACTCTAGTCCAAACAACCTACAGCTTAAGAGAGGTTGGAACAAAGACACCATGTCTTGGTAAAATCATTGGGGAGTCAAGGAAGATGTCACTCTATAGAATAATGATAATATTAAAAGTATTTTTACATCTAAATTTAAGGAGAAGTTGTGGTGCGATAAAGAATTATCGGACAAGACACAATTAATATATTATAAGGAGGTGATCAACCCCCAATCTAGAATATCAAAAGTATCTCTTTGTCTTAACTAGCATAAAGAATAAAATAAAAAATACTAAAATAAGAACAAAATCTCACAAGCTCCATAGTGAAACATTGGGTTGGATAGTTCCTAAAACATCATGGGATGAAATAATTTGTCTCATATGTGATACTAAGAGGGTTGAAGATGAAAATCAATTTCTCATATAATGTATTGCATACACCCACATTATAGAAAAATTTCAAAATATTTACTACAAAACTAACCTTCCTAACCTTTTAACTCTTCATAATTATGATGATCTAGGGCTATTTCTCTTAAATATTTTCAAGCATAGAAATAAAATTCTAAATAAAACCAACTAACACTTTACCATTTTTAAAGTATGATAGACCAAATTTGGTCTCAATGGATGTTACTAACTACCACTACCACCGCCATCATCATCAATATACCAATTTGATCAAAACTTATTGTGATGACGTGTGATGCATGCATTCACGTCAATAAGAGAGGATAACCCAAGATGGGGGTATTTAGACAACCCCAAGTCATTGAAATGGCTAACCCTCATGGGTTTAATGACTATGTTAGCCATTTTTATTTCTATCCTTGAAAAACAAACTAAATATATCCCTATGGCTATGATATATACATACAATCACCAAAAAAGAAGATTGAAATAATATATACAATTAAAATGAAATAAAAGATAAACTATTAAAATAAAAATACACACCTTCAAGAGTAAGGGCCATAGATCAATAATTTTATTTTGCAGATAAAAAAGTATAAGAAAGCTAATCCTGATACTATGCTAAACAAGCCAAAACTTTATGAAATTATCAAACCCTATGATAATAACTCAAAACAACTCTAATCTAATAAGCAAATAATTCAAGTGTATTAACATTAGAATATCATAATACATGCTGATTGTATCAAGTATCCTTGGTATAATAACTCAAAACAACTATGATCTGAATTATATTAACCATATATATTTACAACCCAAAATGAAACTATTCAAAATCGCAAGTTAAGAAAAGATAGAAAAATAATACCCAATCTCGACCGAGATATTAATCATTGAATTTTAAAGAAAATTGATTAATTTTGATGTGAGAAAAAAAAACTTGTTATCATGTCATATACAAAAGTTCCCCCTCACACAGCTTCACCATTCCTCTGGTCCCCCACCCCTGTGGGATCATCATGATCATCAACAGTTCCGCTTCTTCAATACTCAGTAGCAGTTCCAGGTTCAATTACTCTCATATGTATTGAATTTGCCTTCATCCTTGTCCTGATAGTATCTTTGAGTTGACCCCTCACTCTTATCTTATTGTAATTTTATTGACAGCTTTTTCATGAGCATGGGTATGCCTGACTCATTTCTATACCACAACATTTTTTATTATAGCTTCACCAACCATCACAAACAATATTCTGTTAGGAACCCGTGTCAACCCTTCTCTTTACTTTGTTAGTAAATTGGTGTTGGACACATATGCTTTGTAAGTCGTCCCATGAGTATATTGTATTATCCCACATTGTTAGTATATTGTTGTTGGACGCATATGCTTTGTATGTCGTCCCGTGAGTATATTATATTATCCCACATTCATGGGGAGTAATAGTTGTTTAGCTTAGACTTAGTATATAAGTACGTGTTGAGGCCAATGAAGGAATCCACGATTTATTTGTAGTGAGCTTGCTCAAAGGAGGTTTCCCCCTTGAAGTGGCCTACGATCAATAAATCCCTTCTGTGTTCTATTATTTTTGATATATCGTGCATTTTCATCATTTAATTGTTGGAGGTTCCCCACATCTAGTATCAGAGTACTTTCTTGGGCTCGTTGGGTGGAATTTCTGCCAATTTGTTTTCCGCAGTGGCTTCCATGTGTTGTGATTATTGCAGTAGTTCTTTTTCTTTGCATCTGTATTGTTCCTTTCAATTGTAGGTTCAGATCCAAGAATAATCTTTATCATCTTAACTATGGGAAGTACCTGGGCATAGCCCTAAAACTCATTGTGAGGAGTACCAAAGGAACCCCAAAGTAGCTAGCCCATTGAGAGGACCTGCCAGTGAAAAGGGAAATGACCCCTACTTGATTAACTAGTTCCCACCCGTGAGATAAAACAAGAGCTATCGTTTGTGGAAAATCAGTTATTAGTTTTACCTAAGCCATGGAGTGAGGGATACTGCCCCAATACACAAGTCGTTAGACAACATTGCTAGCTGAGTGAATCCCCTAAATATTTAGGAAGTTGAGCATACCTGGGGTCCATATCTATTTCCAGCTGATAAATATTATATTGCATATGTCCAGATCCATTGCAGAATAATTCTGAGTCGTTGCAGATCAATTCCGAAAAACAAAAAAGTACAAATTTCTATTTTTTTTCCATATCTTCTTTGCTTTATCTCCATTTCCCTTGAAAATTCACTGGAACCCCTACACTTCCATTATGTATATTTCCTTCCTAAGGACCCTATCCCAAATTTCACTTCGTGAAGCCAGAAATCCCACATCTATATATTTTTAGGGTTTTCCATAACTTCTTCGATTTTCACCCAATTGCCTTCAAATTTTGCCATAGTGTTCATTTCCTGTTTTTGCTTCTTTGTCTCTCTCAGAAAAATTTTCCCATTCTTTCACCCCGCTTTTGAAATCCCCATTTTCTGCTTCCTTGTCCATTAGAAAGTGTCGAAAACCTAGTCAAACCCCAATTACCGATCATAGTTTTTCCCAAATCGAAATTTTCTTTTACTAAATAAATTTCTATTTTTGTTTTTCTACCCATTCTCCCATTAAAAAAAAATCTTGGTTATGGTTGTCACCCGCGCAGGAGCAAAAAAAATAGAGGAAGAACTGGCATCCCTCAAAACCAAACTCCAAGATCTGGATGAAAAAATTCTCGATCTCCATCTTCAACATTCAGCCATGAACAATAGACGATAGGCAGAGTCTTCTACAGACATTGGGTTCTCTTCTTCCAACAATTTTCATGGGTCGAAGCTTGATTTTCCTCCCTTCAATAGTGATGATTCGACTAGATGGATATACCGGGAAGAACAATATTTCAGTCTGCACAATACTTTCGTTGTCAACAAAGTTCCACTTGCATCCTTTCATTTGGAACATGAATCCCTTCAATGGTTTTGTTGGTACATCAAGGATCATGAAGAGACAAAATGGATAGATTTTTGCCAACTCATTTTGCAACAATTTAACCCTAGTGCTTTTGATGTCTTCACAGGAGAATTCACTAAACTTCGCCAAACTGGCACTGTGAGAGAGTATTAGACAGAATTTGAGAAACTGACCAATCACACAGAAGGATTGCCTGATGAATTCTGTAGGATTTTTTTTCAGTGGTATGAAGGATGCAATCTGATATGAGGTTAAAATGTTCTATCCCCACACAATGATGGAAGCCCTAGGGTTGTCTAAGTTGGCGGAGGGAAATATTACAACCCAACAACACTTCAAATCCACTTTTGTTCCATTTAGAAATATGGTTTCCCAACAACCTCCCATCATGCCAGCTCCTAGAGAAACTCCTATCAAACATTTGTCTGAAGCAGAGATGCGGTCACGTAGAGGAAAAGGCCTTTTTTATAATTCTGATGAGAAATTCACTCGGGGACATAGATGTGTTGAGGAAAATATCTATCTCTTGGATGTGGATTCTCCGCATGTAACTGGAATTTTTGAAGAAGCTCGGGATACAATAGATGATCAGGTCGAAATTCAGCAGCCTCCTGTTGACCCTCCTTCTCAAGACGACCACCCAGAGATATCTCTCCATGCTTTATTCGGAGTCACCACCTCACAAACAATGCGGCTCAAGGGTTACCTCAAGAAACTCCCTCTTACAATACTCATTGATCCTGGTAGCACTCATAACTTCATTGACCCTCAGATTGCCAAACATGATGATTTTTTTGTCCATCATTACTCCATCTTTGAAGTCATGATTTACAATAGGGGCACCTTACCTTGCAAGAGGTTATGTCGCAATGTGTGTATCTCTATTGAATATTATAACCCGCACTTCGACATGTTTGCCTTTCCCTTAGGAGCATGTAATGTGGTTTTGGCCACTCAATGGTTATGCACACTTGGCCCCATCTTATGGGATTTTGCTGAACTTTGGATGCATTTTTCAGCCAATGGGAAAAAACACACATTGAAGGGCTTACAACCAGGGTCTCTCAGCATCATCAGTTCACATTGCATGGAAAATATCCTTAAGAAGAATTCACATGGTGTCATCGCTCAGCTCCATTCCATTGATATGCAACCATCAGCGGTCTCCACTACTCCTTTGGATCTAAAACAAATTTTGGATAGATATTCATGTGTCTTTGTTGAAACAGTGGGACTTCCACCTTCAGGACCATTGTATTCCACTCCTTCCTAGAAGCGTTCCTCCCAACATCAGGCCCTATCTCTATCCATTTCAAAAAAAGACAACACTAGTACAAAATGAGAGATAAGTGATTAGGCGACTAAAACAATTAGTCACCACTGTTTTTTCAAGGGATAAACGACTAAAATTGAGTAATTTTAAATAAGACAACAAAAAACGACTAAGATAAATGACTAATTTAGTCACGGGATAAAATATATGACTAGATAACAAGTGACTAAAATAAAAATGACTTAACATAAATGACTAATTTAGTCACAGGAATATAAATATGACTAACTAACAACAATTAATGTGAATTAGTCATTTATGTTAGTCATTTTTAGTTGTGTCACACTCAGAATGGAAAATTACAATTTTGATAATGAATTTGTACAATATTTTACTAAATTTTAACAATGCAGATGGATGGAAAAGTCATCAATGGGGAAACAAACCGAAAAGAAAAGATGAAAGGTATATATAATCGCTAAGTATTGATGCGTTTTTAGGTTATCGATGAAGGATACTACCAACATTGGATTGGTCGAGCTCTGTTGCGTGGAGGGATCAAGGGTTTCTACATGAGGATCAAGGATAAGAAATAAACTAAAATTGACCAAGATAAATGACCAATTCGGTCACGGGATAAGAACTAAACTAAAAATGACCACATAACAATTGGTCATTTATTTGGTAAGTTTTAGTCGTGTCACTCTAACAATTGAAAATTATAATTTTGACAATGAATTTGTACAATTTATTAAATTTTAACACTACAGATGGGGTCTGAAGGGGGTCTCTGAATCCATCTGTAGTGTTAAAATTTAGCAAATTGTAGAACCCCTCATGTGTCACAACTAAGCAATTGACACCAAATTAGCTTATAAATTCTATATTTATATAAAAATAAATTTATTATTATTAGACAAATTTACAATATGAATCCCCATAACCATGTAACATTGGTGAGCCATTAAATATTTTAAACATAAACTATAGGTTTTATAACCCATATACCCCATGCTAATACTCATCATAGAGTTTCAAAGTTATGGCAACATTTCACAACAATGCCCTATTTCCCATCTTCCACTTTAACCATGGAAACCTTACAAACATAGGTTTCAATAGTTTAAGGCCCAAATGAAAGGTGCACTATTTCAAAGAGTAGCCAAAGTCTAACAAAGAGGTATAAGGATAAAATCTCTTTAGTCCCCTATCTAACCATGTTAAAATTTAAAAATAATGTAAAACTTAAGGTTCAAAGCTCCTCATGAGATCAAACAAAATTAATTATTATAATGTATAACTACAAACCTCATGAGTGGGGTCCTTGTGCTAGTATACTTGTGGTGTGATGTTGTGTTAATTGATAAGAAATGGTTGTCCACTCATAATATGGTTATTTCATTGTCTTAAAATATAATGGTTGTCCATGTGCTAATGTGGTCATTATGTTAAGGCTTATAATACAATGGTCATCCCTGTGCTAATGTGGCGATGGTGTTATATTGTAATATTTGATGGTTAGATGATCCTAGAATATTGATCCTATGCTAATGTGGTCATTGTGTTATCTTTTAATATTTGATTGTTAATTGAGCCTATAAATGTTTTCTTAGGAAGAGAAACCCCTTGATCGAATCTACACCAAAGGTAATCCCAATTCATTAACAACAGACTAACAACTTTCCTTTGGACAAGGTATAAAGTCTCCTAAACACAAATCCCTAGGGAATATGTAGGATCCTAGTATTGACTTTGTGGGTATTTTTATGGAGCATGCCAAGGTACACCTAGAGAATGTGGGGAATGTACCATCCTCTTTCTAGATAAAGCACATCATTTTTCATTCAAATATGGAGATGTCAGGAGAACAACCAATATAATAGAACTCTAAGATCTCTGATCCTACTTAAATTTGTTATTGACAAGCAGGATGGCAGGCTACAAGTCTTAGGGGATTCAAAACTATTGATGGACTGGGCCATTGGAAACTGCCAAGTCACAAATATGACATTGATGACTATTATGAAAAAATATTGGAGTTAAAAGCTCATTTTAAGGAGGTTTATTTTGTTCATGAATATAGGGACTTCAACTACAAAGCAGATCAACTTTCAAAGGAAGCACTTACATTAGAGGAAGGCTTGTTGTATGTCCAAGAAACGAGGGATCATATCCCTTTGGATGTAGTACAAATGTATATTTTCTTATTTAGCTTACGCTCATCTAGATATTACTATGCATTCTCACATAAAGGTTTAGTTTTGGTTTTTTGAGGTTAGGCATCAAGTCTATTTAAGTTAAGATGTATTGAAGCCATTTTATGTTTATGGTTGTTTGGAATGAGTATGTATTGAAAATAGCTAGAGGTATGGATTATAGGTGCATATTGAAAGTAGTTAATAGTCTTAATATCTTGAACTTAGAGCTACTTTATGTGTATTTTGATTTCATCTTCAAAATATCAAATACAATTATTTTTTTTCTTGTAAAGAAATTTAAGCTAGATAAAACTAATACATACTAAGGGTTATATGGTTATTGATGTTTTAACTAAGGGCGAGGCAATATAATAATAAAAAAAAAATGATGAGGATTTTGGAGCTAGAGGGAGGATCAAATCATTCACAATATTTGGAAATGCAATTGGCATTTGCATTTAGAATTGGGTTTCCATCGTCGAATGCACTCAACTCTCTGTGCTTTGAAACCCTCACTAGTTCTTGAAATGGTTTTCCACCACTAAACACTCTCTAGTGACTTGCGCACTGAAACATTAGGAAATAGCCTCACCTTCAACTAGTGAAACAACACCAACAAATTGAATTTGTGGGCCAACGAGATTCAGTGCAAACAATGCCGACAGAGGTAGAACGATGGGACTCAGAGAAGACGGAAAAAAGTTAATACTCGGATCCGACCTATGAGATTTCGAGTAAAGATAAATATTCCTCCTGAATATTTGCGGTGTTGAAGATAGAGATTCCTCCTGAATATTTTTTGATTAGTCAATATAATCAACAAAAAAAGATAATTGATGCAGGGGTTTGGAGCTAGAGGGAGGATGAAATCATTGGCAATGTTTGGAAATGAAATTGGCATTTGCATTGAGAATCAAGTTTCCACCATTGATCACTCTCAACTCACTGTGCATTTAAACCATTACTAGTTATTCTAAATGGTTTTCCACCACCGAACACTCTCAAGTCAATTGCGCACTGAAACCCTAGGAAATAGTCTCACCTGCAACCAATGGAACAACACCCACAAATTGAATTTGTGTTCCAACGGGATTCAGCGCAAAGGGTACCGACGAAGGTAGAATGACGAGACTTAAAGAAGATGGGAAAAAGTGAATACTCAGATCCGAACTACTAGATTCAGAGTAATGATAGAGCTTCCTCTTGAAGAGTTATGGTGCTAGTTATCAGGTATTTACCACTAACCCACTTTGGTTCATGATTGGCTTATTCAATGGTTGTTAAGTAGCCCATCTTGGAAGTGTAGGTGCCTCCAACTTTGTTCTTGATCCACATCAACTCGTCTTCCTCCTCCCAAATTATGATATGACCTCTTTTCAGCTCCTCTAGACAAAGAACCCACATCTGAGCTTGATCCTCAACAATATGTCCTTCTAACCAGAGCAAATTTGTCGAATTATGTAAGTTCAGACCATCCTAATTCGATCTTCTATGGATTTGTACGACACCATTCTAGCAGTCTAGCCAAGGTCATGCATTCACCCAAACTAAACCATCCATATGTACATGAATCATTTCCAAGCGGCTAGGAGACATAGCCCTCTCCCAGCAAGGTGAAAACATTTTTGGAGTAACCCCAAAATATAACACTTGGCACATGTTGGACATATGTTGGGTAAACTTGACTTAGCAGACATTAAGTGTCATGATGTAAGGTCATAATGATCTGCATTAATATGGTGGTTAGAAGGTGGCCTTAGTGGTCCCTTATTGATATGATAGTTAGAGGGTGTCCTGGTGGTCTGTAATTAATGTGGTAGCTATGCTAGAGCTAATCACTGTATGAATGGGTCTAGTACCCCATTGTGATACACTATGTGACACACAAGAAGAAAGCAATGTTGCTGAGAGTAGAGATTTCTACCCCATGAGGGTTTCTCCATTATAGATCTGGTGTCTATCTTCTATGTGATGATGTGCCTTTGATTTATATTGGGATCTTAGCCTATATCTCTAGCATGGTATCAAAGTGGTGGAAATGACCTGTGATTTCGTTTACCTTCTGGACTGAATTTGAAATCAAGGAATTTTGCACAAGAAATATATTGATAGTATAACCTAAAGATTTTGCTGTATTTAGCCTCTTTTCACTTCTTTTTTTTTTGCACTTGAATTTAGAAAAGAGAGAAATGTGTTTAGGCACTATATAGTGTTTAATATTTAAGATTAATTAATGTCACCTTCTTTTCAACCTATTTTGTTGGGGACAAGGTCAAATAGGCCAAAACGTTATTGTAGCTGTAAAGCAGGGGAATTTACTAGCAGTAGCTTTTCATCCATAGTTGACATCAGTTGGTCAGTTGCCTCCTTATAACTAGAAGGCTTAGAATCTATTGTGTTTCTCATCAACTCCATATAGTTTGGAATCTTCTTTGAAGGCCTTCTATCCTTAAATGTGCTCCCAGGAGTCTCAACATGCTCCTCAACATCCCTCAACATCTTACTCAACCATCGAGTTCTCCTAATAGAACTAGTAGGAGTTGGTGGCTCATTTATGTTTGAATGTTTCTTCCTCAAACTGTAAATCATTTGTGATCCACTCCATGAAGCACAAATAGGTGTTACAACATCCTCAATAAGCTCCTCCTTTTTTAGCAGATTGGTTCACAGTTCTTCATAGTTAGTCCCTTGGAAGACTCCAGGATCTATGTTAATTTCTCTCGCCATATATTTCCAATAAGAAGACAAGACCATGCTAAAAGGGATACCAAAGGCATATATGGCCATTCCCACCCTTGTTTACAGGCAAAGCTACTTTTTTCCTTTCAACATTTACCGTTTTGGATTTTATGCTCTCTTGAACTATGGAAGCAAAACCTTTGAATTTTTCATGTTTCTTGTTGTTCTTGAGCTAGTTTCCTCTTCTTTATGCACATTCCTTGGTTCAATGTTAGGATTCTGAGTGACATTAGCAATTTGTGCACATCTTTTGATCCTATCAGCCACATTACGCTCTATCTCAAACTTCTCCCTCTCTTTTGGGTTACTTGTTTTTTTTGCTACAATCAATGCCCGATCCTGATTCTTGCAAAAACTGTGCCTTCACTCTAGTTTAAGACCCCTGGTATGGTTAATGACAGATATTCCACTCCCTTTCCCATGAATCACCATGGGGAATTCATGCAATCTTCTTAACATGCCTCGAAAGAGAATAGAAGTTATTCTTCTTGTTGGATTTAGAAGGTGGAGGAAAGAGAAGTAGCTTTGGCTTGAAGCCATTGCCACTTCAAAAGAATTAAAAAGAAGACATGTAATGAATAATATGGATAAAGAAAGCATAGACACTACGAAAGCACTCAAATAACTACCAAGGAAGCTTACTATTCATGTAAACACAAAGAAAATGGTTGTTGAAGCTGCCTAAAACACCACAAATCGCTTGTCGTGGCTGACCAAGAGACCAAATTGCTTGTTGTTCACCTAAACACACATGATTGATGGCCATCGCTGCCCAAAAAACCACTCGGTGCTTGTTGTATCTTCCTAAAAGACTGAAATTCCTTTTGATGGAGTTACCCTTTCTTGGGCTGCCCAAAAGATTGAAATTCTTCTTGCTACAATAACCCTTGCTTAAATGGTGTGTGGAAAAAATGAGAAATTATTTTTATAAAAATAATGCTACTATTAGAGGATTTTAGAAGTGTTATTCATGCCCAATTAACTTTGAATTTGGCTATAGAGTTTTCAAGGTGGGTCTACATAGTTGAATGAGTTTGGTCAATCCATAGTTACTTATACTTGATGTTACCTGCCAGGCCTATACTGAAAGATATTCAAGTCCCTAAATGAAGTAAAACCCTAGAGGAACTTAGTAAGGGTTTCAATTGTCACCACCACAACTCTTCCTCTTACTTTACGTTGTTCTTTTAGGACACAAGGGAGAAACCCTAGAAAAGAAGCTTATGGTATTCTTTAAAAATAAAGGGATGGTGGAATGCCAAGACCAATGTCTATACAATTGGATAATGGAGTCAAGATCAAAGAGCAAGAGGGTTTCAATACTATGGAAAAAGTCATTCAGTGATGTACCATAATTAGTCCAAAATAGATTTTTTCATTATGTGAAAATAAGTAAGAGATTATACAAGATGCATCATCACAACTATGAAATTACAACCAAGAAGAGCACGCAACCTTTAAACAATGAAGTACAACCATATTATCAAACCCTAGATGAAGTAGACAAAGTAGGACATCATTCTTTTTGGATGAACAACTAAAAATACATCATTTATTCAAATCTGATTTCACCAAAATATCAAGAGGATTGAATAGGTATCACCTAGCCTTCCTCCCTAGCTTAGGGAAGTCCCCAAAAATAAAATAAAAAATCCCTAACCAGACAATTACAAGTAGCGAATCTTTCAGTAATTTAAGATTACATTAAGGATTGGTGGGGTTTAAAAACCTCAACCTTAATCTCTTTGTTTTGGAGGAAACTTTCCCTTATACAAATATTATTTCAACAAAACCCTAATCATCCATGAAAGGAAGAGATAGAAAAACCTCACATTGGACTTGTCCCTTGACTTCTTCCTCCCAAACATACTCAGCTAAGATTGAAAGGGAACTTCCAATATTCCAACCATGCCATTAACAAATGAGGTTCTCTATTGCTACACTTCAAACCAAGCCCTAATGAATACAATAATAATAAAAGTGATCTAGAAACCCTAGAAGTTAGGCACTCCTCTTACAATGAAATACATATTTTCCTAACCCCTCAAGTCAAAGAATTATAAAATATTGGAATAGTTAGTCCTTATCCCTTCAAAGTGTAAAATCCAAATGGTCTACATTCTCTCTAAGAGAGGTAGCTCCATCAATAAATATGAAATAATATGAAAGATGTCTTGAAGAGAGAGGGTGTATCACTAAAAATAGCTTTTGACCATGTCAGGATGCTAAAATGTCCACTTCCAAGTGTGGCTTCCAAGATGCATGCATGCACAATACAATAAGATATTCTTTCACATATAAGAGGTGCTCCATGGTCCAACTAGAAGCATTCACCAAATTCACCCTCCAAGGTGCATGCAACCATAAAATAGTATAATATGCCCTTCAAGAGAGCGCTTCTTAACCAAATCCTTAAAATAGTAAATGTGGTCACCAATTGACCATGAACATGTGTGTAAGAAATATAATTCTCCATGAAACATGTATGGGTCTATTGAGTGGTACGTCCCATCATCACATGTGAATGAGGTGTGCAAGAACCAAGTCAATAGGGAACTCCTTCCCATGTGTGGAACAAAAGTAGGTCACTCCAACTAACTTCATAGAAAAGTGTGCAAGGGGAAAAATAGGGGGAGCAACACTTCAAATGCACAACAAGTCAAAGGACTTGTGACTTTCTAAAGCCTCAAAAAAACTAGAAAAGTGCTTCCTCCATGTGCAATCACCTTGTCTTGTTAAGTTGGTGAAATGGACAAAGTTCATTTCTTGAATATCAGATGAGCAACTTGTTTCATTACGTGAATATCCAATGTAAAAATGACAAAAGGCTAAAATCCATGAAGGACAAATATATAATAATTGAATATTAATGATAGAATATGATTAGAATTCCATGTGACGATATACTTATATATGAATTAATTAATTACCATTGTTGATAGGTCATGCCCTTCATTAGGTCATGTCCTTTAATCAAAATGTTTCTCTTCATTATGTTTTGTCCTCAAAGAATACACAAGTTATATCTTCGTTCTAGCTTGTACTTCCTTCTCATGATTCTTTATTCATAAGTTCGTTGTGGTTGAGGACATGAGACAATATGTCCTTCTAACCAGAGCAAAGTTGTCCAATTATGTAAGGGTCATACCATCCTAATTCGATCTTCTATGGATTTGTATGACACCATTCTAGTAGTCTAGCCAAGGTCAAGCATTCACCCAAACTAAACCATCCATATGTACATGAATCATTGCCAAGGGGCTGGGAGACATACCCGTCTCCTAGAAAGGTGAAAACACTTTTGGAGTAACCCAAAAATATAACACTTGGCACATGTTGGACATATGTTGGGTAAACTTGACTTAGCATACATTAAGTGTCATGATGTAAGGTCATAATGATCTGCATTAATACGGTGGTTAGAATGTGGCCTTAGTGGTCCCTTATTGATATGGTATTTAGAAGGTGGCCCGGTGGTCTGTAATTAATGTGGTAGCTACGCTAGAGCTAATCACTATATGAATGGGTTTAGTACCCCATTGTGATACACTGTGTGACACACAAGAAGAAAGCAATATTGCTGAGAGTAGAGATTTCTACCCCATGAGGGTTTCTCCATTATAGATCTGGTGTCTATCTTTTATGTGATGATGTGCGTTTGATTTATCTTGGGCTCTTAGCCTATATCTCTAGCATGGTATCAAAGTGGTGGAAATGCCCCGTGATTTTGTTTATAACCTAAAGATTTTGTTGTATTCAGCCTCTTTTAACTTATTTTGTTTTGCACTTGAATTTATAAAAGAGAGAATTTTTTTTATTCACTATATAGTGTTTAATATTTAAGAGTAATTAATGTCACCTTGTTTGCAACCTATTTTGTCGGGGACAAGGTCAAACAGGACAAAACGTTATTGTAGCTGTAAAGCAGGGGAATTTACCGGCAGTAGCTTTTCATCCAAAGTTGACATCAGTTGTTCAGTTGCCTCCTTATAAATATAAGGCTCAGAATCTATTGTGTTTATCATCAACTCCATATAGTCTGGAATCTTCTTCGAAGGTCTTCTATCCTAAAATATGCTCCTAGGAGTCTCAACATGCTCCTCGATATCCATCAACATATTACTCAACCATCGAGTTCTTCTAATAGAACTATTAAGAGTTGGTGGCTCCTCATATGTGTTTGAATGTTGCTTCCTCAAACTGTAAATCATTTGTGATCCACTCCATGAAGCACAAATAGGTGCTACAACATCCTCGATAAGCTCCTCCTTTTTTAGCAGATTGGTTCACAGTTCTTCATAGTTAGTCCCTTTGAACACTCCAGGATCTATGTTAATTTCTCTCACCATATATTTCCAATAAGAATACAAAACCATGCTAAAAGGGATACCACATGCATATATGGCCATTGCCACCCTTGTTTACAGGAAAAGCTACTTTTTCCCCTTCAACATTTACCATTTTGGATTTTCTGCTCTCTTGAACTATGGAAGCAAAACCTTTGAATTTTTCATGTTTCTTGTTGTTGTTGAGCTGCTTTCCTCTTATTTATGCACATTTCTTGGTTCAATGTTAGGAGTTTGAGTGACATTAGCTATTTTTTCACATCTTCTTTTGATCCTATCAGCCACATTACGCTTTATCTCAAACTTCTCCCTCTCTTTTGGGTTACTTGTTTTTTTTGCCACAATCAATGCTCGATCCTGATTCCTACAATAAGTGTGCTTCAGTCTTGGTTAAGACCCGTGGTATGGTTAATGACATAGATTTCACTCCCTTTCCCATGAATCACCATGGGGAATTCATGCAATCTTCTTAACATGCCTCGAAAGAGAATAGAAGTCATGCTTCTTGTTGGATTTAGAAGCTGGAGGAAAGAGAAGTAGCTTTGGCTGGAAGCCATTTCCACTTCAAAATAATTAAAAAGCAGACCTATAATGAATAATATGGATAAATAAATCATAGACACTGAGAAATCACTCAAATAACTACCAAGGAAGCTTACTGTTCATGTAAACACAAAGAAAATGGTTGTTGAAGTTGCCTAAAACACCACAAAATGCTTGTCATGGCTGACCAAAAGACCAAATTGCTTGTTGTTCACCTAAACAAACAGGATTGACGGCTATGGCTACCCAAAAAACCACTCAGTGCTTGTTGTATCTTCCTAAAAGACTGAAATTCCTTTTGATGGAATTACCCTTGCTCAGGATGCCCAAAAGACTGAAATTCTTCTTGCTACAATAACCCTTGCTCAAATGGTGTGTGGAAAAAATGAGAAATTCTTTTTATAAAAATAATGCTACTGTTAGAGGATTTTAGAAGTGTTATTCATGCCTAATTAACTTCGAATTTGGGTATAGAGTTGTCAAGGTGGGACTACATAGTCAAATCCATTCAAAATCATCCAAATCCGATTGAGTAACAAGTCATAGGGATCATGAAACGGTCTTGAAACATGAACTGGAATTTCACTATGCATTTCAAATTTGTGAAATGAACATCCTTTATGTACAGAATCTGTTTCAACTTCAAGGAAATATGTAATAGTTTTCCTTGTTTCAGGTCATTTACAGGCATGATGCAGACCCTTACGCCATGTTTCCTACAACTTAGGTTTGAAGTAATTATTGACAGAGTATCTGCAGCAACATGAATTTTTTTGGGTTATCTCCCCCTCAAAATCTTGGCCTCATGATGGTATTTTATTATGAGCACTTTATGTAGGTGCACATTGTTCTCATTGTTTGTCTAGATTGCATTCGGCACCACTAGGTACATGGTCCCAGGATTCATGTTGGCCAACTATTGGTTTTGTCTCAACATCTATGGATTTACACAAACTACCACATCCCTCAGTTTGAGAGTATTTTCCACTTTTACCATCTTCAAAATATTGAGTCTCTGGAGCCTTTGTTTTTATATGTCCTATATACTATTATGAGGATTGGGGGAGGTTCCAATGCTCATTTTGAGATTTGGGGGGTTCCCTTGCAATTTCTTTCACTACCTTGACTTGAGATGCCTATCCTTTTACATTTTTCCATGGACTGGGGACATTTTGTAGACTCTCTAGATTTACTACAATCAGTGTCATCACTTCTTTCTCTCATCCCATCTTGGTTTCCAATAAGTGCCAATTGGACTGTTCACTTCTTGATCCTATAAGTTGCAGATTAGTGATTCAATGGAGTTCTTCCCATCGACCAACAAACACCCTGCTGCTAGGAGAGGTTAAAGAAAAATTCACTTCAAATTCACTCCATACAAAGGACTATCCACTGGTTCCACTCTAACAGCATATATTCATAGGGAAAGATGGAGACAAACATACTACTTCTCCCTCTTCCTACGCTACTACTTATATTTCTGGTTATGGCAATGTTTATCTAGGGCCTCAGTTCTCTTATGGCTTACCTCCTTTGTTTTATGGTCAATTTATCCTTCCATGTTTTTTATATTTCTAGCATCTAGAGTGTTCTACATACTCACCTAATCTATTGACCACTGGTTGTTACCATCTCATCCCTTTGAACTATTTCTTGGTAATCAATATATATATATCTTTTATCACTCATGCTAACTATCAGTGATAGATAACACCAATGATAAAATTTATTAGACAATGCCATAGATATCATTTCTTTACACATTATCGGTGATAAACTTATAAAGGCCATGAAGTTTGGAGTAATGGATGATGGGGACTGTAGTAGGGAGGACATCGCAGTTTCAGTTGTACTTGTTGATATATGTGCTTCATACATCGTCTCTTTTCAATCTTGTAATGTTTCTAAATATTTGATCAATGCCCTTACAATTAAGAAAGAATGATCTATACCTGAATAAAGTGATTATTTCACACCTAAGTCACATGACACGAGAACACGAGGCATGGGATACGGAGGACACGAAAATATGAGTATTCGACACGAGACATGACTACCCTGGAAACAGAACACGAGGGACACATTATATATATATATATATATATATTAAAAATACATTTATATTATTATATATATATTAAAAAAACTAGAAGTCTATATATTAATCTGAATCATAATATCATTCAATTGAAATTTGACAATGATGAATCAAAAATAAAATTATGAATGAACTTTGAATCATGAAGTTTGAGTTTGAACCATAAACTACATATTTGATATTTGATATTTGATAGTTCTATTTAAACCATCAAAATCAAAATGTATTACATAGATATCGAGAGAATTCCACTGGCAAATACAAAATAGAGTAGATACTACTACAATCTAGTATCTACGACACTACTAGATGCAAATTGAAAATACTAAATAGCCATTGGGAATATATTTGTTCGTTGTTGTTACACAGGGCCGTGGGCGTAGCTACTGCGTGCACTCTATTCGTGTGCCTCTACCCTGGACTTCTCTATGCTCTGTTGAATGTCCTAACGTGCCTCTGCCCTCAGCTATTTGTTGTTGCAACAACTCTTGTAGTTGTTGTGTGGCTTCAACATATCGACAGTGGCAACTCCCACACCGACGACACCCTCATGAACTCACTTCTCCACCGGAAACCTCTCAACAAACAATCACAAGTCACGACCTCTCAGCAACAGTCACGAGTCACAACCTCTGTTCTCCATGGGCACAAAACCTCTCTCAAATCAACAACAAAGAATGGGCCGGAAAGGGGTAAAGCCCATTTTTTATCCGCTGGAGTGAACTGTTTTGATAGGACACATGTCCAAAAATTGGGACACGATTATGGAACGTGTTCGACACGTGTCAGATGGTGTCACGATTTCTGGACATGTAAACTTTGGTGTTGGACTCGTATTAGGGCATGTGTCGTGTCCGAAACGTGGAATACGTGACATGGGCCCTGTTTTGAAGTGTCATGTTACTTAGTTTCATACACATAGTTGTGTGTGCTTGTGAATATCAGCATATGACTTTATCTTTGTGGATCCATGTGTAGTTTTGTTTCACCTGTAACTATTTTCAGTTGCATAGATATCCTATGTATACATATATCTTAACACAATTCGATGAATATGGCTCAGGATCCTTCCTGGCCATATTGGATACCAATCCCAGGCTCCAGCCATGTCATATATTGATCTTAGATGTAACTGGGCCATATGTGTATCTGGGTTATATCTATAATGGACACAGGATATAGTGTATCATGATCCTTACCTAGCCATATCTGTTAAGAGATCTAGTGATTCATCGAGCTTCTTACATGCCAAAAACTTCATGCAAACTAGATAGAGTAAACAGCCTGCAATACATGGGATAGTTACTTCATCTTCAGCAAGTGCAAAGGCCATTTTCAACAAGGAAATTCACACCCTTCTTCTTATATGAGTGTTTTCACTCTTGCAAAGCTGAATCTGCACAGTCCCACCAAAGATTCTCATTCTTATTTGCATTGTAGCTTTTGTACTTGGCATTATAGTTTATTGAATATCATTGTATTTCATTTCTATTAAGAAGAAATATGTGTTGTCTTATATCCTCTAGCAAATGGTATTTGCCTAAATGTCAAAGGTTTGGAAGGGGATCAAACCTCTTACATTGCTTCACATACAAGCTTATTTTTGTATCAGGAAGCCCTAAGAACATTTTAAGATTATTGATTTCAACAGTTTACGAAGGACAAGCCTGGAATATTAACAAAATGAAATTTCACTAGCTCTATATACTTAAGATGCTAGATTGGAATGCGATGTTGATTACAATTTACAATGTTTTGGGATTTTTAGTGTTTTTTTATGCAAGGCTTTCAAGGTTGGAGTATTGTGTTCAAATATGAGTGTAACAATGTATCATTCAAGTATGGTACATAGTTCTTTGTGACAATTTTTTATGTATTATGAAGTAGCTTCATAACAAAATTACTTCTTGGTTGGGTCAATTCTAGCTTCATTCAAATGCTTACTTCATGTTATGTATGTGTTGTGACAGTAAAACACTTATTATTGAAAGGACAGTACTATACAATAAAAAGATCCTGTTTAGTTGGAAATCTATTGTAGTATTTGCCAAAGGGAAGATTTTTTTGTCATATGGAGGAGCACATTGGGTGTTTGATGTATTTTTACAAATTTTGAATATACTTTCTTTTTGGAATAGATATGAAAAATGTTTGCAAAGAATTCATGCCAATTTGAACCTGTTAGTTATTTTCCAACAAGTTCACCTTTTTATTTTTAATTAGTAATTTTAGCATTCACTCAACTATATAGTTTGGGCCTTGATGGACCTGTAAATTTGGTTTATTGAAGACCAATCTGGCGAAAGCTTTAGAGAGTAGTCCTTCCCTTGAACAAAAGGAATTAGCAAACACTTCAGAGAATGTAAAAGAGTCTTTCCACAATAAATCGGCCAAGGCTTTAAAGAGAAAGTTGTCTTTACTGGAAAAGGAATTAGAAAAAACTTCAGAATGTGCAAAAGAGTTTTCCCAAAATAAATTGGCCAAGTCTCCACAGAGTAATCTGTCTTACCCGGGACAAAAGAAATTAGCAAAGACTTCGGAAAATAATCAATCCTCTGTCTCCCTCCCTTTTCCTAGAAGAATATCTACCAAACGAAATTCTACATATGAAATAACCATTGCCAAAATGATTTCTAAGGATAGAAAACCCTCTAAAAGAAGCAATTCTGTAACAGAGTCATCCCAAAAGAAATCGGTGAAGTATTTAGAGAGTAATCCATCTTGCCCAAAACAAGGAGAACTATCAATGACTTCAAAGAATGCAGAACAGTCTTCCCAAAAGAAATCATCCAAAGCTTGAGAGATTATTCTGGAATCCCAAGAACAAAAGGAATTAAAAAACAATTCAAATATTTCAGAACAGTCTTCCCAACATAAATTCCCCAAGGCTTCAGAGAGTAATTTGTCTTCCCCAGAAAAAACTGAACTAGAAAACACTTCAGAGAATGCAAAACAGTCTTCTGAAAATAAATTGGTAAAGGATTCAGAGACCAATCTGCATTTACCACAACTAAAGGAATCCAAGAACACCACAGAGAATGCAAAATAGGATTCCCAAAATAAATTAGTGAAGGCTTTAGAGAGTAATATGTCCTCACCAGAACAAAAGGAATCGGCAAACACTTCAGAGAATTCAAAACAGTTTTCTGAATGGAAATCGGTGAAGACTTTAGAGACTAATTTGTCTTCACCAGAACTAAAGGAATCAACAAACACTTCAGAGAATGCAAAACAGTTTTCCCAAAAGAAATTGGTCAAGGATTCAAAGAGGAATCTGCCTTTCCTAGAAGAAAAAGAATTAGCAAATTCTTTAGAGGATGTAAGACATTATTCGCAAAAGAAATCGACTAAGGCTCTGGACCGTAATCTATCTTCACTGGGACAAAAGGAATTAACAAAGACTTCAGAGAGTAATATATCATCCCCCATTTCTCGTAAGAGAAAATTATCCAGAGGAAATTATCAATGTGAAGTAACCATCCGTGATATGGTTACATATAAGTGTGAGGATGGTTACATATAAATTAATCTGCTGATTAATGTGAGTTTCGTTGCTTTTATTGTTTTCAGGAAGTCTAATTTATAGCACAAAATTGAATGTAGCAATATAGAACAGAGTGATTGATTGCCAATGCTTAAGTTGAGAATGATTCGCTATAATTGAGGAAGGTGGATTAAACAGATTTAGAGAACACAAAGAGGTTAATTGCAAATGATGAAGTTGAGAATTCTTTCTTCTAATTGAGGAAGGTAGTTGAATCAGATTTAGAGAGCACAAAGAGCTTTAATTGCAAATGATCAAGGTGAGAATGTTGTTGAGGATTCTCTCTTGCCATATTAGTCATCTAATTGTTATATGTTGATCCTTTTGATATGTACTTCTCTTACCACTTCTATAAAGGGAGAGTTGTTCATGTATGACACCATGCTTCATGCCATTCATTCCATTGTAACAATATATTATGTTAATGTACTTTTCAACATGTTTGTCAAGCTCTCCTTTTGTTGTAGGATTTTACACCCAGAGTTATATCTTTTATATATATGTTCTCTCTTAATTTCAAAACTTGTTTTAGCATTTCAGAGCCCTAGAGCAGGTTTTTCACATTTTGTGGTTTTATTGAACAAAACCAATGTTGTTATCTGCAAGTTAATGTTGGTAATTATGATAAGGCCATTTATATATTTAACTAGGAAAGTCATTCTCTTATGTTTGGATTCCAGTATTAGGAGACAGTCTAGGTTTAAATTCATTTTTTATTTCTTGATGTGAGTATTATTTATGTGACATGAAGATACTTAGGGATAATTCGAGTTCTCATGAGGCACTCATTGGTAGAGGAACTACATATGCATTCTAGAGAAAGCTTGAAATAGAAATTACAGATTTTTTAAAGGTGGAAAAACTTCATGTGTCTTCCATGAAATAATCCATCATGAAGAAGAGAATAGGCCTCATGAAAATGTATGCCCTCAAGTCCATCCAATGCTCCAAAGGTGCCAGCTGAAAACTCCCACAGTGTTGAAAATCACAATGTGAAACCTTGTACATTATGCGGTGTAAAAACTAGAACATAATCTCTTAGGATTCTTTTTATAAATGGAAAAATAAGTTTTACAAACATCAACATTGTTAATAATGCCTTTCAATGTCTTTGTTAGAAGTATTTAATTTAGCAAATGTGTCGGTTTCTACAGAGTGGTTGCAGTAAAGAGGCACTGTCGATTTGAAAGAAAGAGATTCTTCATGTAATTAATACTGAGCGTATTCATAGAGAAAAAATTTGGAGAAAGGGTGTTGTGAGAGGATCTAGAATGACTTCTCCAAAGCATCCTGAGCATGTTGGTGGCACTGAACAGGTACATTTTTAAACATTTATTTTCAGATCTTGCTTGTTGGGCTGATTTTGTTAGTTTCTTTTTTAAATTGGCTGCTTGTTTATTTTTCTAACCAAAATTGATCTCATTGTATTTGGTTGAAACATCTTTCTGCAGGATCCAAAATGTATCATATGCTACTATTTTCTACATCTTTCTATTGTTGTATGCAGCTGTCGACCCGATGCTTTTGTTTGTCTACAGGTACATTGTCTCAGTAATCTGTTGTAAGCGACTTGCTAGGAATAATTTTGTCACAGGTCCTATTTACAGTTTTGGAACTATGAATTCTACTCATTGCTATATAATTTATATTGAAACACAACCAAAAAAATAGAGAATAGGTCTTGTTTCAGTTAAAGAGTGATAACTTATGTCTGATACTACCAGTGAAATATCCTGGAGGTTATTCCTCTTTACTTGTGGCGGCATTACCATATGACTTGTCCCTGTTCGAGTGACTCAGATATTTTAACATCAAAAATTTAAATCTCAAATTTGATTAACCTCTCATTGATTGCATTTGATCCATGACATCAAAGAACTATATCCCACACTTTATTTTTTGTTTCTAACCAATTTCTTAGAGTCAATAGTGCCAATGATAATTCCATTTTCAGCTAAGCTTTTGCCTGGTCCTGGAAATTTGTACTTTCTGGGTTGCATGCATTCGCATCACTAACCCATCTTCGTAACAATTTTGTTGAGGATCCAGGATTTAAAATCTTGCCAGCATCTTACGCACATTTATCGAGCAAAGCCTTGTTTTCACGAAATTGTTGAACCACAGAGAGACTGATATGTTTCTCTTTTTACATGGAATTATTTCCTAAGATGTAGCGTAGCCTTGAAAGAGGGTTTTCGACAAAACGACTTATACTCCAGAATAGAGCGTCCTAGATAGAGTCCTCATTGTGACATCTTGCTTTTAAGGAGATTATATTTTCTATTTTATATGTAATACTATTGACTTAACTTCATTTATTTTGTATTGAGGGATGGCAAGTCAGCCTGCCATGAATAGCAGCAGACCTGCTACCATACAAATGAAAGGGCATCCTATTGTTAAAAAAAGTGGATGTTGCTCATAAGACAATTCCTAGAATAATTTTTAATGCAACTAGTTTTGAAGAAGTGAAGTTGAAGATAATTGTATGTATTTTGGATCTCAGATAGGAAAACGTCTCTAGCTGTCGAGAGATCAACGATTGATAGACAATTAAAACAAATTTATTGCAAGTTGGATCTTGTATTCTTTTCTATCTATGAAGGGCAGCAACTTGCTTTTGTTCCTGATAATTTGTACAGCCATGGATTATTGTACTCATGCGTAGTTTGTAGGATCATTCTTCTTTGAATTTTCATCATTGTCACAATTGAACTGCTATATCTTAGAATTCTTTTAGTACTTGAAGCATTATTCTTGAATATGTTTGACATTCATTTTGTTCCCATGCAAAATTTGTTTGATATCATCATTGTCAAGCAATAACAACTTCTTAAAGGGTGTTAGCTCAATGGTAGAGCACCTGCCTAATTATAGGCAGGAGATTGGTGGTTCAATTCCTCCGCACCCTATCATAAATTAGTGACTAAGAAAATGACTAAATTCGCATATATACAATTGTTAGTAGCTAATTTCCAGTATCTTATAGTGCGACTAACGTTTAGTCGTATTTAGCTTAGTCATTAATATGTTATCATCTAGTAGTTTATTTAGTCGTATATTTGGTCATTAATTGTGACAATCAATGACTAAATCAGTGAGTATCAATGACTAAATCAATGACTTAATAAGTGACTATCAATTAAATCAATGACTAATAAGTCAACCAATTAATGACTAGTGAAATATGACTAGAGATAAGATAGTGGAAATCGGATACTATTAGTCACCGACTCAAAATAGTCGTTTATAGTCGAATTTTAGTCATTTTTTTAGTCATTAATTTCTCATTTTGTACTAGTGAAATCCCTTTGACCCAAATCCATTACGGTCAGTATCACTATCCTCAGATTCTTTTCCTTGATCAGCATGAAAGATTCATCGGTATGCTTCATTACCATACGGCCAGATATTCTCCATCCAATATGGAGGATTTTCACTGAAGCAGGCTGAAAAAGGAGACTGTTGAAAATATTGTTTTCTAGCATAGTCAGGGACTGATACTTCACCAAAGAAACTATTATGTATAACAAATTTTAATCCTTGACTGATATCGACTGATGTATTAACACTTGCACATTTCCACAAGACGTCAAACTGAAACACACTATAGGAAATAGCTCCTTCTGCTAACTCATGCTGCAAAGTCGAAGTAAACCAAAATGGAGAAGCTTTCTCCAAAGAAGAAATTCTAGGAACATATAAGAAAAGAAGAATTTTCATCCAAGGACTCCAAAATATGTAATTATTCTGGATGTCTTCACAATAGAAGCAAATGGTGACTTTATTATGGGCACGAGTAGTTTGGTGAATTGCATAAAAATCGATCCATCTCAGAGAGGGATAAAAAAATGTATGCATATAATTGTATTTCTCCTGAAAGCAGCTGATAATGTCCAATTACCATGTTAACATTGTCAGAACCCGTTATTTCTGAAAAATTTAAAATTTTTTTTATTCGTAACAATAAATGTTAATTAGGTAGTATTTCTGGTATTGTTTTAATTTAAACAACTAACATAAACTGTTTAAAGACTCTGTTTTATTAAAACTTTGATTTCGGTGATTGTAATTAATGACTGTTTTGTTTTGAACCGCAAGGGAAGAGCTAGTCGTAGTTGACTGGCTTACTTAGCTTACGAGCTAATGCATACGTCGTCTTTTGTTTCTCAGGTGCGCCAGTGAAGTAAGGATCACTGTATGTTAAACTTGGTGAGCATCAATACTCCCTATACTTCAAAACTTAATGATCGTCATGATATTTCTTATTCAGCTAGTATCGTCAAGTGTTACGAAGATTTACATTGTCTCAGTTATAATTATGTTTTTATGATTATTATGCTATGTTACTGTTGTAACTAAAATGAAACATTTGTGATATCAGAATTTTTGGCTGTAACAGTGTCTTTGCATCATGTGACCTGTTGTCAACTTAATACCGGTGACTACTGTTTTGTTCATGCATTGATAATGCGAGTTGAGAAGGTGACGCCTCTAGCGTTGTTTCAATATGATCCTATGCATCGAAGTCCAATGTCCACTTAGAGTTTAACTTATGTTACTTGACGGTGCCTTGATTTTAACTATCTTTACGATGTAAACCTGTAGATGAAACTCTATTTCAACATCTTAATAATAGAGGTTTATTTTTCATATCGTTACTGTTAACAATAGTATTGATAGCAATTCTGATGATAGTATATAATGGCAATGTATTTATTGTCTTAAAGACTTGGTAACATTTCAAGTATTAAATAACGAGGCATTTTCATTTGAAGGTTGACTACCTTGGTACTTATATGAACATAGAAATGTAATATGCCCATGGCATTAATCTATGGCTTGGTATTAATTTATATAAATAATGATTGTGCAATAATCATAATATTCCATACATTGGCAAACTTTATATTCTATATAGTGTTATGGTTGTATTTATCATACTAGGCCATAGAGAAAACTCTAGGGTTGAAGTTGACCAACATCTTGTGTAAGGTGATATGCTAATGACATTAACCTATGCCCTGGTTTCATTGTAAATGTGCATTAACTTGATTTTGTCATAGTCCTAATGTTTTTCCCTTACCATGGATAAGATTTATAACTAGAATATGTTAAAGTATTATCCACCCTATTAAGTTATGGAATAATCCATATGTGATGTTGACTAACTCTTAATTATATCATTGTAGTGATTATACATTCCCAGTGCTTGGGATTCTTGACGATTCAATTGCAAGGCATGCACTATATGCCAAATGATTATATATCATTTGTTATCTTATACGTTTGACTTATATATGACATGATTTTGAATCAGTGTATAATGATTTGGATTTCAATTTGAACTATATAATCTCGACCCATATTACGTTGATGTATTTGTGTGCTACGTGGTTGAATCTCCTCCATGCGATGGGCGATATATAAGCTGCTATCGAAACCCTACAGGTTATTGTAGTTGCCTTCGGGCTCGGGTCCTAAGGATGAAACCCTCCCTGTCTGAGTTTGGTAATGAAGGCACTGTAACCATGTGCAGAGTGTGGTGGTTATGGCCTTGAGGTTCCATTCGGCAATAGGGTATGTCCTCGGCTCTGGTGATAGCGTCTGCTATAGTTTTATTGCTTCGTGGTCTCGTTGCTCTTTATAAGTTTAAGTCCCAGCTATTTACAGTTCGTCACTGTGCTGGTGTGGGTATGAGATAGGGTTTCGGTAATGTTTTTTAGGTTATGAGAGAGTTGATGCCATTGGGCTTTGGGTTTGCTTCTTGACTGGTTCAATCCCGGCGTGAGGGTTTCGTTGGGAGCTGTTACCTTGTCTCGGCTGTCAAGAATGTTATGACAGTTTCTTTTGCTCACCCATCTGATGAAGATGATGGGGCTTCTCTGTTTGTTCAGCTTGTAGCTACCGATGGTCTACTGTTAACTTCCTCCATGTCTCGGTAAGATAAATCACAGTTCTCTTTTTTGTTTACAGTCTTTATTTTTTTTATCATTAAGTATATTTACGTTTCTAATTCTATTCTCTGCATTCAAAGTGGTAACTAAAACCCTCGGCATTTGTATTTAACAGGTCACGCGGCTCTTGATGGTGTACAGGACTTTGTCACCCACGCAGGCTCCTCCGGGTAAGCCTGGTTATCCACGGCTGTCTCTTCCTTTGCTGGTTTTAGTGGTTAGGGTTGTGTCTCGGAGGGCAACTCCTGTGTGTTGAGGTCATTATCGACCTGATGTTTGTAGGTGCAGTCCTGTGTATGAAGTTGTTTTGTTTGAAATGAATTGGGGTTTGAAACCCTGTTAAGTTTATGGAAGGCCATTCACGGCCATGACTTATGAGGCCAGGGTTTCGGTTGTTGTACTTTGTAATGGCTGAGCATGGGGTTTTTAACCTCGCCATATGATATTTATACTTAATATATACTGGGCCTGGTATGGTCGTGTTTATGTTTTGTTAAATTATTAGCATGTGTTTGGAATGTATGGATAGATGTATTCTTCAATGCGTGCAATGGATGATAACTCTGTTTATAAATGAAACCATAAATTATCTCTCTGCGTTTTTATTCTATTGGAAAAGTTAAAATAGAACATGGTGAAAGTTTAGCGACTGTGCCTGTAATAGTTATAATCATAGGGTTGTTCTGGCTAAATGGGGTTCTGTTTTGTGTTCAACCTATATATATATGGAGTTTGTTAACCAGATAGCGACCGGGAATGAATTGTAACAATGTTTATTTTCGATTCTTGTATTGTATGACTACGGCCGTGTAGGTTTTTGAGAAAACTCCAAGAGAGACATGTAAAATGATTAAATATTATTACTGTGTGTACATTAGGATGGTTTGTAACAGCCAATGATGGTTGCGTTCGTCGACTGTTTCTCTGTTGTATTAATATGTTTGATTTGTTTAAAAACAATTCTGTTATTTCTATTATAATGACATGACTACTGTGTTCTAAACTAGATAGAAGAAAAATAATAATCTACAGTTACTAGTGTTTGTACTTGACTACTGTGTAAATGTTTAATATGATGTGGAAGCTGGTAACAATGAAATATTATCACAGTTGCCCCTTCAGTTAATCAACAGCTGTCAACATGTTCTGAGTAAGAACTATACCTTAAGATGAGTGTTGTTTATCTGTTAACTCGATAAAAGAATAACATGAAACTAAAGTTAACTGAAATGTGCAATATATATATATATACAGGTAGCTTACTCTAACAGGAAAATAGCTCGAAGTAAAACTAAGATTTATCTAGGTTTGTTCTTATGATTGTTAATAGCTATAAATCTGGAATATCTACTGTTTAACATTTCTGTCTATTATTTAACAAATAACAGAAATTCTAGAATATGCATAAACATGGTATTGTTAACTGTAACAGTAACAACTAGGTTCTGTATAAGATAAATACTCCATTTAAATACAAATAGAAACTTTCTACAACATCTGCATTCTGAAATTTATACTAAAGAAAGTACAGAGACTGATTTACTGAAGTTGAAAACAGTCAAAACATAGCTGTGCTAGAATATCACATATGAAACTAAATTAAACCAACAACAGGAAGAGTGACAGAACCTGTAACTATGGTAGACAATAACAGCAATGGGAGGCTGTTCCTCCCTACCAATTCCTGGAGAGTGCCCAGACAGCACTTCTCAGGACCCCCGAGCTTGCTCTGGTCTAACTGGCTGGAATCTAAGTACGGTCAATAATTCCCTCAGCCAAAACAGCTATACTGGAACCAAGTTACTGCAACTTCCTGCTCAAAACACTTCCTTACTATTTTCCCACTTCCTCAATGGGACTCCTGAATAGCATTCCCTGAATGTATTCTCCCTCTAGAACAATTGCTGAACCCCCAGCTCAGTTCATTGAGTAGTATTTAAAAGATTGCCTAGGTCTTAGTTGGGCTAACTGTCATTAATGAGCCACCTGCTCAGATTCCACTTTCTTGGGGAATCATGACCCCAAAATATAGGGAAGTTGCCACCTGCAACTCAGGAAGTGTTTGAGGATGCTGCCACTTGTCTTTTGTCCTTCCACCTAATTCCATCCACCAGTTAGACCAGTAACCTCTTTTAACAGCTCTCCCATGCTGTTGTCTCCATAATTTATTTATTAATAATAATTATTCAGACTTTACATTCCTTTTTTTTTGGAGACTCTGCTGAGTCATCCATTTCTACTTAGCATTAAATTTAACATAATGTTCTCAGGAATATTTAAAAATAATTACATTATTTTAATAAAATTGGGGTATGTGACATACACACCCCCTTAAAATGTAACATCGTCCTCGATGTTACTTATTCTTCTTCTTCAGCTACCTGCTGGAATAGATGGGGATATGCTTCCCGCATCTTACTTTCCAGCTCCCAGGTAGATTCTTCAGGACTAAGGTGCTTCCATTGCACCTTCACTTGTCCAATTATCCGGTTCCGTAGAGTAATTTCCCTCCTCCCGAGGATACAATCCGGTTCTACCAGAACTTCCCCTTCTGGTTCTACCTGTACAATGTTCCAATCAATAACATGAGTAGCATCATGAATATACTTTTTCAAAACAGAGATATGAAAAACATTGTGTACTTTTAAATTTGGCGGTAATGCTAACTGATAAGCAACTTGACCAATTCTGGCTAAAATTTCAAATGGACCACAGTAACGTGGTGCTAATTTTGCACAACTTCCTAATCTTAGGGAGCTTTTCTTTGGTCTTACCTTGATGAACACATGTTCACCTACCTGGAACTCTTTAGGAGTTCTTTTCAAATCTGCTTGACTCTTTTGCCGATCCTGGGCAATCTTCAAGTTTTCCTGCACTTGTTTCACAATCTGTTCCATTTCTTTCAATAAATCAGGTCCTAACACTAATCTATCTACTGGATTACTCCAAGAGATAGGAGTGTTGCATTTTCGTCCATACAAAACCTCAAAAGGACTAAACTTAGCTGATGATTGATAGCTGTTATTGTATGCAAATTCGGCTAAGTGTAAATAATCCTCCCACTTACCTGGTTGATCTTTAACATACATCCTTAACAGATCTTCTAATATTTGATTAACTCTTTCCGTTTGTCCGTCAGTCTGAGGATGGAAAGAGGTGCTGAAATTTAAAGTGGTGTTTAATCCTTTGAACAAGGATCTCCAAAAATTTCCTGTAAATTTAGGATCCCTGTCTGATATAATAACCTTTGGAATACCGTGTAACCGAAAAATCTGTTTTAGAAAGATATCTGCTATGTTTGCAGCCTTGTATGTGGTTTTAACAGGAATAAAATGTGCTGATTTACTTAATTTGTCTACCACTACCATAATTGAATCATTCTGATGTTGATTTTTGGGTAAACCCGTAATGAAATCCAGGCTGATTATTTCCCATTTCCAGCTAGGAATAGGTAAAGGTTGCAGCAATCCAGCTGGATGTTGGTGTTCTGTTTTTACTTGTTGGCAGTCCAAACATTTAGCTAAATATTCAGCAGTTTCAGATTTCATGTTAGGCCAAAAATATTCTTTTCTCAACATAGTGATAGTCTTTTGATAGCCAGGGTGCCCGGAGTAAGGGGTTTTATGTATTTCGTCTAAAATTAACAGCTTAACTGTAGGTGCATTAGGGATATACAGCCTGTCTTTAAACAGCAAAAATCCGTTTTCGTTTAAACTATACCCTTTTATCAAACTTTCTGTGGGCTGTTCTTGGGCTGTAATTTGTAAATGTTGATAATTTTCGTCTAATTTTATCCCTTCAGCCAGCTGTTCATTTAAATCAGAGGTGTAAGTGCTGCTAGCTGATATAAAATTCAGTTTTGCATTCCTACTCAAGGCATCAGCCACCTTATTCTCCTTCCCTTTTATGTGTTGGATTTCAAAATCGTATTCACTTAGGAATGCCAGCCACCTGGCTTGTCTTGCATTTAGATTTGGCTGGTCTAAAAGGTATTTCAGACCTTTATTATCTGTTAGTAAGGTAAATTTTCTTCCTATTAGGTGGTGTCGCCACATCTTTAAAGCATGAATTACAGCAGCTAATTCTAGGTCATAAGTGGCATAATTCTTTTCATGGATTTTCAGCTTCCTAGATTCGTAAGCAATGACATGTCCTTCTTGAGTCAGCACTCCGCCTAAGCCATCATTACAAGCGTCGGTACAAACTATGAAATCTTTATTTGGGTCCGCTATTCTAAGAATAGGTGCAGTTGTCAATAAAGTCTTAAGTTTCTTGAAACTGTCTTCACATTTCGCATTCCAATCAAACTTCTTGCCTTTCTTCTGCAAAGAAGTGATTGGGTTGGCTATTTTTGAAAAGCCTTCAATAAACCTCCGGTAGTAACCGGTAATTCCCATGAAAGATCTAACGTCCGTCACATCTTTAGGTACTGGCCATTCTTCAATCGCCCGAATCTTTTCGGGATCCACTGAAATCCCTTCCTTAGTGACTACATGTCCTAAGTACTGGATTTCATCTTTGAAGAAGTCACATTTGCTAAATTTCGCAAAAAGTTGTTGTTCTCTTAGTTCTTGTAAAACGATACGTAAGTGTTCCTTGTGCTCCTCCTCGCTCTTAGAATAGACTAAAATGTCGTCGATAAATACAACCACAAATTTATCTAAGTACTTGTGCATTATGTTGTTCATTAAGCACATGAAAACCGCTGGGGCATTAGTAAGTCCAAATGGCATTACGACAAATTCGTAATGTCCATACCTGGTTCTAAAGGCTGTTTTGAAAATGTCTTCTTCTTTAATTCTTACCTGATGATAACCCGATCTCAGATCGATCTTAGAGAATACCGTAGCGCCACGTAGTTGATCAAACAGATCATCAATACGAGGTAACGGATACCTGTTTTTGATCGTCATCTTGTTTAGTTGACGATAATCTATGCAAAGTCGCATAGTTCCGTCCTTCTTCTTAACGAAAATCACTGGTGCTCCCCAAGGGGATACACTGGGTCGGATATAGTTCTTATCTATTAACTCCTTCAACTGAGTTTTCAACTCGTTAAGCTCCAAGATATTCATACGATACGGGGCTTTTGAACTGGGAACAGCACCTGGTACCAGCTCAATGGTAAAGTCAAGCTCTCTCTTGGGAGGCAATTCTGGAATTTCCTCAGGAAAAACGTCAATAAATTCATTGACGACAGGAATGTTCTCTACTGTTTTCTGGTTGTTTTCAAATTTATCTGTCTCGTCTGTAATAGTTACAGCATAGGTCTTGCATCCTTTCCTGACTGCTCTTTTAAGTTGTAATGCAGAAATTTGCCTAACTACTGTTTTCCTAGGAATACCCCTAACAGTTACAGGCTGTCCACTACTGTTTATACACCTAAAAGTTTTGTCAAAACAGTTTAAAACGACCCTATGTTGTTCCAACCAGTCCATTCCGATAAGTATGTCATATGAGCCAAGTGGTAAAACGTTCAGTTTAACTGTAGTTCTAAAATCCGTCATGTTTAAGATGCATTCTTTTACATAGCAGTTTACTTTCTTCTTAGCCCCAGTAGCTAATTGTACAGACCAAGAATTATCAAACCTTTCAACAGTCAAATTACATTTTTCTACCAGCTGAGGTGAAATATAACTAAGACTAGCACCGGGATCTATTAATATAGTAACTGGGGTTTTGTTAATCATACCTCCTACTTCCACCATGGAAGTTTGGTAGTCAGCCTGGCGGTTTTCCAACGCTGCATTGATTCGGGGCATAGTTCCTGCAAAATCTCCAACTGTCATTTCGTCTTGAACAGTATGAATATTGCTGACTTGTTTCTTTCTGTTTGGGCAGACTGAAGCATAATGTGGCCCATTACATTCCCAGCACTTGACAGGTTCTTTTCGCTCAAAATTTTTGATGTAGTTTCCATGGTTATTAGGAGTCTCTTTGCTGTTTTTGTAATTGTTTGAATGGCTTACAGCTCCATTTTTGTTTCCTTGGAAACTTTTACTATTAAAGTGGTTCCCGTTTTTGCCATTCTTGAAATTTTTATGGGGAACAAATTCCTTTTTCTTGTACTCGATCAGATTGCTGTTCTTTTTGGCTTTCCAACTGGCTATCCCTTCTTTCTTTTTATTCTGTTCGTAACAGAAGTTTGCCTTGCGCATAGCTTCTTCCAGTGTTTTGGGGTTGTCATATTCAATTCTGTCCTTGATATGATAAGGCAGGCAACTAAGAAACCGCTGTATTTTTGGTTTCTCTTCGACAAAATACGGTACATAACGCAACAGACTTAAAAATTTACTGTTTAAGTCCTTCATCGTCATAGATCCGAGTTTTAGTTCATAAAATTCTTTAGCCCTTTCTTCATAATACTGCTCGGACAGGAATTTCTTCTTGAAATACCTTTTAAAGGTACTCCAATTAACTTCTCTTTCTTTGATCCCTTTGACCCTTTTCAGGTCTTGCCACCATATATCCGCCTTTCCCGAGAGGTTGTAGATGGCCATTCTTGCCTTTAGCTGATTTGAGTAGTTATAGATCTGAAAATATTTTCTCATCCCGGATAACCAAGATTCTGCCTCTTCTCCAGTTTCAGTTTCTCCATTGAAAGTTGGGGGCTTTATCTTCTTAAACTCCCCGGAAATCTCTTCATAAGGCCTGTACTTTTTCCTTCGGTTGTGCATCTCAGCTTCACTGCTGTCACTGCTAGTGTGATAACTGGGTTGTCCCTTTCTTTCTTCAGATGAGGAACTGCTGTCAGATTTAGTTGGTTTTGTCCTTTTTGACCCTCTTGGATGATTAACTTCTTCTGAGTCAGCTGGTTTGCTCCTTCCGTCAGTTTGAAACTTTTCTATCAATAGCTGATTTAGCTGTTCCTGAGTCTTTAGAATTCTTTCATTATCCTTCTTAACCATTTCCATTTCTGTCTTTAATCCTCTTATAGTCTGCATCAGCTCAGTGGTGTGAGCAATTTCTTCTTCTGCCTCAAGTTCTTTTGACATCTGTCTTGTCCCAGCATTGGGAGATTCCTCCTCAGCATATTCTCCCAGTTTTTCCATATCTGTCTGAAAAATTCAGAAAAGAGAATTTTTCTGTACTGTACATGAAACCGAAATATATGTTAGTATTTTATAAATAAAACAAAATCTTCTTTTATGATCGCTGTTTGCGGAAGTTTAGTGGAGTCACATCCAGGCCTAGTGTCTGAACCTGGCTCTGATACCACATGTCAGAACCCGTTATTTCTGAAAAATTTAAAAAAAAAATTATTCGTAACAATAAATGTTAATTAGGTAGTATTTCTGGTATTGTTTTAATTTAAACAACTAACATAAACTGTTTAAAGACTCTGTTTTATTAAAACTTTGATTTCGGTGATTGTAATTAATGACTGTTTTGTTTTGAACCGCAAGGGAAGAGCTAGTCGTAGTTGACTGGCTTACTTAGCTTACGAGCTAATGCATACGTCGTCTTTTGTTTCTCAGGTGCGCCAGTGAAGTAAGGATCACTGTATGTTAAACTTGGTGAGCATCAATACTCCCTATACTTCAAAACTTAATGATCATCATGATATTTCTTATTCAGCTAGTATCGTCAAGTGTTACGAAGATTTACATTGTCTCAGTTATAATTATGTTTTTATGATTATTATGCTATGTTACTGTTGTAACTAAAATGAAACATTTGTGATATCAGAATTTTTGGCTGTAACAGTGTCTTTGCATCATGTGACCTGTTGTCAACTTAATACCGGTGACTACTGTTTTGTTCATGCATTGATAATGCGAGTTGAGAAGGTGACGCCTCTAGCGTTGTTTCAATATGATCCTATGCATCGAAGTCCAATGTCCACTTAGAGTTTAACTTATGTTACTTGACGGTGCCTTGATTTTAACTATCTTTACGATGTAAACCTGTAGATGAAACTCTATTTCAACATCTTAATAATAGAGGTTTATTTTTCATATCGTTACTGTTAACAATAGTATTGATAGCAATTCTGATGATAGTATATAATGGCAATGTATTTATTGTCTTAAAGACTTGGTAACATTTCAAGTATTAAATAACGAGGCATTTTCATTTGAAGGTTGACTACCTTGGTACTTATATGAACATAGAAATGTAATATGCCCATGGCATTAATCTATGGCTTGGTATTAATTTATATAAATAATGATTGTGCAATAATCATAATATTCCATACATTGGCAAACTTTATATTCTATATAGTGTTATGGTTGTATTTATCATACTAGGCCATAGAGAAAACTCTAGGGTTGAAGTTGACCAACATCTTGTGTAAGGTGATATGCTAATGACATTAACCTATGCCCTGGTTTCATTGTAAATGTGCATTAACTTGATTTTGTCATAGTCCTAATGTTTTTCCCTTACCATGGATAAGATTTATAACTAGAATATGTTAAAGTATTATCCACCCTATTAAGTTATGGAATAATCCATATGTGATGTTGACTAACTCTTATTTATATCATTGTAGTGATTATACATTCCCAGTGCTTGGGATTCTTGACGATTCAATTGCAAGGCATGCACTATATGCCAAATGATTATATATCATTTGTTATCTTATACGTTTGACTTATATATGACATGATTTGGAATCAGTGTATAATGATTTGGATTTCAATTTGAACTATATAATCTCGACCCATATTACGTTGATGTATTTGTGTGCTACGTGGTTGAATCTCCTCCATGCGATGGGCGATATATAAGCTGCTATCGAAACCCTACAGGTTATTGTAGTTGCCTTCGGGCTCGGGTCCTAAGGATGAAACCCTCCCTGTCTGAGTTTGGTAATGAAGGCACTGTAACCATGTGCAGAGTGTGGTGGTTATGGCCTTGAGGTTCCATTCGGCAATAGGGTATGTCCTCGGCTCTGGTGATAGCGTCTGCTATAGTTTTATTGCTTCGTGGTCTCGTTGCTCTTTATAAGTTTAAGTCCCAGCTATTTACAGTTCGTCACTGTGCTGGTGTGGGTATGAGATAGGGTTTCGGTAATGTTTTTTAGGTTATGAGAGAGTTGATGCCATTGGGCTTTGGGTTTGCTTCTTGACTGGTTCAATCCCGGCGTGAGGGTTTCGTTGGGAGCTGTTACCTTGTCTCGGCTGTCAAGAATGTTATGACAGTTTCTTTTGCTCACCCATCTGATGAAGATGATGGGGCTTCTCTGTTTGTTCAGCTTGTAGCTACCGATGGTCCACTGTTAACTTCCTCCATGTCTCGGTAAGATAAATCACAGTTCTCTTTTTTGTTTACAGTCTTTATTTTTTTTTATCATTAAGTATATTTACGTTTCTAATTCTATTCTCTGCATTCAAAGTGGTAACTAAAACCCTCGGCATTTGTTATTTAACAGGTCACGCGGCTCTTGATGGTGTACAGGACTTTGTCACCCACGCAGGCTCCTCCGGGTAAGCCTGGTTATCCACGGCTGTCTCTTCCTTTGCTGGTTTTAGTGGTTAGGGTTGTGTCTCGGAGGGCAACTCCTGTGTGTTGAGGTCATTATCGACCTGATGTTTGTAGGTGCAGTCCTGTGTATGAAGTTGTTTTGTTTGAAATGAATTGGGGTTTGAAACCCTGTTAAGTTTATGGAAGGCCATTCACGGCCAAGACTTATGAGGCCAGGGTTTCGGTTGTTGTACTTTGTAATGGCTGAGCATGGGGTTTTTAACCTCGCCATATGATATTTATACTTAATATATACTGGGCCTGGTATGGTCGTGTTTATGTTTTGTTAAATTATTAGCATGTGTTTGGAATGTATGGATAGATGTATTCTTCAATGCGTGCAATGGATGATAACTCTGTTTATAAATGAAACCATAAATTATCTCTCTGCGTTTTTATTCTATTGGAAAAGTTAAAATAGAACATGGTGAAAGTTTAGCGACTGTGCCTGTAATAGTTATAATCATAGGGTTGTTCTGGCGAAATGGGGTTCTGTTTTGTGTTCAACCTATATATATATGGAGTTTGTTAACCAGATAGCGACCGGGAATGAATTGTAACAATGTTTATTTTCGATTCTTGTATTGTATGACTACGGCCGTGTAGGTTTTTGAGAAAACTCCAAGAGAGACATGTAAAATGATTAAATATTATTACTGTGTGTACATTAGGATGGTTTGTAACAGCCAATGATGGTTGCGTTCGTCGACTGTTTCTCTGTTGTATTAATATGTTTGATTTGTTTAAAAACAATTCTGTTATTTCTATTATAATGACATGACTACTGTGTTCTAAACTAGATAGAAGAAAAATAATAATCTACAGTTACTAGTGTTTGTACTTGACTACTGTGTAAATGTTTAATATGATGTGGAAGCTGGTAACAATGAAATATTATCACAGTTGCCCCTTCAGTTAATCAACAGCTGTCAACATGTTCTGAGTAAGAACTATACCTTAAGATGAGTGTTGTTTATCTGTTAACTCGATAAAAGAATAACATGAAACTAAAGTTAACTGAAATGTGCAATATATATATATATATACAGGTAGCTTACTCTAACAGGAAAATAGCTCGAAGTAAAACTAAGATTTATCTAGGTTTGTTCTTATGATTGTTAATAGCTATAAATCTGGAATATCTACTGTTTAACATTTCTGTCTATTATTTAACAAATAACAGAAATTCTAGAATATGCATAAACATGGTATTGTTAACTGTAACAGTAACAACTAGGTTCTGTATAAGATAAATACTCCATTTAAATACAAATAGAAATTTTCTACAACATCTGCATTCTGAAATTTATACTAAAGAAAGTACAGAGACTGATTTACTGAAGTTGAAAACAGTCAAAACATAGCTGTGCTAGAATATCACATATGAAACTAAATTAAACCAACAACAGGAAGAGTGACAGAACCTGTAACTATGGTAGACAATAACAGCAATGGGAGGCTGTTCCTCCCTACCAATTCCTGGAGAGTGCCCAGACAGCACTTCTCAGGACCCCCGAGCTTGCTCTGGTCTAACTGGCTGGAATCTAAGTACGGTCAATAATTCCCTCAGCCAAAACAGCTATACTGGAACCAAGTTACTGCAACTTCCTGCTCAAAACACTTCCTTACTATTTTCCCACTTCCTCAATGGGACTCCTGAATAGCATTCCCTGAATGTATTCTCCCTCTAGAACAATTGCTGAACCCCCAGCTCAGTTCATTGAGTAGTATTTAAAAGATTGCCTAGGTCTTAGTTGGGCTAACTGTCATTAATGAGCCACCTGCTCAGATTCCACTTTCTTGGGGAATCATGACCCCAAAATATAGGGAAGTTGCCACCTGCAACTCAGGAAGTGTTTGAGGATGCTGCCACTTGTCTTTTGTCCTTCCACCTAATTCCATCCACCAGTTAGACCAGTAACCTCTTTTAACAGCTCTCCCATGCTGTTGTCTCCATAATTTATTTATTAATAATAATTATTCAGACTTTACATTCCTTTTTTTTTGGAGACTCTGCTGAGTCATCCATTTCTACTTAGCATTAAATTTAACATAATGTTCTCAGGAATATTTAAAAATAATTACATTATTTTAATAAAATTGGGGTATGTGACAAACATGGTTGACCTGTAGGAATGGATTATTAATATCAAGATCATAACTATGGCATCCTTCTAATGAATCCACTCTATTATGGAGAATCCATTGTTGAATGTCAGATGGGAGACTTCGAATTTTATCACCAAAACAATCGATACAAAATCTGTAATGGCATTCATGACAGATGCTAACAGAATACTTCATACTTCCTTGGGAGGAAGATTCACCTTCAGTAAAAACCTTAATTTCTTTGGTCGGAGCACCTTCACGAGTGAGCATATCTGCAAGAATGGTTGTCTCATCCATCTTTATAGATGATATCAAAGTCAAATCATTGTAACCAAACAGCCCACCGGAGGACCCTGGCATTGCCTTGTTCAAGCAGTCTTCTATTACCAAGCATACCTTTCATATGCTTTAAATCTATCCAAACCACAAAATGAACACTTTTGAGAAACAATCTGAAATGTTGGATTCCTTTCTTGACCACCAAAATCTCCTTATGTGAAGATGGATACTTTATCTCGGCATTTGAGAATGTACCAGATGGGTAGGCACATACTTCTTCTTGTTTGGAATGTTTCTGTAGTAGAACTTCTGCCCAAACTTGATCTGATGCATCTATTTCCAATATGTATGGAAATTCATGATCTAGCAAAGACAATGGTGGGAGCTTTTGAATATTAGCTTTGATGCATTTTACACTAGCTGTCATAGCTTCTGTCCATTCTGATCTTGGTTTAAGCCTTTTTCTAGAGCAACTTTGTATCTCTTTCCTGATTTTGATAGAAATGTCGAATATAGTTCAGGCAACCAAGAAATCTTTGAACTTGTTTGATATCTTGCAATTTATCTGGAAAGCTTAAAAGCTTCTGCAGAACATGGTGCTGCAAAATTATCTTTCCATGAGATATTTGAAGACCTAAATATTCAATGGAGGTTTTTGTAATGACAAACGTATCTAGAGATGAAGACAAAGCAATTCCATGCCTAAAAACAAATGCATAAAATTCTTCTAAATGCATCTTATGTTCTGTTATATCTCTGCTAAACAAAAGCAAATCATCGATATATACAATGACAAAATCTAATGGTCTGAAAATATCTTCCATTCTTTTTTGAAACTATGAAGGAGCATTCTTCAAACCGAATGGCATAACTGTCCACTAATACTGACCATGGGGAACAACAAATTTTGTCTTAAACCGATCTTCTAGAGAAATACTAATTTGCCAAAACCCATTCTTGAGATCAAATTTGCTGTATATGTTGGCTTTTGCTATTTTAGACAAAATCAATTCTTTATGAGGAAGTGGATAGCTGATTGGTTCTAGGGCCTTATTCAATTATCCATAGTTAACAACCAATCTTTTCTTACCTCTTTTTTGTTCATAATGCTTATTAACATAAAATGTTGGGCAAGCCCAAGCACTTTTGCAGGGTTCAATCAATTTCATGTCTAGCAGTTGTTGAATTTCCTCTTTACATGCTTGCTGTTATGTTGGACTCATGTTAGCTGAAGCCTTCTTTGGCTTGATGTCTACATTTTTTTTATAAGGAAGATCAACATAATATTTCTCTCTGGTCCAGAAGGCATCTGGTTGATCAGAAGTACAATCTTCTTTCAATTTTTTGATGATTTCTGCCAAAATTTCTTGACCATGTAGTTCTACATGTTTGACAATTTTCTTGATTTTAGTCAAGTCTTTGACTGACTCTTCGACTACATCTGGTTTTTCTGCATATATTCTTATTACAAATTATGATCTTACTAGAACAGACACTTTATAACCTTGAATTGTGAAATCAACAGATTCTTCTCTAACTGACATGGGTAAGTGTTTTTTGACAAAATCGTGTCCTAGCAACATACCTACTCCTGTATCTAAACAATACAAAGTCACAAATGTTTTGACTTTTCCTAGCGTGATTGGGAAATCTGGAGCGATGAAATTTATACTGATGAGTTCTTTGTTGACTGCTCTGGAATTAATAGATGTAAGTTGCCAAAAGTATTCAGGGATTGCTTTATACTTACAGCAGCTACTCATGGCTCCTGTATCAATCTGTGCATCAAGCTCATAAAGCTTATATCCTTCTATCTTTATCTGGATTGGAATAAACATCCGGTCACCCATACGTTTCTGCTCAATGACCGTATTAGAAGGGCCTGAATCTTTTGTTGGCCAAAAACTATGAGCTTTTTTCATTGTCATCTGAATGTATTTTGAATTCAGCTCATCAAGTTTATGTAAAGAACTCTGTATACTAGTTGCTAAATTTTCCAACTATTCTCTTTCATCTTTTATCTTATTTTCAAAGAAAGTAATTTTCCTGAGAAGGAATGACTCACCCTGATCTTGTGGAAAATCATCAAACCAACTTTCATTTTAGGGATCAAATTCTGTCTGCATTGGTTCTGGTAACCGTTGCGAGAGTTCATTAATTTTTTCTTGCAATCTTCTTCTGATTATGACTAAACCTGGAGAAAGGTTATCCTTTCTCTCTTCAAGCTCTTCTATCTGTTTTCTTATGTAAGTAACAACGAACACATAACATTAAAAAACAAATCAATTTCTAATGAATGTTTTTTCATCATCCCAGCTCTCTGAGGATTCTATAGAATTTTTTCTGAAATCTAGTTCTTCTATATCAGAGTCATATTCAAACTCAATATCTGACTCATGTATAGAGAAACCCTCATCATCAGATTGCAACTCTGGAACCAACTCCCATTCAGCGGGATTATACTCTGTAGTGAATATTTCACAGAGTTTATGCTGGATTATAGTCTTCTTGTCAGGACAAGCATTTTCCCAATGGCCTGTTTTGCCACAAATATAACATGATGATTTTTTGAAAGGCCTAGTTCTTTTTTTGAAAACAAACCTTCTTTGCTTATTCCTGAAGAAATTATTTCTGACAGGTTTTCTTGAAAATTTTCTGGAAGAACGTGAATGTGATGGTGAGGATCCACCAAGCTTCTGGGTAGAACAAGTGCAGGAGGAGGAAGAAGTGGAAGTTTTCTTAGGACGAAAGCACCCATAACTAGCTGTTTCACGAAACTGCTGGCAGGCTGACTGTGAGAGGAAGATTTGTTTCTTCAAATTTTTTTGTGTCTTAATGGCGACACATTCTTTCTGTAGGATTGTGAGAACATGTTGATGGAGACCAGCCAAAGAAATATCTTCTATTTTAACTTTATGATCACTTAAATATCAGAGCCTGTGTTCCCTTCGTATTACAAGCCATTCCCTTCGTCTTCCCTTAATTTTTGTGATCGTTCCCTTCGTATTCCCTTTCTTTCCTTGGTCGTTCCCTTCCCTTCGGTGTTTTAGTGTCCTCTGGGTTTGAATGACAGACAACGACCGACAACGAACAATGAAACACAACGACTGGTGGGGGAAGGGTTTGTATTTATATAGTTAAACATTTCTCGGGCGAGAGTTTAAAAGGAATCTAAACTCTTGGCCGAGAAACTTGTCCGAGATTTTAATATAAAAAATATGGTTATACTCTCGGACGAGAAAGTTAAATATTCTCGAGTGAACAATTATCTAACTATGGAAGGACTCTCAGATGAGAGAAGTTTAGTCGTGGTTAATTTCTCGTTCGAGAAATATTACAACTCTCATCCAAGAAAATATGTTGACTTTTTTCTCGGCCGAGAAACTGGAAATTATAACAAAACAAACCAATTGTCATGAAATTGTTTCCCAACTTCGTGTTTTCACCCGTAAGTTGAATCATGTATGACCATCCCTTAATTTCTCATTATTTCATAAATATGAATATGATGTATGGATTAGGCTATCAACTTTTCCCACATTAGTCATTAATATTGATCTAACCAATCAATTGGGGGGAGATAATTTCCATAATTCATAATCCATGGATACCTTTCTAGTGCATTAAATGTTGGAGTCATTTTCCAACAACACATCATTTATTTGGGCTTAACAGCCTAATTTACGACTTATCCTAAGTATTTTCACTCAAATATGTGCTTACATCATCAGCATATCATTAGTTTCAGTCAACTAGGCCTCCTCCTTCATTCGAGGAGCCAACTAGGTCATCAATATCATTTAATTGGGCCTTCTCCTTGATTCAGAGAGCCAACTAGGGTGATTTTGTGAGGAACCTGCAACAGTTAATTAATAAAAATACACAAGATAGTAGTAATAACAAAACTCAGAATCACTTTATTGATCGCAGGCCACTTCGAGGGGGCAACCTCCTTTGAGCAAGCTCAATACAAATAACTTCACAGTGCCTTCATTGGCCTCAACACACACTTATATACTAATTCTAGGCAACAATACTATGGGTCAAAACCATGGGCCAATACAAACTATGGGTCAACAAATACTACAGGCGACTTACAAAGCATATGCGCCCAACAACAATAACACAAACTATGGATCAACAAATACTACGGGACGTCTTACAAAGCATATGCGTCCAACAACAATATACTAACAAAGTAAAGACATGGGTTCCTAACATCCCCTCTCCCTTAGAAAAAGATTTGTCCTCGAAGCTTTAGATGTGGAAATTGATGCTGAATCTAAAGGAGTGGTTCCCATGTAGTATTCTCTAGTTGCATGTTTTGCCAATAAATGAATACCTCTATGATAGAGTGATAGATAAGTAGATGCCCTTTGAGTTTTATGGAGGATTGCTTGGAAGGCTGTAGACAAATAAAAACCATATCAACTGCTTGAAAAGTGCGCTCAGAACGGTGTTGATCGGCTTGTTGTTTCATTCGAATTTTGGCCATGTGAAGAGTGTCCTGCAAAATGTGAAGAATCTGATCGCGGTTTTGAAGAACCGTGTCAATTTCCTGAATTGGTGCACTGTTGAGGGTGTATGGAAGAAGAAATGGTGTTGTCTGACCATAGATTGCTTCATATGGAGTAATTTTAGATGCATTAGGGTACCACCATTCAGCGAGAGGGAGCCACTTCACCCATAGAGGTTGTTGTTCGGAGGTGAAGCAAAGAAGATAAGTTTCCAAACATTTATGGGTAATGTCAGCCTGCCCTCCAGATTTAGGGAGCCCTTCAATGAATGCCAGAGACAAATCTGTCCAGATCCATGGAAGGATGGGTACGAGTTCGAGCAATCCCGAAAGGAGCTGGAAGGTATCATATGCAGCCACCATCTATTGAATTGTCCTTGTCATTCCTTGCCAAAAGAAGGTATGTTGTGCCTGCTCATACGTTTGTAGGAACCCGGAGTGCCTGACCAATGGATATGCATGCATTTCAAAGAAGACATAGCCTTGTTGAACAGATTGCAACCAATTTGGAGCAAGTAGAGAAATAGATGAAATAGAAACTGTGGCATCAATTGTGCGAGAAGGAGCATCTACCACCAAATTGTATTGACCCTTCATGTAAGTGATCTCATTGGCATAATCCAAGAGTTGGTGAATCCATTTCAGTTGTGCGGCTGAGGAGACCCATTATTCCAGGAAATTTTGCAGACTCTAGTGAGCAGTCTTGATGCGGAAAGAAATCATGAATAGGTATGGTTGCCACATCTGTACTGCATGAAAAATAGCCACTGGCGTATCTATCCAAAATTGGTTGGATATCCAAGGGAGTAGTGGAGACCATTGATGGGTACATCTGAATGGAATGGAGCTGAGCGATGACACCATGTGAATTCTTCTTAAGGATTTTTTCCAGGCGATGTGAACTGATGTTGCGGAGAGACCCTGGTTGTAAGCCTGTAAATTTGTTTTTTTCCCCATTGATTGAAAACTGCATCCAAAGTTCAGCAAAATCCCATAAGATGGGTCCAAGTGTGCGTAACCATTGAACACCCAAAACCACATCACATCCTCCTAAGGCCAAGGCAAACATGTCAGAGCACAGGTTATAATCTTCCGGAGAGATACACACATTGTGACACTTCCCCTTGCAACGTAAGGTGCCCCCATTGGAAACCATGACGTCAAAGTTGGAGCAAGGATGGACAAAACAATCAGCTTGTTTGGCGATCCGAGGGTCAATGAAGTTATGAGTGCTACTAGAATCAATGAGTATTGTAATAGGAAGCTTCTTGAAGTAACCCCTAACCCGCATTGTTTGGGGGGTGGTGATTCTGGCTAAAGCATGGAGAGATATATCTGGGTGGTCTTCCTGAGATGTGGGGTCAATAGGTGGCTCCTGAATGTCGACCTGATCATCCACTGGATCTGGAGCTTCTTCACCAATTTCAAAGGCAGGCGGAGAATCCACATACAAGAGATAGAGCTTTTGTTGAACACATCTATGTCCCTGAGTGAATTTCTCATCACAATTATAACAAATCCCTTTTTCTCTGCGTACCTGCATCTCTGCTTCAGAAAAGTGCTTGATAGGAGTTGGTCGAGGAGCTGGCGGGATGGGAGGTCATTGGGAAACCATATTTCAGAAGGGAACAAAAGTGGGTTTAAAGCGTTGTTGGGCTACAATCTTATCTTCATCCAAATTAGCCAACCCCAAGGCTTCCATCATTGTGTTGGGACATAACATTTTAACATCTGAGCGGATTTCATCCTTAAGACCACTGATAAAACAACTCATGTAGAATTCATCAGACAATCCTTCTATGTGATTGGTTAGTTTCTCAAATTATGTTTGATACTCTCTCATAGTTCCAATTTGGCAAAGTTTAGTGAGGGCTCCTGTGAAGTCATCAAAAGCACTAGGACCAAATCGTTGCAAAAGGAGCTGGAAAAAATTTGACCATTTTGGCTCTTCACGAGCCTTGATGTACCAACGGTACCATTGAAGAGCTTCCTGTTCCAAATGAAAGGATGCAACTGAAACTTTGTTGACATCAAAAGTATTATGCAGACTGAAATACTGTTCTACATGATAGATCCATCCAGTCGGATCATTACAATTGAAGCGAGGAAAATCAAGCTTCGGACCACGGAAATTGTTGGAAGAAGAGAACCCATTGTCTGATGAAGACTCAGACTATCGTTTGTTGTTCATGGATGAATGCTCAAGATGGAGGCCGAGAAATTTTTCATCCAAATCCTGGATTTTGGATTGGATGGTTGTAAGTGCTTCTGCCATGGTTTTTGCTCCTGCGCGGGTGACAACCAAAACCAGGAGTTTTTTTTTTTTTGAATGGGTAGAAAAACACAATCAAAAGCTCATTTAGTAAGGGGAAATTTGGATTTGGGAAAAAATCGGATGGGTAATTGGGGTTTGACTAGGTTTTGGACACTTTCGAAGGGACGGGGAACCAGAAAATGAGGATTTTAGAAGCAAGGTGAAAGAATGGGAGAATTTATCAAAGAGGGACAAAGAAGCAGAAATAGGGAATGAACATGGGGTAAAATTTTGAAGGCGATTGGGTGAAAAATAAAGAAGTTATGGCAAACCCTAAAAATAGACAAATGTGAGATTTTTGGCTTTGGGAAGTGGAATTTGGGATAGGGTCCTCGAGAATGAAAGATTAAGAATAGAATTACAAGGGTGTCAAGGAATTTTCAAGGGAAACAGAGTGAAAACAAGGGAGATATGGTGAAAAAATAGATTTTTTTTTTAGAATGGATCTGCTACGGCGCAGAAGGGATCGGAAACAGATGGATCTAAAACGACATTGAAGGGATCGACAACATAGAGATCTAAAACAACACATAAGGGATCGAAAACAGATGGATCTGAAACGACGTGGAAGGGATCGACAACATATAGATCTGAAATGACACAGAAGGGATCGCCAACAGATGGATCTGCAACGACGCGAAAGGGATTGGAAACAGTTCTGGATAGAGGAAATCTTTGATTTATCAGTTGAAAATAGATATCGACCCCGTATACTCGGCTTCCTAACGGTTACGGGGATTCACTCAGCCACCAATGTCGTCTGACGGCTTGTGTGTTGGAGCAGTACCCCGTACTCCATGGCTCAGGTAAAACTGATAACCGCTTGGCCACAAATGATAGCTCTTGGTTTATCTCATGGGTGGGAACTAGTCAATCAGGTAGGGTTCGTTTCCCTTTTCGCTGACAGGTCCTCTCAATCGGCCAGCTAATTTGGGGTTCCTGTGGTACTCTTCACAATGATTTTTAGGGTTTATGCCCAAGTACTTCCCACAGTTAAGCGGATATGGATTATTCCCAGATCCGAACCTGCAACAGATGCGAAATTTTTTTTTTTGCAAAAATTTCACCTAATGAGCCCAAGAAAGTGCTCTGATACCAGATGTGAGGAACCTGCAACAGTTAATTAATGAAAATACACGAGATAACAGTAATAACATAACTCATAATCCTTTTATTGATCGCAGGCCACTTCGAGGGGGCAACCTCCTATGAGCAGGCTCAATACAAATAACTTCACGGTTCCTTCATTAGCCACAACACACACTTATATACTAAGTATAGGCACCAATACTATGGGTCAAAACCATGGGCCAATACAAAATATGGGTCAACAAATACTACAGGCGACTTACAAAGCATATGCACCCAACAACAATAACACAAACTATGGATCAACAAATACTATGGGACGTCTTACAAAGCATGTGTGTCCAACAACAATATACTAACAAAGTTAAGACATGGGTTCCTAACAGATTTGCATGACTAAAGTGCCCTACTCAGTCCAACTGGGATATTTTCACCTAACAATCAGCTAACCGGAGTCAGAAAGGTTCCCTCCTACCATATTTGACCTAATTTCACCTATAAGTCAGTTAATTGAAGTCATCAAGGTGCCCTCTCCTATTTTGGGGCATTTAGTTGGGTTTTAGATTTAGTTAGACTGAGCTTAGCTGTTTCACGGTCTGTTAGAGTCAATTACATTGTAGTTAAGTGGTTAACTAATGTGTTGAGTGGTGTTAACTGACCAGTAAGCCACTCTCATGCATTCAATTCGAATGACCTCTCTAGGATTCGAATTGCTTGGCTATTATTGCTATTGTTTCACATTGTAAACATAATATGAGTTAATGATAATGAATTTGTTGCTGCAAACCTTTTGCACCAGTGTTTTGACACTCAATTTGTTGTAAAGATATGCATGCATCTCTTGTAATTATTGTTCTTGTTTTCTAGATTTGTTGTGCATGAATTTTACATGGTATCAAAGCCTACTGCAGGACAATGAAACTCTTCTACAAAGTTTTACAGGGATCACAAATGAAGATTGAGCAAGATTGCTAAAACTTTTACCAACATTGCACCAGAAGCAAAAAAATTTCCACATAAATCTTGGATAATTGTGCATCTGGTTTATCAAGCTTGCAAGATAGGCTATGCCAGGAGTGATGCAACTTCAAAAGTGTAGGTTGTCGACCTAAATTTTTTTGTTTTTTTTTTATTGCAGGTGTCTCAAAATCCTCCTATTGCATTCGCTATAGGTAAAGATGGACTCTTATTCAAATAATATTCTTACTCCTTTCAATTATCATCAATGGAAGGATGATATAGAGATAATATTATGCTCCAAAGGACTATACAAAGTTATTATGGGCACAGAACCAGATCCTAAAGCATCTATAGAGAAAACAAGGTTCTTAAATAAGCTTGATGAAGCTTATTGTTTCTTATGTCTCAATATTTTGAAAGACCTTCTCTTCCATCTCAGTGGATTGAAGACTCCAAAAGAAGTATGGGAACAACTTGCCACACCCTTCGGTAAGAAGGATGAAATCAGGGATTATTAGTTAGAGACTGAATTGATTTCACTCAATCCTGAGAATTTCGAAAAGATCAATGAGTTTTTCACCAAGTTCAAGCATTTGGTGCTTCAGTTGAAGCAATGTGGTGTCGAGAAGAAGGAGGATCAGTTGATTCTCTCAATCCTTTCAAAACTGGGAGCAGATTATTCAATGTTTGTCTCTACCTTTTGATGGCCTCCTATTTTTTCTATGTCCTAACTAAATTTCAAGTCCAAATATATAAGGAACCTAACATTTTGATCAAATTTTCCATATGTTTATCATCCATTTTGGATTCATTCATATAAACTTTGAAGACTACTCTATGAAGCCTTTGATAAGGTAATTTTCATTATTATTTTATCTATTCCATTTATTTTTAAAAGGGATTTCAAAAAGGTCACATCTAACAAACAATTACCTGCCATAGATTATTGTTTACTACACAGATTTCTCACTCCCTCTCTTGTGTAGTCGATCCGGCACCTAATCCAACACCTAATCCAGCACCTAATCCGGCACCAGCAAAACAGAGGGACAACGGTTCAAACGGTGGAAGATTCAATTGAAGTGCATTTATGGGTTTTTGTTTTGTTGTCTCATGAAGGTTATGAGTTACCAGATTGGGCTCAGATTTCTCCAGGAGGTTGCGGCCCTAATGGTGAATAATATGAAGAGTTGTGGTTGATAATGCAGATAGATTACATTGATATTAGGGCTCTACTACCATCTGTTCATTTTATGGTTGCTAGTCACTATTTTTAGGGTCGACCTTTTCAGTGGTCGACCCCTTTTGTAGCCTATAAATACCTACTATACGACTCATCAGATATAGAGGATATATATAGAGATGTTGTAAAATTTGACTCAATATAATATAATATAAGTTGCTTCTGCATTTACATTCGAGCTCTTAAGTTCTAGTTTAACAGAGTTTGGAGGGGGTCCCACCTTCGAATCATTGTTTGTGTATTTCTTCCTGTTGATAACTCTCTTTTTTTACATCTTTGTACCTCCAGTTTCAGGTTATTATATGTGAATATATATATGTGTTGTGCAAATTTTGAAAGTCTTTCATTTTCATCTGATTTATATTTCATGGGGTAATTTGGGTGAGTGCTTATCTTAGTTTTGTTTTCAAAACGAATTTGTAGCTTTGCCTCTATTTTGCATTTGATTATTAGGAAACATTCATTTGGTATCGTTTCAAATAAATCTTATGTAGAGAGTGCATATTCTTAGAACTACATAGGCTCATAGTCATGCAATAAGTTTGATTTTTGTTTTATTATAGCAATACTTAGTTTAAGTTTCAGTAGAAAATAGTGTTCATACAGAATAGATTTTTTATTTTAGATAGATTGTAAATATTTTAATCTTTATAGGAAAATTCAGGAATATCTGATTAGGATAAATGATCAGACTACCTCTCTGTAAAGAAATGGCTTGCACTTAAGTATAACCATCCTACACACTACTCAATCTTCGTTACATACTAGAAATCAAATGGTGAAATCTGTTGCTTTTATTTAAAAAGACAAGATATTTGTTCTTAGCATGTGATGTATCTAGCTCAGTGTACAGAAACAAAAACATAAATCCTCATTCTGGAACTGATGTAGATTTTTATGAAGCATTTAGACCATTTGAAATCACTCTTTATGTGTGCAGATCTATCTTTGAACAAGCAAGCTTCGGATTTTCTTCATTTTTTATTAGTGAGAATAATATTGAAAATAGATCCTAAAGGTTAAATATCACATTGAATAGCATTTTTTGTAACCCATGGATCTCTGGTTTGAAAGAAATCTTCATATAGGTTGGGTCTAAAACCATTGTGAAACAACTCACTTAGATATATACATACTTTTCACTATTTATTGTATTAATAACTTAGCCTGGTTCTAAAAGTGGTTTTCATCCAAGTACCAAATCATAAAGAATCTTATTCATTGTTCCAACATTTGGTTTCTTTTATTTTAAGATAGTATTTATTTGCATCAAAATTTCGTTTATTTAGTTTTGAAGTAGGTAGAAGCTTTCATCTAATTTTATTCATAGAGTTTTGAAATTTCAGAATAGGATCCAACTTAATTAGTTGCACACAATTTTATTTTAAATATCCATTTTTACCAACCCTATTTATTTCAAAGATCTTATAGGTTTGATTTCCTAGTAGTTTCAATCACCAACGGAGGGATTAATGACCTAACTCGATAGATATGGTCACCTTATGATGGGATTCATCCCAAAATGATTGGGATAGTTGAAATTGTTTTGTGTGTTTTCCAGTATTATATTAAGCTAGATCACTTTGACCCTGCACATAAAGTGTCGGCACCTCTAAGCTTACGAGCCCCGGGTTAACAATTTAATATCAAATTATTAGCATAATATATTTTTATCGACATTTCTGGTGCCGTTGTCGGGGAGGTGCTAAAGGGGTTGAAGTCTAGATAGATAGGTTGCCTTTACATTACAGAACAAGGGGGAGGGGAAATAGTAAGACACAAAGACGAACTCACTACGGGGTTTTTGTGGTGTAATACCCCAATGCACCCACTTCCGTGGGTCTCTCCAAATCCTTGTTGGTCCCTTTACGCAAGTGTGCATTTCCTTTTGCAAGTTTGGGTGTGTTTACCTTCTTGTAATTTAATTTCGTGTAAGTGTGATTTTTGAAGAACTAACTCATGTGAACAGATAAATCGATGACAACAAGGTCTAAAGTAGCATGAGCAGTTCAAGTTTCTTTAAAGTAGTGTGATTTCTTTTTAAAAACATTTTCATTTCAATTTTTTTATTTATTGGGATGTGTAAGACAATACTTATCAACCAATATGATGGACTCAGAAGTGACCATCAATTTGGGAAAATTTTCTCAAATCCTAACAGCAGCTGGGATCTCTTCTTTTCAGGAAGAACACATTTTAACAGCAGTCAATATTTTATCTCACCCTCCTGAAATGAAAGACTAACCAAACCCCTAAGAGAAACAAAAATATTTTCCTTTCCAAACTGCAAAAGTGTTAAATTTTTAGTATTAAATCACAATACTATAGGATCTTTGCTGAGAGAATAACATCTACAGTATATCAATGCATGACAATCATAATATGACAAGCATCACAAGCATCACAAGAATCAAAAGCATAGAGACAAGAGACACAGAGTTTCCGTGGGGAAAACCCTAAGGTGAAAAACCCCACAACTTCCTCAGAGATAGAGAGAGCAATGGCTCAACCAAAATACAACCAAATAACACTGAGATAGTCTCCTAGCAGATGATCCTCCTCCTCCTCACTAGTGCGCCACTTTTCAGAGAGAGAGATAGTTGCTTTTCCGAGTGAGTAAAATAGAGATATCCTATCTCTATTTATACTCACCTTTTTGCCCAGTGACCTACTGGGGCCGACTTGTCTACTTGGATACATCCACTTTATATTATATATTAATTAGGGTCGACCCCATAAGGTGGTCTAATAACCCATCGGCAAGTACACACACTTGCGACACTTGTCAATCCACATGACGACACTTCCTTATAGAGGAATATCACATCTCTCATAAGAGTACAATAAATATATATATAATACACAGATGAAATACATTCCGAAGTTACATATACATCAACACTCCCTCTTAACTAGGAAGGTATTTCTCGACACAGATCTGCTAGACAAGTCTTCTTCTCTGGATCATCGTCATCATCATCGTCACTGTTGCTACTATCTCAACCAATCTCTGACTCTACTCGTCATAGGAAGTTCTACAGAGCCAGTCCTTTTTCATACTGGATGTAGGCCCACCACCTGCAGGTCTTCGTCATCACTGGCCATACTGTGGAATCCTCAGGACTTATTACGTGCGTCACAAAACCTTGAAAGAGCATCCCAGGATGTTACGGGTACACAACTCCGACCTGTAGGATCTCCCAGGGCGCTATTACATGTGACCCCACCACAAAACCTCGAAAGAGCATCCCAGGATGTTACGGGTACACAACTCCGAGTTGTAGGATCTCCCAGGGCGCTATTACATGTGACCCCACCACAAAACCTCGAAAGAGCATCTCAGGATGTTACGGGTACACAACTCCGACCTGAAATCTCCCAGGGCACAAATTACATGTGGTCCACCACAAAAGCTAGCAAGAGCATCTCAAGATTCTACGGGTACACAACTCCGACCTGAAATCTCCCAGGGCACAAATTACATGTGGTCATGGCAAAACCTCGCAAGAGCATCTCAGGATGTTACAGGTACACAACTCCGACCTGAAATCTCCCAGGGCCCAAATTACATTCCATAGGACAAAACCTCGCAAGAGCATCTCAGGATGTTACGGGTACACAACTCCGACCTGAGATCTCCCAGGGCACTATTACATGTCCTCCCAGAGCAATGTCTCGAAAGAGCATCCCAGGCTGTTACGGGTACACAACTCTGACCTATAGGATCTCCCAGACATGCTCATCTGCACAACCTGATCCACGGCCATAGAGTATCAACCTGATACTCACCATACATCATCCTGATGTACTCATGATCGTCCTGATCATCATCACTGCAATGTCCTACTGCATGTCATCTGGAGCAACATCCTGAAGCTCATCATCCATGATCATCCTGATCATTACTGCAACATCCTGCTGCATGTCATCTGGAGCAACATCCTGAAGCTCATCATCCATGATCATCCTGATCATCACTGCAACATCCTGCTGCATGTCATCTGGAGCAACATCCTGAAGCTCATCATCCATGATCATCCTGATCATCAATGCATCCACCTGATGCATACCAAGTATCTACCTGATACATATCATCATACATGATCCACCTGATCATCAATGCATCCACCTGATGCATACCAAGTATCTACCTGATACATGATACATATCACCATACATGATCCACCTGATCATACAATGTATCCACCTGATACATATACAGATACATGGTCCAAGCATCCAACATGATGTACATACATACATAAATGATCCACCTGATCATATCCAGCATCCAACATGATGCATACATACATAAATGATCCAACTGATCATATCCGGCATCCAACATGATGCGTACATACATACATAAAAATGATCCAACTGATCATATCCAGCATCCAACATGATGCGTACATACATACATAAAAATGATCCAACTGATCATATCCAGCAGAAACCAGAACATCATCCTGATGCCCATTATCCAGCGCTTACATCCACAGCCATGTGAAGGATCCTCCTTCCAACATGTTTGGAATGGCTTCAGCAAATGTGTCCATCACTTCTTCCTCGAAGTGTCCTCGATCTGAAGAACGCCAAGCCTCTCTCTGAAGTACTCGAACTTCACTCTGGCTAGTGGCTTCGTAGCACATCTGCAATCTGCTCGTCCGTCGCAACATACAGAAGCTTCACAGCTCCTCTCTGCACCATATCCCTGATATAGTGATATTTGATCTCTATGTGTTTCGACCTGTCATGAAACACTGGATTCTCAGACAGCTTCACACAACTCTGGTTATCACAGAAGATACCAGTAGCCTCCAACGGGAGATCAAATAACTCAGACAGTAGCTTCCGTAGCCATACTGCCTCACAGCTAGCTTAGCAAGCTGCAACATACTCTACCGCATCTGAACTCAGTGCTACGCAGGACTACTTCCTGCTAAACCAAGAGATCACACCTGATCCCATACTGAAGCAACACCCAGATGTGCTCTTCCTATCTGCAGCAATGCCAGCCCAATCTGAATCAACATAACCCTGCAGGTTAAACTTTTGATTCACCTCATACCTGAGCCCATAATCCACTGTACCCTTCAGGTACCTCAGAACATGCTTTACAGCAACCAGGTGAACACTCCTCGGATCCGTCAGGAACTGGCTCAATGTGTTCAAAGCAAATGTCTGGTCTAGTGTTCGTCAGGTACATCAAGGACCCAATCATTTGACGATACATAGAGACATCAATCGGCTCAGATGAAGCATCACATAGTGTTGAGATATTGTAACTTCAAAGAATATTATATTTGTACTTTATTATTCCGGAGATGTTTCATTCCTCCGTGAAGATCTTATTGTATATCCGGAGATGTTTATTCCTCCGTCGGAATGTGGTAACTCGGGTTATTAGACTTACCTAGTAGGGGTCGGCCCTGTATGTGTTATGTGGGTCAAAGGGTTATTAGACCACCCTAGAGGGGTCGGCCCAGTTAGTTGTAGTGGGGTATTTAACCTATTGGTTAAATACGAGCCTACGTGTACTTGTGTAAAATACATATCAGAGTAGTGTATAAATAGAGGAGGTGTGTTCCTCATTATACACACTCACTCACTTGAGAAAGGTGCATTTGTGGAGGAGAGGTCTGCTATGGAGGAGAAGGAGCTTATGCTCAGGGTTTGCATCTTTGTATATTGCTGGTCATCTATATTGAGGAAGCTTTGCTGGGTTTTCTACCCCATGAGGGTTTCCCAAGATAAATCTCTGTCTCTTTTGTTTATGCTATGCTTGTTGTTTCTTCAGTGATCCTGTATATGCTATTATTGTGAAATGGAATGTAATGCTGCTATTTTCTGTCTTACCATATTGAATTTTAACATGGTTTCAGAGCTGACCTGAAGGAAGACAAGGTATGGCACTAAAGACACTTGCTTTACTTACGACAATTTGAAGGTTAGGGTTTTACATAGCAAAAACCAGTCATCGTAGCACTTTAGCTATAAATCCGTTTTGGCGAAGTTTTCAATTCTGAAATTGTTACAGGACGAAGCTAAAATCTACAGGTACCTTGTGTCCAAAGGACAACCTCTAATTCGTTTTACTTTGTGATTTATGATCTGTACAAAATAGGGTTTCTGCCTCTTCCAGATCTGAGTCAAAATCAGGTGACCTTGGGAAAAAGGTCATATCTTGGGCTAGGAAGCTCCAAATGAAATTTCGTAAAAAGTGACAGGTAGTACACAGTCTGCACTATCTCAAAAAACTTTTTCAGAGGCCGAAATTCAACCAGTGACACGTGGCACTCCGTACAAGTGAGCTCTCCTGTATTATCCCATAAACAGGTCACGTTGCGACACTTGGCATAACTCTCTCTCAGAAAATCCAATTGAGGTCAGACCTGTCAGGATGGAATGATAACAGGCCGGGCTATCTTAGAAAACGTTTTCAGAGGCCTAAGGTCAAACAGTGACACGTGGCACGCCGTACAAGTTCTCTCTCCTGTATTTTCCCAAAACAGGTCACGTTGCGACATTTGGCATAACTCTCTCTCAGAGAATCCAATTGAGGTCAGACCTGTCAGGATGGAAAGATAACAGGTCAGGCTATCTCAAGAAACTTTTTCAGACCCTGTGGATCAAAAATTTCAGAGTTACACCAGAAACAATCAGGTACATATTTCTGTCAAAACAGAATTATTTTTTGGTACCTTCATTCATGACTTCCGGAATTTAGGGCTTTGGAGAAAGTTGGAATTTTTGTAATCGGAGACCACGGCTGGATGCTACTCATCAAAATAGAAATTTAGAGACCAAGATCAGAATTTTTGGTTGGGCAGAAGGCCGGGCTTGATTAGACCCTAGTTCGGGACTTTGATCAGAAAAGCGAAAAATTAGGGCTTCTGTAAAAATGGGAATTTTTGAAATCTGTGACCACGGCTGGAAGCTCCTTAGAAAAATAGAATCTTAGAGCTTTGGATCAAACTTTTGATGGGGAAAAAGAGTGGGCTTCATCAAACCCCAGTTCAGGGTCACGTCCAGTGAATCCGAAAGTTTCAAAGGCAAAATTAAGGAGTAAAACTTTGCAGTTTTCAAATTCTGAATATATCAGTTTGATCAGCTCATCAAGGCGCATATCTCTATCCTTTCGGAAGTTTGAAATTCAAAGTTTGAATTTTTGGGGTTTCTCTGACAAACCCATATCCAGCTCCAGGTCCAGTTCTTGCAAATCAAGTGGATAGGGTTAATCCTAGAAGAAGATGGATTGGTCACCTACATAAGTGAAGGAGTTCATGTTTCAGATGGAGATGAGGCTAAGGCTTTACATAAGGAGATTACAAGCGATCTCGACAGGTATGACTCATCGAGGTATGTTTTGAGATTTGTTCATGATTAAGTTTATGGTATGTTTGTCTTCATGTTATTACAGTTAGTACAATCTTGATTTTAGATTTGTTGTATCACCTTAACAAAATTATGAATACATGATAGAAGATATTCATTGGTTAGGGTGTTGACACTTATGATTGTACTAATGCATTATGGTGTTGTGTGAGGTTGAGGTTGTCTGCTAACAAGATACAGGTACATCACAAAAGACAAATCAGGCTCCATGACCATGAAAACATGAAGACAAAGACTCATCCATAATCTTTGTTCTACTTACGAGGTATGTATGACTTTGTTATATTATGCTTAACCTATGAGACATGCAGGTTCTAGCTCAGGATCTCTAAATCATTGAAGAGGTTGTTTAGGTATGTTCTACATAACCAAGTAGGTATACTAATCCAGGTATGTTTCCCATGAATCTTACCTTGTGTTAGGATCCCTTATATAAGTATACTTGGAATGATTGGTTATGCTTATTCATAAAGTTAGTAATCAAGGGATTATGCATATTATATCTTTTATCAATGATATGCATGAGTAAAAGAAGACTTCCCTGAAATCTTGAATACTAATGTTTATTAACTATAATCATGACTATACGTTTTCAAGATTATTTAGTAATATAATGTTTTGATAGCATTTAGAATATACTAATGAGTGTATGTTTGTGTATGAGATCATGAGGATGACTCTTGAGCATGCACAGTGGTACAGAATGAATAGAAGTTCAAAAGACATACAGAAGATCAAGCGGGAGGCAGCCACACAAACATAAAAGATAAGTATTTGAGTTGCTATTTGAAATAGTAATGATATTGCCTGCATGCATATTTGTATTCCTAGAATATATAATGCTAATGTAAACATTCATAGAGCATTGAACAGTATACAACTAATGTGCATATGTTTGGACAAACATTCCATTGTTGCTTATCTAGAATGAAACCTCTTTGCTGACATGCTGAGAGTTGTGCACACTCTCGATAGTATGTTCTGGTAGTGATAAAAGGCATCTAGATAGCCACTGTATGCATACAGGATATGGGAAAGTGTTGTGCCAAAGTATTGGTCAAAATAGTTGCATCACTATGTAAATGATATCTGTATGCATAATGGGTTATCTTTTGATGATTATGAAGTATTACTAATCATGTACTTAATTTTGATTTGTAGGAAAGGTCATGAAGAATGATGGACACCGTACAAGTGGTGGATGTTCAAACAAGAAGATTTACAAATCAAACAAAATATAGAAGGCTCATGGCTAGAAGATTCTCTTAGAAAGGGGAAGAGAATCACGACAAGATGTTTGCTCCAAGTATGGTGTAATTAAAGAAGAAGTATGAATCAGGTTCTGTATAGGTACCTAGGATCGATAATAATTTGATAAGCTTAATGATCACCATGGGTGATGTGGATCTCAACCTTTGCTACAAGGTTGAATATGATACACATATGACATGGATGCAAGAAGGAACTCACCACAGAGTTCGAATGATATTGAGGCTCATATCAGTAGACCCATCTAACGAGAGATGGCACAGATAGATATGCAGAAGATCATTCAATGCAGAAATGAAAAATGAAAGATCTCAAATTGATGCTTTACTTCCTAGGTCTGGAAGTATGGCAAGGCTTAGAAGGAATATTTCTCAACCAGGGAAAGTATGATGAGAAATATGACTTGAGGTGTTGGAATGGCCACTCTTATGGATTCCAACTTGAAGCTGTTAGGGGATAACTCATCAGAGTTAGTGGATATAACTCTGTACAGACAATTTATTGGGTCTTTGATATATCTAACATATACTAGGTTAGATATATGATTTGTTATGAACACCTTGAGTTAGTATCTAGTGGAAACTAGATGTGTTTACCTGATAGTTGCAAAGTATGTGATGAGGCACATAAAGGACACGATAGAATTTGATCTATGCTATCTTGAAGATCATGACTTCAGATGGCTATTCAGATTCTGTTTCGGCAGGAAGTGTATCAGACAAGAAGAACACATCGAAAGGATGTTATTGTCTGGGATTAGCCATGATCTCGTGGTTTAGCTGGAAGCATTCTAGTGTGGCTCTCAGAACAAGCGGAATATATGGCTGCTTGCTCTGCTAGTTGTGAAGAAGTTTGGCTTTAGGATTGTTTGACTTAGAGATAGAACCAACTGAGATCCTATGTGATATTTAGAGTTGTATCAAGATGACATAGAATCTAGTGTTCCATGATAAGTCAAAGAACATAGGGAACTAACAAGATATGACATAGAAAGGAACTCTAAAAGTTTGAATTTGTAACAGGTTACCGTTGTACTAACCAAGCCTCTACGTCAAGTGAAGAAGTTACCAACCAAACCTCTGTCTCGAGTGAAGTTTGAATACTTCCGAGACAAGCTTGGTGTAGTTCAAAAGGACCCTCCTCGAAAGGGGGAGTAGTATAGTCACTACTGATGAGATTGTCTCATCAAACAACAAGGTTGTTGATGAGGTAACCTGTTCTCTACACCCAGTTACTTAGAAATATTTAGATTTAGGACTCTTATACTTAGAATACTTAGCTTTACTTATACATGTTTTGATGTTAGATGTATTAGTAAGAATACATGCTAGTTGTGATGTATACATGTTTTGGTGTGATGTATACATGTTTTGGTGTATTAGTAAGAATACATGCTAGTTGTGATGTATACATGTTTTGATGTTAGATGTATTAGTAAGAATACATGCTAGTTGTGATGTATACATGTTTTGGTGTATTAGTAAGAATACATGCTAGTTGTGATGTATACATGTTTTGATGTTAGATGTATTAGTAAAAATACATGCTAGATGTGATGTATACATGTTTTGATGTATTAGTAAGAATACATGCTAGATGTATACATGTTTTGGTGTGATGTATACATGTGTTGATGTATTGGTGAGAATACATGCTAATGTGATAACTGCTTTTGTATAGATGAGAATACAAAAAGGGATTGGATCATCCCTGGACTTTCAGTCCTAAAGAGAGCCGTAGACGTGAAGTCTCCGAGAATGAAGTCCTTGGCGGACTTGAGGGGATTGGGATCATCCCTGGACTTTCAGTCCTAAAGAGAGCCGTAGACGTAAGGTCTCCGAGAATGAAGTCCTTAGTGGACAGTTGAGGGGATTGGGATCATCCCTGGACTTTCAGTCCTAAAGAGAGCCGTAGACGTAAGGTCTCCGAGAATGAAGTCCTTAGTGGACAGTTGAGGGGATTGGGATCATCCCTGGACTTTCAGTCCTAAAGAGAGCCGTAGACATAAGGTCTCCGAGAATGAAGTCCTTAGTGGACAGTTGAGGGGATTGGGATCATCCCTGGACTTTCAGTCCTAAAGAGAGCCGTAGACGTGAGGTCTTTGATAATGAAGGGATTGGGATCATTCCTGGACTTCGGTCCGAAAGAAGAGCCGTAGACGTATGTCTCCGATAATGAAGGGATTGGGATCATTCCTGGACTTCGGTCCGAAAGAAGAGCCGTAGACGTATGTCTCCAATAATGAAGGGATTGGGATCATTCCTGGACTTCGGTCCGAAAGAAGAGCCGTAGACGTATGTCTCCAATAATGAAGGGATTGGGATCATTCCTGGACTTCGATCCGAAAGAAGAGCCGTAGACGTATGTCTCCGATAATGAAGGGATTAGGATCATTCCTGAACTTCGGTCCGAAAGAAGAGCCGTAGACGTATGTCTCCGATAATGAAGGGATTGGGATCATTCCTGGACTTTGGTCCGAAAGAAGAGCCGTAGACGTATGTCTCCGATAATGAAGGGATTGGGATCATTCCTGGACTTCGGTCCGAAAGAAGAGCCGTAGACGTATGTCTCCGATAATGAAGGGATTGGGATCATTCCTGGACTTCGGTCCGAAAGAAGAGCCGTAGACGTATGTCTCCGATAATGAAGGGATTGGGATCATTCCTGGACTTCGGTCCGAAAGAAGAGCCGTAGACGTATGTCTCCGATAATGAAGGGATTGGGATCATTCCTGGACTTCAGTCCGAAAGAAGAGCCGTAGACGTATGTCTTCGAGAATTAAGGGATTGGATCATTCCTGGACTTAAGTCCGAAAGAAGAGCCGTAGACGTATGTCTTCGATAATGATAGGACTGGATCATCCCTGGACTTCGGTTCAAAAGGTACATGACTGGTTTACATCATTCCTTGACGATGCCGATGATCGTGTGATGACGATGCTGATGATCGTATGATGACGATGCTGATGATCGTGTGATGAAGATGCCGATGATCGTGTGATGATGATGTTGATGATCGTATGATGACGATGCTGATGATCGTATGTTGACGATGCTGATGATCGTGCGGTGATGATGCTGATGATCGTATGATGACGATGCTGATGACGATGCTGATGATCGTGTGATGATGATGCTGATGACGATACTGATGATCGTATGATGACGATGCTGATGATCGTGTGATGACGATGCTGATGATCGTGTGATGACGATGCTGATGATCGTGTGATGACGATGCTGATGATCGTATGATGACGATGCTGATCGTGCTGCTGTTGATAGTGTGATGATGATGCTGCTGATCGTGTGATTATGATGCTGATGATCGTAATGCTGATATTGATGTTGATATTGATGTACCAGTAACTGTTTGAGTTACTGATGAAGACAAATTGAAGAAAGCTTCCAATGATTTATAGATGTATCATGTATGATGTTGATGACTCCTTGCTCGTGCAGATGTTGTTATAATATCCTTCTCGTTAAGGGGGAGTGTTGAGATATTGTAACATCAAATAATATTATATTTGTACTTTATTATTCTGGAGATGTTTCATTCCTCCGTGAAGATCTTATTGTATATCCGGAGATGTTTATTCCTCCGTCGGAATGTGGTAACTCGGGTTATTAGACTTCCCTAGTAGGGGTCGGCCCTGTATGTGTTATGTGGGTCAAAGGGTTATTAGACCACCCTAGAGGGGTCGGCCCAGTTAGTTGTAGTGGGGTATTTAACCTATTGGTTAAATACGAGCCTACGTGTACTTGTGTAAAATACATATCAGAGTAGTGTATAAATAGAGGAGGTGTGTTCCTCATTATACACACTCACTCACTTGAGAAAGGCGCATTTGTGGAGGAGAGGTCTGCTATGGAGGAGAAGGAGCTTATGCTCAGGGTTTGCATCTTTGTATATTGCTGGTCATCTATATTGAGGAAGCTTTGCTGGGTTTTCTACCCCATGAGGGTTTCCCAGGATAAATCTCTGTCTCTTGTGTTTATGCTATGCTTGTTGTTTCTTCAGTGATCCTGTATATGCTATTATTGTGAAATGGAATGTAATGCTGCTATTTTCTGTCTTAGCATATTGAATTTTAACACATAGAAGCTTCAGATTCGATGCCATAGGTGTGGCCATGGCCTGGCAATCCATCATCCTGAATCTCTTCAGGATATCTACTGTGTACTTCCCTTGACCAAGGAAGATTCCACCTGCATTCTGCCACACCTCCATACCTAGGAAATAGTGCATCATTCCCAAATCTTTCATATTGAATTCAACTGCAAGCTTCCTCTTAGTATCTGCAATCAGTCTGTCATCTCCTGTCACAAATAGGTCATCCACATACAGGAGTAGAATCACTGGATTCCCTTCCTCAACCTTGTAGTAAAGATTGGAATCTGCTTTACTCTTGGTAAATTCCAAGCTAGATAGGAAACTATCCATCATACCAGGTTCTGGGAGCTTGCTTCAAGCCATACAAGGCTTTCTTCAATCTGCATACATATGACTCCCTGTCAGGTCTTGGGACTGCATCCCAAACATCTTCTTCATGATCTACGGATCATGGCATTCCATTTCTTCATCACAGATCCTGGGAACTTCAATATCTTCAATAGATATCTTTCTTGCTGGAACAAATGTTGTAGTCCTTTTGTAGGTGAAGATATATGGTCTTTCCTACAAAACAAGTTAAATTGCATGATTAGAAACATCTCATAATTTTCAGAACAAATTCTTTACACATAAAGAAATATGTCATGCAGTCATGCAGTTATCTTAGCCAATGCTTCAATACAACATTTATCCATGTTCCACAAATTTCTAGATGCCTTCCAGTCTCTACCAGAACATTGTTAAGAGTTTGCACTACTCCCAACATGTCAACAAAGAGGTTTCATTCTAGATAAGTAGCACTGGAATGTTGTACAGTGCCATAATCCACTTACCCATCAAATGCATATTAGTAGTATACTGTTCATTAATGCAATCATTCAAATATGCACAATACATCTCCTAAGTCTAGGAACATAAGCATAATATTATTAAACAAACAAAATAGGCAAGAAATGATAATTGAAATACTTATCTTTGTTTGTTTGTTTGGGTGGACTCCCTCTGAGTCTTTGCTTCCTGGTAGGAGCTGCTGAAGTAGCTTCTTCTACACCTTTCTGTTGTGGAATGTAGGAAGATGGTCAACTCCCTCTGAAGATCTGCATCCTTGCAGGAGCTGCTGGAGTGTGCTCCCTTTTGATCTTTGCTTCCTGGATTACCTGTCCTTATATTCATCTTTGCTGACATCAATATTCTTGAACCCAGAAAAGACCTCTTCTGGTGTCTTGTTGTCCAATATCTTGTGGGGAGTTCTGTTCTGCACATATACAACTGTTCTAACTGCTTCTGCCCATAGATGCATAGGTAGATCCTGGATATGCAGCATTGCCCTTGCTGCTTCCATGACTGTTCTGTTCTTCCTTTCTGCAACTCCATTCTGTTGAGGATTATAAGGAGCAGTCAACTCCCTCTTAATCCCTGAATCACTGCAAATCTTCTTGAAGTCATTTGAGGTGAATTCTCCACCATTGTTAGATCTGAATGTCTTGATTTTCTTGTCAGTTTGATTCTCCATCAAGGTTTTGAATTCCTTGAATTTATCAAGCACCTCATCTTTTCCCTTCAAGAAGTATACCCAATTCTTCCTGGAGAAGTCATCGATAAATGATACATAGTAAACATACCCACTCAGGGAGCTGGATGACATAGGGCCACATACATCTGAGTGGATGATTTCCAGGATGTCTTTTGCCTTGCTTTCACTGTTTGGGAAAGCCTTCTTAATGTTCTTACCTTTTGCACATCCTTTGCAAACACCTTCATGTTTGGTCTTGATTTCAAGAAGACCCTCTACTTCCTTGCTTGCAATTGGAAGTGCCCTATAGTGCATATGAGCAAGTCTTCTATGCCAAAGTTCACTTAGCTCCATGGATTCATGTACCATGGCATGTTCAGGTTGTCCCTTCAATTTGTACAAGCCTCCCTCTTGCTCTCCAATCACTACTGCATCATCTATGGTCTTTCCCTTTGGCCACATTAGGACTTGGCCATCCACAAATGCAACCCTCATACCTTTTGCATCCAATGCAGAGATGGAGAGTAATTTCTTCTTGAGCCCAGGTACATAAAGTACTTCTTTCATCTTCAATGATTTTCCAGAATCTAGGTTGTAGGAGGCTTCACCACTTCCTTTGATTGGGTATTGATAATCATCCCCAAGTTTCACCTTATGGGGTGATTCATGTTCAGATAGGTTCACAAAGAATTCGTTAAACCCAGTCATGTGTTTGGAAGCCCCACTATCAATCAACCAATCATTACATCCATGGGAGATGGTACTTGTAAGAGCAGAAATTAGAACATATTCTTCTTCACTTGATGAGTCATCATCACTACTACTTTCTGCCCTAGCCTTCTTCTTTGGAGGTTCATCATCTTCGGCAGCATGAGCATGAAACCTTCTTTTGCTGCCCTTCTTATTCTTACTGGAGCTGTTGTTATTATCCCTTTTGTTCTTGGGACAATCTAAAGCAAAGTGACCCTTCTCATTGCATGTGAAGCATCTTAGGTCCTTCTTACTCTTTTGATGGAATCTTTTGTGGTGATAGTGATCCTTCTTGGTTTTGCTTCTCTTGGTGTGAGCTGCAAGAGCTTGATCTTCTCCTCCCATCTTTTCCTCACGAGCTATGAGTCTAGCTTCTTCTTGAGAGCATTCTTCCCTCAATCTGTTGAAGGAGATCAATTTCTTCCTTGCACAAATTCCTTGAATAAAGGAATCCCATGACCTGGGTAGGCCATTTAGAGTGGTCATCACCACTTCACCATTCTCCACCATTTCATCTACTGCTTCTAATTGTTCCTTCATCTGGGAGACCCTTGAAAATGAAGATTGAATGGTTTCTCCATTCTGAAACTTCACTGCTTTCAATTGGTTCCGCAGGGTCATCTTCCGATTTATGTTCTTTCCTTCAAATAGCTTGGTCAAGGATTCAAACATCTCTTTGGATGTCTTAAGAGAAGACACATGAGGTATGAGATGGTCTTTGATAGAATCAGCAATGATTCTCTTTTCCTTGACCAAGTTCTTCTTGTGCAATGCCTTGGCTTCTTCATCCTCTGGGATAGGGATGTCTTCTTTCACATATGAGTCCAACTCATTCTCTTCCAGGATTAACCCAATCCTATACTTCCAGGCTCGGAAGTTGTCAGCCCCTTCAAGCTTATCCTCAAGCTTAGTGTGGAGAGACATCTTTAAGATTACTTCAAATGGAAATAGAAAAGATTTAGGACTTACCACTTGAAGTGCTGAAAACTGGATCTAGTCCCGGATTAGGGTTTGTCAGAGAAACCCTAAAAATTCAAAATGTGAATTTCAAAATTCCGAAAGGATAGAAAGATGCGCCTTGGAGATCTGATCAGCCTAGTACATTCAGAATTTGAGATCAGCAAAGTCTTGCCCTTCAAAATTGCCTTTTTGTCCTCCCGGGTTCACTAAGGAGAGCCCTGAATTAGGGTTTGAGTTTCCCAGAGATCTACGCAGCCAAAAATCTCGATCCAAATCTCTAACCTTCGATTTTTGCAAGGAGCTTCCAGCTGTGCCTTCAGTTTCCAGAAATTCCTATTTTTGTGGAAACCCTAATTTTTAGGGCCAAATCTGAAAAATGCTCGGAACTGAATTCTGATTGGACAGATAGATGCGCCTTGATGAGTAGATCCAATCTACTATATTGAATTTCAAAAATCTGTGGAGAGAAACCCAATAAACAAGGAATACAAGCTTCCGTCACTGCAAAATGTCTTCTTCTCAGTTAAGCTCTGATACCATGTTAAATTTTTAGTATTAAATCACAATACTATAGGATCTTTGCTGAGAGAATAACATCTACAGTATATCAATGCATGACAATCATAATATGACAAGCATCACAAGCATCACAAGAATCAAAAGCATAGAGACAAGAGACACAGAGTTTCGTGGGGAAAACCCTAAGGTGAAAAACCCCACAACTTCCTCAGAGATAGAGAGAGCAATGGCTCAACCAAAATACAACCAAATAACACTGAGATAGTCTCCTAGCAGATGATCCTCCTCCTCCTCACTAGTGCGCCACTTTTCAGAGAGAGAGATAGTTGCTTTTCCGAGTGAGTAAAATAGAGATCTCCTATCTCTATTTATACTCACCTTTTTGCCCAGTGACCTACTGGGGCCGACTTGTCTACTTGGATACATCCACATTATATTATATATTAATTAGGGCCGACCCCATAAGGTGGTCTAATAACCCATCGGCAAGTACACACACTTGCGACACTTGTCAATCCACATGATGACACTTCCTTATAGAGGAATAACACATCTCTTATAAGGGTACAATAAATATATATATAATACACAGATGAAATACATTCCGAAGTTACATATACATCAACAAAAAGAAGTTGAAAAATTGGGGATTACATATGAAGGAGAGAAACCATTAAGACCTAAAATCAAATATTTTTCCGCATGCAAGTTAACAGATCCTTCATGTACTCAAGCAAATGATCCTTTAGAAGAAGAACATCTGCATGGAATGATGAAAGAAGGTGAGTATCAGGATTACATTGAAAATTGGTTCCAAGAGGTAACCATCCCACAATACTATTCCTTCGTTCGACACCTTTTGATGCAAAAACAAGTAGGTCAGTTGATTCTTCATATCCAGGTAATCACTGAGGTAACCTTTTCATATGTGGATATGGGTATGTTACTTATCCTACTTCGCACATGGTTACATTGGAAGAATTATTACACTTGAATAAAAAATTTCTTTTCTTTTAGATAGTATAGGATAATAAGTAGTATGTGAATAAATGTTGCACTGTTTAGAAATTTGTTTGTAATTTCTACACACACATATATATATATAAAGTGATTTTCCCTTATTTGATTTTAAGTCTTGAATTAGTTTCGTTAGTAGGTGATATGGTATTCCTTTGTTAATACAAAAGATTAGTAGCATTCATCCATGTCCTTTACATATCCATAAACGTTAAAAATTCTAACATATAGAACCCACAGTATATTAGACAACTTGAGATGGCTTCACAGTCGAATGGATGAGCATTTGTATAAGTGTTAAGAGGAAGGGGCATCGGATTGTTACACATAAGGACACTACAATAATTTTAAAAGAAATTGGTTGTCAAGATTGAAGGGTCTTTCAATTATTATCCATTGGTTCTGATTTTACATATTAATTAATGAAGACATATTCCATTATTCTTGACATGAGTTATTTTTTCATGCCAACAAATTTTATAAGCAATTTTTAAGAATATCTTCCAATCCAATACCATCCTGATCCACAAAAAGGGGGTTTTCAGGGTAGCTCTCCCATTCACTAGTTGATAAATGCATGTTTTAAACTATCTTAGAGTGAATTTGGAGATAAAGAGCCTCTGATGGGAAATGGGTGTAAGAGACTAACCCGCCGGGATACTGAACAGTTATGTTGGCAATGGGTACCGGTCTGTGGTATGACCAGGAAAACCCATCAGGGTACTGAACAGGCTTGATGGAAATGGGGCATTCTACCCGGGGAAGAGATTTCTTGCATTTTATAAGTTACCCCATCAGTGTACTGAACATGCTTGCTGGAAATGGTATCTGAATTTAATATCCTCTATAATGATTTATTTATATAGTTGGCATGAACAAGGTACTTATGTAGGAAGTTAAGGAAAACAATATGGTTTACTGGAATAAATTTTACTACCATTGGATAATGATCCTAAGGAACTTCTAGGATTCTCCACTTTATTATTCATGTGATTAGAGTTTATACCTTACAAGTGTAATTGTGTTTGACAATTCAATGAACCTGAGTGTAAACCTTATTTTATCACTCAAACATTCCTTTGTGAAGTTGGGACAGGATGACTGACATTCTGTGGATTTCTATTGAGAAGACTCTTATACTCTTATTTTATTTCTACAAACCTTCCAAGAAAGTACAACATTTTATAATATCATTTTATATGAATGAGGGAAATTAATTTTGTATCATAAAACATAATTCTGTAATTTGTTAGTCACAAGAAAAGAATGAGATTACTAGAATTAGGTTTTTCTTGATTTTGTTTTAATTTTTGATGAAAATTAGTAATCCTATGATATGATTTTTTGTATATGGCTAGATGAAGATCACACATTAAATATTGTTATCTCAGAAGAATTGTTCGAAGGATTTGTTGGATCAAGAAGAAAAAAATTTCAATTAAATATAAAATGGTCCTACAGTTTTGAGCCATCATGGGCACCTTCTCCAATTACAAAAGTATGAACTTTAAGTGATGGCTATTTGTTCTTTTCACAGAGCATTTGTGGCCTACAATATCTTTCAAATTTTGATGGCAGCAACCTTTCATGTACCTTTGCAAGCATGTGAATATTTCTGCATTTAAACATCAGAATTCTGAAAGAAGTGTTGGATGGAGTGTCAGATGGAGTGTCAGATGGAGTGTTGGATGGGGTGCTGGAAAATATGTAGATTACATAAATAGAATTTCCAATGTAATTTTAATTAGCTAATGACTATTGAAATCCCAAATATGTTTAATTGAGATAGTTAATTAATATCCAAAATTCCTTTGTACATTTTCGTTCATAATCCATTAAGCCAGCTATTTCAATTTTTATTATACCTTTATGGCTTAATCATTTCCTTGGTTTCTGATTTAGATTTAATTGGACTATTTCCTTATTCTATCATCAGGCTCATTTTGATATACATTAAGGAGGAAATTATAAATTTCCTAACTCATTTCCTTATATTATTATATGATGATCAATGTCCAAATCTATGATTTGGACAATGATCTATGATTATTGATAAATTCATCATAACCTTAGAGTATAGGTATTATGATTTCAGGATCAACGTAATTTATGGGGCAAATCTTTCTAAGTTGATCCATTATAAATCAAATATGTTTACATACCCGCATATTTTAATATGTATCCCTAAGTCTGGCGGTGATTACTCTTTGCGGGATTTAAAGAACAACGATGAAACCACTTTCACGCCTAATCATTTTTTTAACCCCCCCATTAGCTATCTTCAAGTGATTATTTTCAAAAGAGGAACTTTAAGCTCATAGAGAAAATTCAAGAGTATGTTCATCTAACTCGACATCTCAAGAGAGAAAATGGAATTTTTAAAAACTAGAGTTTCTTCTTTACAAAAACTAGTTGATTACATGACTAGATCTCACCAAAGCTTGAGGATACAATTGAAGAAGAAGGAGAGATAGTTGGATGAAATCATGAAAGCTCAACCAAATCCCGTTCCATCTTCTCCTCAAGTACAGGTGTTGTTCAATGCCTCAGGCGTTTGATTCAAATCATAGCTCCCATTTTTATTATCAATTTTTCTCACTTGCATTGGGACATGCAAGATATTTGGTGTGGGGGAGATGATGGCCTCCTATTTTCTCTATGTCCTGACTAAATTTCAAGTCCAATTATATAAGGAACCAAGAATTTTGATCAAATTTTCCATATGTTTATCATCCATTTTGGATTCATTCATATAAACTTTGAAGACTACTCTATGAAGACTTTGATAAGGTAATTTTCATTATTATTTTATCTATTCCATTTATTTTTAAAAGGGATTTCAAAAAAGTCACATCTAACAAACAATTATCTGGCATAGATTAAGGTTTAATATGCAGATTTCTCACTGCCTCTCTTGTGTAGTCGATCCAACACCTAATTTGAAACCTAATACGGCACCAGCAGAACAGAGGGACAAGGGTTCAAACAGTGGAAGATTCAATTGAAGTGCATTTATGGGTTTTTGATTTGATGTCTCGTGAAGGTTATGAGTTACCATATTTGGCTCATATTTCTCCAAGAGGTTGCATGCCTAATGGTGAACAATATGAAGATTTGTGGTTGAAAATGTGGATATATTACATTGATCGTAGGGCTCTACTACCATATGTTAATTTTATGATTGCTAGTCACTATTTTTAGGGTTGACCCTTTCAGTGGTCGACCCCTACTGTAGCCTATAAATACTTGATATGAGACTCATCAGATATAGAGGATATATACAGAGATGCTGTAAACTTTGACTCAATATAATATAAGTTGTTTCTGTATTTACATTCAAGCTCTTAAGTTCTAGTTTAACAGAGTTTGGAGGGGGGCCCACCTTCAAATCACTGTTTGTGTATTTATTCCTGTTGATAGCTCTATTTTCTTACATCTTTGTACATCCAGTTTCAGGTTAGTATATGTGAATATATATATATATATATGTGTGTGTTGCGCATATTTTGAAAGTCTTTCATTTGCATCTGGTTTATAATTCATAGGGTAATTTGGTTGAGTGCTTATCTTAGTTTTGTTTCAGAAAGAATTTGCATCTTTGGCTCTGTTTCACATTTGATTATTAGGAAGCATTCATTTGGTATCGTTTCAAATAAATATTTTGTAGGGAGTGCATATTCTTAGAACTACATAGGCTCATAGTCATGCAATAAGTTTGATTTCTATTTTATTATAGCAATACTTAGTTTAAGTTTCAGTATAAAATAGTGTTTATACACAATAGATTTTGGTTTCAGATAGATTGTAAAGCTTTTAATCTTTATAGGAAACTTCAGGTAGATCTGATTAGGATAAATGATCGGACTACCTATTTGTACAGAAATGGCTTGCACTTACGTATAACCATCCTGCAAACTGCTCAGTCTTCGTTACATACTGGAAATCAAATGGTGAAATCTGTTTCTTTTATTTAAAAAGACAAAAATTATTTGTTCTTAGCATGTGATGTATCTAGCTCAGTGTACAGAAAAAAAAAATACAAATCCTGACTCTGGAACTGATGTAGATTTTTATGAAGCATTTAGACCATTTGAAATCACTCTTTATGTGTGCAGATCTATCTTTGAACAAGCAAGCTTAGGATTTTCTTCATTTTTTATGAGTAATCATAATATTGAAAATAGATCCTAAAGGTTAAATATCACAATAGCAGTTTTTGTAACCCATGGATCTCTGGTTTGAAATAAATCTTCAGATTGGTTGGGTCTAAAACTGTTGTGAAACAACTCACTTAGATATATACATACTTTTCACAATTTATTGTATTAATAACTCAACCTGGTTCTAAAAAAAAATTTCATCCAAGTACCAAATCATAACGCAGCTTATTCATTGTTCCAGCATTTGGTTGCTTTTATTTTAAGATAGTATTTATTTGCATCAAAATTCTCTTTATCTTGTTTTGAAGTAGGTAGAAGCGTTCATCTGATTTTATTCATAGAATTTTGAAATTTCAAAATATGATCTAACTTAATTAGTTGCACACAATCTTATTTTAAATATCCATTTTTACCAGCCCTAGTTATTTTAAAGATCTGATAGGTTTTATTTCCTAGTAGTTTCAATCACCAATGGAGGGATTAATGAGCTAACTCAGTAGATATGCTCACCTTATGATGGGATTCCTCCCAAGATGATTGGGATAGTTGCAATTATTTTGTGTGTTTTCCGGTATTATATTAATCTATATCACTTTGACCCTGCACATACAGTGTCAGCACCTCTAAGCTTACGAGCCTCGAGTTGACAATTTAATGTCAAATTATTAGCATACATTTTTACTGACACCTTTCATTCAAGAAAAATCACCATTTTGAATTGGAAGATGCCATCCTTGAATGCATTCATTGAGTCCTTAACCAAATAGCATGACAAGCTTGTTCAGACGGGGTCCATGAGATCCTCCAAGGATCAAGCTCTGTTTGTTGGATGACCCAAGGCTACGAATGCTAAAGGAAATCAAAATTAGAAGGAGAAGACCAAGTTTGATCATCCTAAGCAGAAGGATGAGACCAGGCAGTCAAATGAGCCCTCGGGCTCAAGAAAAGAAGAGCAAAAGGGAAAGGTGAAGACAAAGTGTTCTTACTGTGGCAGGGGATTTCATCCTGAAATATCATGCATGAAGAATACTATTGATCAGATGGCCCTTCTCTTAGAGAAGAAAAATATCACTCTTCCATATGGTGCAAGGAAGAAGGACAATAATGATCATCCACAAAGAGGTCATGCACTCATGGAAAGTGTTTCAAATTCAACAACTCTTCTCATATATTCAGGAGCTTCGAATCACATGGTTGAAAGAAAAGACTCTTTCTCATCATTGGAATCCGACAACTACATCTCCATCCACATGGGATATGATTCTCAAATTTCATCGAAAGGAAAAGGTACAATCCACTTAGAACATAGCAGTTTTAAAAATGTTATGTATGTCCCTTCTCTAGCTTTGAACCTGCTTTCTATGCATCAAATGACACATATTGGTTTCCCAAGAAGGTTGTATCCAGCCCTAATGATGTTGAAATTTCTGAAAGTACTACTGGAAATCTCATTGCAACAAGAAAGGAAAATCATGCTGCAAAAACATATGAGTTTTCCCACTTCCTGTCGTATTCAAAGCCAAGTGCCCTTTTAACTCATGGAAATGAGGTTAGTGGGCTATGGCATGAGAGTTTTGGACACCTTATTTACAAGTATTTTCAGATTCTACAAAATAATTTCATGGTTGAAGGCCTTCTGAACATCAAATATTCAAAAGGGATATGCAAAGGTTGCATCATTGGCAAGCATCCTGAGCACACATTCGATTGAGGAAAAGCTAGCACGTGTTCTTATATTTTGGTGTTGATTCACAGTGATATCACAAGTCCATTACCAAATCCCTCCATGAATGTCTCAAGGTATGTTATCACATTCATTAATGAATTTTCCAGGTTCACATGGGTCTTCTTTTTGAAGAACAAATCGGAAGTGTTTGAAAGGTTCAATAATTTCAAGGCTTCTGTTGAGACTGCCACTGGGAGAAAGATAAAAATCTCTTCGATATGATAATGGTGGAGAATATATCAAAACTGATCTGCTGCAACTTTGTGTGGAAAATGGAATCCAAATCTAGCACATAGTACCCTACATACCTCAGCGGAATGGTAACATGTTATGTTAGAAGTGCAACATTCAAGCAAGATGATTGAGGATTCACATTTGGATCCATTTTGGTAATATAGTTCCTTAAAATTCACATATAATGTTAGAAGTGTCATATTCTCAATTGATTTGGAGTGTGATCAAGGTGGAAAATTATGATATTTTTGCTTAAAAAGACCATCATTTTTTCTTGAACATAGTTGTACATTATTAGAATAACATCATTGCTTTATTGGAAACTACAGTTTTTTTGTCAAGAAAACTGAGGTACTTTAAAACAATGTGCATGTTATGTCCAAAATCAAATCTTTAGAATTCAATTGAGGAAGATTCTCAATACTAAGATAAAGGATAAACTCACCATATCTTATTAATGTCCACTTAGACAAATTTAATTTGTTGAATATATGTTAAGCCCATTTGATGATGGAGGGAAACCAACTTCTAGATTCCAATCACATTTTATTACTAATATGTGATACATGAATTTTTGTAAATGTGTGTGTGCTATCTCTCTCTATATACAAAATTTTGGAATTGTTTTTAAAATCTAGAGTGAAGCTACTCGCAATTATTCAACCTTAGAGAAACACCTCTCTAATTAAAAAAACATTTGTGAATTGATACTATAATATAGCTTCCATCCTACAAATCATTGATGATATAATTTTTAACGTTTTCATAAACCAATTCTAGATATTATTAATTGAATAATTTTATGTTTTAATGACCTACAAAGAAGCATTATAACATCCAAAGAAGATGAGATTCATGTAAGAAGGCATACAAAGAACACCCCACACCCTCTAATTGAGGACACACATTCTCTCCTTTGATATGTAGTTAGCCTCTTCAAATATGTGGAATAGACAACATCGTTAAAGACCAGCAATGAATTCATTTGATGCTTGATTTGCCAACACGATCTAGGTCACTAAGCATTCTAAGAAATCCGTTTTAGCCTATTATGGTTTAGCCCATTAGAGGATGGCATATATTCATCACTAAATTATACAAGAGGAGGTAGGATGCTCACAATTCCCCTTATTTGATTGACTATGTATGTTCATTGATGCAAATGCATTATATGAATATCTAAAGTTATTTTAAAACCATGATCATTTATCCAAATTTAAAAATAGATTAAAATCTTCCCAATATAATATTATGTCCATTTTTAGAAATTTATTTATAATTTATACATTTAAAAAAAAATATTACTATTCAACTTTTTTTAATACTCTTTATATATAACCATATAAAATGTATTTAAAATAATGCTTATTTTAAAATTTAAACTCACATTCAAACAAATATCAAAGCATAAATATATGAGGATTTGAGCTAAACTCTTCATTTGAGGATTTAAAATAATGTTTATTTTAAATTTTATGTTTGTGATGTTGTTTCATTATCATATTACACTATTTTAAAATTTTGGGCTAAACTCTTCATTTGAGGATTTGTAACGCATTGTTAATGTTGTTGTACTATGAGAGCCGATATATTTATAATAAAAAAAATTTAGTGATGTTATGTGGTAATGAATGTGTTCTATTGGTGAGGGCCAATAAAATATTATCACTAGAAGTGTCACCAAAGAGAGAATTAGCAGCGTGCCTTTAACAACCCTCACGAAAAGTGTCACTGAAAATGGATTTGGTGACGAAACTTAAAGGACCATATCAAAAGGAACGTATAATGACGATGTTTAAGGGCCGTTATCATATCTGACATTGGTGACCAAAATTAAAGGTCCGTCACAAGCATGACCCTCACCAATGACCTTTTTTCTTGTAGTGGGGAGAAAACAACTCCTCGGAACTTGGTTGAAACCATGATAATATTTAATGAAAGGTTGATGAAGGCTCAAGAAGAACAGAATCAGCTCAATGCTACTATTTTGCAGAGCCTCACTATTATGCAGCAGAGAGTAAACCTTGGTTCCAACCCCAACAACGTAGGTAAAGAATGAAGGGGTGCAGAAAGTCACTCTAGAGGTTGTTCTAGGAAGAGGACTCCAATCCCAAGAAAGAGTTATGTGAGAAAAAATCACAACACGCCCTCCTAGAGATCTTCTTCCAGCAGGTCATGTGACTCAAGAAGCCCTCGAAGAGGTCCAAGGCATACTTCTAGCAGGTTTTATGGAAGAAAGAGATCCATAGAAATGCCACGGGGAGAATTTAGGAAAGAAAGGCCTCCCACATTTGATGGAGAAAGTAAGACTAGACAAGAGGCAGAGGAATGGATTATGGGGATGAAGAAATACTTCAGGATCCATGACTACTCAGGAAATGAAAAGGCCAGAATTTCCATTTACAATCTAAGTGGCATAGCTTCAATTTGGTGGGATCACCTCATGCAAGTGAAAAGGATCAGTGAAAGGAGTATCAGCTAGGAGAGATTCAACAAGTGTTTCACGGAAAAATACATATCAGCTAGGTATTATGACAACAAGAGGAAATAATTCAATGAACACAGGTTGGGAAAAAAATATATGGATGAGCATGTCCATAAGTTTTTGGAATTGTTGAGGTATGTGGACTATATCAAGGATGAGAGGGTTAAGATCCAGCGTTTCCTTGGAATTCTACCTCAAAATTTTAGAGATAGGATTGAGTTTGTTAATACACCAAGTTTTGATGAAGCCATTAGGATGGAAATGCATTGTTATGAGGAGAGCAAAGGAAAATGAGAAGTTCACCCAACATGGAAAGGAAAGCCAAATGGGAGGTTTGATCAAAAGAAAAGTGGATTTAAGCCACCATTCCAAAATAAGCAAAGAAATTTTCCACAGGGCTAGCAAGCACAATGTGAGAACAAGCCAGTAGTGGCAGTAGAAAAAGCATCAAAAGGGACACTTCAGTGTTGGGGATGTGGAGAAAACCACATGTTAAGGTATTTTTCACATTAGAGGGAGAATCCCCAGATCTTGCACAACTTAAAAGGGGCAGCTACAGTGGAGGATATGGAAAGGGAAGAGCCTCAAATATATGCAGCATTGGATGATCATCAGGCATCCCATCAATATGTTTTGGTGGAAGTTAAAGGTAAGATTTCCAAGCAATCTATTTTAGTTTTGATTGATCTAGGATCTACTCATAGTTATGTTTCTCCAAAAGTAGTTGAGGGTTGTTCTCTTAGAAAAATGAAGCACATCAAATCTTGGCTAGTTCAGTTAGCCACAGGGACTAAGAGAAAAGTGAGTGAAGTAGTGATGGAGTGCCCCATGGAGTTGAATGGAATCATCACAAAAGTAAATTTGAATGTCCTACCATTAGGATCCTATGATTCCCTAATTGGTATGGATTGGTTGGAAAGGAATAGGGCCAACATATATTGCTAGGAAAGGGTACTTGAATGCATCGATGAAGAGGGAATACCAATATTGGTAAGAGGAATTCCCAAGCAAGTCTCAGTAAGCCATATTTCAGCCTTGCGATTGAAAAAGTTTTATAAGAAGGGTTTCCAATTGTATGCAGCTCACATATCAGATTCATCAGAGGACCAAGGACCAAGGATAGACGACTTCTCGTTGTTGCAAGAGTTCAAATATGTGTTTCCAGATGAAGTGCTCGAGCTTCCACCAAAGAGAGATATTGATTTTACCATTGATCTCGTTCTGGGAGCAACACCAATTTCCAAATATCCTTATAGAATGAGCACCCCAGAATTGGTAGAGTTAAAGATGCAGCTATAGGAATTAATGGACAAGAAGTATATTAGGCCTAGTGTATCTCCTTGGGGGGGATCATTGTTATTTGTCAAGAAGAAGGATGGGACCTTAAGGCTATGTATTGATTACAGGAATCTAAATAAAGTAACAGTCAAGAATAAGTATCCATTTCCAAGAATTGATGATTTGTTTGATCAAATGAAGGAAGCTAGAGTGTTTTCAAAGATTGACTTAAGGTTCGGATATCATCTAGTGACGATAAAAGAAGAAGACATTCACAAGAAATATTTCAGGACAAGATATGGCCATTATGAGTTCACAGTCATGCCATTTGGTCTCACCAATGCACCTGCTACATTCATGTGTCTCATGAATAGTGTCTTCAACAAGTATTTGGATAAGTTTGTGATAGTGTTCTTGGATGACATTCTTGTTTATTCAAGGAATGAAGAAGAGCATGATGAACATCTAAGAATGGTGTTGCAAGTTCTTAGAGAGAACCAACTGTATGCAAAGATGAGCAAGTGTGATTTCTATCAAAGGAAGGTACAGTATTTGGGTTGTGTCATCTCAAAGAGGGAATTGCATTAGATCCATAAAATATTGAAGCCATAATGGATTGGCCTACAACAAAGAATGTTTCAGATGTTATATCTTTTATGGGTCTTGCAGGATATTATAGAAGGTTCATTGAAGGATTCTCCAAGATAGCTCATCCAATTACATCATTGTAGAGGAATAATGTTAAATTTGTATGGTATGAAAAATGTGAGAGAAGCTTTAAACAGTTAAAGAAGTTGCTTACCAGTGCTCCTATTTTGAATATTGTTGATCCAAAGAAGGATTTTGTAGTGTGCACAAATGCTTGCATTGAAGGGCTAGGTGGAGTGCTCATGCAAGAAGGATTTGTGATTTGTTATGAGTCAACAAAATTAAAAGAGAATGAAAATAATTGTGCCACTCATGATTTAGAACTACCAGCCATAGTACATGCTCTCAAGAGGTGGAGACATTATTTGTTGGGAAGACATTTTGAGCTTAGGACATACCACATGAGCTTGAAGTATTTTTTGACCAGCCAAACTTGAATGCTAGGCAAGTTAGATGGATGGAATTTATCTATGAATTCGATATGAAATTATGCATGTAAAAGGGAAAAAGAATAAGGTTGTAGATGCTCTTAGCAGAAAGTTTCATGTTGCAGCATTAAGTATGTGCAAATAATATTTGAAGACGAGAGTTCTTGAGGCCCAAACCAGTGATGAAACTTACTTTCAAATCAAAGGAAAATTGCACCAGAGAAATATTGATGAAAAGTGTGCAGGATATCAGCTTGGTAAAGATGATATTCTCCTTTATCAAGGTACTAGACTGTATATTCCAAATTGTACATATTTAAATAGGCTAGTGATGGATGAAATACATCAAATGCCATAATCTGGTCATCCAGGATATCAAAAGAAAATAACATTAGATAGAAAGCAATACATTTGGCATGGGATGAAGAAGGACATAGAAGAATACATTTCTAGGTGTCAAAAGTGCCAACAATTCAAGGTAGAACATCAACATCTAACAGGGTTATTGTATCTCTTGCCCATTCTGGAATGGAAGTGGGAAGTAATTTCTATGTATTTTATAACAAGTTTTCCAATGAAAGTGAAGAAAAATGATTCAATTATGGTAGTGGTGGACAAGATATCAAAGGTAGCTCACTTTATTCTAGTCAAGTCCACTCACAAGACAAGTGACATAGCAAATATTTTCATGAAGGAGATATTCATATTGCATGGATTTCCCAAGGCAATAATTTCAGATTGAGATGCAAAGTTCACATCCAATTTTTGGAAGGGATTATTTCAGGAGTTAGGAACTCAACTGAATTTTAGTACAGCATAACATCCTCAAACATATGGCCAAACTGAGAGGGTGAATCAGGTTCTTGAAGACATGTTGAGAATGTATGTGATGGACAAAGCATCCAAGTGGGAGAACTACCTACACTTGTTAGAATTTAAATACAATAATGGACATCATGAATCATTGGGGATGAGTCCTTTGAAGTATTGTATGGAAAAGGATGTAGGAATCCAGTGAATTGGGATAGTCCAATGAACAGGGTAGTTCTTGGGCCAAATATGATCAAGGAAATGGAACAAAAAATTGGGAAGATCGAGAAGAATTTAAAGGAAAGTCGGGACAGGAAAAAGAGTTATGCAGATTTGAAAAGGGTGCATAAGGAATTTCAGATTGGGGATCATGTTTATTTAAGAGTGAAACCAAGGAAAATTTCCCTAAAGTTGGGGAGTTGTGCCAAGCTGGCACCAATATATTGTGGGCCATTTGAAGTCCTTGATAGGATAGGACCAGTTGCATATAGAATTGCATTTCCTGCTAACATGAGAGTTCAAAAAAATTTCCATGTTTCTTTGCTTAAGAAGTATGTACATGATCCTAATCAAATGATTGATTGGAATGTGATACAGGTGGAACCTGAGGGAGAGTTCCAAGTGGAGCCTATGCGCATCCTCAACTGGAAGGTCACATTGCTCCGGAACCGAACCATTGGACAGGTAAAGGTGCAATGGAATCACCTTAGTCATGATGAGGCTACATGGGAGCTGGAGGCTTCCATGAGAGAGGCATTTCCATTTTTTTCAGTTTTGAGAACACCGAGGAGGTTGTTGTTCTAAGGGGGAGGGGATTATAATACCCCCATTTTGACCCTTAGGATATTTTGGCTTTTAATATAAATAATGTATACATGTGATGTATGTTTTCATAGCGTGGAGCTCAAGGACAAGGCACCGCTAGTGGATGCTTGGATTTTATTTAAAAATGAAAGTATTTGATATTATGTTATCCATGTGCCATTAAGCCATGGAAATTGTAAAAATGATGCAAATTTTTAATAATACAATAAAATACCAAAAAAAAAACTGGCTATGGAAGCAACCAACAAGAGGGGGCCATGTGTATGCACTAGGGAGAGGTGAAAAGGTTGTGGGATCATGGAACAAAAAGGATCATTTTTCATGTGTTACACAACCCAACAATGGGGAAGGAAGAAATATTGCAATTCTGGAAGAATCCACATTGACAGAGGGATACGAAAGGTCCAAGAAATGGGGTATGGCAGGGAAAATGGAAATCGAACAAGGATCCCCATTCAATCGGGGGGGGGACTAAAAACCATATTTTACACACAGAACAAAGATCCAAGCAATGAGAAAAGAAAAAAATGGAGATTATGTGAAGAACCCCGATTTGGAGTGTCAAATCCGCTCAAAATTCCGTGTCAGAAGATCAATCCAGCAAGGGATCTGTTGGCATGAACCCTAGGGCATATTTGCAATGTGTGATATTACTCATAAACTCGTGAGAAAAACCTATGTTGATGGCCGAGAATCCAGCTACGGGATAGAGTTTTTTTGGCCATAGAAGTTGAGAAAACCCAAGTGGAAATGACAGAAAAGAATAGGACGGAAGGTAGAGTTGATCGATAAACCTAGTGAAGCTAGAGTCTCAAGGATCAAGCAGCTTGGAGATTTCTATGGCCACCCTAGAGAGCACTAGAGGGAAGGTATGAATTGAGGGAATGTGTAGAAGTGAAGGGAATACTTCCTTGTGTTGGATGTGGTAGGTAATGTGGATGCCAAGACTATCTGAGTGTGAATTGAGAGGCCTGTAGCTCTGAGGTTGACCTCACTAGATTAGCATCCTCCTCCATTGTTCCTTAAATGCTCGATAAACCCAATTGTGTTTTGGATTAGCATGTGTGTTTGTGAGAAGCCATGGCTGTGAGTGAGCATGTTTATCCCTCCTTAGTGGATACATAGCCCAGCTCGGGGGTGGTCTCTCAACTAAAAGAATACAGGCTGGAAAAAGACCTATCGTTGGGTGGAACGTTTCTCTCACATAGGCAATTGCTTGGACAATTCCTTTCTAAAGATAAGTGTTCTCTGTGGTGTTAAATGATGCTAATTTCCTATGTATGTTTATGTGTTATTTTAAGTCAAAATGAATGGAATGATCACATGATTTTAGTCAGTAGAAATTATGTGTATAATCCTGAGTATGAGGATGATTCATGTTTTTATTCTTCACCATTTACTTGTGTTAAATGTGCTACTAATCTTACATGTTGTAGATGCATGGGTCAGATTTAGTTCCATTGTACATGCTTGTTATGCGTTGCACACACTTCTAAATGGACTACATTGCATCACTTGGACTTGGGGAAATAATTAGGAAACCCCTGTTGTATTTCATGATCCCTCTGTGTGTCAAATGAAGGGGGAAGCCATGCCACAGTGCAACTACAAATCCTTGCAGAAGGGTAAATAGGTATTGAGGAAGTTTGGGGCAATGCATCAGTTGCAAAATGATGAATTCGTATTTATCAAATGTGGAAGGGGATCGCACCATTGCATACAACTCTCCAAGAGCTTTCCAATGGTACTGAATTTTCCCAAAATGAATGAAGGATGAAGAATTTATCATCTTGAGAAGGTGTGTAGTTGGGATTCCAACTTTCTGAACACGCAATGTGGATTACAAATTGTGGATGTCAAAAGGGTGATTCTATGGGGTTATGTGAGGTGGTTCTGACTTCCAACTCCCGCAATGCTGATTGCAGATTGCGAAAGTTGGAAGAGTAAATTTGTCATATTTGTGAAAGGGTGGTTCTAACTTCCGACTTCCGCAAGGTGGATTGCAGATTGCAGAAGTCAGAGAGGTAATTTTTACGGGTTGGTTAATTTGGAGTTCTGACTTTTGAGTTCCACATTGCGGATTGCAAACTGTGGATGTCGAGGGAATAATTTGTCAAAGTTGATAATTTGGGGTTCCCACTTCCGAATCCCGCAAAGCGGATTGAGGATTGCGGAAGTTGGAAAGGTGATATTCTGGATTGTGCAAATGGTAGTTCCGAATTCTGAGTCCCACATTGCGGATTGCGAAAGCCGAAGGCGCATTTCTTTTGCACTATGCATTTGGAGTTCCAACTTCCAAATCCCACATTGCGGATTGGGGATTGCGGAGGTCGGAGGTGAAGTTTTCCGGAGGGGAGGAGTTTGGCGTTCCGACTTCTGAGTTCCGCATTGAAGACTACAGATTGTGGAAGTCGGAGACATGTTTCATCGAAGTTGGAATTGTGGTTTCGCCGTTCCAAATTCCACATCGAAGATTGTGGATTACTGCTTGCGGAATTGCAGACCAAAGACAATTGCGCTTGTGCAAACTGTTAGAGTTGCAGATAAGTTTGAAATTTTTTTTATCAAGCTTGTTCCCCCATCACTCAAAGGGCACTGAGGATATTGGGGACGTGACATGCGCAAGCTACAGAATGGAGCAGTCTCATGCCATCTTGCTCACTCCATTCAACTACTTTGAGTGGAAGGTTGAAATGATAATCCAGCTGAGATATAAGGGTCTCTTCATAGTGTTGGAATATTCTCACAACCTTATTTTGGTATTGCATGCTTTGCATGCATGACAACATTCCATGCATCCATGCATTAGCAGTTTACTCTCCTAGCACCTAGTCCTTACTTAGAGCCCCCCAGAGCTTTTTTTTGCCATCATTAGCACTCCTATCCACTCAGAGTGCATTGGTTACATCACTGAAGTCGAAATTCTCCCCCATGCATGATTTTAGGAGTTAGCACAGTTAGTTCCATGATTTAGGGAACCTTGTCCCCTTGATTTCATATTTACCTGACCGTTACACCTAGTTTCTCTGCTATTGAGTGTAGGAGGACCTATTTTGACCACTACAAGTCAATATTTATACCCCTTGGAGTCTCCTCCCCTATTTTGGTGCCCACATGATTCAGTTATGCTCAGTTCTACCTCAGTTAATTGATTATTCATCATCAGTGGCCACTGAACCTTATCGGGAGATGGTTCCAATGAAAACTAAGCCTATACTTGAGGTGAATTTGAATCCTTCCAGGTGTATTGAATTCATTCTATTGTAACATTCTTTGATTGCAAGCTTACAGTTGATTCATGTATCAACAAAAAAATTTCATGTGTGTTTCAGTTTTATGAGTTAATTGATCATTGTTTTTTGCTAATTCTTCTCAGTAATAATAGTGTGAAATTGTGAGGTTTTTTCAAGCTCAGTGATCTATCCCTGTGGAATTTCACATGGTATCAGAGCTCATGAGAGATTTTCAGTTGCAGCAGTAGTTCCAACAATGGATTAAGAAGTTCATTGGAGAAATCCTTTGAGGTCTAGCCAAGTGTGAAGGATCTGGATAGAAGTTCCTACTGTCCTAAAGTAGTGTTCAATAGATTCAGTAACATTTCTCCATATATTTTTCCATTGTTTTTGTAGGTATTCTACAACAGATTCCATGAATCTGAAATAAATTCCTCCTCTCTCTCCATTCAACTATGATGAGTGGAAACCAAAAATGATAGCATATCTGAAGAGACAAGGTATTTTTGATATGTGTATTGTTGTTATGAGATATTTTGCTTCCTATGAATAAGAGAATGATTAGATAAATGAATGTGATAGATCCTTTGGAGCAATGTTTATTGCTATGTACATCCTAGTATGCACTACCTCATGGAAACTGTTGAATATCCAAGTGATCTATGGGACCAAGTGGACAAATCATTTGGAAAGCAGAATGAAGAGATTGGTGCAAATTCTTTGGAGAACAAACGCAATGATACCTCCTTAAGTGTTCTCTCTAATTATGTCTCGGCCTCAATCATCTCCCATGATGAAGTTGTTCAAGATGAAGAAGAAGCTGCAAATTCAACACAGAAAGTTCATGTTGAAGACATTCCTTCCTCTGTTGCTCTAGAAGTTGAATACAATTTCGAATTGTGCCCTTTCCATGTAGCTGATGCAGATGAAAGTGATACAACTAATGAATATGATCCATTTTAGAGATTATACATTCCTCACTCATGTTCTCAATGTCTTCTATTTCGAATTCTGAGCAAGATATGTCAGTTACTACTCTAGAAGTTGAAAAGAGTTTTGAATTCTTTGTTTCCCATGAGCCTTCTGATGTGCATAATGATGATCTACTGAATGCTTTGGAGTTTAAATTAGAGTTTGGAGGTGACGCATTCACCCTCCTTGATCACATTCTTTCTATGTTCTTATATTCGATCATTGGCACATGTTCTCAGATTTTCACTGAAGATGGAGAACAATATCATTCGCTTGGGTTCAAGTATCAAGAACATTTTGGTGATTTTGTTTTTGACCTCACCCGTGCTGGTTCAAAGGAGATCACAAGAAACCATCTATCAATTCTTGGAGCTGATTTAACTTCCACTGATAAGAAGTTAAAGTTTCAAGAGCAATTAGATCTAATTGGAGCTGATCCTACCTTAGTTGGTTTGAATTACAAGTTCCATGATGATCTTCATATTTTTGGATTTGTTCTCACCATGTTTGATTTGAAGAGCAAGTTCAGAAACCCTCCATATTCACTTGCATCCATTGAAGGAGAATACAAGCACATATTTTTGAAGCATGATCCACTTCTTCCCAAGAGGAAGATACCTCCAAACATTTAATCAAGCATCACACTTACTTGAGTCTTGAGAAGCAATTTTTTGTGTGTTTCATTCTATCTTGATGGGGGGGGGTTCCCACTGGGTTTTACTTCTTTCCTCACTTTTCTAGATTGTTGTGCGGGGTGACCTTTGGTATCAGTAACCAGGGCCCTAATTTTCATTTATTTTTCCTCACAGTCTAGATTAAGTGGGGGTGTTGGAATATTCTCACCATCTTATTTTGGTCTTGCATGATTTTCAAGCATGCATTCCATGCATCCATGCATTAGGAGTTTGGTCTCCTAGCACCTAGACCTTACTTTGGTCCCCTGGGAGCTTGTTTTTGGCCATCATTAGCCCTACTATCCACTCAGAGCACCTTGGTTATATCACCAAAGTCCAATTTTTTCCTCATGCATGATTTTAGGATTTAGCACAGTCAGTTCCATGATTTAGGGAACCTTGTCCCCTTGATTTCCTAGTTAACTAATTGTTACACCTAGTTTCACTTCTACTGAGTGTAGAAGCACATCTTTTGACCACTACAAGTCAGTATTTCTCCCCCTTGGAGTCTCCTCCCCTATTTGGGTGCCCACATGATTTAGTTATGCTCATTTCTACCTCAATTAACTTATTATTCATCATCGATGGCCACTGAACCTTATCGAGAGATGGTTCTAATGCAAACTAAGCCTATACTTGAGGTAAATTCAAATCCTTCCAGGTGTATTGAATTCATTCTATTGTAACATATTTTTATTGCAAGATTACATCTGATTAATGTATCAACAACAATTTTTCATGTGCATTTCATTTTTATGAGTGAATTGATCATTGTTTTCTGCTAATTCTTCTCAGTAATAACAATGTGAAATTGTGAGGTTTGTTCAAGCTCAGTGATCTATCCCTGTGGAATTTCACACAGAGTTACCATGGGGACTGAGAATGAGCTGAATTTTGCAGTAGAGAAGTTAAAGTTATTTAACATAATTGATGAAGCTTTTGGTGTGATTTATCCCAACATCTCAAGAGACCTCTTCTTTCATGTAGACAGTCTCACTACTCCAAATGAAGTGTAGCCCAAGATTGAGTCACTGTTTGGGAATACTCATGAGTTGAGAGGCCACCAAATTGAGAATGAGTTGATCTCTCTGAGCCCAAGTAGTTTCTATACCATCCAAGACTTCTTCACCACGTTCAAATCCTTGGTCTTGCATCTCAAGGAATGTGGCATTGAGAAGAAGGACGAGCAGTTGGTGTTGTCCATACTTTCGAAGTTGGGGCCTCGGTACTTTGTGTTTGTTTCAACATTCCATTCCACCAAGTTCATTGTTCGAAACTGGAGGATTCCATATTTGGAGTACTTCATGGAGTCTCTTACTCAAGAACAAGACAAGTTGGTCCAAATGGGAACCATCAAGCCATCAAAGGACCGAGTTCTTGCAGTTGGTGATTCGAAGCATGCAAAGGGGAAGTAGAAGGCCAAAGTTTCGAAGCAGCAAGAGAAGAAGAAATACAAATAGAATTCCAAATATTATGAAGGGGTTTCGAATCCTAGCAGGGAGAAAGGGAAGAAGAAGGAGAAATCCAAATGCACTTACTGTCAAAAAGGTTGGCACCCTAAAATTGCATGCATGAGGAACACCATTGACATGATGGCTCATATCCTTGAGAAAAAAAATATCCCTCTTCCAAAAGGAGAAAATAAGAAGGAGGGTGGTTCTGAAGACAAGGAGAGATGGCATTCATTGATGGCTAGTACCTATGAATCCTCTTCTTTCATGATAGATTTAGGTGCGTCAAGGCACATTGATTCTGCAAGAGAAACTTTCTCTACTCTCTCACCATATAGTGGTCCTCCTATTCTCATGGGTGATGACTCAAATATCCTAGAAAAAGGAATTGGAAGGATCAATCTAGACAATGGGTACTTCATCAATGTGTTGTATGTGCTTGATATTGCAACAAATATCCTCTTTGTTTACCAAATGACCCATATTGGTTCGGACAAGAGAGTGATTTTCACTCAAGAATATGTGGAAATTTGTGAATTTTCTACAAGAAAAATTGTGGCAGTTGGTGTTGCGGATCATGAGTCAAGGATGTACAATTTTTCACACTTTATTCCTTAATATTATCCTAATGATATTCTGTCACATGCTAATGAGGTCAGTAGAATTTGGAATGAGAGGTTTTGACACCTCAAATATGGATATCTACAATATTTCAGCAAATAAAACATGGTTGAAGGACTTCCAAGCATCAAATTTTCCAAAGGCACCTGCAAGGGATGCATTGTTGGGAAGCATGCAGAGCACAAGTTTGAGAGGGAAAGGAAAGAAGAGATGTTCAACCTCTTGATTTGGTCCATCCAGATGTGATTGGACCTCTTCCTACACCCTCCTATGGAAACTCAAAATGTTTTCTAACATTCATTAATGTTTTTTCAAGGTACTATTGGGTGTTCTTTCTCATGTTGAAATCTGAAGTGTTTTATTCCTTCAAATTTTTCAAAGCTTCAGTGGAGAAATTCAGTGGGAGGAAGATAAAGGTATTAAGGACTGATAATGGAAGGGAATATGTAAATAAGGACCGGAAACAACTATGTGAATAATATGGCATTCAAATGCAACATTATGTGCCTTACACACCCCAACAAAATGCTGTGGCAGAGCGCAAGAATAGAGCATTGAAGTAGATGGCTACCTGTATGTTGGAGGCTAAGTCTTTGTCTTCTAAACTATGGGTTGAATCCATTAATTGTGATTCATATGTTCAGAATAGAGTTCCACACCAATCCTTGGAAGGAAAGACTCCATTCGAGGCTTGGATGGGACATAAGCCTGGTGTTCATTTCAGGGTGTTTGGATCAAGAGCATGGGATAGATACCTCCAGAGAAAATAAAGGCCTTGCAGCCCCAAAGCAAGGAGTAGATTATGGATGGTTATGCAGAATATGCAAAGGGATACAAGATTTTTTATCCCTCATATCAAAATAATTTTATTGATAGGAGTGTTCAGTTCGAAGAAGAGCCCTTGGAAGCAGTTGACCAAGAAGAAGGGGAATGCTCAAATCCTCCATTTGCAGAGGATGTAAGTGATGCTTCATTTTATGATATTTATGATTCTGATGTTGAGGATGAAGATGATGGCATGCATGCAGCTCATGAAAATCCTACAAGGCCCAAGTTGGCTTAGAAAACCATACAAGCAGTTGGTGAACTTGCAGGATATCTACAAGAACCTAGGAAGACTAGATCATAGTTTCACAATGCATTTTCTTCTTGTGATTCAAATATTCATTGGAGATGTTTTCTTATGGTTGGATTTGATCCATAGTCATATGAATAAGCATCACATGACCCAATATGGCAAGATTCTATGCAAGAATATTTGAAGTCTCTCCATGACAATGAAACTTGGGAGTTGGTTCCACTTCCTCCCAAGAGGAAGTTGATGCAATGAAAGTGGGTGTATAGGAACAAAATTTTCTGCTGATGGTTCTGATGTGAAGTATAAGTCCAAATTGGTAGCTAATGGATTCTCTCAAATCCATGGAGTGGAATACACATAAACATTTGCACCTGTGGCAAAGATGGACTCTATCAGGCTAGTTTTGGCCATTACAACATCCAAGCGATGGGAGGTTCATCATATGGATGTGAAGACTGATTTTATTCATGGTGATATTCATGAGGAGATATATATGCAACATCCTGAAGGTTTCATTCAATATCCTTCACTTTTTTTCAGGTTGAAGAAGTCTCTCTATGGTCTCAAGCAAGCTCCTAGAGATTGGTATGCAAGGATGGACAACTTTCTTCTATCACAAGTTTTTGAAAGATGCAAATCTTATCCAAATGTCTATATGCATCATATTAGTGACTATATTTTGATCATTGTACTGTATTTTGATGACCTATTGATCACTGGTAGTTTCATTGAATACATAGGATCAGTAAAAGCTGCATTACATAGTGCATTTTCCATGGTTGATCTAGGATTGTTGAAACAATTTCTTCGTTTGGAGATTGATCAATCTAGTGCAGGGATCAAAGTTTCATAATCAAAATATGCTTAAGATATGCTACAAAAGTTCAAAATGGATGAATGTAAGGTTTCTAATTTTCCCTTCCTTTCAGGGGTAAAACTTCATGATTGGGGTTCCTCACCATTGGTGGACAGCTCGTTGTATAGACAGCTAGTTGGGAGCTTGTTTTATCTCACACACTCTTGACCATATTTTTCTTATGCAGTAGGTTTTGTTGCTAGATACATGCAAGAGCCTGATGAGATCCATTGGAAGGCTGCCAAAAGGATTTTGAATTATGTGCAATGAAACAAGCAGTTTCATGGGATTCGTTATGCAGCTGGTTCATCACTTGAACTGGTTGGTTTTACTGATTCAGATTGGGATGGATATAGCACTGAACAGAATTCCACTTCTGGTTATGTATTTATGCTTGCACATGGTCCCATTTTTTGGTCTAGGAAGAAGCAACAAGTTATTTCCTTATCATCAGTAGAGGCTGAGTACAAGGGAGCAGTGAATGCAGCTACACAATGTGTGTGGTTGCAAGGTATTCTTGGGGAGTTTGGATTTGCATTTGATTCACCCACAGTCATTTGGTGTGATAATAAAAGTGTAATCAATATCTCCACTGATCCACTACAGAGATAGAGGACCAATAACATAGATATACACATACACTACATCAAGAGCTTGGTGCATGACCATATTATTGCCTTGCAGTATTTCCCTTCTGCTAAGAAAACTGCTGATATATTCCCCAAGAGTTTCACGTAGAATACTTTCACCTACCTTAGATCACTCCTTGGGGTGGGTGATGCATGGTGAATACTGGTATATTTTTCATATTTTGTTTCATGTCCATTTTTTAGGGGAGGGTTTATTCCCATGTGGTTTTCCTCCTTACCTGGGTTACATGGACTAATAAAAATTGTAAGAGGTGACTTGAGCCTTAGTTTCCAAGGCCTCATTTTTGTTTTGGCTACATAATTATAGCTTAAGGGGGGGTTTTAGAACATTATTACACCTAGTACCATAGTATAATGATGATAATTTAATGACTGTCGGTTCAAGCAAAGGTTAATGATGGTTATCCAATGCTGTTAGGAAATCAATGGATGATTCCACTACTTAGGCGCCCAATTTTGGTCAAACAGTGGTTAAGGCACCCTCATTTATGGCCACCATCCTCATTTATTACCACTCTTCACCTAAAGATCTCCCTTATCCCGTGATTTATGGATCTGAGATTGACTTGAGGCACCCATGCACTGAATGTAGACATTTTTCCTCCTCCTTGGTAGTTTTGGCCTATTCTTGGCCACCTACACTCCACCATATCCTACACCACTCATGTGATACCATCATTAATGTCTTCCCATGCCATCCAAATGTTCATATTAGGAATCCGTGGCAGTTTGAGGTGATTTGGGAGACTATTGGTCAACCTAGGGGGGATTGAGGTCAAATGTAAGCTAGCCACTTGTAGCTCATTCAGATTCCTCCAAAGGCTCACGATTTTTCCCAAATTTTATATAATGATGTTCACAACTCATTTATGGGTTGGAAAGTAATAGAATAACAACTATTTGCATCATTTGTTGTATATATTGTGCCTCGTTTACGCTGTTTTCTTGCATACTTAGCCAAATTCTTGATTTGTAAGGAATTCTTTATCTAGTAGATCCTACTATCATTTGAATTTCAAAAAAGATAAGTTTGGGAAAAAAATTATTGTGAATGGATTATGCGTTAATTACATATGAGGAAAAGAATGAAATACGCTTCCCAGAAACCCTCACCGCTTGAGGAAAGAAAAATGTCAAAGAAAATATCAGTCCATGAGAGGAGAAATTTGAAGACCGGATCTCTGTGAAGAATATCACTGGATGAAAAGGAGATAAAGTAACCCAAATGGGCCACCCAGGAAAACAAGATAAACGGAAATTGCATGTGGTCAATATGTGCATATTTGTTGCTAGTTCAAAGCCATGGTAATTTGGGGCTCTCTAATGAGAAATGCATAGCCGTGACCATGGGGCGGTATGTACCTTGTTCTCTCTTGTTTAGTTCATTTTTATTCTTTTTATGGTCCTATAATACTATAGGAGGCTCTCAATCCCTATGAAAATATCATGATGTTGAGGCTTAAGGTGTAGATCGAGCGTTGTGCGCACCTAAGATTTGATCGGTAAAATCGAAGTAAGAAGAAGACTCCAATGAATGATTCGCTGGTATATTTTGATATGTGCACTTGGATATTATTTTCAGAAGTAGTATAGTGTTGGATCTGTTAGATATAGATCGATATTGTTGAAGCCATGCAATTAGAGGAGATGTCATTGAGTCAGAAAGGAAGCGTTGGAGGTAGTGTTGTGTAAAATCAAAGAGAAGTCTCTTAACAAAGAGGGTCACTGAGAAGCTGTGACTATTGTATTGGAGAACAAGGGAGCTATGAAGAGAAAGGATATACACAATATGGGTGCTGCAAGAAAGCCCCAGTGAATAAGAGTCGACTACCTATGTAGATATGGAAAATACAATCTGCTTTTTATTTTTTTGTTGTAAAGAATTAAATGTCTTTGTACCTAAATTAAAAGTATTGAGCATGTGTTGTAGAGGGTGTATGATCAGTTGTACCTGACAAACCAAATTTTTTGGTTCATACTTAGATTTGATTTCCCATGTGTTTAGGCCTACATGTATTGGAGTAGGTGTATCCCTCTTATGTGTAGAAGATAATGTGGCATCAAGTTGTGGAATGAACCACTTGGGTAGGTACAAGGGTGGTAGGTGTACTCATATACTAGCTTGATGTGGAATCACATAGGTTGAGTCTTCGATTAAAGAGGGTTATGTGAAATGGAGTAGTCTCATTATGTTGGGACCAAATTATGCTCAAGGAAGAATCTAATGTATTAACGAACCAAGAGGATTCCTAGAGAAATGGAGTCCATGTACCAATAGATAGATTCCCTTTTATATGACGCCAATGATGAATTTTTTGCAGGTAGAAAAAGCTTGTGGAAGTGTAGAATATGAAGGGAAAGTCAAGGAAAAGGATAGTTAAAAGAAGCAATGGTTATCCCACAGAATTCTATATGTAATAGAAATAATAGAAAAAAATGGAGATGACAATGTGTAATCTACATGTAAATGAGATATTGGATTCCCGAGTACCCTAGTTGTTTTTGGGAAGGTTAGATTCGGGCAACTCCCAGAGTCAAGTTTAAAGGGGGGATTTTTAGGATTAACCTTGACTTGGGAAAGAGCAAGGAAGTAAGTGGTTTTGGGCACATGGTTTTAGTGGCCCATGGTTTCCTATCGGTTGTATTTGCATGTAAAGAACCCTATTTATAGGGTTTCATTCCTCCATTGGAAATGTTCTCTTGGTGGCCTTGGCCTAATTTGGCTAAGGATCAATAATAGACTATTATTAATGGATGGTTTTTCCCCACAAAGTTTCCATGATATATCTATTGTTTCTATTGTGGTTTCTTTTATTTGTATTTTATTTTTCTCTCGCATAATTTTATTCCTACAATCATATCTAAGCAAATGGATATCCACTTATTTCCCATGTGGCAATCTCATGTTAACAAGTGGTAGGGAAATATTATGTAGGTTGTTGCATTTAAGAATGCAATATACAAAGGATTAAGGGAGTTAATGATGATATTCTTGGTGAGATGGTTTGTGCATGAGAATAGGTGGGAAAATATGGAAACACTATGTACTTGGGAATTGAGTAATGGTAAGAAAATCATGAGGGTTTGCATCAATTGTTGGGATAAGTTAGAGGGAAGACACATTTGTAATAGAGTGAACATTCAAGTTGAAACATGATGGAGCGAGGAATTCAAGACCTATCCAAAGATTGTTAATAAGATATTTCATATTGTAGCTCAGGTGGGGAATGGGGGGTGGTTTATCTCTATAATTCTCCTTCGAGGCTTCATAGAAAGCTTCAATCTCATATTTCACTGATGATTTCAAAGGTTGATCTTTGTTTCTGAAGTTTGTTTGGTGTTAGAGGGTCACCATTGCAACAGGGTTTTCTATTCAAGGAGGAGGTCATTTACCGTGGCAAGGTTCTCTTAAATCAAGTCGGAGATCAATTGTGAGCAATTTTTCAACATCAAAGTCTTCTTTATTGAGAAGGTATGCATTTCAAGTCTTCAAATTAGTCGGCTATATGGAATTCTGAATAGAGATATTGTTTCCTATTTATGGTTAAATTGGTGCATTTTTATAGCGACAAAAGTTAAGGTATTAGATGTTAGAACGTTCGATACCCATTAAAATCCCTCATATTCTAAAAATTCGGAGAAGAAAGTAGACTACTATGGTTTAGTAACTGAAGGTAGGGAAAGGAGGAATAGTTTCATGATGGAGAATGCAAATGAGAGAAAGGAAAACATTGGCGATAGAATGGAGGGTCTAGATGCTGAAAATCCCAAAGAGTTTTGCAAGAACTACATAAAATGGATGAGTGTGATAAAACCCTAGAGAGCCTTGTTGTTTGAAACTCATCAATTAGCATATTCAATTGGAAATGTTGAGTGCACATGTGAAAAACTGACTACCAAGCTCATTATGGCTAAAATTGAAAATGATTATCTTAAATGAAACAAGTTTGAGGATGAGGATCAAATTTGGGCCCTGAAACTTAAGGTGCAATTACAGGATCAGGGGGATTATACATGTTACAAAGAACAACTAAACATTCTTACTTTTGAAGAATCGGGAGGATCAAATGGTGATACCTAGAAAATGGCAGAGATGGAAAACATCTAGGAAAGTATTGAAGCTCAACAAACATGAAATACCCCTCCATATGTAGAGAATAAGGCAGAAGGCATGTAGAAGGTTTTTTTTTTAAATTGTGTAATGAAGTTTAAAATTGTTTTTGTATCTGGTCATTTTTTTTGCAATTACTTCAGTAAAATAAATAGAAAACATAAGTCTAGTCATTTCAAACTGGTGTGAGCCAAAAATGTAAACCTTATATTGTACATAGGTTAATTGATAAAACCATAACTTTTTTTATCAATACAGAAATATATATTTTTATAATAATTTAAAAATTTATTATGGTTTTTTTATTTGTCAAATTTTACATATAATTTTATATATTATATATTAATATATTAATATTTAATAGTTTTTAATATTTCACATATAATTATGTAAATTGTAAATTTTACATAGGTTTTTTCAACTTTTTATATAATTTACATTTTGTATAGAGTTATTTAGAAAGTAATGTTTACAATAAACATTAGAGACTAAAACATAGATGAGAGAGATCGAAGAAGTGGAACCGAGATAATGTGAGAGATTGATATCAATGTAAATGAAAGAGAGAGAGACCTTCATATTGATAGGTATTCGTTAGATGAATTCTTCCTTCAATCATAAACAAATTTAACATTTTAATGTAGTTGTGAATATAAGATGTATTATAATTAATGTTTGAGTTTAGATTTATAAAATTATTTCAGATTATAAATAAGATGTAGTTGTAAATATAAGATGTATAGAATTATGTTTGAGTTTAGATTTACAAGACTTATTGTATTTTTACAATTTTTTATAATTATTGTTTTTATTTATTTTAATTTAAAAATTCATTTTAGATTTTATTTAATAACTTGTATGATTTATATTTTTTTTTAATTTATATTATTAATGATATTTTTTTAAATAATTTTATAAAATATTTTATATATGATAAATGCAATTTTGTGAAAATTTATTTTTATTAGTGATATAAGTTGTATATTAGTATTATCTTTATTAATGATATAGGTCTAATTGGGTGTTAAAGATTTTTTGTTTTCATGGGTCTTACCATTTAATCAAATTTGTTATTTGAAATAATCTAATTAATCAAATTTGCTATTTGAAATAATGGAAATGATCTTTCATGATAATGGATTCCGTTCTCTATGTTGGTTAGATTTAGAGTTGGAATACTCTTGTTTCCCATTCTCAAGAAAGTTACGTCATTGCTACATATCTTAGCAACAAAGGTGGCATATATTGTCTTCTTGTGCCAGGAAATATAGAGTTTTTCAAATAATTAATAATTGATAATGTTTTTATAGGTATATGGGTTGGTGATGGTCGAGATTTCTTTAAATTGTTGGCAAAAGTAATTGCTCGCTTACTCTTGAACCGGGAATGGATGCAACGGTCGTTTACTTTTGTAGAAACTTTTTTAAAATAAATATTTACTTTGAATTGTTTCTAAGATAAAATGGAAGCTTTTTTACTTTTTCGAAGTTTATGCTTTTTATTATTTTATTTTGTAATGATATTTTTATATTCTAAAATAAGATTGGTTATTTATTTTTTTATATTTAATTGAACTTATAAAATATTGTTGTTTTAATATAATGTTATTGAGAATTTTTATATTTAATAGAATTGTTGTTTTTTTATATTTAAAAATAGTTTTAATATAACATTATTCATTTTTTTATTTTTAATTTATATATTTTTCATAAAACATTATAGTAGGTATTCTAATAAGTGGTTGTGTAAATCAAATATTAATAACTTCAATAAACTTTCCAATCATTATTTTAAAAGTTAAAATATAATATTCAATGTGTACAATTATGTTCAAAAATTTATATCAATCATTTTTAAAAATGTCAAAATATAACAACAATATTTTAAATGTGGTTGTGGTAGTATTGATGATGATGATGGTTGACCACTTGATATATCAAACTAAATATCAATAAAATATCATTTTCCTACTTTCTAAATATAATGTCAAAACATATCAACAACATTTTAGATGTGGTTGTGATAGTATTATAACGTTTGTGGTAGTATTATAAAGTTATAAAATGGATAGATTGGTGAGAATTTAATTCTTCTTTTTCCTTCATGTAATGAGTATTATCTTTTCAAGCTTTAGTGTTAATCATCACTTCCATGGATGTGATATAATTTAAAACCGAGTCTTGCAAAGAAAAAAAGTGTAACTGTATCGATAAAGTATAATTCAGGGGTTACCTAAATGCATATCATCTCAAATGATTAAACCAATAGTAGATGATTTGGAGAACTTTGTCCAAGTGAGAATTTTCACATATAGTTTGCCTTGAACCTCACTCATGGGGGTGTTTAAGACATTTTTTAAAGACAAAATTAGCATTTTGTCTTAAATTCTATTTTAGATTGATTTTATATCTTTTCTAAATGTTTAAGACGATTTTGAAGAGGAAATTAGCATATACGTTTCATATTGATTTTTTTTTTTACTAATTTCTTATATGGAAACTGATTTTACGGAGGGAAACAAAATTAAAGTTTTGCATGAAGCTTTTCACAAGCTTGACTTAGATAGCTCTCTAGTTTATTTTCTTCTTGTGCTTGCACTGTCATAGTTATAGATCTAGCTAAACTAGCTTACCTATCTAAGCAATCAATAACATATCAACATAAATAAGAACATAAAGAGAACAAGGAAAAGAATACACCAGATATACGTGGTTCACCCAATTGGGATACATCCACAGGAAGGTTTTCTTCTATTATCTCTAGAAATCTCCTTCAATCTTACAAGAGAGAAACTACAAATAACTCCAATACAATATAGCAGAAAGATTGTGAGCAAAATATAATGTGTTGTGATAGTATGATCAAATGTTATGATGTGACTCCCTTAACCCTATTATATACCAAGAGATGTGGAGGAATTACTCTCACATATTGCACGTGGGATTATATAATTCTCCATAGTAACATATATTTATATAACAATGGATATCAAGAGTATACTTTACCATAATGAATATGGGATATAATGTATTACTCTTTTACATAAGATTGCGGATAACTTCTGACACAATACCAAGACATTATTACCTCCTAAGGAATATAATATATTCCAACACTCCCCCTTAATAATGGCTGGAAAAAAATCCCTCACTAACACTAAGGAAGGAAGGAGTCATTACCGCTCCCCCTTGATGACAACTTCCCTCATCCAAAGCAAGAAACGCAGATACACATACTTCATTGTTGTTAAGGATTTGGTGAAGATATGGGATGCCTGCTGCTCAGTAGGACAATACTCAAGAGACAGAATACCATCTACGATGAGACCTCGAATCTAATGAGCATCAAGGTTGAGATGCTTTGTCTTGGAGTGATATACTAGATTATAAGCAAGCTGAATTGCACCCTGAATTTCACATTTCAACATAGTGGACGATTTCGGAAGCAGACCAAGCTCAGTGAGAACATGTCGTAACCAAATGGCTTATTTAGTTGCTTCTTTGGATGCTATATACTTTGCTTCACACTAAGATAAAGAAAGAGTCTTCACCTTCTTGTTGGACCAAGAAATCGGACCTGGAAAAAGTTGAAATAAATAACCAGCAATTGAGCATCGATCAGAACTGTCACCTTCCCAATCAGAATCTGTATATCCAAAAAGTGAAACCATAGCACCCTCGAATAAAATACACCATAGTACAATGTCCCCAATAAATATCTTACAATTCTCTTGGCTTCCTGCTGATGACTTTCATGAGGTTGCTGCATTAACCGAGAAACCATATTAACAACAAAAGAGAGATCTGGTCTGCTGTGAGTTAAATATATCAAACTTCCCATGAGCTAACGATAAAGGGTAGCATCAACAAGAGAAGTGGTACAATCAACAATTAACTTTACACCAAACATAAATGGTGTAGGAGCAAGTTTACAATCACTCATATGGAAACGAGCCAATAATTCTATAACATACTTCGGCTGAGAGAGAAAATTTCCATATAACATATGCCATATATGAAGAGCCAAGAAATAGTGCAATATACCGAGATCAATCATTTCAAACTGCTTTTGAAGTTCACTTTTCATACGTTGAATTAACACAAGATGGATGCCAGTGATGATAAGAGCATCCACATATAACACAATAATGAGGATATTATCACCAAAGTTCTTAACATATAGATTTGGATCATATATACAACACTTAAAACCATTGTTCAAGAAATATGTATCAATTTTATCATACCAAGCCGTAGGTGTTTGTTTGAGACCCTGTAAATACTTGTGTAATTTGCAGAAAAAACTTGATTATTCAACATTAATAAAACTAGGAGGTTGTTGCATATAAATGTATTCATTAAGATCACCATTTAAAAAATCACTTTTAACATCCATTTGGTGTATTTCCCATTTATAAGATGCAGCAAGAGAAAAGATGGTTCTTATTGTATTCACTTTAGCAACGGAGCAAAAGTTTCCATATAATCAATACCTTCAAGTTGATTAAAACCTTTTGCAACTAATCTAGCTTTATATTTTTCAATCTTTCCTTCTATAGTAAACTTAGTTTTATAAACCCATTTACAACCAACTAAATTATTTCCTGAAGGAAGAGGAACAAGAGACCAAGTCTTGTTCTTCATAAGAGATTCATACTTAGCAGACACAACTTGTTCCCAATGAGGTTTACCCTTAGGTTGAGCATCAACGATGATTTTAAGAACCCCCTTAAATTTATATGTATATAAAATGGGAAAATCCCCATGATACAGAAAACATGTGAAGGCTATTTTATCAATAATATAATATGTATATATAATTATTTTGGCGAATCTTTCACGGAATTATAAAATCTTGTAAATTTTGGGCGGATATTTCAAACAATTATAAAAACTTATAAAAGTTTTAGCGAATCATCTTTCACGGAATTAGAAAATATTGTGACATCTTGGAGAATCTTACACTAAACTATAAACACTTGTAAAGTCTTGAAAAATTGGTTCAATTTTAAAGGATTTTGCCTCCATTAAAGAAGATGCCAATGCACATTTTGAAGCCCTTTCAATGGAAGAAAAAGAGCCAGATCTTGAATCAAGATAAATCATGTTGGAAAATATACCCCATTTGGTCTCCAATGGTAAAAATGAGGAACTAACACAGTAAATAGAAGAATAAAAAAATATAAAGGCCATTTGGGAACTTTCCCCTTATAAGGTTCTGGGGCCTTAAAACTTCTCCATCAATTTCTATAAGGACCATTAGTTAATCATCCAATCGGACCTAAAATGCATGTTCTTGAATGGTTAGAAAAAGATATAAATTAGGGGGAATTACCGGATCCTCATTCTTAGCTCTTATTCTGAAAGAGGAAAACACATCTTCATTCAAGAAATTTCAACCCATTTCTCTATGCAATTACTCCTATAAGATCTTAACCAAAATAATTGCCAGTAGAATTCATAAGATACTCTTGAAGATAGCCTCCAATGATTAGAATGGTTTCATTGAGAAGTGACATATTATAGACAATATAATTATGGTTCAAGAGACAATCGATTTTAACAAAGAAAACAAAAGACAAAGGTATGATCATAACAAAGAAAAAAAAAGTACGATCATAAAATCCAACATGGCCAACACATTTGACCAAGTAAAACATTCCTTCTTGTTTTATGTCCTTTATAAATTTGGGTTAAATAATCATTTTGTTCAGTGTGTTCAAGCTTGCATCAATGGCACCTTTATTTTTCCCTTAGTCGATGGGAGGCCCACTTATTTTTTTTAAAAGCAATATGGGAATGACATAAGATTTCCCTCTCTCCCATTTTATGCATCATAATGGTTGTGGAATTGAGTAGAAATATGGATTTTGAATATATCTTTGGAAACCTTCATGGACTCAAATTTTTCAAAGGGATCAAATCAATTAACCACTCATATTTCATTGATAATACTCTTCCACTAGGAGGGCATAAATAGTGATAAATTAGAGATTTATAAGTGCATTGTATCACTGAATCCTCAATGCATCAAGTGGGGAGGAAAATAATGGAAAAAGCTAAATATATGACTAAAACATAACCCACTTCTCCTTTGATCCATCTCTAGAATTTTGCAATTTCTTAGCTCTGGAACATTGACTAATTTCAAGTATCTTGGAATGTCTATTTCTCTCAGCAATAGGCAATTATAAACATTTACAAACTTATAATTTTTACAAATACAAGTTATTTATTCAATCTATGGTTTATTCACCTCTTTCTTAGTGTAGGTGAAGTTTTGGTCATATAGGGTTAGTGAAAGACTAAGACTATATTTGATGTCCACAATAATGTAGTTTTTAATCTATTTAGGCCTTATATGAAGAGATCAAGAATAACTTAGTTCTGCTCATTTTATAAATGAAACGGGATAAATACAACAACAAAAAATAAAATACACCCATCAAACCTTAGGCACGCATCCATGTGAAAATAGGTGCATAAAGATTCGAGAATTTCTCTAGTCAAATGACCTCCCTTAGTTTAACCTCCATTAAAAAATGCAAAGTGTTTAGTGTTTGGTAGAGACATGGAGCCACCATCTATTAGTCTAGTTTGAACAAAAATATCTTATCCAAGAGCATATATTTTGAAAAGGATCATGCATGACTCTTCAACAATGGAAATAAGAAAACCAAGAACACAACAAAAAGATAATTGAAACCCTACAGGGAAGCAATGCACTCAATTTCAATCTTTGCATTTAAGGGTAATGCTACAACTTGATAAGTCGATCAGGATGGTGATGAAAAATCTATATGAAGAAAAGTTGAACTAGGTCTCTTTGTATAAAAATGCCTCCACATACATAAAATTACGCATAATTGTTTCATCAATCAATTGAAACAAGGTAACATTTGCGTACAAGGTAAAACTCGATGAGGTATCTCATACATTTAGATAACTGAGAATTCATATTTCAATATCAGGATAGATAAATCTAAAAAATTAGCATCACTGCATCTTGACATGGATCAAACTGTTTCATAAATTACATATTTACACGGGGATCATAGAATCAAATAATAACAGTAGAGTCCAACTACAAATATGATACCCCAACATATAGATTGACCTCAAAATTGCAAAGAAATTTACTTTGCACATGTTAGAACTAGTATTTCCATTAAAAATCTCAATATATCTAATAATTATAACAATAATGGAATTTTATATGGAAAACAAGAATTGATGGAATAGGTTCCAACATAAACTTCCAAGCAATCCTTCAACAAATATGAGAATGATGAGTAGCTAATAATCAACTAATCCCATCTTAACAAATCTCCAATATGTTTATACTATCTTAGCTAATGTGAATTGATTTCATGTGAATTGAGTCTATAATTTTGAGTGCACATAATGACAACAATATTGCACTTACATAAGAACCTTGAGGATAGTGAACACATCCACCAACATGTGTAGCTATAGGGACCTCACTAGATGTCTTAAAAGAAGAAAATGTTGTTGAGTGACATAGGGGGTCTAACCAACATCACTTAAGCGACATTCTTAATGTACAACTTATGTCTCTTAATTGATGTCTGTCCAACATTTGTTTCATTGACTTAAGGTCCTTTAAGCGATGCCGACCATTTTTCATTAGAGGATAAAAACTCTATGGAACATCAAAAAATAAATATTAAAACATGAGGAATATTCAATGCATCTTTATAGATGTTCAATCGACATTGGTCAATTTACCAGTTGACATTTACTCAATGCAAAAAAGCATCGAACTAGCGTCAAATTTTGATCCCAAATGTAGTAGTTTTTGATAAGTTTGCATTAAAATGAATTAGGAAAAAGAAAGAGAGTAGATGGCAGCTCACTCGATTATAATACCAATGCTTGAATATCTAGAATTACCACATGGGACAAGCTTGGATTTTGGAATTAAGGAACAATGTTTATGATTTGTAATTATTAAGACTTCAATAGATAAATGCCCATGCGAAGTGACAATGATCATTATTGAAGGCATGAATGATTTTATTTGAAATATGTGTACATTCAAAGTAGAAAAATTCCATAAACAATAAAGTCCTAAAATGATATTATGAGATTCCACACATTTCCCACAAACCTCTAGAGGACTAAGTTACTGGTGTGAGTGCCATGTGACTCATCTAGATCTAATATGCATACACCTCTATTTCCTTGTACCTTGTGGGACGTGATTGCTAATATCTTGAGATGCATGTGTTCTCCATTACAAGGCAATGCATTATTAATGATGGGCTCAAAGCAATAAAGATAGCTTTGACAATACAATCAAGGATCAAGATAACATTCTAAGAAATGACAAATACAAAAACAAAAAAACAAATATAAATGATTGTGAAAATTTTTAAAATTCTATAATTGAAAATAGAATAAAAGTCATTCAAACAGTTTCCTTTTTGAAATAAAATTTAAATTACAATTTCAATTTAAAAAAAATCGCAACCCATCATAATCTAAATTCTATTCATTTTATAACTATAATAAAAAAAAAGTTTTGAACATCCTTTAATCCATCAAAACCTTTACAAAACTAAACAAAAAAAAATCAATTAAAACTTTCCATATAATGTGACCAAATCAATTAAAACTTTCCATATAATGTGACCTTTTAATTCCTTCATAGTTTTCAAAATTAAGTATGAAAAAACATTAGGTCAAATGCTTAAGACAAATCCCCTTGGTCTTAAGTATTACATGGTAAGTTCTCTATTGACATGTCATTGTTACAATATAATGATCCGAGCTTACCACGGGATGGTTCAAACATAAAATGATGGTATGATCGAGTGATTGGAAAGATTTGAATGCAAAGTGAATCACTCCCCATGGCTCAAACATAATTTGATTGTACATGGTCATGTTTGAAAATATTTGAGCGCAAAGTCAATCGCCTTTCCCTCCACTCAGTCATGTTAAAATCACCAATACAATTTATATAAACTTTATATAAAGACATCATCGTTACCATATATGATTTGAAAATAATTTGATTACTTATTTTTAAATTACCAATATATTTAATATAATGGCACCATCATTATCATATTTATTTCAAATTTGGAATTACTACCATCAAATCAATTTAGATATTAGGAAAAGTATACTTGCTCTTCCACCCCAAATTCTAAAATATAAACACCTATCAATATAATTAGGAGTGACCAAGGTTGAAAATTCCATTGACTTTAAGTCAGACTAATCTTAGGAGTAGTCTATTTCTTCTATGTTTTAGACTTTCTAGTTTTTTAGTAAAATCCAAATTTGCAAGCTTTTAAATTGTGTTTTTGAATGCACAAATGGGTTCAACACCCTCAGATACCCTATGGCACTCTCATTATGCAATTTTCAAAACTAATATATGTGACTAAGATGTACGACGCTAATTTTTTTGGTACATGTAAATAAGTCAGATTAGGGTTTTCTCGATTGTAATATTCCTACCAAGGAAGGTTCATAGATTAGTAATGGAGAGAGAGACATGTGGTGCTCTTCCCCAATGTGGCTATGCCATTCATAGGTGTTAATCCTTCCTCATTCCCGACCTTGCAAATTTCTTCATTCATGAAATAGCATGATCAATTATATGAATGAATACCTTGCTTAGTAACCTACTACATTCATATGAATCAAATTATTATATAACAACATGAACGTAACACCATTCATTTATGTAATGACACCATCCATTTACATAAATCCAACCATTATTTTAACCCAATACATTCATATAGTTTAATGATGATTTACCAATATGCACTTCAACAATTCATTACATAGAGCATAGGTATCATAGGAAAACATGTGACATATCTTCCAACATGATATCTTAATATAATGCACTTCATTATATAACTACTATGCCGCACATAATTTAATTCATCATCTATAAATGTAATGCATTCTATAAACATAATGCATTTACATGATCAATCCATTATGCAAGTATATAAATTGCTTTATTACATAAAACATAGAGTATATTCGACATTACTATTGACTTTCATTCATATATATATATAATTTATTTGTTATACAAATTCCATAATATAAGTATAGTGCACTCATCATAGAGTCTAATTTTTTTTCAGAGGAAAAAAAAATGTATTATTGCTATTCACCATAATCAAATAGTACAACGATATACAAAGTCTCATAATCTCCCAACTTTTCATCATATCTTAAGCACGCAGACTCGTATAAAAATAACAAAAAATCCATAACTAAGATCAGCGATTTTTCAATCTTGCATACAATACAACTGTACTTTTCAAATGCACCTGTACATGTTCAAAAGTCACCAAAAAAGTATAGCTCCCCTTTATCCAAAACACTTTGCTCAAACCATTCTTCCCAATGAAGAAATCCTTCCATGCCATCAAAAGCTTGTTTTGATAAATGATCAGCCAAGTCATTGTGCTCTCTATAGATATGTTCAAATGTGATCTTTTCACATTTTTCTATCTCCATCCTAGTACGCAAGCACCAATGTTGAAGAGAAAGAACATGTAAGTTATATTCCCCACTTGCCCATTTAATCGTGACATGTGAGTCCCCATAAACCATTAAGTCCACAAGCCCAAAGGAATTTGCAGTCCTAAGCACACACCAAAGTGCTAGTAACTCTGCTTTCATGTTTGTACCAGTTCCACAATTTAGGCGAAGAAAGAAATAGTGATCTTTGTTTAAATAGATCGCCCCATCTGCTACACACAAACCTTGCTGAGCCGCACCATCAAAAAACAAAACCGGCTGATTAACCGAAAATGAGAAAAGTTTGTTTCTATTAGGAATGTGATCAATCATATCATATTTATAAATCTGAGCCATCTTCAGTACTGTCACCCCACAGGCTGGAATCTCTAGCATTTTGCCTTGAAATGTTGCATTGTTTCTGGCATACCAAATAACCCATGCCAAAAAGATTGGAATAAAGAGATGTTTTTTTTCCATCCTGCACCAATTGAGGAGGCAAGAATCAAAATCCCCGACATCCCAAACATCATTTATGTGTAAGTCTACATAGACAATGTCCCAGATATCTTTTCCAAATCGGCAACCCACAAATAGATGACTGATAGATTCCAAATTTTGTTTGCACATGATACACCAATTAGGACCAACCCAGCCACACCTTAAGAGCACATCCCAGGTTTTTAAAGTTCCCTGTAGTGCCTGCCAAAGGAAGCACTTGATTTTCAGAGGAAAATCCCACTTCCAAATATTTTTACACCACCAATGCTGTGGATATATAAGTTTTCTCTAAATGATTCTAATATATGCAGCTTTTGCTGTCACAATACCAGATTTCTCATTTCTTGTCCAAACAATTTTGTCCTCCGCATTATTTAGATAAACACCAGCCGCACATAAATCCTATACAAACTTGTCCCAATCTACTGCATCCGATCCCTATAGCCTTAGGTTGATAGAATTGAGCCAATAATTCCCATCTCCAGAGAACCGAGCACCATTCTTGATCATGTTCAATGTACCTAAACCATGCACATTTAAATAACCTAGCAATCTCTCGGATAGATGATATGAGTCCTCCATACCCAGAATAGGGTCCTTCCCAATATAGATCTGCTCACCAGTACCAACCTGCCATTTAATATATTCAGCTATCCCATCAAAAACCTTAAGAAAACCACACCACATAGGAGAAATACTCCCCATCATAGTCTTTGGTTTCCAAAACCAAGACATCACGTTCATCTTTATATACTTGCTATATATAACTCTTGACCAAAGAGTACCACCAAAAACACCTCGCCATAAGCTCTTCATCCTTAGAGCTATATTGAATGTCTTAATATCTTTGATGCCCCAGCCACCGAATCTCTTAGGTCTAGAGATGGCATCCCAGCCAGTCGTGACTAGCTTAGCTTTTTCCACACTGCCAGACCATAAGAAATTTAACAGTAAACTCCTAAGAGCAGTCAATATGGTCGCTAGTACTTCCAGCATTGACATCCAATAGACATGTATTCCTGTAAGAACTGCCTTCACAAGAATAAGTTTCCCCCCTATAGAGAGAAACCAGTAAGCCCAGTGGGAAATTCGAGCTTCCACCTTGCAGATGAGCCACTTCCAATCATTTATCAAGTAATTGTTCGGCTTTAAATAAAAACCCAGGTATTTGAATCCACCCTCTAATTCACAGCACTTATAAGGTAAAATACCCTCAATTTCCAGCAATCTAGAAGGACATACATTATAATGTAGAAAGTTTGATTTTGTAGGACTCACTTTCATGCCGAACACATTGCAGAATATCTTAATAATATTTCTGATAACCAACCATTCATGAAAGGAAGCAATACCCACCAATAAAACATCATCAACAAAAATCAAGTGTGTGATAATACACCTGTTACCAACTTCAATACCTTTGATGAAACCATCTTCTTTTGCAATATGTAGGAGTCTGCTAAAGGCATCAATCACCAAAATGAACAATAGTGGCGATAATGGGCAACCCTGTCGTAGCCCCCTGGTACAATGAAAAAAATCAGAAGGCGATCCATTAACCAGTACTGTTATATTCGTAGTAGTGACACATCCCATGATCCAGTTAATTACCAGAGGAGGAACACCAATCTGAATCAAAACAAGTCTTAAAAAGACCCAATTAACCCGATCATACGCCTTCTCCAGATCCATCTTTAATAGTAATGCTTCTTGTTTCCTAGTCTTTATAGTATGCACCAGTTCTTGAGAAATACCAATGGCATCATGTATCTGGCGACTATGCAAAAAACCAAATTGTTCAGCAGTAATATGCAAAGACAATGCAGCATTGATCCTCTGCGCAAGGATCTTTGTAATCAATTTGTAAGCTAAATTACAAAGTGCAATTGGACAAAATCCACCAAATGATGTTGGCTTATCACATTTTGGAATCAGCGTAATAAACGAGGAGTTCAAGGCACCAAAAGAAAGCCCAAATGTTCTGGTGTGTTCAACCATATTTAGCATATCCTTACCCATTATGTCAAAGAAATGAATATATACCTCAACCGGCCAGCCATCAGGCCCCGGTATTTTTTCCTTCTTAAACATTTTCAGCATATTTTCAATTTCATCCAATGTCACCGATTTTCCCAATTCTGCAGCTTCATTTTCATCGAAAAACTTTGGGAAAAGTCTAGCAATTTTGATCTGGTCCAATAGGACACCTCTATCATCCTTATAAATATTACTGAAAAATTTAACAGCTTCAGACTTTAGTGAATCCTCTCCAGAGATAATATTACCCAAATCATCTTTCAATTCCCAAATAATATTCATATTGCGCCTGGCAGAAGCAAAGGAATGAAAAAACTTTGAATTTTTATCCCCAAATTGAACCCATAAAGCACGGCTTTTCAATTGCCACTCTTTTTCCTCCTTGAGCAGCATCTCCTCCTTTTTCTCATACTTCTTTACAGCTTCAAATCCTTCTGAGTCTAGGTCACCCAAAACATTTATGTCATGTAGCCTCTGAATATCCAACTCTAATTGAATTAATTCCTCCTTATCAACCATCTTTTTCACCTTTATCCAATTGCTGACAACACTTTTAAGACTTTTCATCTTTTTACAAAAGAAAACCACAAGATCCAATTCATTAATAATCTCAGAAGCCCAAAAATTTCTCACCATAGAGCAAAAATCCTCCTGTTCCAGCCAAGAGCTGTCAAACTTGAATGGACGATTATGTTTAGTACCAAGATCTTCAAATTGAAAGATAATTGGCCAGTGATCTGAGAACTTTGAATCATGTACCCACAATAGATACTTATGAAGCTGATAGAGCAATGTCTCTTTAACCAGAAAGCGATGAAGCCGCTTATGAATGCCATCACATCCTCTTCTGCCATTTGTCCAGGATGGACACAGTTTAACAGGTACCACATCGATAAGAGCATTTTTTTCAAGAAAAGCAGTAAAAAAGTCAGCCAAAGGATCCATCCTAGCTTTCTGTCCCCAGATTTCTGAGGATGACTTAGTTATGTTTAAGTCTCCTGCAAAAATCAGATTATCCACATTAAGAATTCCAGCATCACCCAGGGATTCCCAAAAACTCATCCTGTCATAGTATGGGGCATAACAATTAAAAACAATCAATTCAAGGTTCATGGGTAAACATAAACCCTTCATCAGTATTCCCCAAGGTGTTTTGAATACTTTAAAGGAAAAAAGGTTAGGGTTCCAAGCAACTGCTAATCCACCATCAATTCCACTCGAACGAACAACCGATACCTCCTAAGATGGCAGAACCCCCCCAACTTTTGAAACCGCATCCAAACTAGAGCACATAGTTTCTTGTAATAATACAATACCCGGGCAAGTAGTTTTTATGAGGTTGGATAAGGCCCTGGCCCGAGAAGCCTTTCCCAACCCACGAACATTCAAAGAAAGAATAGACATCACAAACCCTTACCCACGGGTTTCTCTGCTCTAAGACTCGAATCAAAAATAAAATCCTTCCCCTCAGCTTTTAACCTGTCAGCTACAGTAAGATAGTCCTCAACAGATGTCTCCATAATAGTACCTTTTCGTCCCTTTCTCTTTTTGCAGATAGTCACATTTTGGAACTTTATCGAGCTTAAGGGCAAAGAATCCGAATTCAAAGGGGGATTCTTTGAATACACAAGGATAGGGGAACAAACATTCGGAAGCCGTGCCTCATGTACACCATCAGTTACAGAGGTCGAGATCCCCCCATCCAAAACTCTAGACCCCACAGAAAGATTACAGGAATTCTCAACAGACCCCAATAATGGAGGAACTTCCTCAAAAACCCTAACCACCAGGTCTCTAGGCAATGAATAGTTCATCATATCGTGACAGACTGGAGAAGGATCACACCCCTGCTCAGAAACAGTACCGAGAGCTAATGTCTCCGAATCTAGGTCAATAACAACTTTTGGAGCTAGCCCTAGCCCGACCCCCTCAAGTTCCAAATCCAAGTTCCGAGCCACCAAGGGTTTTTCCCTAGTCCTCACAATCCCCAAACCCCCAACAGAAGGATTAATATTATGTCTCAAAACAACTTCACCTAAAGATATGCGTCTATCCAAATCCTTTTCCGCATTAGCAATAATGGCTAAATCATCATTAGAGACAACCGTATAAGCAGATTCAGGAGGGTTTTTTAACTTACCAATTTCTGAGAGAGTAGGGACCAAGTCCACATGTGATGGAGTCATAGCCGACATCACATTCTCCAGCGAATCCTTTTCGTTCCTACCCATCAAGATTGGACAATGTGACTGAACATGCCCAACAGAATGGCAGTGAAAACAACGAAAAGGAATTCGAAAAAAGTCTAGACGCTGAGTCCACGAACGATGCCGCCACACAATTTCAATCTCAGTCGGAAGCCCCATACTAAGGTCAAATTCAACCATGACCTTCGCGTACCTTCTATCAATACCAAACAAGGAGCTCTTATCAAATTTGATAAACCTACCCACCGAATTTTCCAGACCCATGATAATATCTTCCGTCCATAACTCGATGGGCAACCCCGTAATCAGAATCCATAAATGCCTAATACCCTGATGCTCACGGAGGGGATCAAAAGCAATATGCCATCTCTTGAGAAGCAAAGATCCCTCCTTAAACAACCAAACCCCATTCAAGATCTGTTCCAGATGGTCCCGCTTCGAGAAAGTAAATAAAACCTAGTGATTCATCAAAATGTTAATGCGGGGAGCAATACCAGTAATAGGAACCCAGCTTCTCTTCACCCATTCAATAATTTCCTCCTTTGTCCCTGAAGTGAATTCAAAACACCCAACAAGGGCCCTATCTGCAAGCATTTCTACCCTCTCCAGATTGCTATCCGCGGCAATAACAAAGCGTTCCACCCTATCCCTAGCACGAAGCGCTTTCATCCTACGCTGATTCTTACCTTGAGATCCATAAAGGTTAGGGTTTGGAAAGCTCGGAACAATAACAGACCCCGGCACATGTTCCGAACTATGGGCAGAGTAACCAGGAACAAATGGGAGGGACATTGGGCCCGAAAGAAAAGTAAAACAAGGGTACTGCAGACCTGGCAATCCGGTAAACAAGACCTACAGTTGTCCCGGATCAGCAACACCGGTCCCACTCAAACCATACCCCAAAATATCCTAAAAAGCATCAAAACTAACCACCAACAGCCAACCCAAACCACTCCATATCGAAAATAGAGAAACAAACCAATACCTATTCCCAATTTTTTTACTTGGCTGGTACTGGGCCAATCCAAGACGGACCGGCTTGACTCCAAGCTATAACTAGACTCAAAACCACAACCTCCAATTGCCATACCGAACCAAACCCTGCGGTCTCGTGCTAAACCCTACAGGAAACCCCATTCTAAAAACCCCCATCATAGAGCCTAACTTAAGACCATAATCATTTCAATATCTAAAACATAATATATGATCATAGTCCATCCTTTTACAAAATCTAACATCTAACATTGCCAATTTATTTATAAAATCTAATCAATTCATTAATATAACATGATATGTTAAATCATCTCATCATAAAAAAACATAATATATTAACACAATTGTATTATATGAAATCATAATATTATCGTAAACATAATCGCATAATTCTTACATTATGTAACAATATAATCTATTAACACCATCCATTCATTAAATGAAACACAACTTAAACTTAATATGAACATGATATGTTAACGTACGTCCCTTACTATATGGAGACATATATTTAAACATAAATCCATTCATCATGTAAGGACAATCCATTCATCAAGGATAGTCCTAGCACATATATGTATTCAATGCATATTTTATCGACAATCTAACTAGTTTATATAAATCTCTACGCATTTAACCTGTCCATAAGTGACCATATTATTTTATAACAAGAAACCCTTAACATTAGCATGCCATCGCATTCATTTACATAAGATGCATTGAAGTATAATGCGTGCCACTTCACAACGCACCATTCATATGCACACTCACATATACACTCCTTTATTTATTACGTTTTACTTGCTCCTCCAACCCACATATATAGACATTCTTACTTAAATCATATTAATTTCATTTTCAATATATATAAAAATTTCATCATTTAACATAATGTGTTAATAATTTAAACATCCATTGATACACACTTGATGAATGCCACAATGCAATATAACCACAATGTGACATAAAGATTTTATATAAATCTCTATGCATTTAACGTGTCCATAAATGACCATATTTTTTTATAATAGGAAACCCTTAATATTAACATGCCATCGCATTAATTTACATAACATGCATTGAAGTATAATGTGTGCCACTTCACAATGCACCATCTTGTCATATGCACACTCACATATACACTCCTTTATTTATTACATTTTAATTGCTCCTCCAACCCACATATAGACCTTCTTACTTAAATCATATTAATTTCATTTTCAATATATATAAAAATTCCATCATTTAACATAATGTGTTAATAATTTAAACATCCATTGATACACACTTGATGAATGGCACAATGCAACATAACCATAATGTGACATAAACCTTGATGAAGTCAAATTTCACATCTTGGGAATTGTCGCAATGCGACATAACCCTTGGTGAACACCACAATGCAACATAAGCCTTGATAAACATCACAATGCGACACAAACCTTAATGAATCGATAGGTGTTTAGATATTATCTGGGATTTTGGACTTCCTTGAGGAGATCAACAAATTGAATTTGTCGATCACAACCATACTGAGAAATTGTCTGCCTTTGTCACTTCATGGATATCGGCATAATTTATGGAATTCAATCTCTACTCCAATGACTTGATATTTTAAAGTAAGAATATCAAGACTTCTTTTAAGCATGAAATAATAATCAATCATGATTAAGTAAAGTTAACCATAGTCAAATAATAGTCCATCATAATTCAATAACAGTCAATCATGGTTAAGTAAACTTAACCATGTTAACTATGGTCAAGCAATAAATAATATAATAAATAACTATTTTTTAATAAATTATTTTTTAAACTTATAAAAATATTTATCTATATCCCAATATAATATAATTAAATTATTTTAAGATACTTTTCAATTTTTATATTGTAATGTTTATATTATTTTTCAAATTTTATATTATTTAAAATATTTTGTGTTTTGTATGTGTTGTGTATATCTCATTATGATATAATTTAATAATTTTAAGTTGCTTTTCAAATTTTATAGTATAACGTTCTATTGTTGTTTAATGTGGTTATAGAAAATGAGCAATTATTCAAAATTATAATACAATTTATTTCTTTTTATAGGTTTCTATTTTTTTATCCTATACCAATTTCATTTCAGAAAAATTAAAAATAATATAATTTATATACATATAATTATTTTTTTATATAAATACATATAGTGGAATTATAATAATATGTTTGTTTCTTTTGTATATATAAAAAGTGTGCAAAGATTGTTGTCTTTTGCATATATAATAATTAATATAAAACCATTGCTTTCTTTATTCTTCATTTGGTATATATATTATTTTCACATAATACATTTAAAAACTCCTTATTATTTATTGTTATAAAGGATGGTATGAAATAAACTATCTTTATATAAATAAAATTAGGTTATATATAAAATACTTAAAAACTCAATGTCATTTTTGTTATATTTTTGTATTGTAAATTATTATTATGATTTTATGATCTTAATGGTTCAAGCTAATAGTTGCAAGGATAGATTCATAACCTCAATATGATAATCACTATAAAAATTAATTTAAAATATCAACTCATTGGAGTAGAGATTGAATTCCATAAATTATGCAGGTAACCCTGAAGTGGCAAAGGCACATGAAGTGATAAAGGTAGACAATTTCTCAGTATCGTTGTGATCGACAAATTCAATTTGTTGATCCGCTCAAGGAAGTCCAAAATCCCAGATAATATCTAAACACCTATCGATTCATTAAGGTTTGTGTCGCATTGTGATGTTTATCAAGGCTTATGTTACATTGTGGCATTCACCAAGGGTTATGTCGCATTGCGACAATGCCCAAGATGTGAAATTTGACTTCATCAAGGTTTATGTCACATTATGGTTATGTTGCATTGTGGCATTCATCAAGGGTTAGATGCAATATATTCACAATGTGAAATTTGACGTTCATCAAGGTTTATGTCACATTGGGATGTTTATTAAAGGTTATGTTGCATTGTGGCATTCATCAAGGGTTAGATCTGCAACATATTCACAATGTGAAATATTATGTTCATCAAGGTTTATGTCGCATCGTGATGTTTATAAAGGGTTACGTTGCATTGTAGCATTCATCAAGGGTTATGTTGCATTGCAACAATACCCAATATGTAACACATATGCTGACACAGCCCAAGATGTGACATATTCACAATGTGAAATTTGACGTTCATTAAGGTTTGTGTCCCATTGTGATGTTTATCAAGGCTTATGTTGTATTGTGGCGTTCATCAAGGGTTATGTCACATTGCGACAATGCCCAAGATGTGAAATTTGACATTCATCAAGGTTTATGTCGCATTGTGATGTTTATCAAGGGTTATGTTGCATTGTGGCATTCATCAAGGGTTAGATGCGACATATTCACAATGTGAAATTTGACGTTCATCAAGGTTTATGTCGCATTGTGATGTTTATCAAGGCTTATGTTGCATTGTGGCGTTCGTCAAGGGTTGTGTCGCATTGCGACAATGCCCAAGATGTGAAATTTGACGTTCATCAAGGTTTATGTCGCATTGTGATGTTTATCAAGGGTTATGTTGCATTGTGGCATTCATCAAGGGTTAGATGCAACATATTCACAATGTGAAATTTGGCGTTCATCAATTTTTATATCGCATTGTGATGTTTATTAAGGGTTATGTTGCATTGTAGCATTCATCAAGGGTTAGATGTGACATATTCACAATGTGAAATTTGACGTTCATCAAGGTTTATGTCGCATTGTGATGTTTATCAAGGGTTACGTTGCATTGTGGCGTTCATCAAGGGTTATGTTGCATTGCGATAATGCTCAATATGTGACACATATGTCGACACAACCCAATATGCGACATATTCACAATGTGAACTTTGGCGTTCATTAAGGTTTGTGTCGCATTGTGATGCTTATCAAGGCTTATGTTGCATTGTGGTTTTCATCAAGGGTTATGTCGCATTGCGACGATGCCCAAAATGTGAAATTTGACATTCATCAAGATTTATGTCGCATTGTGATGTTTATCAAGGGTTACGTTGCATTGTGGCGTTCATCAAGGGTTATGTCGCATTACGACAATGCCCAATATGTGACACATTTGCCGTCACAACCCAAGATGCGACATATCCACAATGTGAAATTTAACGTTCATTAATAAATTGATAATGTTAATTAATTATAATATAATAATTAATTATTTAAATAACAAAAATTATTTAATATATTATTAATTATTTAATTAATTAATATTATTATTAACTAAAAACAATATTAATTAATTAATATTATCATTCACTAAATTATTTTATAATTTTTTTGTTTAACTATTTATTATAAAATAATAATAGTGTTTAATTAATAATATTGTTTAATTAAACAATACTATTAATCAAACAATTAAAATATGGATTTTATTAAAAAAATTAAATAATATTAATTTATTAACATTTTTAATTAAATAATCATTATTTAAATTAACTAATATTATTATTAACTAAATAACTATAACATGAATTAAATTATTTTATAATTATTATAAAATAATAATATTGTTTAATTAAACAATGTTATTAATCAAACAATTAAATTATGTATTTCATTAAAATTATTAAATAATATTATTCTATTAATATTTCGGAGATATGTGTACATGTGCACACCCATTACTAGTAACATCAACATTAATAACATTAATGTGTCCGAATACACCAATAGGTGTACATGGGGCACATACTTTTCATATTAATGTTTTTCTTATAGTATGTGTCCCATTTACGCCTATCGGTGTGTTCAAACACATTAATATTATTAATGTTGTTGTTACTAGTAATTTAAAAATCCATTGATACACATTCGAGTTTGCTTTTTTTTTCCAGCGAAAAAAATCTACTATTGATATTCAATGATTAAATCAAATAGTACAAAATAGTTCATGGTTCTACAGCCGAAACAAGTATCTTGATAAACATCATAACAGCTTGGACAAGATCTGAACTATCTGAACTAGATCTTCCTTATAACAGCCTAAGCTACTAACATCATGTCGTATATTCAATACATATATGCAAAAAACTTGTGAAAACCAGCCAGTCAGGAAGAATCTTCAGAGTTCAATCAAAAAAGTAGGTGGTTCCACAGTCCTGTAGGCAGTTATCTAGCCATTCCTCCCAGAATAGCTGCCCTTCCACACCATCTAAATCTTGTTTAGAAAGTTTATCTGCCAAGGAGTTATGATCTCTATAAATGTGTTCAAAAGTAATCCCCTGCTGCTTGGAAATTTCAAAATGTGTCCGAAGAGCCCAATGTCTCAAATTCGTCACATTTAGTTTGAAAGCACCCGCGGCCCATTTAATGGTGACTCTCAAATCACCATACACCTTAATGTTTACCAAACCAAAGATATTTGCAATTTTAAGAACACACCATAGAGCCATTAACTCCGCCTTCATGTTTGTGCCAGGTCCACAGTTGAGTCTAATGGAAAAGTAGTGTGACTCGTTCAGATAAATGACTCCCCCGACAGCACAAATACCAAATTGTGAAGCTCCATCGAAAAAGAGTATAGGTTGATCCACTTTAAAATTAAAAAGGCTGATTCTGCCCGACTTTGACTGTTGTTCATCCTCCTTACATGTATCAAATATGTTCAAAGCAATCCTGCTACATAGAAGGTAATCTGGAGTGGTATTCTGAAATAAAGCACAATTTCTGGAAAACCAAATGGCCCAGGGAATACAAATGGCAATGAAGAAATGCTTTCTGCAACGCCTGAACCAATTTAATAAACACTTGTTAAAATCACCCACATCCCAACAAGGAAGGATGTTCAAGCTAGTTGAAACCACATCCCAGATCTTATATGTAAAACTGCAATCAACAAAGAGATGTTGTTTGGATTCAGCTGCATTCTTACAAAGGATACAAATACTAGGGCCACACCAACCCCGTTTGCAGAGGTTGTTCTAGGTTTTTAATTTATCTTGTAAAAGAAACCAACAAAAACATTTAAGTTTTGCAGGAATAGGCCATTGCCAGAGCCTCTTATACCACCAATCCATTGGATAAATATATAAGTCTTGTGCAATTCTGGAATATGCAGTGCGTGCTGTAACCACACCAGTAGCAGGGTTCCCCCCCCAAATAAGCAGATCAGGCTCTTGACGAATACAAACACCTGCAGAGTTTAAATGCGAAATATATGCATCCCAACTGTGTGCTAAGTGACCAGATAGGCCAATATCCCGGGCAGACATCCACTTTTCATTGTTCATGTTCCCAATGTGAGGCCGATAGATTTTGTCTAAAGTGCTCAAGCCAAGAATCTGAAGATATCGGGAGATGGATGGAGGCAGGATGAAGTTTTCTTCCATGCCGATGATAGGGTCAATACCAACCCGAATTCTATTTCCAGACCCAACCTGCCATGTAAGGTCATTTTTTATCCAAAAAAAGATCTTCATAAAACCTCGCCATAAAGGGGAGAAATTCCAACTTTCCAATTTGGGCCTTCTAATCCAGCATATGATATCAGATTTAATATATTTTCCATTGATGAGAGTAGACCAGAGAGTGTTACCGAAAAGACATCTCCAGAGGCTTTTGAGTCTGAGAGCAGTGTTAAATATACCCAAATCCTTGATTCCCCAGCCTCCAAATCTATACGGTCTTGAAATGATATCTGCTGCAACCATAGGGATCTTTCCACTGATCGATGATCCAAACCAAAGAAAATTGAAGAAGTATCTTTTGATAATCTTAAGGATAGCTAATGGAACTTCAAGCAAGGAAAACTAGTATACTTGTATGCTAGTGAGCACAGATTTCAAAAGGATAAGCTTACCACCAATAGACAATAATCTGTATGACCAAAGAGTCAGACGTGCCTCAATTTTTCTCAGCAACCAATACCAGTCTTTAATTTGGTAGTTGTTGGGTTTGAGGTGGAACCCCAGATATTTAAAACCCTGATCCAAATGGCAGCACTTAAAAGGCAGAATCGTGCTTATATGAAGCTCAATGATGGATTGATCCTTCCCTTAGCAACTTCGCGAACTTGGTGGAATAGAATACCTACCCCTAAAGTTTTCATCCCTCATAAAATAATCTGGATTCTATTTACAACACATATTCAATTAGTATCATAAAACATATTAACCACCAATTTTTTTCATTACATAAAAGAATAATATATTAACCTAATCCTATTATATGAAATCATCACATTATCATGTAACTAAGAGCTTATCCAATAAATCTTTTCTTTATGAAAAACATAAAATAATAGCATTAGATGAAAACATAATATTCATAAACCAATAACACAATTATCTAAGTTCTTCCATTATGCAAAATATAAAATTCTAACAGAATTAAATTTATCACAGTAACCTATAGTTGGCATACTCAATTCAGTTATAAGACACATTTAACCATGTTGACACTCGACTAACAATTCAATGCAACAACCTTTAGTCACCCTACGATCTATTCACCACCAGCTATCGCATACTTGGATACTTATACAAATGGTCAATTCTCTCGCGTGGTTGACAGCGTGGTTGACAGAGAGTTAACGTTGGAAGTTTTTGATGGTTAATATATGTATTGTTGAGTCGCAAACCTGCATGGAAGGGGCGGCGCGTGGGCCAATTGATGATTTGGGTCAGTGTTATAGTTGAAACGCACCTAACAACTACTACTCAGTCTCTTCTTTAAAAACTATTTAACTCTCAACATGCAACCTTCATTTATAAGTTTAGAACTCCCATTTATCATACAACCTGTAAGTCCGTATATATATATATGAAAGTCAAGGATCACACTTATATATATAAATATAAAAGCGTGATCCCTGACTATAATAGAAGACATTATATATATACATATATATATATGAAGCTTGGACTTATGAGAATTATGTAAATTTACATCAAATATATACGACAGTCTTGGATTAATGTACAACTACATTTTACGTTTACCCAGCATAACATTCAAACACTTATAAAACGCATTTTACACGTTCTATCACGTGGTTGACGGGAGTTAGGGTATTGACAGATTGGTCATTCATATGCTGAGTAGTCACCTTGTAGTTTTTTTTACATGAGTTATGAGGTGGTGGCTCTCGTAAAGAAAATGAATCGACCCGCTTTTGCAAGTGGCCGACAGAAAGAAGTTGACCTCTTTTCTTTTTGCAGATTTTGGCTCCTACATTACTGAGTCCGTGTGATTGATATGCACCAGCCCACCAATTGGAACTCGCCTGAACATGAGAAGGATCATTTAACAAAACAATACATAAGAAATATTTACACAACAAGAAAATCCATCTTTTAGCACCACAAGTTAGCACCACTTATAGTTTGTGGTGTAAATGTGGTGGTATTGGCACCACTTACAATTATGTGGTGTTACAGTGGTGTTATTAGCACCATTTATATTTTGTGGTGTTAAAGTGGTGGTATTAGCACCATTTATATTTTGTGGTGTTAATATGGTGTTATATTAGTTAATATTATTGGAAATTGAGTTTTATCTTTATGAGAAATGCCATGTTGGCAAGTACCATAAAGTGGTGCTAAGCTATTATTTTCCACATGGACATGTACACGTAGGATTTAATTATGTGGATTTGCACCATAAACAAATTCACAAATAATTATTTTGAAAATAACTCAATTCAATATTTATTTATTTTTTCATCAATTAAAATAAATTATCAAAGATTGATTTATGAGTTTTTGCACCATACTTACAAGAAGTTCAAATATTTGTATTTAGAATATTTGAGCAAATAAATTCACGTAGAATATTTAAGCAAATAAAATCACGTGATTCATTTATGAGGTTTACATCACAAGAACAACAAATTCAAAAAAAATATTTGGTAAATAGCTCAATTCATTTATTATATTATTTAAACATATAAATACAATTGAGAAATACATAAAAACAACTATTTTTAATTTATTACTATTATATAGTAAAAAAATTATTTTAATTTAAATTTGATTATTCATTTGAGATAATTTTATCTTCTTAATTTTTTTTATGGAAATTAGTATTAATATTAGGTTTTTAACACAAGACATGGGTCTTAGATCCATCTATATGATCAATGGAGAAAACCTCTAGCTAAGGCCCTAAAAGAAGCTTTTAGGAATCTAGGACCAAGAAAGACACCACAAAGGTCCCCACACATATTCCTAAGAGTATTCATAGCCTCTAAGTATGCGCATTCACACTATTATAAGTTTATAATCAGTAGGGATAGGTCCAATGGCCCTCAACATTGTTGAGTGAACGATCATATGCCTTAGCCTAAAGGAATCATAAGCATAAAGACATGTCATTTTGTCAAGTACCATATAGTGGGGCTAAGCTCATATTTGTCACATGGACATGTACAAAAAGGATTTAATTATGATGATTTGCACCATAAACACAACAACATCACAAATAATTATTTTGTAATAACTTAATTCAATTTTTTTCATTCAAATAAATGCCCATGATTAATTTATGAGGTTTTAAACCACAATCACATCAAATTCAATTATTTGTTTTTATCACTATTTAAACGAACAAGCTCATATGATTCATTTATGAGGTGTTTCACCACAAACAAAACAAGCTCACAAATAATTATTTTCTAAATAGCTCAAGTCGACTATTCATTTTCAATATTATTCAAGCAAATAAATACCCATGATTCTTAAATTTCACAAATAATTAAATACAACCATTTTTAATTTATTACTATTATAAAATATTAATAAAAATGATTTGAATTGAGATTTCATTATTTGATAGAGCATATTTTTAATGATATTATTAATTTTCCTAATGGATATTAATATCATTACTAGGCTTTGTGCAGAAGGCATGGGTCTCAAATCCTTGGAGATGTTCGAGGGAGGAAACGTCTTCCTTGGGCCCTAAATGAATCTTTTAGGAATCTAGAACCAAGAAATATGGTCAACACAAATATATTCCTAAGAATATTCTTAACATCTATATGTAGATATTGATTGCATTATAATGTTTTGATCACTAGTGATAGGTGTATTGGCCCTTAACCTAGTTATGAGAAGAAACCTAGGCCTTAGCCTAATTAAACCTCTAGGCATGTAGGGATAATAACGATTTGTCACACTAACACAAATCAATTTTTTAGAAGATCTATGTCCTTATAATATGGATAATAGGGGGAGTTGGAGGAACTAAAACTATGTGTAAGTCTTTAGGGCATAGAGATGATTAAGGAAGGAACCCCATGCCTTACCTTAGAGGAAACCTAGGCATATAAGATTAACAAGTATACCTTGAAACACCACATAAGGCCTCCTAAGGATATCCTTGGCTTGATATTGGGGGTATTAATGTAACTAAGAGGTTGTTTTTAAGCACTATATATGGGTGTTTAAGCCCTTAACATGTTTGAGAGAGGAAACCTAGGACTTATTCCCTAGTAAAATATTTTGTGCATACAGGGAAAAATACAACAGCTCAAAGCACTACACATGACATATTGGGGTTATTATTTACCTCTAAGTAAGGAAATCAACACCATTATGCGTTTTTTGCTAGTATGTACGGGTCTTAGGTTTTTGTATAATGTCATAGGAGGAAACTTGGGCTTTAAACCCTAGGAGAAGCTTTAAATCGCACCCATAAAATCCAAACACTATACTTGGCATCTAAGCATTCATATAAGTGACACTAGGTATGCAAACCTTAGACATAGTCATGAGAGGAATTACAGGAACTAGGCCCTAAAGGATGGTTTTAAGCATATCGGACTAATAGCAATGACTCAAACTATCACTTAGCAAATCATGCAATGTATACGATAGCATTATTCTCAAAGTGGGATATGGGTGGAAATATGTGGTTTTGTGTACTAATGGTGGGTCTGAGTAAATAGTTGGGGAAGAAATTGAAAGAATTATACCCTAACATAATATTATTGAGGTAATGGGCAATGATCAAGACCATGAACCATAACATATACCATTTAAAGTTGATATTTGACATAATAGTTGGATATGAGCATAATCAATATTTTTTGCATAGAGGGATGGATCTCAAGTCCTTTATTGGGGTCATAAAATTAAAGTAAGAGCCTTATGTAGGTGTCGCAAGGATTTTGTAATGATATTACATAGAAGATTACCATGACTTTATCCCTAAAGAAACCATTAAGGAATCCAAATCCATTGAGACACTATGTATATAGGTCTTATGGCCTTCTAGCCTTAGATAACATTAATGGAGGAGACCTAAATATCGACCACTAAATGAATCTTCTAGCCATCCACGGCTAAGAAGGTTTCCCCCACCAAGAAAGTTTCCTCCAACAACAACACATGGTTAGTGGAGAATACCTTAACCTTTGCCCCTAAAGGAAGCTTGTAACTATATTGGGGTAATAAGTTTGCTTCCACCAACCATACACAACCTCCTAGTTGTATAATTGGCCTATGATTGAGGATGTTGTTATAGTTAGGAGGTGTTAAGTAGCATGCACATGTCTTAAGCCCTTTGGAATTATGTTCCATGGAAGAAGACCATGTTTTTGGCCCTAAAGAAATCATTGACGCATGTAGATCCATGAATACTACCTAAAAGCAGCATTGATTACTTCATAGGGGTATCTATGGAACTATGTATCTATGTATTGTGGTGGTCCTTACACATGGTTAGTGGAGGAGAGCTAAATCTCGAGATATAAATGATTCTTTCATCCATCTAAGGCTAAGAATATTTCCTCCACTAAAAACACATGTCCTCTTGAGGGTATCATTGGCCTATGATTGATTATGTCATTTCCATTAGGTGTTTTTGACTAGTATTTGCATGTCTCGGGGCCTTGGGAATGATGTTATAGGGAAAACAACCATGCATTTGGCATTAAAGAAACAATTGGGGCATCCAGAGTGATGAACAATGCCTAGAGCACCATGCCTGACCTTGCATGGATATCCATGCCACTATGTATCCATTTCTTGGGGCCTTGGGGACTTGGAAATGGTCAAGGGAGGAGACTTGAACCTCTAGCCATAAAGGAATCTTATAGCCATCCAAGGCTAAGAAAATCGCCTCAACCAACCACACATGACCTCTTGAGGGTATCATTGTCATATGATTGAGGATATTAACACCATTATGTGATTTTGAGAAGTATGTAGGTGTCTTAGGACCTCAGGAATGATGCTATAGAGAAGAATACCATGCCTTTGGCCCTAAATAGAACACTAAGGAATCTAGAGCCCTGAAAAATGCCTCAAAGCACCATGCATGAATTTGTAACGGTATCCATTTATCTTTGTATCTAGATCTTAGGGACTTGAGGTCTTGGACATGGTCAGTGGAAGAAATTTGAACCTTGGGACTTAAAGAAATCTTTTATCCATCCAAGGCTAAGAAGGTTTGCTCTACCAACCAAACCTGGCCTCCTAAGGGTGGCATTGGCCTATTATTAAGGATGGAAATTCCAGTAGGTGGGTTTGAAAATATGTATGCCTCGAGAATGACATTCTAGGGAAAAGACCATTCATTTGGCCCTAAATAAACCATTAAGGCATCCAAAATTAGGAACAATTCCTTAAAGCACCATGTGTGACTTTGCAAGGGTATCCATAGCGCTATGTATCCAAGTCTTGGGGACTTGGGGGATTGGAAATGGTCGTGGGAGGAGGAATGAAGCTCAAGCTCTAATGGAATCTTCTAGCCATCTAGAGAAAAGAAGGTTCTATCCACCAACAACACATCGCCTTTCAAGGGTCATTGACCTATGATTGAGGATGTTAGTGACATTAGGGTGTTTTGAGGAGTATGTACATGTCTTAGGTTGTTGGGAATGAAGTTCAAGGGAGGAATAACATGTTTTTATCCCTAAAGAAATCATTGAGGATTCCACAGCCATGAAAAATGCCTCGAAGAACCACAATGACTTTGTAGGGATATCCATGGCATTATGTATCTAGGTCTTGTGGCCTTAGGGAATTTGACATGGTCAATGAAAGAGACTTAAAATACGGCCCTAAAGGAAGCTTCTAGCCATCCATATCAAGGAAGGATGCCTTCACCAACCACAAATAGCCTCTTGAGGGTATCATTGGTCTATGATTAGTTATTTTAACTCCAATAGTTGGTTTTGAGCATTATACACATGTCTCAGAGCCTTGGGAATGACACTCTATAGAAAAGGACCATGCCTTTGGCCCTAAAGAAACCATTTAGGCATACAAAGCCATAAATAATGCTAGAAAGCACAACACATGGCTTCAGAAGGTATCCACGACACTATGCATCTAAGTCATTAGGACTTAGGGCATTGGACATGGTCAAGGGAGGGGACCTGAACCTCAGGATCTAAATATATACTAACAAGGGTTTTCTCACCCATCTATAATACTTTGTTTAATTTAACCTCAACCCCAATGGCCAAATTCATGCAAGGTTTATGCATTTCTTTTTTTTAGCCTTGTGACAATAATATATTTCCACCACCTGTACACAGGGGGATGCAGCTAGGGTTTGAGTAAGAAGAGGAGTATGATAAGGGTCTCAGGGATCTATATAAAAGAGGCGTGAATGCATGAATATCAATATCACATGCCCCCCTATCTTAGTTTCTTGGAAAAACGTAACTGCTAGAAATAAGAGTCCTAGACTTTGTTAATTGCTTTGGAAAGAACTCTGATCAATGTGTACATCTGGATCAACATACAATATAACCATCCTAATGGAATCTTCTTGGTCATTAACCCTCTAGTAGTGCAACCACAACTAGGTGTTAACAAGCCTTAACATGGTTGAGAGAGGAAACCAAATCCTTGACCCCTAAAGAAATATTATGGGCATCTAGCTCCAAACATGATACCTAAAGTCATCGTGCATGATTTCTTGGGGTTATTCGTCACCTACAAGTAGTGATATTGGTGCCATTATTATGGTTTTGAATTAGGTATGGGTCTCAAGGCCCTAGATATGGTTAGGGTAGGAAAATCGGACCTTAGTTCCTAAAGGAAGTTTTTAGGAATTCAAGGCCATGATTAACACCTAAAAATATCACATATGACCTCCCAATGATATTTGTAACTTAGAGTGCTAATATGTGCATCATTAGGGATTTCTTAGGGTCTCAAAGTCTTAGACATGGTTAGAGAAGAGTACTTGAGGTGCAAGCTATAAAATAATCTTCTAGCCATCCAAGGCTAAGAAGATCATCTCAAGCAACCACACATGGACTCTTCAGGTTATCATTTTCCTACGATTGAGGATATTAATGGAATTATGTGGTTTTGAGAATTATGTAGGTGTCTTAGGGCCTTAGGAATGATTCTATAGAAATAAATACAATTCCTTTGGCCCTAAATAAAAAATGGAGGCATCTAGAGCCATGAAAAATGTCGTAAAGAACCACACATGATTTTGGAAGGGTATCCATTGAATTTTGTATCTAGGTATTGGGGCCTTCAGGACTTGGACATGGTCAATGGAGGAGACCTAAACCTTGGGCCCTGAAGAAATCTTTTATCCATCCAAGACTAAGAATTTTTCCTCCACCAACCACACATTTCCTCCTAAGTGTGTCATTGGCCTATGATTAAGGATGAAGATTCCATTAATTGGGTTTTAGAAATATGTATGTGTCTTGATGCCTTATGAATGACATTCTAAGGGAAAGACCATGCTTTTGGACCTAAAGAAACCATTGAGGCATCCAAAACCATGAACAATTCCTTAAAGCACCATGTGTGACTTCCCAAGGGTATCCATGGCACTATGTATCCAAGCCTTTGGGAATTGGGATCTTGGACATGGCCATGGGAGAAGGAATGAAGCTAAATACCTAAAGGAATCTTCTAGCCATATAGGGATAAGAAAGTTGTCTCCACCAACCGCACATGGCCTTTTGAGGGTGTCATTGGCCTAATATTGAGGATGTTAGTGCCATTAGGATTTTTTTAGTAGTATGCACAAGTATCAGGGTGTTGGGAATAAATTTCTAGGAAGGAATACCATGCATTTGGCCCTAAAGAGATCATTAAGGCATATAGAGCCATGGAGAAATCCTCGAAGCACCACACATGAATTTTCACGTGTATCAATACCATTATGTATCTAGGTCTTATTGCCATAGGGCCTTTGACATGGTCAGTGGAAGAGACCTCTAAAGGAAGCTTCTAGCTATCCATGGATAAGAATGTTTACTCCACCAACCAAACATGGGCTCTTAAGGGTATCATCGGCCTATGATTGGGGATGTTAGTGTCATTAGGTGGTTTGCAGTAATACACATGTGTCTTGGGGCCTTGGGAGTGACATTCTATAGAATAGTACCACGCATTTGGCCATAAATAAATTATTTAGGCATACAAAGCCATTAATAATGCCACAAATCACCACACATGGCTTCGTAGTGCATCCATGGAAGTATGCATCCAAGTCATGGGGAATTGAGGCATTGGAAATGGTCATGGGAGGAGACCTCAACCTCAAGCCATAAATGAATCTTTTATCGATATTCCAAGGATAAGAGGGATACTTAAACAAGCCACACATGGACTCCTAAGGGTATCATTGTCTTATGATTGAGGATGCTAGTGCAATTTGATGGTTATGAGTAATATCTACATGTGTGGAGGCCTTGGGAATGATATTCTAACAAAGACAACTATGTGTTTTTCCATAAATTAATTATTTGGGAATTTAGAGCCATGAAGAATGTGTCAAGGCATCATCCACAACTTCATAGGGGTATCCATTGAAATATGTATCTAGGTTTTCTACCTTGGGGTCTTGGACATGGTCAACAGAGCACACTTGATCCTCAATCCCTAAAGGAATATTCTAGCCATCTAAGGCTAAGGAGGTGGTATCCACCAAGCACACATTACTATATAATTAGCATATGATTTAGAATTTCAGTACCAATAGGTTGTTTTGAAGAGTATGTAGGTGCCTCAAGGGATTCAGAATGATGTTCTAAGGAATAAAACCATTCCTTTGGCCCTAAATAAATCGTTGAGGCATTCAAAACCACGAGAACTGCCTCAAAGCACCATGCATGGCTTCAAAGTGGTATCTATGGTACTATGTATCTATGTATTGTAGAATTGGGTCCTTAGACATGGTTATTGGAGGATACCTAAACCTCAAGCTCTAAAGTACTCTTCTAGCCATTTAGAACTAAGTAGGATTTATCCACTGACCCCAAATGGACTGTTGAGGGGTTTCAATGGATTATGATTCAAGATATTGGTGCCATTAGATGGTTTTGAAAATTATGAAGGTGTCCTAGGGCCTTGGGAATGGAATTACATGGATTAAGGTCGTGCCTTTGGCTCTAAAGAAACCATTGAGGCATCTACAGACATGCTCAATGTCTCAAAGAACTATGCATAAATTTTCATGGGTGTCCATGGTACTATATTTATAGGTCTTGTGGTTGTGGGGCCTTGGATATGGTAATGGAGTAGACTTGAAACTCAATCCCTAAATGAATCTTTTAACCATATAGTGCTAAGAAGGTTTCCTCCACCAACAAAAGGTGATCTCCCAACGGTATCATTGGCCTATGATTGATGATGTTTGTGGCATTGGGTGGTTTTGATAAATATGTATGTGTAGTAGGGTATTGGGAATGGATTTCCAGGGACAAAGACCATGCCTATGGCCCTAGAGAAACCATGGAGGAATCCGGAGGCATGTCCAAGCCTTGAAGCACCATTGGCCTTTAAGTGGGGATATTCATGCCATCAAGGGGTTTTAGAAATTAGCAATGGCACTCAAGGCCCAGGACATGGTTAAGAAACCAAATGCTTGCGTCCTAGAGGAAGCTTCTAGTCATCTACATCCAATAACAATGCCTTTAAATACATCACATAACTTATTGATGGATTCGTTTGCATTTGAGTGGTGATATGGATTCAATTAGCACTTTTGAGCTCTAGGCATGGATCTCAAGTCCTTTGGCATGGTTGGGGTATGAAACTTGAGCCTTAATCCCTAAAGGAATATCTTAGGCATCTACATGGAAATGAATGACACTTCAAACTAGCGCTCAAGTTGTTTTTGTGGGTATATGTATTGGATTATGTGGTTTTTAGTAGTAGGAGTAATTATTGGGGCCCTAAAGATGATCAAGGGATGAATCCCATGTCTTGTGTCATAAAGGAAGTCTTAGGAATTTAATTCCTAAAGGATGAATTGAAGCACCACACTTGACCTCCAATAGAATCATTTCCCTCCAAGTGTGAATGTTAGTTCCTTTAGATGGTTTTCATAATTAGGTATGGATCTTGGGTCCTTGACATGTTCAAGGGTGAAAACAAAATCCATGACCACTAAATGAATATTCTAGGAATCCATGTCTAAGTGACACCTTGAATCACCACTCAAGATATCCAAAGAGTGTCCCCTCTCTCTCCCTTCCTCACCCATTATCCTCTCTCTTTCCATCCCTCCCTCCTCCCCCCCTCTCTCCCTTCCTCACTCGTTCCCCTCTATCTTTCCCTCCCTCACTCCTCCCCCATCTCCTCTCTATCTCTCTCTAACAATTCCCCTCTATCCCTTTCTCACCCATCCCCCTTCTCTCTTTCCATTCCCCCTCTCTCTCTATAACACCTCCCTCTCTATCTATGTCCCCCTTTACCTTCTCATGGCCCCTCTCTCTCTTCCTCTCCCTCTCTTTCTTCCTCCCCCCTCCCTTTATCTCTAATCCTACATCTATTTCTACCTCCATATTCCTTTCTCTCTCCCTATTCATCCCCCTCCCCTTCACCCTCCCCTTCCCCCTCCCCCCCCTTTCTTTACCTAACCCCCCCTACCCCCCTCTCCCTCTATAGTTGTATTGGCATTTGAGTGGGATATATTGTAATCCAAAACCCATAGCCAGTCAAACAAGTTCATATAAAATTTGTGAATGTGTACATAAGAAGGATCTAGAGATAATTTCAAAACTAAAAACATTTAGTTGTAAATTGTTTTGAAAGCAAAGGGAATACAAATTTAGAAAGTAAATGTTACTTTACTATACTTTACTATTGGAATTAGGTATTGGGATCTCCATGAATGGATCTTTTAGTGCTTCTTAAACTATTGATAAAATTCCACTGGATGTCCTCCTCTTCCATTGTTAGTGAATAAAAAAATTAAAAAAGAGGAAGAACCCCTATACAAGTCATTTGAAGTTGTCATTTAACAAGCCAGTGGTAAAAACCCAATAAGAAACAATGGAGTCATCCTTTCCCATGGTTTCTGGCATAAACATAGAAACATTATTATTAAGTTGAGTCAACCTCTTCAAAGCCAATTTCCTCTAGTGGACCCCCAACCCTCTAATATTTAAAGAGAGGAATTCCATTGAGAACCTATGAAAGAGGTCAACCCTACTCTAAGGGCCCTAGTAACGAGCCTTTTCTTTCCTTGATTAAGCTCCTTCATAAATTTATCCTAAGATAATTTGAGAGCATAATTTCTACTTGCTATTCCTAGACCTAGATCTTGTGTAAATACTAACCTAGACCTCCTAAGAAGAGGCACCCCTCTAAGAGGAACTTCTAAGAGATCTTAAAGAATAATTTCCACCTCCCAATGAAGAAGTGGGCCTCGAATTTTCATCAACCCCCTCTAAATTTGGATCTACATCCCACCTTGACTAAGAAGAACCTTTTGATTAAACAACCTCCTTATCTTCTAAAACAACCCACCATGATATCAAATAGTATGCCCTTTTTCTCCCCATTTGTCTTTTTTGTCATTTCTAATATTGTGTCTCGACAGAACAAGGAACATGAACAAGCATTGTACGAGGAGACTCCTAGTATTATTTTTTTCTTTTGCACCCTTTAGGATTGATTTTGTATTATTATGTGATTTATTCATGCTTTGTAAATCGTAGATTTCAAACATTTACGTTTAAAGGAAGCGTGACCCAATTTTTCTAGAACTAGTGGATTTATTTTTATTAGATAGGACATATGATTTTAGTTAGGTTGATATTAGATTATATACAGGGGATATATATAATATAGACATAAAACGTGGAATAAGACCATGCATATAATGCATATTTTTCTTATTTTGTAGTCTCAAACAGAGCTCATTTGTGGCAAAATGGGTGATAGATTGAAGATGGTTTGTTGGGTTTGGATGGACATGAATCTAAACAATGGAATGCTTTCATTGACAAGTTGAAATTGAGTTTCATTTATTTAAAGTAGGCGGAAGATACCTTGTTCTAGACATGGAAACCTACTAGAGATTACACTACAAGCCTTCATTACAAGGCCATGTTCTTGAATGAGGACCAAGAAGTAAAGTAAGTGGTGGAATTCCTTATGGAAAACCACAGCTCCTCTAGAAACCACATTGTTGCAGTCACTGGAACTATATAACAAGGTGTTGACTTGGGGTATATTCAAGAAGATATATTAGCATGGAGTAGGTTTATGAGGTTTATGTATGTTGTTGGAGGTAAATCTTTGAAAATTTGGCAGTTTTTTTTGGCTGGTCATTTTTCTCCATAAAACCAAGGACCTAAAAAAGTGAAAGTAGTCACAAGTTGAAATTGCCATTGCTTCATCTTTCTATCCAATATTTATATTTATATTTTTGAGACCACTTAGAATTATGATATGCCTTAAAATCATTTCCCTCTCAACTACCAACATGTCTACATACCAATGGTGGTTCTACATGGCCGTTTTGTTTCCTGTATTACACTTAGATTTCAACATAGCTTATGGAACACAATATGGTTGAAAATTTTCCATGAACAAGCTGATAGAGATATAGGAAAATTATTATTGCTAGATCCCTAATAATTGGCAAGCCATAGTTGATGTTATGTTTATAAAAATTTGTGACATGTCTTAGAACCCCTAGTTCTAAAGCTACTAGAAATAAGATATCAATAAAGTTTATCTACGATGTGAAATAAATTATTACATAGAATTATGTCTAACTCGTGGAGTGATAAAAAAATAGAATCTTTATGAATTTGTCAGTCTCTTCCTCATGGGACCAATGCTTCTTAATCTTTTGAGTGGTTCTAACGAGTAAAGACTTCTCAATTAATTTTTCACACATTTTGGAGTCAATGATGTTGGAGGTGATAGTCTCACAAATTTTTGTTATGTAAAACACATGCCATTTTTCAACATTTCGCATACCTCGCAAAAGAAATTAAGCCCCCGCCCATTTTTCAACATTTGGTATATCTAGCAAAAGAAATTAAGCCCGCGTAAAAAAAAACCTGGTTTTTTTTCAAAACATTTGCTTTAGGGTTTTGAAGGGTTATGTGAGGCTCTGGGCGGCGGTATCAACAGAAGCAGGGGTGCAAGAAGCAGAGCATCATCTGAAATGGTTAGTGGGTCACTTGATATTTTCAAATAGGCATGGCCATCATTATCCCTGGGAAGATTTCATCCCCAGTAGGATTTCATTTTTAGGTCACAATGTCTTTGTGCTCTGAATTTTACCCTGCTGTGTGTATGCATTATTCGGGGTAATTTTCACATAATATTCTTTAGGGATTTTTAGGTAAATCCACAATCCAACATGGCAACTATTGTGTAACTATGTTGTAAGAGCAATCCATGTTCTCTTCCTGATTATAATCATAAAGATAGACAATGTCCATTATAATCATATTCTAATAAGGCGGTCAATATTTTTTTTTCTCTTCCGGTTCTTCAAATCCAAAATCATTTTTTTCTTTTCCGGTTCTTCAAATCTAAAATCCAAAGGGATGTGATGGTTTCTGAAAGATTATGAGCTTCAAAATAAGGTTTTAACTATAAGAATTATATCTTTCCCTTACATTTACACCAGCTTTAACAAAGCTCCAAATTACTTTATTTTCCATTTACTTGGCTGAGATTCCAACTAATGAGACTTGCACAAATTCGAATATTAAACTTACCGAAGCAGTTGCAGGGAACCTAAAGGTTGAGGGAAATGATTTAACCAATGGAGTAGGAGAGTTGAGCCATCTTATATTTCAGAATCTTGATTTCTGCTCACTGCCCAGTTTCTCTTCTATCAAAGGTTTGCCAATTAAAAAATCCATGAGCCCTTTTGATTTTTGCAAAACATTTGCTGTTAAGATGTTTGAATTTCTTTCTTTGATTGCAAGGTGTATTCTACAATCCAATAAAATTGTAAGGGTATTCTACAGTCAAGGTTGGGCTCACCTTCTATGAATCTGCTAAGCCCTGGATTTTTTAAAAAATAGACTTATGAGGATCCTCGCCTGCCCAGATTGGAGAAACAAATCCTATTGATATTGTGGAAAGTTGTTTGTAAGCCATGCGAAATATATTATTAACCCAGTATCCAGATACTGTTATCATATTGAAGGTGAGGATGAAAATCAGAACGCCGTAATCGTATTTTCTCTTTATTTTGGGGAAAAACTGAAAGAAATTTGAAAATGCGCCTGTAAAAATAATCATGGGTATTAAAAAATCTAAGGAAAAATGTTTAAGTATTGTTGATCACTGAAGAAGCTACCTGTTTAAACCATTCTATATTATAGTTTTTAAATTTCAAAAACAGCTTAACCACATCTATGAACCTAGAATGAAACAGGAAGTTCTGATGATAATGGGTTCTCCTGACCATCTCTACTATGCAACTGACTACTACACCAAGAGATCCTGCTAGCACTGTGCCAATTCATATATTCTGTGACTGACGTGTTGTATCATATTGCAGATTGTTTGACAAGACAGGAATTCAAGCAATGGCAGCTCAGTCGGTGAGCTACGAGCAAGTATTCTGGTGGTCCAGAGTCAGTTCTTCTTACATAACATCAGATATCTTAAGGATTTTGGTAGAGGCATTCAACGCAGCTGAATATGATGAGGCTAATACATTAAGTTTCCAAGATAAGTCCTTGTCCACTGCGGGAGGCATCATTCTTAAGCAGATGGAAGACAAGCAGGTAGAAATTCATATTATATTGGCTTACAGACCGTTGTCAAATATGTGTTTCTAGCTAGATTGCTACAGTAAAATCCAATCCTATTTTTTTGTGTGACAGGTTCAGTTAAAATGGGAGCTTCCAGGCATAGGATGGTTACCATCGGTGAGACTTCTAAACAAACAATATGGAAAACTGAGGCAATCTCTTGCAGTAATATAAATGGCCCTGAAATCATCGTCGTCGTCTCAAATCAGAGATACAACGCATGTCTTGCTTGAAGAACCATTACTCAATCTCACAACGTGGACAACTCTGGCTTTAAAGAATGCGGGTTCTGTCTCCGTGACCTCAAATCATGTACAAGGTCAGAATGAATTCATCCTAGAACAAGGGAAAGAAGCTTTGAGGTCATTAGAGGAAGCCTCGGGAATTGTCATACAAAGAATCTGTTCTACCAATATGAGGAAGCAGTATACGAGTAAACCTAATAGTCTTCCAATCCCACACCGTGAATTACAGGCTACTGATACTGAAGAGTTGGACGAGGTAAGGAAAGGTACCTTCAAATATCATCTACCAACATGCTTCTTTGTGTTCAACATGAAAAATCTGTGTAAAGAAGCCATGGACATGTTGAGGCCTTGGGTTGAGAGAATGCAGCAGATTCCTCCCTTGAACCCTGACCTGGAATCCAAAGAAGGCTCTTACTATTGATGCCAATGCGCGCTGCCTCTGAGAACTATATCTATTAGCATGCGTTACAAGAAGAACCGTCTCAGCTGGTGGCAAGATCTAGACGTATATGGCAGTTACTCTGTAAATTGATTAGCCATTTGGACACCAAGAGGCTAGTCATAGCATCAAAATGCTCTTTATCTCTTGGCCATTCAGTGTTGTTGGGTGTTTTATTTAGTCGCCAGTAAGGATATTGGGATGGAATTGTAGTTGCTATCAGTATGGGCACTTCGAGTGAGGCAACCTTCAAATTTGCAAACGTTAGAGCTCAAGGTAATGTAGTTGGATCCGTTTATGCAGTAATTGCAAACTTTTTGACAGCATAATCTATTCTTATGAGAGTCGTGGCCCTTATACCATGGGGATATTTACCAATTTTCTCTGACATATCAAGATGTATGGATATGCAGGAGGTCTGTCTGCCTTCATTGCAGCAATCATCATTCTTGGGCGAAAGGATGTGGATCCTCCTTTAGAGTTTGCGATAGTAAGAATCACAAAGACTTTCATAGGGATAGGATATTATGTCCTCGTGGAACTCATATTACAGCCAAGATGAGATTCAACCCTAGCTAGAAAAGAATTAGTACTGGTTGGACTTTGTAGTCTTCGCGACTTCACCAGATCGTTGATTTATGCTCAAACTCGCCAAGGTTGTGTGCATTCATATGGGTCGGCTCTACTAGGGCTCAAAGAGAAGGAGAAGAAATTAAAGGACCATATTTCTCAACTGAGGAATTACATAGAAGAAGCAAAGGTCGAGCCAAACTTCTGGTTTCTGCCATTCCCAGCTAATACTTCCTCAAGACTCTTGAACAGTTATTACAAAATAGTAGACCTCTTGCATTTTGCTACGCTTTCCTATGAATACATTATTGAGAGCTGTGGAACTAATGATATCTCAGTAGAGAGGATCTATGGATTTATCAGGGATGAGCTCCGGCAAGCGTTTGAAAGTAAATTCAGCCAGGAATTTCAATGCTTTGCAGAAGTCCTCCGAGTTAAATCTCTCAGAGATCTAATTGTGAAAAGGCAACATACTACTCGGCTAGAAAATAATGCCGATCGATCTCTATTCAAGCCCTTACTAATAGTTGCACCTGCACAAGAATAGTTCAGAAGAAATATCAAATTCACATGCAAATAATGATTTTATTTTATTTTATATAATTGTTTTAATTTAGTAGCAATCATACATTTAATAGAATTGTCAAATTCACATGCAAATAATGATTTTATTTTATTTTATATAATTGTTTTAATTTAGTAGCAATCATACATTTAATAAAATTGTCTTGATTTAGTAGTATACATACATCTTAATTCCAAAATTTATAAGGTAAAAATATTAAAATGGTCGTCAACCAATACAACTAAATTTATACTTCAAGGATGCATTCAAGGATCTGCATCTAGTAAACACAAATTTTGGGAATAAAGAAAGACTCCCAAATTACATGTAGTAAACTCAAAAACTACCACAACAATTATGACAGCCGAGATGGCATTATCACCCACACCATTAAATAGAGGCTCCAATATTGGATCACATATGTATATATCTCACTTGTCATGTGTGTGTGGTGCAAAGTAGTATAAATTACATATTATATAATTTATATATAATATGTAATTTATATTTTTTTGCACCATTTATTATTTTATGGTGCTTTGCACTACTTGTTTTTTTATGGTGCTTTGCACCATATACAAGTTTGTGTATATTAAATAATTATTATTAGTATTATTTCGGTGTTTTGCATCAAAAAGTCTCAATCCATGTTGGATTGGTTTTGGTGTTTTGTACCACAAAACTTCAATCCACCCAAGATTGGTTTTGGTGGTTTGCACCATACACCATGGAATGCCACATACTCATTTAACATCAAAAGTAACTCTTTTACAAACACCACTTTTGCACCTTAAATATTAGCACCACTTGCGTATCCCCACATTATCACCACTTTTGCACTACTATTTGAAAATTGAGGATTTCCCAAATCCTTTACAAATAGTGGTGCTAATGTGAGGCTAAAATGCCCTTTTTCTTGTAGTGTTAGTCTCATAGGAGTAGGTATACCCTATAGTCGCTTAGGTTTCAGGTGTTGTACCGCAATGTGCCACTCCTTGGATCAATACGAGATATTGTTGTCTCAACTAGTGGATCGGGTTGGCGAGGGACCACTGGAGCAGGCCCAAGTATATTGGGATGTGCATGCAAGAGATATCGAGTATGGAAACATTGGTATCTTGGAATGTGGTTCACAACCTTTAGGATTTCCTCTGAGTCCAGCGACGAAAGAAGTCCCTCCTACGCTAATTGATTGGTGTAGGATCTCCAGACGTTCAGTGCAGCGAACTCGAGGAGTTCTATAACTCGAACAATGGTTAAGCATTCCCAAACTGCATATATCCTAGATTTATGATTATCAATGTCTTAATGACGAACTGTCATGCACAGAAGCCACGGTCTTAAGGGTAATGTCTTAATTTCCTTTTATTTTGCAGGAGTTGTCTATATGGTTAATGCAGGAAGCTAATCATTAGAGATATTGAGGCAGCATACCCCTATTCTACCGAGGGTTCCTCTCATTAACTATCCATTACATCCAATGGACTCTATCCGGGACGCATGCAAGGGATGAGTAATGCGAGATTAGGTACATATGTATAGATATCCCTGGTGGAATAGAATTGAATTGAGTATGATTTTAAACCCTGGAAGAACATGGAGAAGCAATGAAATTCATAAAATCAAAGTAAATTTCATCCACGATGTTGTTTTATCTATTGTGGCATGCTATTTTGGTAATCATTGATCATAATTTTCGCTTCTCCCAAATTCTATGGAATAATCCATTCAATCTGCAATCATACACAAGGCCTCTATGTAATCAGAATTTTAGGCAGAGCTAGAATGGCCAATTTGAAAGGATTTGTATTTGTATGCATCTGTCTCATCTTGCATATTGTATATCATGTGGAAGTCAGAAAATTTGGAGATGAGATGCAAAGTCTGGTGAATAACTGCGGTTCGATACTGTCAGGAAAGTCTCCTTCTGCTGTGTGTTGTGGTCTCATCATAAGTGCAGACATGGGGTGCGTGTGTCCCAGGATTACTAGTCAAATCATAGCGTTCATCAACTTACCCAAGCTGGTTAGCCTCATTGAAAGTTGTGGCAGAAACATTCCTCATCACACTCAATGCGGGAGTATATATTTCACACTACAACTCATTCGTTTATGATCGTTGTATTGCTTTTCTATATTTCAATCATTTAATGCTATAGTTATTCATATGTTCTTCAATTCAATAGTCTTGCTGGAATTGTAACTCCTCGACCTCTGTATACAATTTCCAGCCATCGGAGATGAAGAGTTGCTCTCGATTATATTGGCATTTATCTATTTCATATCATATTTAAAAATGTGGTTGTTGCTAGTGGATAGCCGATCCACTAAAGAAATAACCAAATTAAAAAATTAATAAAAATGTTATTTGAAAAAAACAAAAAATACATTAAGTTAAAAAAATTAAATAAAAATATTAAAAATTAAACTAAATAAATTTAATTTAATTTAGAAAATGCCATGCCATGCCATAAAATAACTTTAAATTAAATTAAATAAAACTATTAAAACATATGAAAAAATATATTAAATAAAACATATTTAAAATTAAATTTAAATTAAATTAAGATAAATTAAATTGAATTGAATTAAAGTAATTAAATTAAATTAAATTAATTAAATTAATTAATTAATTAAATTATTTACATTAAATTAAATTAAATTAATTAAATTGTGATAAGTGCTATGTTTGATTTAATAATAATATTATTATTAAATTTTACTATTAATATTTATAATAATTATTGTTTTATAATAATTATTATTATGAAATAATAATTTTAATTAACATTAGTAAATAAGATACGTTAATATTAATAAAAAAATATTTTTATATGGTATTTATCTTTATTACAAATATTCAAATTTATTTATTAAACATAAATATTTTTTTAATAATATTTTTTATTTAAAGGTAACATTATTTTTTATTTAATAATAATATTAATATTAATATTATTATTATTTAATAATATTAATTTTTAATATATATATTATTATATGAATAAATATTATTTAATAAAATAAATAAATAAGCACGAATAAATTATAATTAAATAAAAAAATAGTAAATAAAATATGTTAATATTAATAGTTATGATTAATATTAATATTAATAGCTATGATTATTATTTAATATTAATATTTATTATTCTTCATAAATATATATTAATTTATTAACCAATAATATTTAATAAAATAGGTAGATAAATAAAAGTATAAAAAAGTTGAAACTAAATTATGAAAAAAAATCAAAATAAATAAATATAAGTAAATAAAAGAAATAAATACAACGTTGATTTTTTATGACCATGGATTAACATAGTTGACCATGGTTGATGATAGTTGACCATAGTTGAATATGGTCCACTTTGTTTAACTATGGTTGACTTTAGTTGAATATAGTTGGCCATGGTTAAATATGGTTCACCAAGGTTGACCGTGGTTAACTTTGGTTGATCATGGTAGACTTTGGTTTACTATGGTTGACTTTTGTTGACCATGGTTGAATTTTTGGTTGACTTTTACTTAACAATGCTTGACATTAGGTTACCATGGTTGACATTGGTTGGATTTTAGTTGATCATGGTTGCATTTGGTTTACTTTACTTTAGTTTTGGTTGACAATGGTTGAACATGCTTGAATTATGGTAGACCTTGGTTGACTTCAGTTGCCCATGGCAAACCATGGTTGACTTTTGGTTGATTGTGCTTGAATTTTGGTTGACCATGGTTGACTTTGGTTGATCACAACTAAATTTGGTTGACCATGGTTGAATTTAGTTGACCATGCTTTTTGTTGGTTGAACATGGTTGACGTTTTGATCAACCACATTTGACTTCTGGTTGACCATGGTTGACCTTGGCTTCCTAAGGTCAACTTTGGTTGAGCTTCCCTCACTTTTGATTAATAATGGTTGACTTGAACCCATAGTTGACTTCAGTCCATGGTTAATTTCAGTCCATAATTGACTTTTAAGAAAGGTTGAGTTTAATACATAGTTGACTTTTAAGAAAACTTGACTTTGAACCATGATTGACTTCAATCAATACTTGACTTTAGCCAATAGTTTCCTTTCAAGCAGGGTTGACTTTGAACCACGGCTAACTTCAATCCATAGTGGAATTTTAAGCAAAGTTGACTTTGAAGCATGGTTGAGCATAACTTCAAGGATGACTTCAATCCAATGTTGACTAAGAGGTTGACTTCATTCTAACGTTTCCTTCAGGCGAAGGTTGACCTCAATCCATGCTTGACTTTACTCCAAAATTTACTTTAGCTAAGGTTGACTTTAATGCAAGGTTGAATTTGAAACATGGTTGACTTCAATCCATTGTTGACTTTAATCAAATGCTAACATTGAATCATTGTTGACTTTTAAGCAAGGTTGACTTCAAACCATAGGTGACTTTTAGAAAGTGTTGACTTCAATTTATAGTTGACTTTTAAGAAATGTTGAATTCAATCTAAGGTTGACTTCAATCCAAGGTTGCCTTCAATTCATGGTTGACTTCAATCCACAATTGAATTTTAAGTAAGGTTGGCTTCAATCCATAGTTGACTTCAATCCAAAGTTGAATTCAATCTATTGTTGACTTCAAGCAATAGTTGACTTTTAAGTAAGTTTCACTACACTACAAGGTTTACTTTAGTCCATGGTTGACTTGAATCCAAGGTCGCCTTCAATCAACCATTAACATCTATCCATGGTTTACTTCAATCCATAGTTGATTTCAATATAACCATGACTTCAATCCATAGTTAACTTTTAGGCATGGTTGACTTCAATCGATGGTTGATGTCAATCCAAGGTTGACTTTAGTTAACCATGCTTTACTTTGGTTGACCATGGTTGACTTTGTTTGGCTATGCTTAGCTATGCTTGACTTTGTTTCACTATGGGTTACTTTGGTTGACCCTGGTTGACTTTGTTTTTCCATTATTGATTAACCTTCTTTGACTTTTGACTATAGTTGACTTGATTTACCATGGTTGACTTTAATTAGCCATAATTAACTATTGGTCGACCTTATTTAACTTTTGAATTTGGTTGAATTTTGTTAGATATGGTTGACTATGGTAAACAATGGTTAACTATGGTTGGATTTGTTCGACTTTGCTTGGTGTTTATCATGGTTGACTTATGTTGACATTTATATGGTTGGCTTATGTTAAGTACGTCTCATAATTGTTGTTCATGATTGACTATGGTTATTCGTGGTTGACCATGGATGTTCAAGGTTAACTATTGTTGACTATGGTTGCCGAGGGTTGTTGACTATAGTTGAGCATGGCTGTTATTGATTAACAATTGTTGACCACGGTTATTCATGCTTAACTATGGTTAACCATAGTTTTTCATGGTTAAATATGGTTGACAATGGTAGACAATGATTGTCAACCATGGTTAACCATAGTTAGTTATTATTATTATTATTATTAACCAACTATGGTCAACCATAATAAACCATGGTCAACCATAGTAAACCATGGTCAACCATATGGTTGACTTTAGTTGACAATGGTTCATTATCGTTGACCATGGTTGATTATGGACTGCCATGGTTGAATTTGGTTGAACATGGTTAAACATGCGTGACTATGGTTGAATTTGGTTGACCATGGTTGACTATGGTTAACCTTGGTTGGCCATGGTTGACTATGGTTATCTTTAGTTGGCCATGGTTGATCATGGTTGATTATGGCTGACCATGGGTGACTATGGTTGTCTTTGGTTGAATATGGTTGACTTTGGTTGACTATAGTTAACGATGATTAGATGTGGTTGACTAATTCACTATGTTCGACTATGGTTACTCATGGTTGACTATGGTTTTTCATGGTTGAATTCGGTTGACTTTAGCTAACCATTGTTGAATATGGTTGACTTAGCTTGACCATAATTGACTATTAGTTGACCATGGTTGACTATGGTTAACCATGGTTGACTTTTGTTGACCATGGTTTGCTATGGTTGGCTAAGTTTTACATTCTTTAACTATGGTTGAGTTTGTTTGGCCATGGTTGATTTCATGTTTGGCATGGAGGAGGATCTAATCGAAGTTGACTATGTCACATTACAATTCAATAATGGTTATGTCATCTTGTTTTAATTTATTGTGATGTTTATCATAATTTGCTAAAATTGGCCATGGTTGACTTTGGTTTGCGAGGATTCATTATGAATGGCTTGGTTTGGCAAGTTTCACTAAGATTGTCTCTCATTAATGTCGATAGTAATATTAATAATGTAATTAATAATTTTAATGTAATTAGTAATGTTAATGTTAATATTAGTGTTGATATTAACATATATTGGCTTTATTGTAATTAATATTAATATTAATATGTTAATGTTAATATCCACATCTTAAAATAATGTTAAAACATGATGGTATTGATGTTAATATTGATATCAATATTATCACAAGTTTAGTTGACTCTCATTAACTTATATAGTAATATTATTAATGTAATTAACAATGCTTATTTAATTAGTAATGTTAGATTTCATATTAACATATGTTAATATTAGTTTAACAAATTATAATATGTTAATGTTAATATCCACATATTAACATTATGTTAATACATTATTGCACATATTAACATAATGTCAATACATTATAGTATTGATGTTAATAGTATAATTAATATTCATATTAACATAATATTAATGTTAATATTACCATTGACATTAATATATTATTAATATTGTTAATACTAATAATTTTAACACGAAAATTAACAATAATATTAATCTATTATTAATGTTAATGTTAATAGATTAATATTAACATATTTAAAATTAAAAGTAATATTATCATTAACATTTATAATATCATATTGATGTTGATAATTCTAATAATTTTATAATCTAAAATTTTTATTTAATTATTATAATTAAATATTTGTTTTTGAAAAGTAATAAAAATAAAAAATAAACTATAAATATTAATATGTTAATGTTGATATCCACATATTAACATAATGTTAAGACATTATTGTATTGATGTTAATATTAATGTTAATAGTATAATTAATATCTATATTAACATAATGTTAATAGTATAATTAATATCTATATTGACATAATATTAATATTACTCTTAATATTATCATTGACATTAATATAGTATTAATAATGTTAATATAAGTAATTTTAACATGAAACTTAACATTAATATTAATATATTATTAATGTTAACATTAATAGGTCAATATTAACATATTTAAAATTAAAATTAATATTTATATTATCATTAACATTTATAATATCACATTAATGTTAATAATTTTAATAACTTTATAATCTAAAATTTTTATTTAGAAAAAAAATTATATTTTAATTATTATAAATGAAATATTTATTTTTTAAAAATAACAAAAATAAAAATAAACTATTGCAAAATGCAAAATGTATTATTGTTTTTATAAACAGACAAAATATATGAACAAAGTCTTTTGATATGAAAGCATGTATTCATTATAATACTTTGTCATTGAAATGGAGCAGCGTTATATATATATTTTTATTAATACATACAAATTTTGGATAAAAAACAAATTTTGGAGCTTGATAAAGTGTTCAAAATCTCATTTCTGATTACAATGCATGAATATACATTGTCTCACTGCTTAAATTTTACTTTCCGGTAAATATAGCTTTGAAATTAAACTGTGCTGGTACTTGATACTCGACCATTTATACTCGAATAAAGCAAACCATTTATACTGAAATTAAGAAAACCATTTATGTAATTAACAATCCTGCCTGAATCTAATCAACTCCTACTGCGTGAATAATCAATTAGACACATTCCTATACAATATGTACCCTCTTATCAAGTCTCGATATTCCGAATAAATCTAAATCTGGACAATGATCCTTGAGAAACCAGCCAGTGAGGGAGTGCACACAATTATGTGTTGGTTTCTCTGAAATCTTCTACTATCCTATCAATGCCAAGAGTTAAGTCAACGGTTTACTATATGAAAGTTTATAAATATGAAAAGCATCGTACCAACATTCACGACGGCTGTTAGATAACGTATTTCCTCAATAAAATTTCATGAACTATCATGTTTCCTGAGTTATAAGAAAAGGTTATTGTTTTGAAGCTATGTTCATTCCATTTAAATTATTAACATTATAAATCCATTAAACATAGCTTCAAAACAATTTAACCTTTTTTATAACTCAGGAAACATGATAGTTCATGAAATTTTATTGAGGGAATCCGTTATCTAACACCCGTCGTGAATGTTGGTATGATTATCTTGAGTGATTCAGACGGTTCAAAATAATTTTAAAACGGAGGGAAGCGATTGCATGGACATGGAAAATCTTGGTGGAACCACAAGTGTCAAAACCTTCGTGTATGTATCACCCTTCTGTAGCTTTACAGAAAGTGCGTACAGTATTTAATCCAGTTTTAATTAGTACATACTGACTTGAGTCATTCCTGTGTGCAATTCCTGTGTGCATTTACATTTTCTACGTGCAGTGCCCTACCGGACCTACGGTAACATCTCTCCCCATTTTCCCTCATTTTCCCTGTCTTATACAGTCGTTACGATTCAGCGGCAATACGAATCTGGTGGTTAGAAACATTACTTAGTCATAATCTTTCATTTTGTTTCTCATAACAGTGTCAAAATCTTCCTCCTATGGCCGCTCATTATCCGAAGTCGGACTTTATCACTGCTTCCCAGTCGGTTCTGGGAAAATTTTTACCTGAGTCGATCTCACCTCTCTCGGTTCTGGGAAAAACTACAACACACAATCTTGCCTAAGTCGATCTCACCTCTCTCGCAATAGTAGGCACACGAACTTTATAGCATAGCCAACAATTCTGTTATTTACTCTCTTTTAGCGATTCTGGATGGTTACTCTTTCAACGCGCTACACAGTCGATTTCTCATATGGTCGGATGCTTTGACATTTTGTTTATTTTAGGCTGGATTATGATCGCTTTTGCTTCAATATAGATTGCGGTTGAATCCATTCTGTCAGTAGCAAATTCATGACATTGTCGTGGCTGGTGATTCCCGTTTGATCTCTATCTTTTGGTATTCTCCTCTCTGTCAATTTTTTTTGTCCAATAATACATCACCGATGTCAAGCATGGATCATTTTTTATAGTCATCATAAAAATGTGTCAACAATTATTATAAGCGACACGCACCATCAGCAAGGATTTCCTTGTTCAATAATAATCAATATCAAGCATCATACAGGCAAATTCTTCTTAGGCTTAATTATTTAAATGTAAATTCTCCATAGGCACTGTTTCCAGCCAGTGTGCTAGGGATTTCTCCAGAAGTCTCAAACGATTAATTGAATCATTTTTCCAGGCAATTTTTTCCAGCAGTGCCAATTCACTCGCTAGTCTAAGGGATTTCTTCCTGGAAAACCCCAATTTGTACATATACACAGAAATCGCAGATGCTACTCACCAATTCGCTTCGGGAAGGCTAGGGAACTCGTCCGTAAGACAACGCCCACCATGCCAGCATTGTGAAGCTCTTGGATCGAGCTTGGCGGAATGCCTGTGGGGCAGTAAGATTCTCGGGTTCACCATCATAAGCTCCTGGATTTCGCGAATGCAGATCGCAGTGGGCATGCACCACGATAGCAACCGATCCATCTTCAACCTTTGATCGCTTCAACCTTTCGTTCTCCCCGCAAAATACCTCCATTAAACAAAAGAAACGGGCGATTATTGCTAATCGGATAAACCTTTGGGTACCCTTTTCGCCCACCGTAAATCTCTGTCGTTGGATATATGTGCTAGACGAAGAATATGCTTCCTCACTGTCCATGATTTTATCTGTAAACATATTGATTTTCCTGCCATTGCCGGGACCCAGTAGAGTTTTTCAGAAAGAAATCCCAAGCAGCTTTACATGATGTCCATATGCTGGAGCCTTTGGTGGTTGGCTTTTGATCAAGACATCTGAGATTGGTTCCATGTAAATATTTCTTCCTAAGAACTTGGCTTATTAAAAGTTGGGATCGCCATCCATATACAATGAAATGTTCATTGTAGCGCTTATCCATGAATTATTTATGAAAATGTTACAGTTCATGGTAGATGTTATCATCTGTCCTTTTGATTTCTTATTGAATTAATTGGCCATTGTTTTAAAATGTATATTGGAGAATATGTTATTAGATATTGCATATGAGAAATGTCATGGTAATTGGATTATTCTACTGTAGATTTCCCTACGTGAAGAATGAAACAAAATGGTATTGGTTCATAAATTCCTATTTGGTTGTGAAATGTGAAATAGTGGTAAATCAATTTTGTCATGTAATCTTGTTCTGTGGGATAATAAAATTAAATCCCTATTATAATTCTAATTGAGGATTTAATAATATTCTCCCTATTAGATGTAAAGTTGGGTGCCTTCAATATGTTGTTTTGGCGTTGATAGATTTCCTTTGAAATGGTGATTTTAATGCTTCGCACCTTCCAATAATTATGGTTCCATCTTACCATCAATGTGGTCCTCCTTGACCAGAAGCCACACCATCGTAGTTCTATGTAGAATATCCATAAAAATACACCTCAATGCCCTACTTTTCTTCAATGGTCGATTGAAAGGGCAGGCACATATCTATTCAATCTTAAGATTTAGAGATCAATGTATTATGCACATGAAGGGATGAGTTTTAAGTCTTGTTGCATGAGTGGCCAAACATGAATAGTTTTAAGTCGTTCTTTGTAGAATATCCAGATAAATAAATAAAATTACACTGCAATGACCTACTTTTCTTCCACATCTATTCGAAGAGTAGAAACAAATCTATTCAAGCTTAATATCTAGAGATCAATTTATTATGCAGATGAAGGGATATGTTTTAATTCTGGATGTCTCGTTGCACCAGTGACCAAACATGAATAGTTTTAAGTCATTCTATGTAGAATATCCAGAAAAATAAATAAAATTACATGTCAATTCCCTACTTTTCTTCAACGATCGATTGGAAGAGCAGGTACAGATCTATTCAAACTTAATATTTAGAGATCAATGTATTAATCAGACGAAAGGATGATTTTTAAGTCTTGTTGCACCAGTGGCCAAACACGAATACTTTTAAGTCTTATTGCACCAGTGGCCAAACATGAATACTTTTAAGTTGTTCTCTCTATAATATCCAGAAAAACAAAAAAAAATACACATCAATTACGTACTTTTCTTCAAAGATAGATTGGAAGAGCACGAATAGATCTATTCAAACTTAAGATTTAGAGATCAATGTTTTATGCAGATGAAGGGATGAGTTTTAAGTTTCGTTGCACCGATGGCGAAAGAGGAATAGATCCACACGGAAAAACTTAAGATTTCGAGATCAATGTTTTATGCAGATGAAGGGATGAGTTTTAAGTTTCGTTGCACCAATGGCCAAAGAGGAATAGATCCACATGGAAATTGAGCATATCGCTTTCATAACTGATACACAACAAATCGATTCCATTGATCCTACCAATGGATCTATTTAGAGAAATATTTATTAAAAAAAAATTTCTTGGAATACTAAATTACATTGTGAAGACTAGAAAATGCCTTTTTCACTAAATAAAAGCTTCCCACGAATTGACGTGCTTGTTTGTAAGCAGGTAGCTATGTGGACAAGACAGGATTACCTTGATAAAGATTTGAAACTTAACTACAAAACCAAGATCAAGCTCGAATCCATAAGTTATATGCAAAACCAAGATCAAGCTCGGACCCATGAAATTTATCTACATGAAAACCATGATCAAGCTCCAAATTTTCGCTCTAAGTGCAATCACATAAACCTTCATATGGAAAGTGCAATCGGTGAACCATGAATCATTGTAGCATATATAGTACAAAATAGCTCCTCATATTCCCTACAATAATGAATATAACCATATGCCTCATTTATAGCGAAAATGGAGGGGAAAATAACCCTTACGAGTATGCTAGATTTATAGGGAAAATGGACGGAGAAATAACCCATGGGAGTCTCCATTATTAAAAATAGGGGGCGAATGAATTATTTCACTACAATTTCTCTAGAAATCTAGGGCAAATGACACATTGGAGGGAGATTTTTTAGGGAGAAAATATTTTTTGCATTTTCCTCATTAATATATTGGAGGGCTATTGGTTTGGGATTTATTTCCCTTAGATGGATATATTTTAGTTGAAAACCCCATTTCCATATAAAAAAATCGTCCACTAAATTTTTTTAACCCCTTTAATTTCGCTCATGGGATAAATTTCGCCCCTAAAATTATCCATGTTGAGCATAAGAAGTAGGATCGTCTGTGGCCAAAAATCTGGTCATAAGAGAAAAGTTAGATCTAGTTCTACGAGTATCGGAAGGATTACCGATCTCACTACCTATAGATTCAAGAGTTTTATGGACCCAAACAAGAAGGTTAGAAGGAACGGAAGTCACTTCACGTGTTTCGAGACATTCAGGTGGAATACTTGAAGAAGAGGGTGAACTAAGATCAACAATAGGTATAGAACTGGAAGGAGTTACGGAAATAGGAGTAACCAGAGACAATGGAATATTCAGGATAACATGAGGTTCTACAGACTCGGGTGGTGGAGAGACTTCAGTAAATTGAACATCTCTTCGTATTATGACACTTTGATTAGAAGGATCAAATAACTTGTAAGCCTTGGAATCCTCAACATAACCAATGAATATACACTTGTGAGACTTGGGTTCTAACTTTTTATGTTTTTCATCAGGAATATGAGCCCAACATTCACAACCAAACACCTTAAAGTTACTAATATATGGTTTTCTACCATTCTATTTTTCCTTAGGGGTAACATGCTTAACATCTTTTGTAGGAACTCTATTTAAAATAAAGTTAGCACAACTAATGGCTTCAACCCAAAATTTCTAGTGTAATTCTTTAAAATAAAGCATACATCTAGCCATTTGAACTAAAGTTTTGTTTTTCTTTTCAGCAACACCATTTTGTTGAGGTGTGTAAGGAACAATCTTTTGATGTTGAATTCCATGTTTAGATATAAAAAATCAAATTATTTCTTAATAAATTCCCGCCCATGATGAGATCTCAAAGTCTTAATCCTTTTACGAGAATCATTCTCAACCAAGGATTTAAATGCATGAAACTTAGAAAAAGTGTCACTTTTATTTTTCAAAAAATAAACTCATGATTTTCTACTAAAGTCATCAATAAAAGTAAGAAAATAGACTGCATGAGATATAGAATGAACTTCAAGAGGAGCACAAATGTCACTATGAATTAATTGCAAAGGTTCTTTAGCACACCAAGCTTTACCTTTATCAAACATTTCTCTATGATGTTTACCAAGTACACAACATTCAAAAACACCGTTAGTAGATAAAATATTAGGCAAGCCATGTACCATTTTAGTTAACATTTGCATTTTACCTTAATTCGAATGACCCAATATTTCATACCATAATTTACTTAGTTCATAAGCATGAGAAACATAGGAATAAAAGGGTTGTCTTTTAGTTGAATTAAAACCAACAAATTTATATAAACCAACAGTATGATCAATAGGACCAAAAGAAACTAATTTAAAATTATGGTTGATATATTTAAGAACATAATATCCTTTTTTATATGCACGATAAATAAAAAGCAAGTTGATGGGCATGTGTTCAACATGAAAAACATCTTCCAATTGACCATGGGCAACATTAACATTACCAAAACCAATTACAGAAATTTGTTTACCATCACCTATAGATACTTTCTGAGATGTGTACTTATTATTGTCATAAGATGTAAATAAATAAGCATTACCAGTCATATGTTTAGAAGCACCAGAATCCATTATCCATTCCACATTAGAAGAAGAACTACTAGACAAAACAACATATGCGCATAAAGCCACTTGTGATTCATCAGAACCTTTCTTTTTAGCCTTAGACATTAAATGTTTCACTTTAAAGCAATTCTTTTCATGATGGTTTAGTTTTACCACAATGCTTACAAGGATCATACACATTCTTCTTCTTACTATTTTCATGATGTGCATTAGAAGCATGACCAAATTTATTAGTATGATTTGAACAAGAACCTTTAGCATTATTAAAAAAAAAAATAGGATTCTTATTATGTTCCATAAGAGCCTTATTAGGTGATATTTGTCCTAAAACAATAAGCCTTTCTTACTCATTTATCAACCCTTTACAAAAATCATCAAAAGTAGGTTTCGTGGTATTTTGAGACAATTCAAGAACCATACTCCTAGTTTGGATGAACATGTCAAAACAAGATGGAAATTTTTGTTCTACAAGAATTATAAGAGCAGTGTGTGTTTTCTTGTAATATTTACCACAATTATTTAATTTTTCATTTAAAATTTTCACTTCAATAAGATATAATTCTACTCATTCAAAGTTAGTAGGATCTAGCTCACTCAAATCTTCTTTTCAAGGTAATAAGCATAAACATCATCAGATTGATCAAATAAAGAAGCAAGAATTTTTCATACCTCAACTGTGTTGTCTTATGCGTCAATACTTACTTGAAGACTATCTAAAATTGTTTGACCAATGAACTCTATTTCTTTATCACATTTATCTTCCCATATAGCCACATCTTTAGCATGAGGAGGTTTCTTGTGTTCACCATTAACAATCCTCCAAATATTCTTACTCCTAAGAACATCAATCAATTTTTTTTCCATGCAATATAGTTAGGACAAACAAGTTCAGGAACAAAAGCTACTTCTGAAGTCATAATGATAGAAATGTTGACAAGAAAATTAAACCCAAATGCTATAAATGACAAGAGAAAAAGGTGAATAACAGAAAACTGATATACTTTACCATTCCGATATGAAGAAACACACTAAAAATAGAAACTTTACTTACATCCCTTTAAAAAGTGCCAAGAAAATTCACTCATGGGTTTGTCACAAGAAACTAGCGGGTCCTGCACATGACAATTGCGGGTTACTCGCAGTTTTACATTAGAGAAAGCCGCAGGTGCACGGGTTTGTAAAATAAAAAGTTGTGGTTCTGCAAATTTACTCACGGTTTCGCAGTCGTCAAGGTGTAGGTAATCGTGTTGTCTGTGAAGAAAAAGTTGCAAGTGTCCATTTTTAGGTTGAAAATAGTGTCGATTAATCCGCTCACGAAAACCTGCAAAAATTATACCAAACTTGGACGAAAACAACAAATCTCACAACAAGAAGATAGATCTGCTTGAGGAGAATCCAAAAATCATATAGATCTACAAAAAAAACATCAAGAGACCCTTGAAAAATTTCTAGAAAAATATACACAACAAACTTAGGGTTAGAAGTAAAAAACTAGAGAATCATGCCGAGATTTGAAGAAAAACCTAATGGCTATCATATAGAAAGAAAATCTACAAAAAATATTATTTATTGATTGAAAGTTGTATAGGTGCTAGATCATAGCAACCAACTCTGATACCATGTCAGAGTTATAGATCTAGTTAAACTAGCTTACCTATCTAAGCAATCAATAACATATCAACATAAATAAGAACATCAAGAGAACAAAGAAAAAAATACACTGGATATATGTGGTTCACCCAATTGGGCTACGTCCACATGAAGGTTGTATTCTATTATCTCGAGAAATCTCCTTCAATCTTACAAGAGAGCAACTACAAATTACCCCAATACAATATAGCAAAAAGCTTGTGAGCACAATATAATGTGTTGTGATATTATAATCGAATGTTATGATGTGACTCCATTGACCTTATTATATACCAAGAGATGTAGAGGAATTACTCTCACATATTGCATGTGGGATAATATAATTTTCCATAATAGCATCTCTTTATATAACAATGGACATCGAAAGTAAACTTTACCATAACGAATATGAGATATAATGTATTACTCTTTTACATAAGATCGTGGATAACTTAAGACATAATACAAAGACATTATTACCTTCTAAGGAATATCATATATTCCAACATGCACAACCCTAAGGTGAAATCAATTCTTATTGAGGTGAAATCAATTCTTATTGTTACTATCGACATATATTTAATTGGTCATGGGTACTAGTGCAGTGTATATCATCTTGGATCAATATTTTGAAATGGGTAGCAACCTAGGAGATTACTCGTATTTTGCTCAGATCCAAAGTTAGCAATCTATTCCAGCAGGAAGCCTCGGTTGGGCTTAGGTAAGACGAACCTAGGATTTCAATGATGGAGGATGGAGGGTTCTTAAAAAGTCCTAACGACTTTATGATGGTAATGTCTTTAAGGTGAGATTGTTTGTAGATATTATCTTAGATCGCAAGCAATAAGCACTGCTTTGCACAGAATTAGTGATAGTAACTTATATTTTCCATTTTTTTTTAATCTATCATTTTTTCAATATCAAGGCTACCACTTTTAAGTTTTGGGTTTGGGGACTGATCCCTGTTAGTCGGTGAGCCCTATGAGCCATGGTTTATTAGTATCCTTTACCAGAAAAAGAATAAATATATTTCATGCGGATGTCTTCTTCATACCAAATGGTTTTGCTAAGATCATGTGATCCTAAATATCTTGCAGGTATATGATTGGTTCTTGACACACTTTCTTCTTTCCTTCAATGGATATTCTTTGATACATCTAGCAATGCTCGAGACTGGTGGTAGATTGATGTAATATTTCTTTGTCTTCATGAATCCTTGTTCAACTGCTTTCATTTCTCAACTGCAAGGCTGATTTCATCTTATAATCAAATTTCATTCTCATAAAGATAATTTAGTTCATTTCTTAGGTAAGAATTGTGAATCTCCATGGAAATTTCAGAATTGGTTCATTGTTTTTCATTGATTAGATACAATCCACTAGTATGGTATGTACCATTTCGTTGATATCCTATAGGATGTCATCAGGGGGACATATTTAAAGAAATAATGGATTGTGGGAGTTTTTTAATGCAAATTTTGGATGCATATATTTATAAAATGGGAAGTAATGTCTTATTTCGCATATTGATGCTTGATTTTATAGCTAACCCACAATGATTTGAGTGATGGTCTATTTTTTTCCTCCATTGATGAATATTCCAACGAAGTTATGGAAATCCTGCCTATTGGAGCTAACGAATTATGCAAAGAAAGTCATGTTTTGACTCCTTGAACATCATGTTGAGCTCCGAGTCTATCGAGGTAGATCGAAACACATATGATAACGATCCTATTAGGAGGAGACTCGAATGCGGTACATTTAGTTTACACATTTCATAGCCATTTCTCTTTTGTTTTAATTTTTTTGTATCCATCAAATGGGATGCTAAGACCTAGCATGAAAGGTCTTAGTTTTAATTTCCCTAATTGTAGGTTTTGGTCTCTCTAATCATGACGACATTTTAGATTTCTTAATGTCCTCAGAGTTTGGTTTTCCATAATTATTTTAATGCAATCTTATATGTTTGAGAAGGGTATTTATGTGCACGATTCAAGTAGAAAAGTCTTGTAAAGTGAAAAGAAGGTTTATTTTTTACTATCTCCATTTCTGTTTTGAATGATCACAAATGGTTTTACTTAAAAATCCTTACGCACATAGAATAAAATTGTCACCAGTATTGTTTCACTCTTGTTTTATTTTAAAATTTTGTTTAATTATTATTATGCTTTCTCTCTTTTGTTTGTAAAATGTTATGTGACTATATTTCTCCTTCTTTTTAACTTACTCTTTAGATAATTAAATAATTTAGTTATTTAAATAATTGTTAATTGCTGAACTAAAAATAACATGATTTAGTTAATATAAAATTTAGAATTTTAGTGTAATCTTTTTGTCAGAAATCTATAAAGCTTTCGCTTTGGTTTAACTTTTGCTTTATGATATACTTCTTACACTTTTCTAAATATTAACACTACTGTAACAACTGTTCTTTGCAATTTTTTTCAGCTCCATATCTGATTGAGTTGGATGAAATAGAGGTTCATAATGAGATTAGAATGTCATTTACCTCAATCCTATTGAAGAGCATGCATATCAATGGAAATAAGTATATATTTTGGTTTTCAATTCACCACATCACTGGAGAAATAAAACGAAAAGATATGCTACCCTAACTTTTATAGTGTAGTTATAATTTTGATAGTAAATAACTTTGGCGTTTCTGAACAATTTAATATTGTCTGTGGACTCATCACTGGAGAAATAAAACGAAAAGATATGCTACCCTAACTTTTATAGTGTAGTTATAATTTTGATAGTAAACAACTTTGGCGTTTCTGAACAATTTAATATTGTCTGTGGACTCCTTGGATGGCCTAGAGGTCAAGACCCAATCTAATGGACTCAAATGTCCAATTCGCACCCATAGGCTTGTAAAGTGAAAAGTAGTTCTATTTGTATTTTTATTCTCCATGTGAAAACAGAGATGATGAATAATTCAACCACACACGTTCATTATTATATTATCATAAATTAATGTTTATTATTATATCACCTTAGATTTCATTATTATATTATCTTAAATTAATGTTTATTATTATATCATTATTATTTTATCTTAAGTTAATGTTTATTATTATATCATTATTATTTTATCTTAAGTTAATGTTTATTATTATATCAGTTTAGATTTCATTATTATATTATTTTAGATTAATGCTTATTATTATATAAGCTTAAATTAATGTTTATGTTTTTATTTGGTAAATTTTCCTTATTATATCAACTTAGATTTATTTTATTTAAATTTTCCCTTCATTAATGTTACAAGTCATAAGGTGTTCACGTTTCTGATATGCTTTTGGAGAAGTATTGGTTTTCAAAACTATATTATGGGAGACACCATTTATTATTATCAATCAATTAATTAGAGTTTCTTTTATAAAATTTAGTAGCCAATTGATTAGGCACAAACTTTTAATCAGCAAATTGATTAGGTTATTTTTTATTATAATATCACCCATTCACATACATAGTTTCCATTTCAAATTGTAAATTGGACTTCAAAAAATTATTTGGTTGAAATGGTATTTTTTTCCTCTTGCAAAAAATCCTTGGTTCTAGTTGATTATTAAAATTGTATTTAGATGAGTTAAATGATTACTTCTTGTTGCATTTGGTATTTCCCTATTGCTTCATTCTATTACATTTTGGTAACTCTCACCTCCTTCAATGTAGAGAAAATTTCAAAGCAAAGATTAAAGTTTTGTTGACAATTCTGAGAAGCAAAGGGAGTGGAGTTGGTTATAGGGGTATTGCTTCATTCTATTGCATTTTGGTAGATCTCACCTCCTTCATTGTAGAGAAAATTTCAAACCAAAGATGAAAAATCCGTTGAAAAATCTGAGAAGCAAAGGGAATGGAGCTGGTTAGCAATAGCTTGGTAGAAATCTTGCCTTTGTTTAACACTCCTAGTATACCTTAAAAAATGTATTGATTTTCTAGGATGCCTAAGCCTTATTGGTCAACATACACTCTACTAGAATACATTCAATGAGATGTGTTAGATAGAGATATCACGTTCGAAAAGATTTCACCATTGAAGGATGTCACCCATCTCTTCTGGGTTGTTTGGGTGAATAGGGAGACAAAGGAGAAAAACTCTGAGGACAATGGAAGAATTTTGAGTAATGTGTCAGATGCACCCCTTCCTAATGACATTTTTTCTTTATACTGGAGAAAAACACTACTTAGGTCCATTTGATGCATGTAATGATCTGAAGTGGAGAAGCTTCAATAACAAATTTACCTCCTTGTAGCTTCATACGATCTTCCACTCAGACTCTCGTGTTAAAAATGCTGGATGATATCTAATATGGAATGACTTTGGATAAAGGGATACATCTGACTTCGCACTTGGCCTCTACACTCATTTGAACGTATAAGTTAGTTTCCACCTAGTGCAGAGAGACACACCACATTACAATCTTTCACAACATCCACTCTGCATTTGATCACTTTAAAGCACCAAATTTTATCTAATTGTGAGCTGCTACAAATTCTAGATCATGTATCATCCTCAATATAGATTTTTGTCACTTCTATATTGAGGCATTCAAACATCAGCTATGCCTTTTGAATAGTGTTGCTTCAACACTTTCATGGTACTCTCTCAATAGATCGGTGCATCCTCAAATGATAGTTATTCTCTCTGCTTTGGGAGCATCAAGATCATCAACACTCTTGTGTAGCATATCTTTCATGTTTTCATAGATGTTAGGAATGTCTTTTGCAGAGCTATTACGATGCAAACGAATAGGCATTGTAAATTTATAGCTCTTAGTGGGGTATTTCTTAGAAAGAACTTGATTGGAGTATTTTCCTAGCCTCGGTGTGTACTAATACACACATATATACATAGTACGTTACTAGATAAAGAACTAGCTTGACTTATTAAGGTGATGTACATGTTTCCACCTTTGGTACATACTATACTAGCTCTATAGTTTTATTGATTTTGTATTTTATTGAGGTTTGCATGCAATAACTCAAATATTACTTGCAATTTCTCAGGACTCCCACTCGTGAGGAGTTTAAATGCATGAATCCTGATTATAAAGATTTTAAGTTTCTGCAAGTAAAGGCACACCCTTAGCATAAGGTTGGTATTGGCAGCGATTATTTCCCTAATTTACTCTTTAGTATCAATGTAAAAAGTGGCATCTTTCTTTTCTCATATTTTCCACAAGCAAGTGCCTACAGTGATGGTAGATCTTCTCTCGAGGATTCTCCAGTACTAACCAAGCCTTCACTGCAATTTTGTAAGTTATATATATTTGGACATGTTTTAATATAGGGACATCATTGTAGTGTCTTTAAGAATATATAGATTGCAGATGTTCCTTTTATCTATTTTTTAGACATTCTAAAAGGAGATTCACTATATGCATGACTTGAAGCTTGTGCAAATCCCCTCTTCGTATCTCAACAGGACAGTTCGTGAAGTTTATCACTTTCATCTTGGACGCTCTCTTCGTTATCATCAAGAATATACACATTATTCCTCTCTCACTTTTCTCACCCAATGTTACAATGATGAGATAGGAAATTATTGTGGGCATCTTGCCTGCTAATTTTCGCTACTCCATATAGGGATATATTCCCTTCTATTGTAGTTATACATTTGATTTAGTAGATTCTGGACAAATCGCAAAGCCCATATTATTGTAGGTATAGAAATTTTAACTAAGATATGGATTCTAGTATTACAATGAAAAATTTGTTTCAAACCTAGAGTCACTTGGCTAGAGAAAATACCCATATGTTTTACACTTTTGTCCTTAATTTTCTCCTTAGCATTCTGATGCACTTAGATTGGGCTTCCTTCTTTGTAGGTGGTTCACTTTCCATAGGTTCACCTCTTAGCCATATGGACTTATATGTATGTTGGGTTTGATTCCCATGTTTTTTGGAGGACCTGACCATTCTTTTCATGTACAACAAGAAACACGATCTTAGCCTAATTTGAGAGTATAGGTTGTTCATCTTAATAATTTTTTGTTGTTTGGGCCTTTTTGCTCGCATAATCGGATAGGGATAAGAGCAACAAATATCCCCACCATGATTTCTTTCCATTGCTACTTCATTGGATAGGGAATGATCACTTGCAACTTATTATGGCACACCAACAACAACAACAAGCGGGAAGTTTTAAACTTTAATTATTAAGGTAACTTTAATCTTCTTATAAACCTCTCTAATAGCTTGAACAACACATTTTGCACATATTTTCCCCGTGGTTCTTACGGGTTTGCATTCCAAAAAAATCTTAAACCTTGACTACAACGAACATATGTACATATGTAGGGTGAGGAAATTAGATGTATTTTCATGGCATGTGCATTTACATATGAAGGTTGTACATTTAATTTTGATCGCATTTTTTTTAGTAAATAGAACAAAATGTCAAGGTTTGTATTTAGTTTGATCATTGGCTTAATCTTTTAAATATAAAACATCTTAATTTTTATGTTACATCTAATTTTGATCATAAAATTATTACAAAAGAACCAATTTTTTATGCAGGCTTGCACACTATTTAGTCACATTTATTTCCAAATGATAGTCCAACAAACTTTAACTCTGATCATTTTTAACACAGTACATTTGTGATAATAGTTTCATAGATTATGACAAGTTTCGATATTCAAAAATCTTGCAGGGTGTTAGCTCAATGGTAGAGCATCTGTATTATATATAATGCAGAAGGTTGGTGGTTCGATTCCACCGTGCCCTATCATAAATATTTGTATTCCATATAGTATCAAGAGAGACAAAATTATATTGAGAAACAAATACATATTTTTTTTGGCCATTTATAAAGACAATATGGTTTATAATTAACTTATTCTATGTCTCTATAGAGACAATATTTTAAGACACATAATTTAAGACAATACACATGTTTCTTTTGTCTCAACTAGAGACAATATTTTAAGACCATACCCAAGTTTGTTTTGTCTCAAACAAAGACAATATTTAAGACAATACACAAGTTTCTTTTGTCTCAAATAGAGACAATAGTTTAAGAGAATAATTTAAGACACTCGCTTAAAGACAATATTCAAGACAATATTTAAGACAATATACAATATTTTTTGTGTCACAAGTTGAGACCATTTACACAAATATTGTCTTAAAAACCCCCTCTATGTAATAGTGAAAGTAGTTCTTTTCGGTATTTCCATTCCAATGGCATCCAACATGTGTGACGTTTGATTCTCTCAGGATTTACTACCTCGAAATGTCAGACTTTTCTAGGTGCTATGCTTCCTCACTCTGATCATGTGTTTATGTTGTTCAATCTTCTATATCTATTTTGTGAAACCTCATTCAGATCTCAAGGAAGTTATTTATGTGAATAGTAAAAGATCTTGGTGTTGATGTAATTGTAACTTCAGAATGTATTTCACCTATGTATATTGTATTCCTATAGAGATGTTATTATTCCTCTATACGGAAGTGTTTGTATTCCTATAGAGATGTTATTATTCCTCTATACGGAAGTGTTTGTATTCCTATAGAGATGTTATTATTCCTCTATACGGAAGTGTCGTCATTTATATTGTAAGTGTCGTAACTTATACTTGATGGGTTATTAGACCACCTTGATGGGGTCGGCCCTGTGTGAGTCATGTGGGTAAAAGGGTTATTAGACCACCCTATTGGGGGTCGTCCCTGTCAGCATTATGTTATGTGGTCAAGTTAAGGCCGACCTAGTAAAGGTTATTAGGCAATTCAAGTCAAGTAGAAATAGAGTGCGGGAGGCACTCTATTTGATCATTCACTTTCTCACTCATACTCTCATTGGAAAGTGGCGCACTAGTGGAGGAGAAGAAGCTCCTGCTAGGAGACTATCTCTTATGCTTGGGTTTTGTATCATTGCTCTATCTATCTCTGAGGAAGTTATTGGGGTTTTTCACCTTTATGGTTTTCCCAAGGAAACTCTGTGTGTCTATTGTCTCATGTGATTGCTTGTTGTGATTGATATGATGTATATGATGTATATGTTATTCTCTCAGTAAATATCCTAGAGTATGTTTAATTAATGCTCAAAAATTAACATGTTATCAGAGCTAACCTGAGAAGAAGACACTATGCAATTGCAAAAGCTAGGGATTCTTGTTTTTCGGTTTCTCTCCACAAATTTTGGAAAGGCAGTAGGGTATATTGAATCTCCTCAGCAAGGCACATCTTTTTGTCCAATCATAATTCCATTCTAGGCACTTTCATTTTTGGCCCTAAAAATTAGGGTTTCCACAAAATAGGAATTTCTGAAATTTGAGACCTTAGCTGGAAGCTCCTTGGAAAAATCGAAGTTTAGAGATTTGGATCGAACTTTTTGGTTGGGTGAAGCTACGGGAAAATCAAACCCTAGTTTGGGGTCGTGTATAGTGAAGCCGGAAATTAGGGCTTCTGCAAAAGTTGGAATTTCTGAAATCGGAGACCATGGCTAGAAGCTCCTCTGAAAAATCAAACCCTAATTCAGGATCCTCCCTAGTGAATCCATAAGTTTGAAAGGCAAATTTGAGGGGTGAAACTTTGTAGTTTTCAAATTCTGAGTATACCAGCTTGATCAACTCATCAAGGTGCATCTTTCTATCTTTTCAGAAGTTTGAAATTCAAAGTTTGAATTTTTAGGGTTTCTTTGACAAACCCTAATCCAACTCCAGATCCAGATTTCTGCAAATCAAGTGGTAAGACCTAAATATTTTCTATTTCATTTGAAGTTCTCACCACACCAAGCTTGAGGATAAGTTTGAAGGGGCTTATAACTTCCAAGCATGGAAGTATAGGATTGGGTTAATTCTAGAAGAAAGTGAGTTGGACACCTACATAAGTGAAGGGGTTCCTGTCCCATAGGGAGAAGAGACTAAGGCCTTACACAAGAGGAACTTAGTCAAGGATAAAATGATCATTGTTGATTCTTTTAAAAACCATCTCATGCCACATGTGTAATCTCTGAAGACACCTAAGGAGATGTTTGATTCCTTGACCAAGCTATTTGAAGGGAAGAATATAAATCAGAAGATGACCTTGAGGAATCAATTAAAGAATATCAAGTTTCAGAATGCAGAGACTATGCAGTCTTATTTCTCAAGGGTCTCCCAGATAAAAGAACAACCTGAAGCTATGGGAGAAGTTATAGAGAATGGAGAAGTAGTAATCACCACTCTTAATGGCCTTCCTAGGTCATGGGATTCCTTCATCCAAGGAATTTGTGCTAGGAAGAAACTTATCTCTTTTAGTAAGTTGAGGGAAGAATGATCACAGGAAGAAGCTCAGATTGTAGCTCGAGAAGAGAAGATGGGGAATGAAGATCAAGCTCTCACAGCACATACCAAGAAGAGGACACTTTTCCTCAGATTGTCCTAAGAACAAAAGGAACAACAACAACTACTACTACAAGCAATCTGACAGGTATGACTTACAGGTATGTTTTGAAATTTGTTCATGATTAAGTTTATAATATGATTGTCCTCATGTTATTGAGTTTAGTAACAATCTTGTTTAATTTTAGACTTGTCTTATCAACCTAGTAAAAGAATGAATGCATGATAGAAGACATTCATTGATTAGGGCTGTGACACTTATGATTGTATTATGTTTGTACTAATGCACTGTTGTGTTGTATGAGGAGAATGTTATCCGCTAACATGAAAGGTTCAAATCAATCTCTAGATCAAGACCATGATGACATGAAGACAAAGACTGATCCATAGTCATGGATCACATAGAGGTATGTATAATTTGGTTCTACAATGGTTAAATTATGAGCTATGCAGGTCATTGAAGAGAACAAGAAAACATTGCTAGACATAACTAGCAAATATGATAATCAGGTATGTTTTTCCTATATCAAAGGATCTTATACTTTTGTATGATTGATAATGATTACTCATGAAGTTAAAAGTTTGAGTAATCTAGGGTTTATGCATGTTATGTTCCTTACTTTGATTAATGATATGACTAAACAGAAAAGTCCTATATAAACCTTGAATACTAATGCTTATTATCTGTGTTTGAAATGATCATGACTATACATGCTTAAGATTATTGTGTTTTGATAGTATTAATATTATACTAATAAATGTATGATTATGTATGAGATCTCGAGGATATGATTATGTATGAGATCTCGAGGATAACACAATGATGATACTAGTAAGCATGCATAGTGATTGAGGATGGATATAAGTTCAAGGACATGTAATCCAGGAAGCAAAGATCAAGAGGGAGCACACTCTAGTAGTTCCTACAAGGAAACAAAGATTGAGAGGGAGTCCACCCATCAAACAAACAAAGATAAGTATTTGAATTGTCATTTCTTGTATATTTGATTGTTTAAATAATACTGTTCAAAGATGTATATACTTATGTATATACTTGTGTATTATGCATATTAGAATATTTGCATTAACGAACAATATACTACTAATATGCATGTAATGGGTAAGTGGCCTATGGCACTGTACAACATTCCATTGCTACCTATCTAGAATGAAACCTCTTTGCTGACATGTTGGGAGTTGTGCACACTCTTAACAATGTTCTGGTAGAGATTGGAAGACATCTAGAAAGTTACGGGATATGGATAAATGTTGTATTAAAGAATTGGCTAAATTAAATGCATGACTGTATGACATATTTCTTTATGTGTAAGAATTTGTTCTGAAAACTATGAGATGTTTTCTAATCGTGCAATTTAACTTGTCTTGTAGGAAAGATCATATACCATCACCTACAAAAGAAGGACTACAACATTTGTTCCAGCAACAAAGCTATCTATTGAAGATATTGAAGAATCTGAAGTTCCCAGGATTCAGGAAGAATGCCATGATTGAGGAATACTAGTCGATCATGAAGAATGATGTTTGGGATGTGGTCCCAAGACCCGAAGGGAAGTTTGTTGTGACTTCCAAGTGGATCTATAACATCAAGCATGCTGCAGATGGTAGCATGGAGAAATACAAAGCGAGATTTGTAGCTCGTGGCTTCTCCTAGAAAGAGGGACTCATGTGTGCAAACTGAAGAAAGCCTTGTATGGCTTGAAGCAAGATCCTAGGACTTGGTGAGGATAGATTGATTGCCGACACGAAGAGGAAGCTTGTTTTTGAGTTTGAGATGAAGGACTTGGGGATGATGCACTATTTTCTAGGAATGGAGGTGTGGCAGAGTGCAGATGGGATCTTCCTTGGACAAGGGAAGTATGCAATAGAGATCCTGAAGCGGTTAGGGATGATGGACTGCAAGGCCATGGCCACACCTATGGCATCGAACCTGAAGCTTCTGTGTATTTCTTCATATGATCCGGTTGATGTCACGGTGTATCGTCAGATGATTGGGTCCTTGATGTACGTGACGAACACTAGACCATATATTTGCTTTGTAGTGAACACATTGAGCCAGTTCCTGACAGATCCGAGAGGTGTTCACTTGGTTGCTGTAAAGCATATTCTGAGGTACCTGAAGGGTACAATTGATTATGGGCTCAAGTATGATGCAAATCAAAAGTTTAAACCTGCAGGGTTATGTTGATTCGGACTGGGAAGACAGTACTGCAGATAGGAAGAGAACTTCTGGGTGCTTCTTCAGTATGGGATCAGGTGTGATCTCTTGGTTTAGCAGGAAGCAGTCCTGCGTAGCACTGAGTACAGCCGAAGCAGAGTATGTTGCAGCTTGTTCGGCTAGTTGTGAGGCAGTATGGCTCTGGAAGCTACTGTCTGAGCTATTTGATCTCCCATTGGAGGCTACTGGTATCTTTTGTGACAACTAGAGTTGTGTGAAGTTGTCTGAGAACCCGATATTCCACGACAGGTCGAAGCACATTGAGATCAAATATCACTATATCAGGGATGTGGTGTAGAGAGGAGCAGTGAAGCTCCTGTATGTTGTGATGGATGAGCAGGTTGAAAATGTGTTGACGAAACCACTAGCCATAGTGAAGTTTGAATACTTCAGAGAGAGGCTTGGTTTTCTTCAGATTGACGACACTTCAAGGAAGAAGTGATGGACACATTTGCAGGAGCCATTCCAAGCATGGTGAGAGGAGGATCCTTCCCATGGCTATGGATGTAAGCGCTGTATGATAAGCATCAGGTCGATGCTCCAGTTACTACTCTGTATATGTATCATGTTGGATGCTTGTTATGATCAATTGGATCATATGTATATGCATCATGTTGGATGCTTGTTATGATCAGTTGGATCATGTATTTGTATATGTATCAGGTGGATACATTGTATGATCAGGTGGATCATGTATGTTGATATGTATCAGGTGGATACATTGTATTATCAGGTGGATCATGTATTTGTTTATGTATCAGGTGGATACATTGTATGATCAGGTATATCATGTAAGATGATATGTATCAGGTGGATGCATTGCATGAACACGATGATCATGGATGATGAGCTTCAGTATTTTCCTCCAGATGATATGCATCAGGATGATGCTATGATGATGATCAGGATGATCATATGTGATGATATGTATCAGGTGGATACATTACATAATCAGTTGGATTATGTGTGATGAGTTCCAAAGACAAAGATGCACATGGGCCATTCAAGCATGGTTGAAGTATGTCTTCCCATTGCTGCGATATAAGTGCTGGGGCCATTCGATCATGGTTAAAGTGTGTCTCCCCATGGCTGCGATATAAGTGTTGGGGCCATTCCGACATGGTTGAAGTGTGTCTTCCCATGGTCGTTGATGTAAGATTTGTGCCATTCGATCATGGTTGAAGTGTGTCTTCCCATGGCGTAGATATAAGTGCTGATCCTTTCACGGATGGTTGAAGTGTGTCTTCCCATGCCGGTGAATGTAAGTGTTGTGTGATGTGCATCTGGGTTGTGCTTCGTGAAGGATGTTATGATCAGTACAATCATGAGTATCAGGATGACTCTGTGCCGTGGACAGGTTGTGCTTGGTAGGACATGTAAGACCTGGGAGATCCGATAGGTTGGGTTGTGTGCCCGTAATAAGTCCTGGGATGCTCTTTTGAGGGTTTGTCCTATGGCATGTAATGTGACCTGGGAGATCTGATAGGTTGGGCTGTGTGCCCGTAATAAGTCCTGGGATGCTCTTTCGAGGTTGTGCCATGACCACATGTAAGATCTGGGAGATCCGATAGGTTGGACTGTGTGCCCGTAATAAGTCCTGGGATGCTCTTGCGAGGATTTGTGACACACATAATAAATCCTGAGGATTCCACAGTATGGCCAGTGATGATGAAGACCTACAGGTGGTGGGCCTACATCCAGTATGAAAAAGGACTGGCTATGTAGAAATTCCTATGACGAGTAGTTCAGAGATTGATTGAGATAGCAGCAGCAGTGACGATGATGATGATTGATGTGGATGATCTAGTGGCGATGATCCAGAGAAGAAGACTTGTGCTAGAAGACCTATGTCGAGAAATACCTTCCTAGTTAAGAGGGAGTGTTGATGTAATTGTAACTTTGGAATGTATTTCACATATATATATTGTATTCTTATAGAGATGTTATTATTCCTCTATACGGAAGTGTTTTTATTCCTATAGAGATGTTAGTATTCCTCTATACGGAAGTGTCGTCATTTATATTGTAAGTGTCGTAACTTATACTTGATGGGTTATTAGACCACCCTATTGGGGGTTGGCCCTGTCAGCATTATGTTATGTGGTTAAGTTAAGGCTGACCTAGTAAAGGTTATTAGGAAAGTCAAGTCAAGTATAAATAGAGTGCGGGAGGCACTCTATTTGATCATTCACTTTATCACTCATACTCTCATTGGAGAGTGGCGCACTAGTGGAGGAGGAGAAGCTGCTGCTAGGAGACTATCTCTTATGCTTGGGTTTTGTATCATTGCTCTATCTATGTTTGAGGAAGTTATTGGGGTTTTTCACCTTTATGGTTTTCCCCAATGAAACTTTGTGTGTCTATTGTCTCATGTGATTGCTTGTTGTGATTGATATGCTTGATATGATGTACATGTTATTCTCTTAGTAAAGATCCTAGAGTATGTTTAATTAATGCTCAAAAATTAACACTCGGCAAGTAGTATGGATTTATTTTCACGCTCTGAATGGGCCAGTACACTGTTATTATAGTTACCAACTCCAACCTCACCCGCGAAGCTCTAATAGAGAAGGGCCAATATTTCGCTAACTGTCAGACCGAGACGCCCACAACGAGCCTCTTCGGCAACAACAAATGTACCATCAACTCAGCAGAATACAATCCTCTCTGGTGCATTCTTCGACGGAATTTCGTGTGAGGAATGCTCAGTTCATTGAGGGTGAATTATTTTGACTGGATGAGAGTATGGGCCATTGACCGCATCCCGAGAAAGCTGCAAATCGAGGCTGATAACAATTTAGCTATCGACCATGTGCTCTCCAATCATAGGTATGTCGTGTCACTACTACATAGAGGGGGGTTTTGAGACAATATTTGTATAAATTGTCTCAACTTGAGTAAAAAAAACTTGTATATTGTCTTAAATATTGTCTTTAAGCGAGTGTCTTAAATTATTTTCTTAAACTATTGTCTCTATTTGAGACAAAACAAACTTGTGTATTGTCTTACATAATGTATTAAATTATTGTCTATATTTGAAACAAAAAAAATTGTGTATTGTCATAAGTGTTGTCTTTAATAGTGACTTAAATTATTGTCTTAAAAATTTGTCTCTATAGAGAAAATATAGAATAGTCGATTAGAAATCATATTGTTTCATGTTGAGACAAACAAAAATCTGTATTGTCTCAAATATTGTTTCTCTGTATCATTTTTGTCTCTCTATAGATTATATAAAATGAAAATATCTATGGTAGGGCATGGTGGAATCGAACCACCAACCTTCTTCATTATATATAATGCAGATGCTCTACCTTTCAGCTAGCACCCTGCAACTTTTTGGAATACCGAAATTTATGTTCATCTATAAACTATTGTAATAGATGGACTGTGTTAAAAGTGATTAGTTAATTTGTATTACCAAAAGGATTTTATTAATATTTTTATAATCAAAATTAGATATAATATAAAAATTGGGATGTTGTATATAAAAACGATCAAGCGAGTGATCAAACTAAATGAAAATTTTAACATTTGGTAATATTTCAAAACTATATGTTAAAATAAAGTTGAACAGGCTTTGATCAAACTAAATGAAAAATTCAACATTTTGTCCTATTTCATAACTATATGTCAAAATAAAGTTAAAAAGGCTTATGAACCAACAAAATTTTTGGTGTAACTCATCATCAAACTAAAGCTACGATCTTATCCATGTTGGTTTATCCAGTAATACTGAGAGTGGGGGGGTGAATCAAAATTGCCTTCTTTTTAAAACAAGATAAAAAATGAATCATTCAAGGACAAATAATTTTATTGTGGAAACCTCAAAGAACAAACCACAAAATCAAACTCATTAATAAGATGAATTTTACAAAATTGTTTTTCTTCTACTACAGAAAGGATGCACCAACACCACATTTGTTGTTCAGGATTTCTACCTTACAGCGAGGAGAGGGACACTACCAACTTCTGGGATGACAGTTAAATACATTGATCATATCACCGAGGCTTCTACAAAAGGAAAGAGATCAAGATTCTTGAAGGCATACCTTATTAACAACGTTCGATCCTAGCTTTCGCTCGCTCCTTTAATCGATCCTTCACTTGATATTCCATTTGGTGAACTTGCAATACAAAAGATACCTTCCTCAGTGTATCTTGAATGATATAACAATATTGAAATTGAAACAAAATTTAGACATCAAATACAATCAAGCATTAAACCAAACAAATATGCAATCCATTAGACATTTGATTGGGACAGGAAGGGTATTTCCACCTTTATTGTCAAAAAGCAATAATCAGTACAATTATACCTGATCATTCAGAGTGCTTGTGCAACCGGATTCTGGGCTCCTGCTCTTCACACTAACTTTGGAATTCCTCCAGCATAACAACACTTAATGCATAGTTTCTCCTCCCCCCTCTCCTCTATCCTCGTTGTATTTATGGGACAAGGTAGGAAGTTTGGATCGAGAGGTAGTTTGATTGGGAAGTTGGGGAAGTTGCAAACCAACTTAAACTAATCCCAATTCGTCAAATTAATATATTTTTGATTTCATCTTAAGATGTGTGCGAGTTTTTCACAGTAGAGTAGTGCACAATATGCAACTTCAATGCTTTACAACCAGCGTTTGCAAGAATTTTTGAGGTGTGCGCTACAATGCAAGAGGTAAAGTAGGGAATACTATCTACTTTGCGCCCCTCTTATGCCTGTAGAGTAGGGCACACTTCCTAATGTGCGCTAGTTTGATGCTTGTGGAGTAACACACATGTCAAAATAAAGGTAAAAACAAGGTTTTATCGGCTGTAGAGGAGTAAGTCTGGTCCATACATCACCTAGGTTAATCTAGCTCTTCAATCCAAGTTGTCCTTTTGTGTGATCGACTACTTAATGTGATCACGTACAGAGAAGTGCAGATTTGACCTATAACAAATTCCCCCTAATGTGTGAGGTCAGAGGGAAACGATGGCCGAAATACATTATAATTCCAAGTCAGCGGAGGAGCAAGAAACCATAGAACCAAGTTGCAAAAGTACCTGAAATAAAGATCAAGGTCAACGAGCAATTACAATCTTGACATCATATAGATGTGTAGCATGATACAACAAGATCTCCGATACATATCTAGGAGATGTATATATAGCATGGCCACTGAAATACAAGCATGGATCCATGTCAGAATGAGAGATCATAACCATAACAATAAACAGGATCTATGTCTCATGGAGAGCCAAAATGAGTGAGGCTCAGTCTTACGCAGCTTGGGTGATAACATAATGAGGTAATGCTATCAAAATCCCAAGGTCTTCATCCAAACAACCCAAGGTACAAACCCTAACCATGTGAATAAATGATCTGAAGTCGAACATGGGGGGAATCGTTTGATTACCGGTCATTGATCTATACCGTTAACAAACGTGAGGGTTTCCACTGATAATGATAATGGGGCCCAAGGAACCTAGTACGATCCAACAAGTGTGAATAAGAGGACTTGAAGTCGAACACCTGAGGAACCCGTCGAATAAAAGACATTGATGTATTCTCATTATTCGACGAGGGACACTGCCACTGATGACTGCAATCCCCAAGGTACTAACCGAAACTCTAAACTTCAATCCCAGAGAAAAATGAGTTGATGTCGATGGGAAGAAGTCCGTTGGAAGGGAGGCCTTAAGGCATCCTCCATCATCCAACACGAGGAACACTCAAATGGTATGAGCTGATGTGGAGTAGGACAAGTAACAAAACTGACACTAGGATGGCCGACACATGAGGTCAAGATAAACTGTAGAATGGCCGACACAGGATGTATCCTTGAACAGTAAGCACGACACAAAGTGACTTAAGCAATTTTCGACATGATGGGGAAGTGATATAAGCCTGCAATGTAGGAGACATTAGCAGACCCTCCATATGGTTGGAATAATAACCAACCGGGGGAGTAGACAACTCGAAGATCAGGTTCACCCTAAGGTCAAAAACTAAACCCAACTGAAATGATAGACTCAAATAGGTGTTGTGTTCAAGGATAGGACTGATTGAACTACCTTTGAAACTGCAAGATGTGATATACCCTTCTTATCCCTTATTATTTTTAGATAAAAGAATACCTTTCTTGTTGTTTTAATGAGTCCAAGAAAGAATGAAAAACTCAATAGATCCAACCATGCAAAGAGTTTAACAATCCCATGGGAGGAATACTCAAGACCTTCTTCATTGTTTACAGAGTTCGAAGAAAAGATAGAAGAATACTCTATAATACTAATCTCTAGATTTTAATATCGAGCCGAGATCTGTTCTTGCTCGCCGATGTTTTCAATTTTAAGGAGCCTAAAAAAATTAAACAATAACTCCATACACCTACTCATGGATTTAATATCGAGCCCAAGTAGGTTAATGCTCACCGGTGTTTTCCTGCTTATAGAGTCTGAAAAACTTAAACAATCCTCTATACACCCTCTCATGGATTTCACATCGAGCCCGATTAGGTGAGTGCTCGCTGGTGTTTCATGTTTCAAGAGATTGAAAACCCTAAAGAAGGCTCCAAAAAGTCCTTTTTCATAAAGTTAGTCTCCTCCCCCGAAAAAGTGTAAAACAATGGAAGAAGAACTCTTCTAGCCATGGATGACTAGAGTATTCCTTTTTCGTAAGTAATCTGCAAAAGTCTGGAAAAGGGTTAAACTTATACTTAAGCAGATGTCGCTTCAAATCCTTTAACGAGTCTGAAATGACAACTATACTCAGCAATCTTGTCATATTTAAAGAGTCTAACAAGAGCTTAGAGAAAAATCCATAAGAATCTTTTTCGTAAAATTTTAACGAGCCTGAAAAAGTAAACTCATGACCTCCTTACTGTTTTTAATGAGCTCAAAGGAGAGATGGAAGAATGCTCGTAACTTCCTTACTATTTTTAACGAGCTCGAAGTGAAGGTGGAAGAATGCTCGACGAATCCTTTAAGTAGGTTCATGCCTAGGATCTCCTCATGAGACCAGCCAATGACGTCACGGAATTCATTAAAAAGATTGGTATACAGAACGATATCTTCAAGATAACAGTCTGTTCCAATGAAAAAAAATTATGTGACGTCGGGTTCGGTAGGAATGTTGATCGAGATGGTTCTTGATATACTCCCTGTATCCCCTTCGGCGTAAACAGCTTTTGAAGTAGAAGGGATAGCGAAAAAATCAACATTCTCACCGGGTCTCGTAGAGAACTCACCTCTCTCTATCAGGTCTAGAACAAGAATTAAATAAGACCAGGGGTGTAAATGTTCCCAAGGGTGATTCCGATCCGTCATAGCTTCCAACATATCTTCATCAGAAGGCAGAACCGTGTCTAGACCATCCAAAGAGTGAGTAATATCTAGTGATCATGCAGATGCATGATCCATATCTAACTCAGTAGAGACCAACAGAGTCATGATATGTTCCGTTGCAGCATTCTGTGCTTCCATGTATGCTACTTTTGCAATGGATAAGGGCACTGATGGTTCTGATACAGTAGGAAGGATCCACGGATCAGTCCTTAAATTGACCATGAAAGTTTCAGCAGATGTACCTTCATCAGAACGCATGAAAAGAACAGGAGCGGGTACGTCAAAAGTGCCCATTAATGACCCATAAAGCCCTGCTCCTAAACTCTCGCTTATTGTGGCAAATTGATCAACTAAAGGAATTGTGGATTCCGATGAAGTCTGGTTGTTTCGCCAAGAGAATGAAATTTGATTGACCGTGATGATCTTTCCTTCGCGAGGGAACATTACAACTTAGAAAACTACTAATGGAATAGCTCGCATGGCATATGTCCAGCTCCTGCCTAACAACATATTGTAATCAAGCGGAGCGTCCAGAACTTCAACCTCTACAGCAATTGTCTTACCGGCAAGTGTGACATCAAATGATGGCAAGACTCCATGTGGACGGAAGGTTTTTCCATCAAATGCAGTAAGCAGTGTGTTAGAGGGGGCTAACTCGGGAGAACCCAAGGCTTTCCAACAAGAAGTTGACATTAGGCACGTAGACGCGCCTGCATCTACGACAGCTCGTCCAATGGTCACAGGACCATGAACTACTTCTATCTCAAGAGCAATGTGATACGGAAATCGGTATTTGATATCAGACATATCAAAACGCGCAGTCATGTTGGATGATTCCATACTTCCAATTGCTGCCAGAAGTGCATTTCGTTGTAATGGACAACTTTGCAAAACTTCTGAGTTTGGACATGGCACAAGGGGTCTGGGCTAGATCTTCAACCAAATTGTAGTTGGCAGCAGCCCATGCGTTGGGATTGTGCGAAGCCCATTTCAAGACACCTTTCAGGATCTTGGGCAGTGAATCCATAGGTATGTGGAGAGGAGTGGAAGATTTAGGAATATCTTTATCCTTATTCTGCGAATCTGGGGTATAATTTCTTGCCCTCGTTTGTAAAAGAGCATCTGATTTAACCATAGTAATAAAATTTTGATCAACTGAAGCGTGGGTGGTGCCCCTAGCATTGGAGGTGCCAGAAGCTGAGCCCTGCCCTTTGGGAAATGGATCTTTAAGGACGATAGGTTTCTTTTCTTGAAGCAACTTCTGGGCTTCTTTGATTAGAGAGCATTGGTGATTGAGGTGGTCCTGCTTGCAAAGCTTGCAAGGGAACTTAACCTTCTTCTTTTCTTTGTTACTCTCCTCGGCATTTTCTTTGTTTTTGGGCTTTTGTTGGTTCCCCTATCCTTTCTTGCCCTTCTTTTTTTTTTGGGGATGCCGAGGACCCGTTTGATTAGTCTAAACCTATTGTACAGATTCAGTAGTAGAAGAAGAGGTTGTGATGGAAGTCACTTCTGCAGTCGATTGTTTGACCGATAAGGCATGAACCTGTTTAGTCAATGCTTCGAAAGCTACATAATAAACTGAACCTACAATGCCATCAGCATGTGGTCCAGGTTTTGGTCTACCTAGATCAATGTTTGATCGTGGTGCGTCAGGTATAATATCGTAAAGGAGCCCAGACTGAGCATAAACCAAGTCTAGTTGTTGGGTCCTTAAAATGGCTTCTTCTTCCGATGACACCCCAGAAGTAGCTACTTCCTTAGAAATATAAGGAAGGAGTGATTTCAGATACCACTCTAATAAGAACTCTAGGGGGATATTGGCCTTAATGAGCCTCTTCCGTCTTCATCACTCCTGAATATGATCAAATAAATGGGTGGCTTTGTTTTGTCTAAAGGTAGACAAAATATCTGTCTCGGCATCGTACCGAAAAAGAAGCTGGAAGTGGTTCAGGAAAACTATGGCGAGATCCTGAAAGTTAAAAAAGGTGGCTACAGGTAACTCAATGTACCATTTGGCTACAACATCGGTCAAGGTTCTTTGAAAAAGTCTCAACCTAACGGAATATTCGTTCAACGAGTTCGAAGAACACCAGAGATGAAAAGTGGTAACATGATCACCAGGATCCTCACCAGTTTTACCTTCGAATTTTAGAATATCCGAAGGTAGCTTAGTGGGAACTGGTGGCCACGTAACGTTATGGCACACCGAATCGTTCATTAACTTGGAAAGATTTGGCAAATTCAGAGTTGCCATAAATGGTAAACGGGTCTATAAGATGGAATTTGATAAGCTGGAGTTATGAAGGGGGAACCTACCATAGTTTGACCCATAAACTACTGGTTAGGGTTGCCCCCAACCATTTGCTGGTAGGGGTTTCCCCCAACCATCTGCTGGTAGGGGTTTCCCCCGCCATCTGCAGGTAGGGGTTGCCCCCAGCCATCTGTTGTTGTGTGAAAGTGTTGTTGAAATTCCCCCACCCAAATGAAAGTGGGTTGGCACCCTGTGTGTTTGTCCACTGTAGCTGGGTGTTAGCCTAGCCATATTGTTGGTTAAAGATATTACCCCCTCTTCCAGAAAACAAAGAAAAGGGGATATTTCTTGCAGGTATATTACTTTGATTCATATTGTAACCTGCAAATGTGTTAAAACCATGGGTAGTCGAGGTGGACGGTGCAGTCATGGTACTCATGACAGGCATAGTTGCAGAGGGATTTGGCCCAACATTGGGTGTGGAAATCTAAGTACTAGGTATACATTATGACTGTTGAGTCGCAGGAGGTTGAGTGAAATTCACTGCATTATTGGGTCCAAAAGTAGGGGTGGCAACCGAGGCAGATGTGAAAGCTGCTGAGCTTGGCATGCCTAAAGTACCAGCGTTAAAACTAAAGGATGGAGTTGAAGCAGAAGCCGTCTGCGATGAACTCGGTATAGCAGTGTTTATGGAAGAAGGATTAACAATCCTTGTATTCATACCCATTGTGGGAGTCTGTGGAACTCCCTACTCGTCTCCTGGGTTAGTCATAATATAGCTAGGTGTGAAAAGATATGCATTATACTCAGGTTGCTGAAAACCTACAGGTACCAGAAGCGGATCGTTAGGTCCGATAAGAGGAGGGTTGAAAGGAGTGTTGAACTCACTAGAAGTAATATCCTCAACCTCGACAGTATTAAGAACTTGTCGATCCGGGGTTCTGGGTTGTGGTTCACCAAGAACCTCTATTTCACCAATAAGTTCAAAAAGACCACTGGAGTCTGTCCTCCATTGTTGTGGTGGCGGTAGTGGCTCCACAATGAGTGGGGGACAGTTTTGTAACCTCTAAGACTTGCGAAGCTGTTGGTATTCCACAATTATATAAAAATAAACTAAGTAAAAAACCTAGTGGCCACTAAGACTAAGAAACAAACAACATACCACTAAAAAATCCTAAGTAATCAAACCAATAAAACGGATAGCAAATACTCTCGGAAGAAAATATGGGATGATCAAGGCCCAGAATAGACTAACAGAGCATCGATGGTCAGTTTCGTGGCATCCACCAGAGGTCCACTGGGTGCAAGCGCTTGAATCACCAAACCGCTTTCTCGGGATTACTGCCAGAGGGTTACCTTCCACGCCTGTCCGAGGTGAAGTGGGAATAACCGCCCACTCTACCTGTGTAGAATCCTAAAGGTCTAATACTAAGGCTACCATCAATACGAAATAACCTGGGGGGACAGTCGTCAACCTAGTCAAAATGCATGGGCAGGGTAGCAAAGCCCGAAGTTCGAAAGGACCCCCGTATGCGAATCCACTCTAGTTTTTGGTCAAAAGTAAAGTGAGGGGATATCCTCAACAATTCCAGTCTCCCATGGCCTCGTGCTTAACTCTAGTTTGAGTAGACCATCCCAGGACTATTTGATATAGACAAATTTACCTAAATGAAAGTCATACTACGATTGTTGGGTAATGAAGCCATTTTTGAGCAGTTTAAGGTGATTTAAGCTCGAAACTCTAGCCTAAGCTAGTTGATGTTGTGTTTACCTAAAAAAAAAATGTTTCTAATTTATTTTATTAAAATTTATTTTTAAGGCTACTTTTTACTCAATGGGGTAGTGCATTGTGTGGAATGGTTTGAGAAAGTAAAGTGCAAAAGAAATAACTTTCAAAGCAACAAAAGACTCTTTTTCCTTTTTTCATTTATGCTCTTTCCAAAATGAAAACTAGGCAAACTTAAAACAAGTCTCTTTTTCTTTTCTTTTCAAATTCAAAACAAAGTAAATCACGCTACTTCGAAATGATCATAAGTCTTACTACTTTAAACTACCGAACTCATTTTTTTCCTTTTCTGATATATGTAAAAGAAAAAGAACTCAAAAATGGAAGCAAGTAAGACCTAAAAGAGCAATGTAAGTAAGGAAAATCAACTCTAAGGCTCACAATAATCAACTTGATGACTTGACAAAGACTTGTCCTACAAATTTTTTTAAAGGCAAAAACTTTGGGCTTGGAAAACAAACTGAAAAGAAAATAGGGATACGAGACGCTATAAAATGGAAAGGCAGACCTCAAAGGTTGCTCCAAAGCACCAAGAACCCTAAGAAAGCACTAAGCCAAGAAAAAAAGGTAGGCAAGTGAACCAAAGATGGCCTTACAATCACAAAGACTCGAAAGAAAGAAAACTAAAGGACTTCAACTTACTTGGACTGAAACTAAAAAACAATCAGAAAAGTGTCTAGACTCAAAAAGCTTTTGAAAACACCCTAAGGACTCTAACTTGGGGTCAAACCCTAAATGGAAGGCCAAGACACCTTCAGAGTGTGCTAGTGTTGCCAAAAACACCAAATGTTATAAAACAAAGGTTTGTATACTTGCAACAAGCATCTAGGGTATAGGAGTGCAGCTATGTCCAACAAGGAATGGTATGCGGTCTTCAAAAAGAGTCACAAGCAAACAAGACACCTCAAAAGTACTCAAGCAAGCAAAATATGACCTAAGGGACTTAGGAGAGGCAAACAAGACTTGACAAGGGCATAAATACCTCAAGGATTAGTTAAGAAGGAAAAGAAAGAGGCTGGAAATCAAACAAAACAAGTGGAAATCAAATCCCCACAGCGAACAGAGAGTTACAGGAATATGCCCTACTGTGCAGTGCATAAACCAGCGCACACTGAGATATGTGCTCTACTGTACAGTAGTGAAAGCAGCACTCATCATCAGGTATGCGCTACTGTGTATAAGGAAGACTAGCGCACATGTCAGAGGAGGTCAAAAACAGGACTTGCAACATCAGAATGAGATGAGTCAAGCAAGCAGAAATAGGTAATAGTGACCTATAGGGCCTCTCAGAGGATCAAAAAGACCAAAAAGTACTGGAAGGAAAACTAACTATGTCTCCTAGAGTAGAAAACAACCAGTCCCCAACGGAGTTGCCAGTCTGTTGTTCAGGATTTCTACCTTATAGCGAGGAGAGGGACACTACCAACTTATGGGGTGATAGGTAAATACATTGATCATATCAACTAGGCTTCTACAAAAGGAAAGAGATCAAGATTCTTGAAGGCATACCTTATTAACGACGTTCGATCCTAGCTTTCTCTCGCTCCTTCGATCGATCCTTCACTTGATCTTCCGTTTGGTGAACATGAAATACAAAAGATACCTTCCTCAGCGTATCTTGATTGATATAACAATGATGGAATTGAAACACAATTTAGACATCAAATACAATCAAGCATTAAACCAAACAAATATCCAATCCATTATACATTTGATTGGGATAGGAAGGGTATTTCCACCTTTATTGTCAAAAAGCAATAATCAGTACAATTATACCTGATCATTCAGAGTGCTTGTGCAACCGTATTCTGGGCTCCTTCTATTCACACTAACTTTGGAATTCCTCTATCATAACAACCCTTAATGCATAGTTTCTCCTCCCCCCTCTCCTCTATCCACCTTGTATTTATGGGACAAGGTAGGCAGTTTGGATCGAGAGGTAGTTTGATTGGGAAGTTGGGGAAGTTGCAAACCAACTTCAACTAATCCCAATTCATCAAATTAATATATTTTTTATTTCATCTTAAGATGTGTGCGAGTTTTTCACAGTAGAGTAGCGCACAATATGCAACTTCAGTGCTTTACAACCAACATTTGCAAGAATTTTTGAGGTGTGCGCTACTATGCAAGAGGTAAAGTAGGGCATAATAGATGGGGTGCGCCCCTCTTATGCCTATAGAGTAGGGCACACTTCCTAATGTGCACTGGTTTGATGCTTGTAGAGTAGCGCACATGTCAAAATGAAGGTAAAAGCAGGGTTTTGTCAGCTGCAGAGGAGTAAGTCTAGTCCATACATCACCTAGGTTAATCTAGCTCTTCAATCCAAGTTGTCCTTTTGTGTGATCGACAGCTTAATGTGATCACGGATGGAGAAGTGCAGATTTGACCTATAACACCATTTTTTCTATCTACACCAACAAATAAGGATGCCACAACACCCTTGGTTTCCAGCTACTACTAGAAGGAGGCTACAAACCCCTGCAAGCTTTCTTCCTTCCCTAGCACCACCCTACCAGGCTACCACCCTAATTTGGTTTTATCAAATTTCCATATCTTCTTATTTCTTCAATTCTGTCACTGGTTATTCTTCATTTTCTTGGTCTCTATCTTTTCTTGCTTCTACATCGATCTCGACTTCGGAGACATCTTTCTTCAATTCAAGCTTTTGTTTATATATTCTTCTATGAGATCGAACCATTGTTTATTTTCATACATCGTGTCCATTCACCTTCACATCCTTCCAATTGACAATGGTGTCTCCTTTTTATCATTGTGTCCCTTCCATCATCACACCTTTTCACACAGGGTTAATTAATTCCTGGTTTATTGATTAATTTTCGATCAAGCATGATTAAACTCCTCTACGCATTTCTTAACTTCTTGAGTCTAATTCTCACCTTCACACTACTAAATTAATTTGTCTAGAATGCTCGAATCATCGTACCCGCCATACTTAAAATACCTCTTTGCAGGATTAATATAAGCTTTGTGTGGGCATATCATTATTCCTCTTCCATGAATATATTAATGCCTTTGCGGGCATATTTAAACCCTTGTGTGGGTATACCCAAGCCCCTTGCGGGCATTATTCATGCACCTTGTGGGCGTATCCCAAGTGCCTTGTGGGAATTATTCAAGCCCCTTGTAGGAATATCCCAAGACCATTGCGAGCATTATTCAATCCCCTTGCGGGCATATCCCAAGCCCCTTGCGGGCATATACATACACTGTGTAGACATGATTTTTCTTCAACTTGGAAGGTCCATTTATCACACGTGTGACCACCAGAGGGAAAACTGAGAACATGAAGGGATAGTAAATTCAACAAAGAATAGATCCATATCATTTGTTGAATTTATTGACACAAAGACAACATCTGGCATGCATTTGCAAATGGCCTCTCAAACTATTGATTTAACACTTAGACAATTTTATCAAACCCTAAGTTAACATGAGGTGATTTTTATTTTCACCAATATTGGAAATATGAAACATCCACAAGATGCGGGACATCATGCAGATTCCATCCATGTCAATTCCATCCTCTGCAACCTCATCCTCTCTCCTTGGCGGGCATTTTACCAGGACAGTGTAAGTCATGCCAAAGGGCATTTTTGGCAAGCCAACATCTTCACCCTCAATGATTGTTTTGGAAAACTAATCATATGGTTAGATGAAAAAACCAACAATATACATTCCTATATCCTCAAAATTAATTAATCAATCAAATACAGAAGGTGGAAGGTGGTGGGTGGTGGGTTCCAGGAATGGATACCTAATTAGGGTAGCTGAACCGAAAGCATACTTTAATTATCGACCAGGGAGCGTACAAACTTAAGAGGTGCTAAGCAATGTATGTGCTATATAGGATATTCTTCGTCGTTTTAGGATGATGGGGTGTGTCTTGAAGGTTTCTCGAAAAGGAAATGGGAATGATCTTCTATTAAACAACGAATGAAGGAATATGAAGATACTGTAAATTTGTAAACTAGAAATGTTGAAACTAATACATTTTTATGCTAAGAATTAAATATTGAAAGGCTACAAATCTAATCTAATAAATCAAATGCTGAAAGCTTGGGAAACTTGATCTAGAAATAAAGTGTCGAAAACTGGAGATTTAACTTGAAATTCAATGCGGAAAATTAATCAAACTTGATCTCATTCAAATCCAATATTGAAATCAATAACCATCTATTCTATTCAAATCCAAAGAACTAAAACGATTAACTCCTATATAACTGAACTCTGATAACAGAAATATTCATGGCATCGCATATCGAAATCATGGTCTAAAATTAATATAGCGAGCTGGAAAACAGAGGTAATTACGCCTGCACAGAATGCGTGTACAAGACTACAGGAAGCGTATTAGAGAACTACAGAGTCAATGTTGGTGAACTACAGATAAAAAAGTGTTGAAATGAAAGGATCGCTTAACTGAAATAAAACCATGTCATTCAAACATTACCGAAGTACTTCATATACGATAAGGATTTAAATCAATTCACAACACATATGAAAAATACCTGAAATGGAAATGAAGCTCCTGACCTACGTGTTGGAGGGGCCCTCTCCAACTCGTATTTTAGGAGTGGGAAAAGTCTTATAAACAGAAAGCTTGAAACAACATTACTTCTTCCATTAAAATCATAATCTCATGTTAAGAAAAGTCTTAACACAGAATTGTCTCGAATAACATATACTGAAATGTAAATTCCACAAAAATGCCAACAGGAACCTCTTGCTAACCAAGAGGCCCATATATGTATCCTTTTTTTGGAACATAACCTAACTTCTATGATTTAAATGTCGATTATGTTGAACAAGAGTTCTCTTCTACAAATCAGGAAAAAGGTGCTAAGCCACTTATGGTCTTTCAGTCCCTGCGCTGGAATTGATGGTTGTCTCTTGGATTACCTGTTCCTGCTCATGCACACTTATTTCCATATGATTAGCTCATAGAAAACACTTTTAGGCATAAAAGAATAACCTCTAAACTACTCTATCAAATAATCAAAGCAAATCATTAAACCCCACAAACAAAGGCATTTTCCATATCCATTATTGTGCTTGTGTGGCATCAAAAGGCTTATAAAGTACCTAATTTGGGGATCATCGGCGGCATTTTCCTGAAGCTACTTAGGCAATTTTACAAGAAAAGTTTATACTTAGCCAAATCCTTCAATTTTCAAGGTGAAATTTTATTTCACCAAAACACTGAAAATATGATACCATACAATAATATCCATATAAATGAGCTCATCACAATTGCTTTCACCTTTAGATTCATCATCCTCTGACCTGGGCGGGAATTTTATTGAACTAGGTTCCCAACCAGTGAAACAGCCTGAACCCTTGTTTTGACAGACCTGTATATTTCCCCTCAAACACTCTTAAAGAAAACTGAGATGATGGTCAGAGGCACAAGTCAACAAGCTACATCCTAACACTCTTGGATAATTTTTATCATTAACCTATGAGATATAGCGGGCATTTTCCTAGATCAAATTATACTAATTTTCCAATACTTAGTCAATTTCCATAGTTTCACCAAATTGTCAAAGTCAATATCCATAGTTTCAACAAACTGTCAAACCTTTATATAATGATGTCAAATTGTAACAATGACATCATGAAGGTATTAGAACACCATCAGATGGATTTGCACACTCATCACACATGACACATCATCATATATTCCATATCATCATATCCTTTGTCATTAATGAATACTTTTGGCATCAATGACAATAATACTCAACATTCTCCCCCTTTTTCATTTATGACAACAACGCTTCTATTTTCTCCCCCTTTGAAATTAATGAAAAAGGCATCCTTTTGACAGCTCCCCCTGTCAACATGTCTTTTATCCTTTTTATCTACTATAGGGAGATTACTCCCAACTATTGTCTAAGATGTTCAAATGCTTCTTTGGGTAGTGGCTTAGTGAAGATATCAGCTATATGTTCCTTTGTATCAACATATTCCAGTTTGACAACCTAAATTGTGACACTTGGTCTCTTAGAAAGTGATATTTTATTGGAATGTGCTTTGTCTTGGAGTGCATGACAGGATTTTTGGATATGTTTATAGCACTTGTATTGTCACAATGTATTACTATTGATGGCCATACTTCACAAGTAAGTCTTCCAATGTCTGTTTCATCCAAATGACTTGAGTACAACATGATGCAACATCAATATACTCGGCTTCTGCTGTAGATAGTGAAATGGAAGACTGTTTTTTGCTTAGACAAGACACCAAGCAATCTCCTAAGTAAAATGTTGCTCCACTAGTGCTTTTTCTGTCATCAATACTTCATGCCCAATCTACGTCAGTGAATTCCCTTAGAGTGAAGTTATTGCTTTTTGGATACCATAATCCATAATTCATAGTACCTTTTAGATATCTAAGAATTCTTTTTACTGCAGCCACATGTGTTTCTTTTGGGGTTGATTGGAATCTGGCAACCAAACCTATAGCCTGCATTACATCTAGTCTTGTAGCTGTTACATATAATAAACTACCAATCATTGACCTATACATAGTATGATCTAATTCTAAGGATTCATCATCCTTGCTCGATTTACAACTAGTGGCCATAGGAGTACTAACAAGTTTGGATTCTCCCATTTTGAACTTTTTCAACATCTCTTTGATATTCTTAGTTTGAGAGATGAAGATTCCTTTCTCTGATTGAGATACTTGTAAACCTAGAAAGAATGTTAGTTCCCCCAACATTGACATTTCAAATTCCTTCTTCATTTCTGAAGCAAAGTTTACACTCAAAATTTGTATATCACTTCCAAATATGATATCGTCTACAGACTACAACAATGATCATATTTTTTTTCAAATTTTATTTATAGATTACTGTTAGTGACCCCTCTTTTATATCCTTGTTGCTTTAAATACTTGTCAAGTCTTGAGAACCATGCTGTTGGATCTTGTTTAATACCATAGAGTGCCTTCTTAGGTTTTCAAACATAATCTCTATTTTCTGATAAGAGAAAACCTTCAGGCTGCTCAACATATACTTCTTCTTCAAGTTCTCCATTAAGAAATGCGGATTTTACATCCATTTGATACACTTTAAAGTTCTTCTAGCACGCAAAAGCTAAAAACATCCTAATGGATTCAAGTCTTGCCACAAGTGAAAAATTTTATTCAAAATCAACACCTTCTACTTGAGCATATCCCTTGCATACTAATCTATCCTTGTTCCTAATCACATGGCCATCCTCATTGAACTTGTTTCTAAAGATCCATTTGGTTCCAATAACATTCATGTCTTTAGGTCTTGGGAAAAGTTCCCAAGTTTGTATCTTCTCTATTTGATCAAGTTCATCACTCATAGCATTGATCCAATATTCACTTTTGCAAGATTCTTTAAAGGTTTTGGGTTCGACTATCGAAAGTAGTGCTTGTTCTTCATCTTAGAACAATTTTCTCCTTGTTTGAACTCCTGAATTTTTGTTGCCAATTATTTGACTTTCAAAATGATTCTTTTGAACCCGTATGGATGGTGATTTTGTTTCTGATCTGGGGAAGTATTCATTCTGTACTTTCTCTTCTTCTTCTTCTTCAGGAATATCTTGTGAACTTTCTTCTTTTTCTTCATCATCTATTTCTTCATCATTAGTTTCTTCAATGTCCACACTTTCTTGGATTTGTATCCTTCTTGGTTTAGTGTCATCTATAGTTACATTTTCACTTTCTATGATCTTGTGCAACCTTAAATTATAACATATGTATTCTCTTTTGGTGGAAGAATATCCACGAAATATGACTTCATATGTTCTAGAGTCAAACTTTCCTAGATTATCATCATTTCTTTTTATGTAGAATTTACTTCCCAAAACTCTAAAATATTTAACTGTAGCTGGTCTTCCAAACCATAGCTCATAATGAGTTTTGTCACTATTTACTCAGAGATGTCCTCTGTTTTGTACATAGAAAACTGTATATACTGCTTCTCTCCAATAGCCATCAGGAAGTTTTGCTTCATTTAGCATAGTTCTAGCTGCTTCTTGGATAGTCATGTTTTTCCTCTCAGCCACTCCATTTTGTTGAGGAGTTCTTGGTGCTTAAAACTGCCTCTTGATTCCATGAGTTTCACAAAACTCATTGAATTCATTTGAGGTGAAATCACCACCATTATCTGATCTTAGACACTTAATATTGAGATTTGCTTCATTTTGAACAAGTGCTTTGAAGGCTTTGAACTTCTTAAAAGCTTCTGATTTTTCTTTAAGAAATGCCACCCAAGTCATCCTTGTATAATCATCAATTAATAACATGAAGTAATGTTCACCTTGAAATATTTTTGTCCTTGTAGGTCCACAAAGATCAGTGTGAATTATTTCTAATGGCTGAGAGGTTGTATGCTCTTGGACCTTGAAGCTTGTTCTTGTTTTCTTCCCATGAAGACAATGTCTACAAACATGGTTTGGTGGTTTTATGATCTTTGGTAAATTTCTTATAGCTCCCTTCTTACTAACTTTTACAATATTGTCAAAGTTCAAGTGTCCCATCCTTCTATGCCATAGAAAACTCTCATCAATTTGACTCATATGACATTGTTCTTCATTTTCTAGAATATACACATTGCTTGGAGTTATCACATAAGTCCCAACAAGTTTTCATGAATATTTTCTTTTGATTTCACACTTATCGGAATCAAATATGCATATGTGTCCTTGATCACATGTTTGTCTAACACTTAAAAAATTAGGTTTTAAGTTTTTTACAAGCAAAACATTTTCAACTTTCATCTTGTCTCTAAGAGCCATTGTACCCTTCCCAATTATTTTAGAGGATAGATTATCTCCAAAAGTGACTTTTCCTTTTTTATTTCTTTTTAGGCTTATAAATTTGTGTGGGTCTCCTGTAATATGTTTTGAACATCCAATGTCTGTTGAAATATTGTAACTTCTAAGAATATTCTATTTGTACATTATTATTATATCCAGAGATGTTTATTCCTCCGTCGGAATGTTGTAACTTGGATTCTTAGACTTCCTAGTGGGGTCGGCCCAGAGTCAGTTATAATGGGGTGTTTAAGTCCCCTAGTGGGGTTGGCCCAATCAACATTGGGTTATATCTCTTGGGGCCGGCCTAGTTAGTTATTTTGTCTAGTGAGAGACAAAGTATAAATAGAAGTGTTGTGTCTCTCATTTACACACACTCACTCACTTGTGAACTCGCATAGGAGAGAGAGAGATATGCAAAGGAGGAGAAGGAGCTCTTGTTTGAGGATTACATCTTTGTATTTGTTGGTCATCTATATTGAGGAATCTTTGCTAGGTTTTCTACCCCAGGAGGGTTTCCTAGGATAAATTGTGTCTCTTGTGTTTATGTTGTGCTTGTTGTTCTTTCAGTGATCCTGTATATGCTATTGTTTTGAAATTGAATGAAATACTGATTTTATCTATCTTATCATATTGAATGTTAACATGGTATCAAATCTAACCTGAAGGAAAGCAATGTATGGCACTTACGACACTTGTTTCGCTTGCGACAATTTGAAAGTTAGGGTTTTGTATAGAAAAACCTAGTCATTGTGGCACTTTCGCTATAAATTCATTTTGGAGAAGGTTCGGGCTTTGAAACTTGGACAGGACGAAGATGAAATTTTCCTATACCTTGTGTCCAGGTTTTAGCCTCATATTCATTGTACTTTATAATATATGATCCGTACAAGTTAGGGTTTCTGCCTCTTCCAGAATGAATCCCTAAACAGGTGACCTAGGGAAAAAGGTCATATCTCGAGATTGCAAGATCTAAATGGAATTCCGTAAAACGAGACATTTAGGGAACGGACTATAGTTTCACACGTCTGATTTTCAGAGGCCAAAGATGAAACAGTGACACGTGGCACTCCGTACAAGTTCGCTATGTTGTTTCATCCCTTAAACAATCGAAGTTGGGAAATTGAGAATATCTCTCTGATGGAGAATCCAATAAAGTGAAAACCTATGGGGTTGGAAATATGACAGGTCAGGCTACCATAGGCCGAAGTTTCAGACCCTTTAGATCCAGAATTTCAGAGATGCACAAGAAACAATACAGCACATCTGAATGACTCAATGGAGGAAATCAAAGAAGAGGAGGAAGAAGCTTTCACTTAGGGTTTTCAGTTTTTAGGTATGGAAGGACCTGATACAATGTTGGATACACCTGATGCAACATTGGAAACTTTGATAATGTATTTGGAATCCATTCATCATAGATATTAATCCTCCATCAAAATGTTGTAGGAGGAAGGAGATTGAAGATTAGGGTTTCCAAGTGAGAAGAAACCCTAGCAAAGTTGGGAGACTCATATGGCAGCAATGAAGGAGGTTTAAATGGAATTGATATTTATCATCCTAGCACCATGAGCCTATATAATATGTTTTACAAGTGATCTACCTTGTATGGTTAGGTTTTTACCCTTATAAAGAAGACTAAAAGCAATCTCCACAGGTATGACTTGAGGAGATACAGGTATGTTTTGAAATCTGTTTGTCTTCATATTATTGAGGTTAGTAAAATTATAATTAATTTTAGATTGTCTGATAACCTTAGTAAAAGTATGAATGCATGAGAATAATAGAATAAATTCATTGATTAGGGTTATTACACTTATGATTGTACTAATTCACTTGTGGTGTTGTATGAGGATGATGTTGTCTGCTAACATTAAAGGTACTTCAAGAAAGACAAATCCATATGACCATGATGACATGAAGACAAAGACTCATCCATAGTCATTGATCACGTAGAAGCTCTACTTACAAGGTATGTATAATTTGGTTATACAATGCTTAACTTATGAGATATGCAGGTTACCGGCACAAGGTCTCTAAATCATTGAAGAGAACAAAGAAGACATTGTTTTGGTATGTTAGACATAACTAGCAAGCATGATAATCCATGTATGTTTTCCTATATCAAGTTAGAATCCTACTTTATGTTGGGATCTTATATAAGTATACTTGTGTATGAAATGATCATGGCCATACATGATTAAGATTATTTAGAATCATAATGTTTTGATTGTATTAATATTATACTAATGAATGTATGATTATGTATGAGATCTTGAGAAAAGTCACAATGATGAAACTAGTACACACTTAAGCATGCATAGTGGTACAGAATGGATAGAAGTTCAAAGACATATAATCATGATGCTATCATAAAGGGAAAATAGAGGTCAAGCGGGAGACAACCACACAAACATAAAAGATAAGTATTTGAGTTGTTATTTGAATTACCTCTTGAATCTCTGAATAGTTAATGATATTGCTCGTAATAGTTGTATGCATATTTGTATTCCTAGAATATAGCATGCATAGTGTAAGCATTCATATAGCATTGAACAAGTATACTACTAATATGCATATGATGGGTAAGTTGGACAAACATTCCATTGTTGCTTGTCTAGAATGAAACCTCTTTGCTGACATGCTGAGAGCTGTGCACGCTCTTGATAGTATGTTCTAGTAGAGATGGAAGGCATCTAGATAGCCATTATATGCACACAGGATATGGAAAAGTGTTGTGCCAAATTATTGGTCAAGATAGTTTCATAACTATGTGAATCATATTAGTATGCATAATAGGCTATCATGTCAACATGATTTTTATGATTATGAAGTATTACTAATCATGTAATTAAATTTGATTTGTAGGAAATATCATGTAAAAGTAGGATGATGAACACCTGTTCCAAAGAACAAGTGATGGATGTTCAACAAGAAGACTTACAAATAAAATGTACTATAGAAGGCTCGTGGCTAGAGCATTATCTTAGAAAGAGGGAGAGGATCATGATGAGATGTTTGCTCCAAGTGGCTAGACACACCCATGGATGACAAGGTTGTTCTCTTAATCGTGTAATTGAAGAAGAAGTGCAAATCGAGCAAACTCCTAGGATTCGATAGAGAATTAAACGATTGAAGAAAGCTCTGTACAGGTACCCAAGATCGATAGTAATTTGATGAGCTTAATGATCGCCACGGGTGATGTAGATTTCAACCTTTGCTACAACGTTGAAGATTGTTTCTATATATAGATGGAATTCTTCTCTTAGATGGATGCGAGAAGGAACTCACCATAGAGTTCAAATGATCTTGAGGCTCATATCAGTAGACCCATCTGACGGGAGATGGCACGGATAGATATGCAGAAGATCACTCAATACAGAATGTGAATTATGTTCAGTCACAGAGGGAGAATTGATAGCTTCTTAACAAGCTTGGGCTTTACCAAAAGTAAAGTTGACCCTAACCTTTACCTTAAGGTTATGGATGATGAACCAGTCATACTATTACTGTATGTGGATGATCTCTTTCTGATAGAGAATGAGAAACAGATCATGGAAAGCAAGAAGAAGCTAGCTACAAAATTTGAGATGAAAGATCTCGGATTGATGCATTACTTCCTAGGTCTGGAAGTATGGAAAGGCCTAGATGGAATCTTTCTCAACCAAGGAAAGTATGTTGTGGAAATCTTGAAAAGATTTGATATGTTGGAATGTAAAGCCATGACCACTCCCATGGATTCCAACTTGAAGTTGTTGGCTGATGAATCGTCAGAATTGGTTGATGTAACTCAGTACAGACAGATTATTGGGTCATTGATGTATCTGACGAATACCAGGCCATATATATTCTTTGTTGTGAAAACCTTGAGTCATTATATAGTGGAACCTAGACATGTTCACCTGATAGCTGCAAAGCATGTGATGAGGTACCTAAAAGGTATGATAGACTTTGGTCTATCTCATCTTGGAGATGATGATTTCAAATTGTATGGATATACAGATGCAGATTGGGTTGGAAGTGTCTCAGACAGAAAGAGCACATCGGGTGGATGTTATTGTCTAGGATCTGCTATGATCTCATGGTTTAGAAAGAAACACTCTAGTGTGGCTCTCATCACAGCTAAAGCAGAATACATAGCAGCTTGCTTTGCTAGTTGTGAAGCGATAAGGCTTCGGAAGTTGTTACCAGGACTATTTGACTTAGAGATGGACCCCACTATGATCTTGTGTGACAACTAGAGTTGTATCAAGATGACTGAGAATTCAGTGTTCCATGATATGTCAAAGCACATAGAGATTCGATATTTCTATTTACGAGATATGGTGCAGAAAGGAGCTATAAAGCTCGAGTATGTTAGCACCGATGAACAAGTTGTTGATGTATTGACCAAACCTCTGTCTCGAGTAAAGTTTGAGTATTTTCGAGACAAGATTGGTGTAGTTCAGAAGGACCCTCATCAAAAGGGGGAGTGATATGGTCGATGATGATATTTGGATACTGGTATCGATGTGGATACCTGTATCGATGATTAGATTGCCTATATCGACGGTAAGCTCGATGATGTGGATACTTGTATCGATGATGAGGATACCTATATTGATGATGTGGATACTTGTATCGATGATGAGGATACCTATATCAATGATGTGGATACTTGTATCGATGATGAGGATACTTGTATTGATGATGAGGTTACATGTACCGACGATGAGGTCGACTATAAGGATACCTATACCGACGATGAGGTCGATGTGTGGTCCTTAGACTTTGTCTAAGTAGACGAGTGGATTGTATCATCCCTAGATTTTATGTCCTAAAGAGATCAGGATTAACCATCCTATATGTGGTTGAAGATTAATCATCCTTAGACGGTAAATCCATTAATTCCAAAAGGAAGGATAGTCTTAAATGTTGATTGTGATAGGATTAATCATCCTTAGACAGTAAATCCAGTAATTCCGAAAGGAAGGATAGTCTTAAATGATGATTGTGATAGGATTAATAATCCTTAGACAGTAAATCCAGTAATTTCGAAAGGAAGGATAGTCTTAAACGTTGATTGTGATAGGACTAATCATCCTTAGATAGTAAATCTAGTAATTCCGAAAGGAAGGATAGTCTTAAATGTTGATTGTGATGGGATTGATCATCCATAGACAGTAAATTCAGTAATTCTGAAAGGAAGTATAGTTTTAAATGTTGATTGTGATGGGATTGATCATCCCTAGATAGTAAATCCAGTAATTCTGAAAGGAAGGATAGCATTAAATGTTGATTGTGATGGGATTGATCATCCCTAGATAGTAAATCCAGTAATTCTGAAAGGAAGGATAGTCTTAAATGTTGATTGTGATGGGATTGATCATCCCTAGACAGTAAATCCTGTAATTCTGAAAGGAAGGATAGTCTTAAATATTGATTGTGATGAGATTGATCATCCCTAGACAGTGATCCCGTAATTCCGAAAGGAAGGATCATGTGTGTTGCAGATGATGATGTTGTTGATCGGGAGATCCAGACGATGAGGTTGTTGATCGAGAGATCCATCTGATGTTGTTGATAGGGAGATCTAGACGATGAGGTTGTTGATCGAGAGATCCAGATGATGTTGTTAATCGGGATATCCAGACGATGAGGTTTTTGATCGCGAGATCTAGATGATGATGTTGATCGGAAGATCCAGATGATGATGTTGTTGTAGCTTATCAAGTGCTGCAGAAGATGAAGACTTAGTACTAACGATGTTGATGTTCCAGTATTGATTATGTTCCAGTAACTGGTTGAGTTACTGATGATGATTGAAGAAAGATTCCAATGATTTATAGATGTATCATGTATGATGTTGATGACTCCTTGATCCTACAAATGTTGTTAGAATATCCTTCTCGTTAAGGGGGAGTGTTGAAATATTGTAATTTCTAAGAATATTCTATTTGTACATTATTATTATATCTGGAGATGTTTATTCCTCCATCGGAATGTTGTAACTTGGGTTATTAGACTTCCTAGTGGGGTCAGCCCAGAGTCAGTTATAATGGGGTGTTTAAGTCCCCTAGTGGGGTCGGCCCAGTCAGCATTGGGTTATATCTATTGGGGCCAACCTAGTTAGGTATTTTGTCTAGTGAGAGATAAAGTATAAATAGAAGTGTCGTGTCTCTCATTTACACACACTCACTCACTTGTGAACTCTCATAGGAGAGAGAGAGATTTGCAAAGGAGGAGAAGGAGCTCTTGTTTGGGGATTACATCTTTGTATTTGTTGGTCATCTATATTGAGGAAGATTTGTTGGGTTTTCTACCCCATGAGGGTTTCCTAGGATAAATTGTGTCTCTTGTGTTTATGTTGTGCTTGTTGTTCTTTCAGTGATCATGTATATGCTATTGTTGTGAAATTGAATGAAATACTGATGTTATCTATCTTAGCATATTGAATGTTAACAATGTTGACATGCCATATATTTTGTTTTTATGTTGCACATAAAGATATTGAACATTCCACGTATTCCTTCTTCTTCTTCCAAACCTTCTTTTCCTCATTGTCTTGAGATTTCGTGGTGTCATTCTTCATAGGAATCACTAGTTTGCAGTTTCTAGCTATGTGTCCTAGGTTACCACATTTGTAACATTCTATACCATAATTCTGTAGAGGAGCAAAAGAGTTATAGCTTCTTCCTTTTGGATTGCTTCTAGTGCCATTCTTCTTATACAACAAAGATTGTGATGTAATGACTTTCCCAATAGGAGAATTTGTTCGGATATCCACATCATCTATTTCGGGATACATCATCTATTTCGGGATCCTGCATGATCTATTTCAGGATATGCAGAATCTAGGGTTTTGCATGCACAGGCATGCATCCCAGTCACCAGTTTGATGCCTCCAGCACCTTATCCACCTTCTTCTAGCACCCGGGAGCCACTTACCACAGATTTTTAGCCCTCCTAAGCTGAAAGGCGCCCACTTCTCACCTACTGCCAGAGAAGGGCGCACTTGTTCACCTACCACTGCAGTTCCACTTCAGTTACATTCAGTTAGCTCCGATTCTCCCTGATTTGAGGCTAGTTTCACTCCCGACTGACTGTATCACTTCCGTTTGACCTCCAGTTTGATTAGGTGACTTGTTCTGACTTCAGTTAGCCTCCCATGTGCCCCCACTGAGCCTCCAGATCCTATATCAGTGCTACACACTTCAGTTACATTTATTACACTCAGTTAGACTCAGTTTGACACCTGGATGACTGGTTGTTGTGATTGATGAGCACCACCGATGATTTATGAGGACTCCTAGACAGAGTCAAGCTTCTCCATTCTGTGATTCGAATGGCCTACTTAGTCAATTCGAATTGCTCATTGATAGACATTGGATTGTATTGTAATCTATTGTAATTCATTCACCCTTTTTGGGATAGAGAGCACTGCTGCATGTTTTGCACAGTTTTGCACCATATTTTCTATGTTCATCTGTTGTGATTGATTTACTTGTTCATTAGATCTGCTGTGACTAATTTTACATGGTATCAGAGCCATGGCAGGGACAAGATTTCTTTTCTACAGGTGTTCTACATGAAGAGAGAGCAATCTTTGCTCACCAATATATTTCAGCAGCGGCATGCAAAATCTCATGTGCATTCGCTCATGTGCATGCAAGGCTGAAAACATAGTGTTTGTTTGTGTGTGATTTGCAGGTTTCTTACTTCCTCCATGTGCATTCGCTAATGCAAAGATGGAGACTTCTTCTTCACAAAATATTCTTACTCCATTCAACTATGATGAATGGAAACCAAAGATGATTGCATTCTTGAAGAGACAATGTCTTTTTGATATGTGCATTGGTAATACAAGAGATTTTGATTCCGATGAAGAGGAGAATGATTGGCTCAATGATTGTGATAGAGATTTTGGAGCAATATGTCTTTCTATGTCTCCTTGTATGCGCTACCTCAGTAAGACTGCTGAAAATCCAAGTGATCTATGGGTCCAACTTGATAGAGAATTTGGAAAGCAGGAAGAAGAGGATCATGCTAGCCTTTTGGAGAACAAGCCCAGTGAGATCTCCTTATGTGTTCTTTCTGATCATGTGTTGGCCTCAACAATTGTTCAAGATGAAGAAGAAACTGTAGATTCAACACTCATTCTCTCAAAGTCTTCTATTTCGAATTCTGAGCAAGATAAACAAGCTCATACTCTAGATTCCGAAGAGGTTCTTGAATCCTCTCCTTCACATGAGTTTGTTGGCATGCAGAATAATGATCTACTTGATGTTTTGGAGGCAAAATATGATTTTGGAGGTGAAGCATTCGCCCTCCTTGATTGCATGCCTTCTATAGACTTATGTTCTATCATTTGCGAAGTTTCTCAGATTTTTAATGAAGATGAAGAGCACTACCATTCGCTTGAGTTCAATTCTCATGCACTTTTTGCTGATTTTGGTTTTGATCTCACCCTTGTTGGTTCAAAGGAGATCTCAAGAAACCATTCATCTATTTTTGGAGCTGATTTAACTTCTATTGATAAGAAGTTCAAGTTTCAAGATCTATTTAATCCGATTGGAGCTATTCCTACCTCACTTGGTTCGAATCACAGGTTCCAGGATCATCCTCATATTTTTAGATTTGTTCTCACCTTTTTCGGTATGAAGAGCAAGTTCTTAAAGTCTCCACATTCGCTTGCATCCACTGATGGAGAATTCAAGCACATGTTTTTGGAGCATGATCCATTTACTCCCAAGAGTAAGATACCTCCAGACATATCTACTTGATTTTGGAGCAGTTAAATCTTTTGGTGTACTACAGTCTATTTTGAGGGGGGGTATTTTTCCCATGAGGTTTTCCCCATTTCCTCGGTTTATTGACTATTATTAGTTTTTGGATTATTGTATTGGGGTGACCTTTGGTCTTAGTTACCAGGGCCCCACATTATTTTTATTGGCACATCATAGTCTAGCTTGAGGGGGGGTGTTCGGATATCCACATCATCTATTTCGGGATACATCATCTATTTCGGGATCCTGCATGATCTATTTCAGGATATGCAGAATCTAGGGTTTTGCATGCACAGGCATGCATCCCAGTCACCAGTTTGATGCCTCCAGCACCTTATCCACCTTCTTCTAGCACCCGGGAGCCACTTACCACAGATTTTTAGCCCTCCTAAGCTGAAAGGCGCCCACTTCTCACCTACTGCCAGAGAAGGGCGCACTTGTTCACCTACCACTGCAGTTCCACTTCAGTTACATTCAGTTAGCTCCGATTCTCCCTGATTTGAGGCTAGTTTCACTCCCGACTGACTGTATCACTTCCGTTTGACCTCCAGTTTGATTAGGTGACTTGTTCTGACTTCAGTTAGCCTCCCATGTGCCCCCACTGAGCCTCCAGATCCTATATCAGTGCTACACACTTCAGTTACATTTATTACACTCAGTTAGACTCAGTTTGACACCTGGATGACTGGTTGTTGTGATTGATGAGCACCACCGATGATTTATGAGGACTCCTAGACAGAGTCAAGCTTCTCCATTCTGTGATTCGAATGGCCTACTTAGTCAATTCGAATTGCTCATTGATAGACATTGGATTGTATTGTAATCTATTGTAATTCATTCACCCTTTTTGGGATAGAGAGCACTGCTGCATGTTTTGCACAGTTTTGCACCATATTTTCTATGTTCATCTGTTGTGATTGATTTACTTGTTCATTAGATCTGCTGTGACTAATTTTACATGGTATCAGAGCCATGGCAGGGACAAGATTTCTTTTCTACAGGTGTTCTACATGAAGAGAGAGCAATCTTTGCTCACCAATATATTTCAGCAGCGGCATGCAAAATCTCATGTGCATTCGCTCATGTGCATGCAAGGCTGAAAACATAGTGTTTGTTTGTGTGTGATTTGCAGGTTTCTTACTTCCTCCATGTGCATTCGCTAATGCAAAGATGGAGACTTCTTCTTCACAAAATATTCTTACTCCATTCAACTATGATGAATGGAAACCAAAGATGATTGCATTCTTGAAGAGACAATGTCTTTTTGATATGTGCATTGGTAATACAAGAGATTTTGATTCCGATGAAGAGGAGAATGATTGGCTCAATGATTGTGATAGAGATTTTGGAGCAATATGTCTTTCTATGTCTCCTTGTATGCGCTACCTCAGTAAGACTGCTGAAAATCCAAGTGATCTATGGGTCCAACTTGATAGAGAATTTGGAAAGCAGGAAGAAGAGGATCATGCTAGCCTTTTGGAGAACAAGCCCAGTGAGATCTCCTTATGTGTTCTTTCTGATCATGTGTTGGCCTCAACAATTGTTCAAGATGAAGAAGAAACTGTAGATTCAACACTCATTCTCTCAAAGTCTTCTATTTCGAATTCTGAGCAAGATAAACAAGCTCATACTCTAGATTCCGAAGAGGTTCTTGAATCCTCTCCTTCACATGAGTTTGTTGGCATGCAGAATAATGATCTACTTGATGTTTTGGAGGCAAAATATGATTTTGGAGGTGAAGCATTCGCCCTCCTTGATTGCATGCCTTCTATAGACTTATGTTCTATCATTTGCGAAGTTTCTCAGATTTTTAATGAAGATGAAGAGCACTACCATTCGCTTGAGTTCAATTCTCATGCACTTTTTGCTGATTTTGGTTTTGATCTCACCCTTGTTGGTTCAAAGGAGATCTCAAGAAACCATTCATCTATTTTTGGAGCTGATTTAACTTCTATTGATAAGAAGTTCAAGTTTCAAGATCTATTTAATCCGATTGGAGCTATTCCTACCTCACTTGGTTCGAATCACAGGTTCCAGGATCATCCTCATATTTTTAGATTTGTTCTCACCTTTTTCGGTATGAAGAGCAAGTTCTTAAAGTCTCCACATTCGCTTGCATCCACTGATGGAGAATTCAAGCACATGTTTTTGGAGCATGATCCATTTACTCCCAAGAGTAAGATACCTCCAGACATATCTACTTGATTTTGGAGCAGTTAAATCTTTTGGTGTACTACAGTCTATTTTGAGGGGGGGTATTTTTCCCATGAGGTTTTCCCCATTTCCTCGGTTTATTGACTATTATTAGTTTTTGGATTATTGTATTGGGGTGACCTTTGGTCTTAGTTACCAGGGCCCCACATTATTTTTATTGGCACATCATAGTCTAGCTTGAGGGGGGGTGTTCGGATATCCACATCATCTATTTCGGGATACATCATCTATTTCGGGATCCTGCATGATCTATTTCAGGATATGCAGAATCTAGGGTTTTGCATGCACAGGCATGCATCCCAGTCACCAGTTTGATGCCTCCAGCACCTTATCCACCTTCTTCTAGCACCCGGGAGCCACTTACCACAGATTTTTAGCCCTCCTAAGCTGAAAGGCGCCCACTTCTCACCTACTGCCAGAGAAGGGCGCACTTGTTCACCTACCACTGCAGTTCCACTTCAGTTACATTCAGTTAGCTCCGATTCTCCCTGATTTGAGGCTAGTTTCACTCCCGACTGACTGTATCACTTCCGTTTGACCTCCAGTTTGATTAGGTGACTTGTTCTGACTTCAGTTAGCCTCCCATGTGCCCCCACTGAGCCTCCAGATCCTATATCAGTGCTACACACTTCAGTTACATTTATTACACTCAGTTAGACTCAGTTTGACACCTGGATGACTGGTTGTTGTGATTGATGAGCACCACCGATGATTTATGAGGACTCCTAGACAGAGTCAACTTTCTCCATTCTGTGATTCGAATGGCCTACTTAGTCAATTCGAATTGCTCATTGATAGACATTGGATTGTATTGTAATCTATTGTAATTCATTCACCCTTTCTGGGATAGAGAGCACTGCTGCATGTTTTGCACAGTTTTGCACCATATTTTCTATGTTCATCTGTTGTGATTGATTTACTTGTTCATTAGATCTGCTGTGACTAATTTTACAGAATTTAGTTTACAATTTCTAGCTATATGTCCAAAATTGTTATAGGCATAACAATTTCCCAAAAAGATTTGTTGATGTCTACTTGGCACATTATATGTCCTGCTTTTATTTTGAGAGTGCACAAATTTTTTACTGTATTCCTTTACAACTGGTTTCATAAGTGCATCAACATAGCTTATTTTATTTCCTTCTTTATTTATGAAAGATGATTGTTCTTACTTCTTTCCTTTGTCATAACCTAGTCCAATTTTATTACTAATTATCTTTGACAACTTAGGATGTCATCTAGATTTTTTGAGCTGCTCTTAAATTTTGATTGAAAGGATTCTTCATCAGTATTCTTGCTAAGCAAGATCATTTCAACTTTGAGATTTTCTAATTTTTATTCTCGTTTCTTGAGCTGTTGTTCTAGATTGTTTTTGTCCTCTTTGGTTTCTTGAAGCTAATTTTTTAATTCAATAATAATTCTTTCTAATTATTTGATGGCACTGTCAAGTTCTACTTTAAGATCTATGTCACCTACCCAAATTTCTGAAAATTATTATTTTATTTGCAAAATACTTTATGTTAAATTTAATTACAAAGTTTTGTAATTATGATCAATTTTGATCCAGGATGAATGTAATTACTGATTATTATTATTTAAATAAATTAATTAGGAGACAAACACCCAAGGGGATTGTTAAATGAGTGTTCACTGACCCACTAGGAGGAATGGAAGCTGTTGGAAGGTATGGGACAAATGGCAGCAATTGCACCACACCACTAGCTATTGGTTATGGGACAACTACCCCTGAAAATGTGGCATTATCCCCCAGCTGGTGGGAGTGGGAAGGAAGCTCATTTAATGACCAAGTAACAACTGAAAAGGCCTAGGCAGCCTACATAAGGCAAATTCGAATTGAGCAGGCAGCTCTTACATAATATTTATACAGGAATATTTCCTCATGTGTATCAGGTGATCACTGAGAGATTTGAATAGGGAGGCTAGTTGTGAGTGCACTCATAAGTTTGCAAACTATTGTTTAAGGAGAACCAGAGGTGCTAGAGCAGGTCCCTTGGACTGCTAGCTCTTGAAGATTTGACAAGTTATTTGCTACTGCAAGAAGAGATCCTAAATTCCGAAGTTTCTTCCTCCCGGTGGTTCAGTGAACAGGCTTGGGGGTCCTAAGGCAAGTACTTGACTATCTTCAGGAATTGGTTGGGTGGAACAGTCTTCTTGGGATGTTTGTTCCCTACAGATTTTATCCAGGTTTTACAGTTTCTACTTTATTTCAGTTATTAGTTCTGTTTAAGTAAAATTATTAATCGCTATTTAAAAGAAGAAATGTGTTATGATTATGTTTGAAAGTCTGCATGTTAATGTTTCAATGATTATTTGAATTGATAAACCAATATCTACATTTTTCCACATGCTGTCTTATGCATCGTACTCTAGTGTAGATACGCAAATTAAGTATAGATGAAAGATAGGCAAATTGCCATTGATTAGACAAATAATTACAGATAGTGCTAAGATTACTATTCTATCTTATATTTAATCAAAGTATGAAATTACTGTATAGTAGCGATAATATTAGAAAAAAACCTTGTGTTATTTTCATAAAGGAAAAACCTAGTCTATTTTCTGTACAGTCATATGCTTTTCTCTTAAACCCTTTTATTCCAGATAGCAAACAAATGCATTCAATATTAAACATATTATGATTTTCTAGTAATAGTATTTTCAAGATTTAACAACTGCAGAAGCAAGACACTGTATAGATTTCTTTACTTATACATAATTTACTACTACACAGAGTTATAGTTTTCTTTTCAACTGCATTTATCTAAGATAGAAAAATTATACATTTTCATACTGTACAATTGATGATTTTCTAGTATTACAAATTTCACGAAATATAGTAGCTGCTATTTAATTCCATACAATTTATGTTTCGAGTAAACATCTCTTTTTCGAACCCAAGATAGATCCCTTTTCAATGAGATTTATTTCTAAGTTCATCTCAAAACCCTACATTTGGCCCCGACTTTATTTCAAAAAAATTTCAACTTTTATAACTGTTCCTGAAGAATTCACATTGTCGATTTATAAACTTCAAATCCAGAACAAAGTCGTGACTAGGGTTCTAATAACCCCGTCGAAAACACTTTTTCAACATAGATCGAAACATCACCAAACAGATTACATCTCTACTATTTACAACAGTGTTGAGTACACAATCATCACAGTGTTTGCTTTAACTAAAAACCATGTTTATTTCCAAGTCAGATTTCTTTTATTTCAAAAACGAATATTTTCTCGTTGTATCATGGCGAAGTGCCATTGTAAAATTTAAACAATTTACAATGTAGGACTGGAAGCTATTTGGAAACACAAAAACTTGATGTAAAAAGTTATCATTACCTACAACTTAACCTAACTCAGAAACAAGGAAAACAAGAAACGACTCCATTAAAAGAGTTGTATCAATAGCATAGTGAAAAACATAACAGTGACGCTTTTATTTATTCATTTAAAATCTTCCAAAACACATGGAGTCCTTGCCCTCAACAACCATAGGTGTTTAGACCATTTCGAAACTCGGTCACGGTGCTACATCAAAATCTACTGAGCCAAACATTTAAAGAACGGAGGATAAACCTATTACATTTCAACCTCAAAGCAAGTTAAACCACAAATTTACACAGTCGGCCATCACTGATCTATTTCCAACCTAGACTTACATTAAAACACCACCCCAGGGAACCTACGAGGTTTCTTGTGAACCACTGGAGCTTACCAGTAAAACCGTAGCTTTTTCCAATTTCTCTTCTTCAACCATCAACCTCTTTCTGAATAGGGATCTGCCATACATACATAGCAGGGTTAAAATAAGATTTTACAATATCAAACCAAATATTACAGTGTCATATTATAGTTTCAAAAACACATACCTTTAAATTGTTCGACACTTTGAATTTTTGAGCAACTGCACCAGTAAAACCACGAAGTAAGTGGCAACTAACAATAACCCTATTTTGACACATCAAACCAATCGTTTTTCTTAGTAGAATCGAACCCAGCTCGAACCACTCACACTACACTGAAGGAAGAAGCCTGTCACCTTGTAGCCTCATGGGTTAAGTGCAGAAAGCTCAATGCCTATACCTAATAAAGAAACTACCTCTCACAGGTCGCAAGATCGAAACCCTAGGATTCAATCACACTAACCCTACTTTTGGGCAGCCTGTCGGCCATACCCAACGTAACAATGAGGACTGTAGAGCTTGCAAAAACGTTACAGACAATGAGGGTTAGGGTTGTAAGATCAACGATCAAGATTCGTCGAGATCAACGAGCATGAAGATGCCAGCTTTGTCCCTGCAAAAGCCGAGTAGCAGTGCATTTATAAATCATTAAATATATCACCCATATCAATGCCAACACCACCTGCCAAGTAAGCATTACGGTGTGCAACGTAAGGGAGAGACGTTACAATAGTCATGCCAGCTAGAACTCTTAGCTAAGCTTTCGATCAAGGTTCACATTCATGAATGAGGTGGATTGACAGTCATGCATTCTACTATGGAGATGGGTGAGAACATTTAATACTGATCGAGACATTGACAACCTGCTATCAACGCATTTATTAACCATCAACTCAACACTTCAATACCGAGACCATGGTGGATACCACTACCTTGCTACTAACACTTAGAACAAAATGCTAGATCGTATCGCATAGTTCATTCCTGGGTTATAGTCTTAGTTTGTCAAAGGTTCGATTTTATATCACATATTTGATTATAAAACATTGCTAAAGTTTAGAAATAGATAGAATTTCATTGTAATAATTTAAATGCATATTGAGTTCATACCATTGCATATTGAATTTCATATTATTGCATGTTGAAACCATTTCATTATAAATTAGTGCATAATCTAAATAGTTCAAGCTAGACATTGTAACTTCTGAAATTACATATCAATGTATTATTACGAATAAATAATAACTAGCATAAAAACCATGCCATTGACATGGACCTCATATCCTGACTCTTAATGCAATGCATTTGACGGTTAATGGTAAAATTACAACACTAATACTATACAAGCATTAATTATCTTTAGACGGTGACCAAAGCCAAACTAGAGCAACACCATGGGATTACGACAACAAACTTAAACAGCATGTATACCTTCTACATGTCTTTGTTTCCAACATTTATGATTTGTAAGACAACATTAAAAAGAAAACCAGTAAGTAGCACTAGACATTTCATACCTGGAGATATTTTTTTTCGCAAAAGAAGTTCATAACATTTTATTTGACGTTGAATTGAATTACACACGTACTTTTAAACTATGCAATTATTGAATCTATTACCTGTCGTTTGCACATAGAACATTCAATTGCATTAGCTTTGCAGCTAAGTAAGCTCCAGGGTACCTCGTAGGACACCCTTGTTCATCAAAAATCAAACTGTTAGTATCTTTTTAAGAAAAAGTATCTCATCACATTAATGACCTGTTAGTTCGTCTATTACCATAATCATGTTCGTAATTTATGTGTTAAGGTTTTCATTATCATAATGCTGCTAAAAACAAAATTAAAATTATATTTAGTACTAACCACTTTTTAATTAAAGCTGTCGTAATCAAACAATTATTATTTCCGCATCTATAAATTTTGTATGTAATGCCGTTTTCAAAAGTTTTTAATTTTTATGAAAAATCGGGTTGTTACAATCTACCACACCTTCTACTTCTTCTTCAAAGATTTTATTTTCTACTCCCATGAATAAGACTTCTGCTTCTTCATCTTCACTAGACTCATTTGAGCAGTTGTCATCCATGGAATAAAAGGTCTTCTTTTTATTTTTCTTAAAAAACTTTTTGTTTTATTGAAGTTATCAGGGCACTCATCATTGTCTTCTTGTTTGGGATAAGGGAATTTGGAATCAAAGTGACCAATTCCCCCATAGTTAAAACATTTTAATGGAAATTTCCCTTTGAACCTTCCAGTACCTCTCTTACGATTTTTAACAAAAAGTGCTTCTTCATCATCGGAGTCTTCTAATTAAAACCTCGTTTTAGATTTCCTATATACTTTTGATGCTTTAAAAGTTGCTTCCTTCTTTTGAGAATTGTCTTTCCCAATCCTCATTTCATAAGCTATGAGAATTCCATATAGTTCTTCCATGGTGAGTTTGTCAATATTTTCTCTATCTTCTAGTGTGGAAATATTAGGATTGTAAATCATTGGAAGTGATCTTATTACTTTTTCAACTATTTCTTTTTCTTCCAATTCTTCTCCTAGCCCTTGAATTGAATTCACAATTTCATCAATTCTCTCAAAGTATTCTAAAATGTTTTCTTCTTCCTTCATTTTTAGACTTTCAAATTGGGTTTTAAAAGTCTGTATTTTTTCCCTTTTCACCTTGGTGTCTCCTTCATAGATAGTCTGTAATTTGTCCCAGATCTCCTTCGTTGTTTTGCAATGCATCACTTTGGAAAATACGGATCTGGCTAATCCAGCCAAGATTGCATTAACAGCTTTAGCATTGCTTCCAAATTGTTGTATTCCTTCAATATATGTGGGAGGGGTTTCGGGATATGTGTACCTTGTTTCTATAGACATCCAAACATCTAACCCAAGAGACATTATATGGATTATCATCCTAATGCTCCAGAAAGCATAATCTTCTCCATTGAATATTGGAGCCTTGGAGGACATTTTTACTTGTTGATCCATAGTGATAAAGGATTTCTCTTCAAGTGTTTAAACTTATAGTGAAGATCCTGCTCTGATACCAATTGTTGGTTTATCCAGTAATACTGAGAGGGGGGGGGTGAATCAGTATTGCCTTCTTTTTAAAACAATTAGTATTAAAACAAGATAAACAATGAATCAGACAAGTAAGGACACAAACTTTTATCATGGAAACCTCAAAGAGCAAACCAAAAAATCAAACTCATTAATAAGATGACTTTTACAACAAAAAAAATTCCGCTACTACAGAAAGGATGCATCAACACCCCATTTTTTCTATATGCAGCAACAGATAAGAATGCCACAACAACCCTAGTTTCCAGCCACTACTGAAAGGAGGCTACAACCCCCTACAGGTTTGTTACCTGCCCTAGCACCACCCTACCACCCTAATTTGGTTTTATCATATTTCCAGATCTTCTTATTTCTTCAATTCTGTCACTGGTTATTCTTCATTTTCTTGGTCTCTGTATTTTCTTGTTGCTACATCGATTTGGACTGCCGAGACATATTTCTTCAATTCAATCTTATGTTTATATATTCTTCTATGAGATCGAACCATTGTGTATTTTCATCCATTGTTTCCATTCACCTTCGCGTCCTTCCAATTGAGAATGGTGTCTCCTTTTTATCATTGTGTCCCTTCCATCATCACACCTTTTCACACAGGGTTAATTAAATTTTAGTTTATTGATTAATTTTCGATCAAGCATGATTAAACTACTCTAAACATTTCTTAACTTCTCGCATCTAATTTGCACCTTCACACTACTAAATTAATCTTTCTGGAATGCTTGAATCATCTTTCCCTCCATCCTTAAAATGCCTCTTTGCGGGCTTAATATAAGCTTTTTGTGGGCATATCATCATGCCTCTTCCAGGCATATATTAATGCCTTTGTGGGCATATTTAAACCCTTGTGTGGGCATACCCAAGCCCCTTGCAGGAATTATTCATGCCCCTTGTGGGCATATCCCAATCACATTGTAGGAATTATTCAATCCCCTTGCGGGCATATCCAAATTCCGATACGAGCATTATTCAAGCCCCTTGTGGGCATATCCATACACTGTGTAGACATGATTTTTATTCAACTTGGCAGGTCCATTTCTCACACGTGTGAACACCAAAGGGAAAAATGAGAACATGATGGGATGGAAAATTCAATAAAGAACAGATCCATATCATTTGTTGAATTTATTGACACAAAGAGACCGTTTGGCGTGCATTTGCAAATGGCCTCTTAAATCATTGATTTAACACTTAGAGGTGATTTTTATTTTCACCAATATTGGAAATATGAAGCATCCACAGCATGGGGAACATCATTCAAATTCCATCCATGTCAATTCCATCCTCTGCAACCTCATCCTCTCTCCTTGGCGGGCATTTTACTGGGATAGTGTAAGTCATGCTAGAGGGCATTTTTGGCAAGCCAACATCTTCACCCTCAATGATTGTTTTGGAAAACTAATCATATGGTTAGATGAAAAAACAAACAATCTACATTCCTATATCCTCAAAATTAATTAATCAATCAAATACAGAAGGTGGCGAGCATTTTCCTGAGGCTACTTAGGCATTTTTACTAGAAGAGTTTATACTTAGCCAAATCCTTCAATTTTCAAGGTGAATTTTTATTTCACCAAAACATTGAAAATATGATACCAAACAATAGTATCCATCTAAACTATCTCATCACAATTGGTTTCACCTCAGATTCATCATCCTCTGACCTTGGTGAGAATTTTCTTGAACTGGGTTCCCAACCAGTGAAATAACCTGAACCCTTGTTTTGGCAAACCTGTATCTTTCTCCTCAAACAATCTTAAAGAAAAATGAGACCATGGTCAGATGCACAAGTCAACAAGCTACATCCTCAAAATCTTGGATAATTTTTATCATTAACCTATGAGATATGGTGGGTATTTTCCTAGAGCAACTTAGACTAATTTTCCAATACTTAGTCAATTTCCAGAGTTTCACCAAACTGCCAAACCTTTATATAATGATGTCAAATTGTAACAATGACATCATGAAGGTACTAGAACACCATCAGATGGATTTTCACACTCATCACACATGCCACATCATCATATCCTTTGTCATTAATGAATACTTTTGGCATCAATGACAATCATACTCAACAATCCATATAAGTATATGGATCAGTTGGTGGTCTTGGTAAGGTTGTCATGCCAAGTAATTTGGTTGGTTGTCTTAGTATGTCAATCTTATCAAAAATTTAGTGGGACTGTATGGAGTCATTTCGATATCTTAGCAAGCCAATTTTGTTCAAGTTAGTGGAAATGGATCATTTGATTGTTTTAGAAAGGCAATATTTTCCAATTTCATTGAAAGTATTTGCATTATTCACTCATTCGTTATTTTTGTGGATCATTTTGTTGTCTTGCTTGCAGTGAATTATCTTTTCCTAGACTTGCCCCATTGTAGGATTTACCATTAAGTCTATAAATGGAATCATAATGAAAAACATTGAAATTAAGATTCTCTATGATTAATAATCATAGATGGTTTCTTAGATGAATTTCTTTAAGCACGAGTAGTACACCTTCATATTTTTCCCTTAAACAAGTTCTGAATCATAGGTAAGCAACTTGGGATGATAATGCACTGATGCTTGTAAGTATATCCTCATGTTAACATTAGATAGTTACGCACATTAGTTCCATATTTTCACGGGAAATCCCAACTACTTGTTTAAAGAATAGTGCACTATAATTGAATGTGAACCTTAGGAATAAAGGATTAATTGGCTCACATCCTATTATTAGTCCTAAAGAATGCTTAAAGAAAGATAAACGCATGTGGTTTTATCTTCTAATTTTAGATTCTAAAATGGAGAAAATTTACATATTTAATCATTAAATAACCCCATGAACATAAAGTGTAAAGTGCAAAAAGCATAAAAACTGAAAAATAAGTATAATAAATCTCAGGATTCAATACTTTCAAGGAGGAACAAACTGATCTTCATGGTGACTTCGTGGTCATGATGCTAATTTTGTTTGTCTTATGGTCGTAATGTTATTTAATGCTCATATTGTTGATTTTGGACATCACCTCACTCTTTCTTTTCACGGTCATCATTCAAAATAAGTTGAAAGATCCCAAGTCTAGCTCATCTACAATGAGAATGCAAATTGTGTGGATGTTCAAAAAATATATTCATGTGAATTGGTTTCACAACTGTTTGATGGACGGGCCAGGGCCTTTTCAATTAGATATGAAGTCAATTTGCTAAGCTTCTGGTATCATCCAAGCATTATGTTCTAATCACTAATCACTAAAAGGAGGCAACAATTATTTCACTCTGCTAGTTTGATGCAATGAGAACTATGGGTATACAGTATTTCTTCTTCCAACTAGCCTCCTACCCTTCCAATGCATATCATACTTACATACATACAAGCCATCTTTTCATGGAAAATGTATACGATATTAGTTCTTATAACTAGTCTCGTATCCCTCAAATGCATATCATATATACACACAACCTTTTTTCCATGGAAAGGGTTTCAAAAGTTGGTCATGTCTGGAAGTTTTTGCAAAACATATAAGCATAGATATGAATTTTTCGACTATGATGAGTCAATTCTGCTTATCTGTTGTTGTAGGTTGGTTATGTTTTGTTGTAAGTTGTATGCAATAGAGTGGATTTTAGTGGTGTGAAGAATGGAGCTTTAGTTTTCAAGATTACTCAGTTTAGGCATTGAATTACCATATCATATTTTGTGGACAAATCATACTATAATTTCTATAGAGGAAATAACAGAGTGTCTTAAGTGATTGTCAAGTCATTGTAAATACCACATATAAAGCGTATTAAAATGCAGTGATTGAATTTAAACTTACAAAAATGTCATTTTAGTACCATTTGCAGAAGAAGAAAAAAAAAAAAAAGCCGCCATAGAATGAAATACCTAGGCCTCCATCAATATCCACCATATCTATCATTTGTTCATGGGACATGTTCTAGGGAAAGTGAACTCATTAAGTTGGATTCCTATTAATATTATCTCGCAATATAAATGCAAAGAATCATGAGACAACCCTGGACTACCATAAGCATCAATCATGGAATTTGATACAACAACATATCATTGAAGCATCCATAAAAAAAAATGGTGACATCCTCCATACTCCAAAATTTCATAGACATATCTTCAAGCATATTATTAACACAAATATGAGAATTCAGTCATCTTAATGACACACCAAATTGATGTCTCGTTGCACTACATACCCCACACACAGAAGATTGGCCATAACCAAATGCTTGGATGAATAATTTATATGAAATCAATGACTAGTAAAAATAAAATTGTCAGATTTATTGGAAGAGAGAGACAGGCATGATAGAGATAGTATGTTGATTCCAGTGAATAAAAAAACCTTCTAACTATTGTTGCACCCAATACTTCCAAGGTTCAGTTATACTAGTATCATGTCAGTAGGTTCCATTGATGTAAAAGTAAATACTGTGATACTTTCTTATTGGAGATAATCAACAAAATAAGGGATATGTGTGGTTTTACCCACTCCATGAACGCCTTCTAGAATGAAGTAATATTTACACATGTTGAACTGGGTATTAATTACTAACTTGGATGTGCATTGATGTGAATACTTCCTGGATAGACATAAAAGATTCATTAAAATCACGAGTTCTCGATCTCGATATGAAATAATTCCGAAAAAAATTAGGTTTCACAAGATCACCTCAGAATAACAGCTCACAAAAAATCAAGTATAATTTGAAGTAATCATCTTTGGCTATATACATCACACAACTAACAGCAGTGCCTACTATAACTTACAACTAATAATGGTGAGAAGTTGTTAGCTTTGTTAAATACAAAATACAAATATATAGAGAAGTTTATAGGTTACACAAACCTAATTTTTGGGGATGGAACCTTGGACAAGGGTGATACAACATACCAGGGGATCTTTTTCTATGGAACTGACAGACTGAGGCCAAGTGATTTTGATAGAGATTTTTCTATAAATACTTCAAGAACATGATAAAGTGCATAGAATTCATAGTTCACTAAATAAATATTTAGATCTGATCTAGTTTTCCAATGCAACAAAGAATCTCTAGTGATACATAGTAAATCAACTCCATAGTTATTCAAAACCTTGAAATTCTAAGTGTTTAGAAGAGAAATTATAGAGCTTGTTTCCCATAAACCAAGAATTGAACATATCAGAAGCACATCGGGAGATCGATCTTACAATCTCTGCGCATAATAATATCTTGAATTTCAAGAATTCCAACTCTCTCAAGAAGAAAGAAACTAAATATCTATTGCAATATCACCACACTGGACTCACATAATTGCATGATAACAAAGCAGTGAATTAGATCACTGGAGGCATAAAATCCCATGGGAAAAATGACAAGAGCATATCTTTATTGCACCAGTCAGATATTTGTGATTGAATTAATATGTTCAAGGTCGAAAACAAACTACAAATCAAACAAAGATCCACCATACTCGAATTTGGTTCCTCTAAGGAACATGATATGTACTATTACTTCCATGTGCATGTTATGAGCTAGCAAAAGATAGCCCACACCATAGTTGAAAAGAAGTCAAATATTTGTTCCTACCAAAACAATATTTATGAAATGACAAATGACATAGACAATGATCTAATCGAACCAATGTAATGATGGTTCATAAAAGTATTATGAAATACAGTTCTAACATATGGAGATTTTCTACAAGTGTAATGGTATAAATTCTCCTAGAAACTATCCAACAACCATCTCTTCCTCCATCAACGATCATATCTAGAGCATGAGATGCCATTTCTAGATAAATTCCATGGCATGGAAACAAGAGGAAGTCGTCAAATGGAGTGGTCGGCTAGTGCAAATGTAGCAAATTCAACACACTGGAGAATGTGATCTTCCACGTGCACATTAGAGATGAGGTTTCATTTTTTTTCAAAACAATATTTATATGCAACCCTCAAAAGTAAATAATCCTATTTATATTCAATATTGTCCAGTGTTTTGATTAATAGTTGTGGTAATATATTTGTGGTTAGGCACAATGGTTTGTGGTTAGTGACTATTATCAAGCTCAGATGCCTCGACAGACGGAAAAGAGTCATTAAAATCCTCGGTTCTCTATCTTGATATGGAAGAATTCCGAAAAAACTTATGAGATTTTACAACAACAACTCACAAGAAATCAAGTATAATTTAAAGCAGTTAACCTACTAGAACTTAGAAATGATAATGGCTAGAAGTTGTTAACTTTGGTAAATAAAAAATACAAATATACAGAGTAGCTTATACTAGGTTGCACAAAGCTAATTTTGTGGGATGGATATCTTGGACAAGGGGGATAGAGCATACCAATGGATATTTTTATATGGAACCGATCGAATGAGGCCAACTGATTTATCGAGATTGATCTATTCAATATAGAATTGATCATCAACTAATTGATACCGATCCATTAATGGAACCGACTATCGAACCAACTAATATTGATCCATGGATGGAACTGATCCATTGAGTTTTCAATCTTTCCCCTATTTATCATCACCTCCCAGGCCATCTCATTCACAACCTCTATAGCTAATAAAATGATTTATGCAAAATCCCAAATCCTTTTACCTCTAAAAAATTTTAGTTTTAAGTAGGTTTTTTTAGAAGAAAAGAGTAACTCCAAAAACTAAAAAACTAAAATCAATTTTTGTCTTAAAAATCGTCTTAACCACTATAAAATATTTAAAAGCAATTCGAAATAGATATTTAAGACAATATGTTCATTATGTCTTTAAAAATCATCTTAAACAACCCCACCTTGTAGTAGTGTGTTTTGCATTTTATTGTTCATTTGTTTCAAGATTGAGTTTGAGGAGGAGGTGATCCAATAGGTGGACAACAATCTAAAGGAGGTTCTCCTTATGCTAGAGCCATGGATGGGTGATTTATTCCCCATTCTTCACCCCTTCTTTACCAAGTAGCGTCGCAGCGTCGAGGTGGTGCAACACCTCCAGATGACATGCATTCTGCCGCTCGTCCACCAACTTTGGTGCTAGATGACAAAGGGGAGATCAAACATATTCAAGAAAAAATTGACCAAAATCAAGCATATTCAAGCAAAATTTGATTGAAATCAAACATGCTCTACCATGTCAATATTATTTAAACATAGCTAACCATATTCCACCGTGGTTGACCAAAGTTAATCATAGTCAACCATAGTAACACATGATCAACCATAGGCAATCATACCCAACGAAACTCAACCACCGACAAACACAATCAAACATGATCAACCATTGTTAACCATGGTCACACATGTACTCAACCATATTCAAACATGGACAACCATGGTCAACCATAGTCAAACAAGGTTGACCATAGTTTAACATGGTTATCCATTGTCAAACATGATAAAACATATTTATCCTTAGTCAACCACAAACAAACATGGTTGCATGCATGGTTAATCATAAACAAAAATTGTCAATCAAGTTTAACTATTGGCAATGATGTTAAACATGATCAACCATGGTCAAACATGTTGAATCATAATCAAACATTGTCAAAATCTCAACTATAGCCAATCATTGTCAACTAAATGTCGTGTCTAGTTAATGATTATTAAATATGGTTAGCCATAGTCAACCATAGTTAACTATAGTTAACAATGGATAACAACATCAACTATATTCAAACATAACCAACCAAAATCAAACATATTGAAGCAAATTTGACCAAAATTGAATATGTTTAACCATGGTGATTATTATTCAAGCATAATCTACCATGGTTGACCTATGTTAATCATAATAAACCATAGTAACACATGATCAACCCTGGTTAGCCATACGCAACCCAATTCAACCAATGACAAGCATAATCAAACATGATTAGCCATAGTCAAACATGGTCAACAATAGTGAACCATAGTTAAATGTTTTCAACCATGGTTCCATTATCAATATTAATACAGTCAGCCATATTGAATCAAAGTCACCCTTAGTCAAACATCACAAGTAATCTATTGTCAAACATCACAAACTTTAGTCAACCATGGGGAAACATAGTCATCCAAATTCAACCATAGAGAACCATGGTTGTTAAACATGCTCAATCATAGTTAAACATGGGATTATAACCATGGTCAAACATAGTCAAACATGGACAACCATGGTAAAAAAAAGTCAACCATAGTCATACACGGTTGACCATAATCTAACATGGTTATCCATAGTCAAACATGGTCAAACATATTTATCCATAGTCAACCATAAACATACTTGCGTAATCATACAAACATGGTTAACCAAGATTAACTAATGTCTACCATGTCAAATATGATCAACCATGGTCAAACATGTTTAATTAAAATCAAACATTATCAACTATTGTCAATCATGTCCAAGTAGACTTCAACTATAGTTACCCATTATTAAACATGATCAACCATAGTCAACCACGGTTAACCATGGTTAACTAGAGTTAACCATGGTTCATCAAATTAACCATAGTCAAATAGATCCAACCAAAGTCAAACATATTTAAGCAAAAATTGACAAAAATGGAACATGCTCTACCATGTTCTATATTATTCTAGTCAACCATGGTTGGCACAAGTTAATCTTACTCAACCATAGTAACACATGATCAACCATAGTCAACCATATCCAACCAAACTGAACCATGGAAAAATATAATCGAACATGATGAACCATAGTCAACCATGGCCAATAATAGTAAACCTTGGTTAACTATGCTCAACCATGGTTCCATGGTCAATAATATTATTGAGTCAACCATATTCAAACATCACAATTAATTCATGGTCCTCTATGAACTGTAGTCAACCATCTTCAACCATGGTGAAACATAGTTAACTAAAAACAACCATAGAGAGCCATAGTCAAACATGATCATTTCCGTAGTCAAACATGGACAACTATAGTCAAACATGACCATTCCATTATCAACCAAAGTCCAACATAGTTAAACATGGTCAAACATATTTATCCATAGTCAACCACAAACAAATTTATCATATCTAGTATGGTCATCATTAATTAATAACACTAGCTCATGTTTGACTATTTTTAATTAAGGTTGCCTCCCTAATCATATTAACTAATTAATAATGTGAACTTATAATTAAGTATTGTTGATAAGGTTGACTATCTACTTATATTAAAATATAAATATAATTATCAATATAAACATAAATATCTCATTTACATTTATATAAGTAAATAAAGTTGTATTATCATTATAAAGTTTTATAATAATAATAATATGAAGTTTGATGATGGTGATGATGACCGAGGACGACGATAGGTGTTTATATCTTAGAATTTGGAGTGGATAAGTGTACTATCTAGATTGATTTTATGGGTGTCCATTTTATGGGCATGGTGCAAAATTAGAAAGAAAAAGGAATATACTAGGATGAAGAACAAGTAACATATTTGTGGCACTTAGCTTGTGACCTATTGTGTTCACTAGCCACAAGTTAAGTGACTGGTATTTTAGAATTTGGGGTGGAGTAGCAAGTATGTTTTTCCTAAATTGCGGGAGGATAAGACAAGTGTATTGTCCACATTGAATGGGTGTCGAACTCCAAATTTGAAATAACTAGTTTGTGGTTGATGCATGGATAACAACTAATGGCACACAACCTGTTTAACTAGAAGAAGAATGGTTCATGGCACTTAACTTGCAGTGCCCTATAGGTTTTCACTAGCCAAAAGTTAAGTTAGTTTTTCCAAACCTAGAATTCACTCTACCACTCTCATGTGGTTAGGCTTAGAGAGAAGGACCCTTCTCTACCAGTGCCTTACTCACACCCTTAATCCCTCTAATCATAATAATAATAATAATAATAATAATATTTTTTAAGTTGATTTAGAATTAACATAATCATATTTTTAAGTTTAAAAAGATCATTCTCCACTCTTTTTAATAATGGTGTAAATAAAGGTATATCAACATTTTTTAAAAATGCGGTTGTGATATATCGTTTCCCAACTATGTTCACTGCGCAACCATGTATTCATACCATGCATTTCCCTGGCACTCTTACTATGGATACAAATGTTGTGATCTCCATGAACTGGTGTGGAATTGCTTCGATGCAAAAGAGTTGCGCATGTGGTAATTTCTCGTCCAAGCACTACTACATAGAGGAGGTATTAAGACAATATTTGTGTAAATTGTCTCAACTTAAGACAAACAAAAAATTGTGTATTTTCTTAAATATTGTCTTTAACCGAGTGTCTTAAACTATTGTCTTAAATTATTGTCTTAAAATATTGTCTTAAAATATTGTCTTAAATTTAAGACACTAGTTTAAGACACTCGCTTAAAGACAGAATTTAAAACAATACACAATTTTTTTGTCTTAAGTTGAGACAATTCACACAAATATTGTCTCAAATATTGTCTTAATACCTCATCTATGTAGTAGTGATAGAATGCAAATATTTATAATAGGGTACGGTAGAATTGAACCACCAATCTTCTGCATTATAATGCAGATGCTCTACCATTGAGATAGTACCCTGCAACTTCATATACAAGAAGAATATTTGTATTTTTTTAGAGTTTTTTAAAGAAATGAGCACATGAAGCATGAAATACTCAGTGTATTTCACTCATTCGATGGATTGATTTGTAGGATCTGTTATGCAAGCCCAAAATCTTAGATAATATCTAAACACCTATCGGTGTAATTAAACATTAAATTATATTTATTTTAAATTTTAGATTACAAAAATTAAATTTATGATTGATTAAAGTGTATTTCGTTTAATCAATACAATATATAAAAGAGAAAAAAATTTAAAGTTAAATTTACATATGTAAATTGCTAATCCTTCCAAATCCTTAATAAAACATAATTTCAGATAAATCTACACTAAATAAGTAAGCCAAACCATCTAATTTTTTATACAATAGTTGTATAACTAGAGATACAAATCTCTATGTCAATTACCAATATTTATTTGTCATTTGTGTAAATTACATATGACATCCCACTGAGGAGAGGCCAAAAAGTGGCAAAGTTCTATCTCAAAATTCAATTATTTACACATCTAACTTAAGATAAAAATGAGACAATAGTTTAGATGGATCTATTGTGCCCAATGTCATAGATGTACTTTGAATCATCACAACATTGAATTTAATATCAAACCCAAAGGTGAATATTTAGGTGAGAGTGCTTTATTGTATATATAATGCAAATAAACATATGCAAGGAGTTGATGGATTCATGTTCCCATTTCCAATCTCGCTATAAGGGTTATGTGCAGTTATAAAAGTGAAGTATTCCTATAATCGGAATGAAGTGCTTTACAATCATAGTGGGAGAGATCTATGATAAAAATAGATCCAATTTGTAATCCATTAAACATAAAGCTATCAGAAGAGATAATAAGCGAAGTGCTCTTACAATCAGAATAAAAGTGATTACAAGAGATTATTTGTAATCACATTGAGGTAAAGGTGATTACAAATAATCTCCTTATAGGGTCTGCATCCTACTTTGGAGCAGCCACATTGGCAGGATTGAGATTGGCTGGCTGCAAATGGATTCTAGCTATTGCCATGTATTTTACAACAAATCCCCAACCAATAATTAAATAATTTTTTGAAATATGTGAATGGGTAAAACGGATATATATATATATATAAACATAATCATAGTTGGTCGATAAAATATTTTTGGTTTTGGAAAGTCATATATCAGTAACCCTTTCATTTAAGCAAAAGATACCAATGTTTCCATACTTATTTAGAAGAGGAGGCTACAGTTAAAATGTTTAATGTATTTTTTTTTGTAATAATGTATGAATGGACTACAAATCAGTGCCTTATCAATTGGGAAAAATAGGGTCAATAAAGGCTAGGGATGCAGGGGGTAGTTTACGCACCCCAAAGCATGTGATAGATGCACATGATTTGTGCTCCTAAGAGAGTTAGATGAATGACTAATTTCCTGCTGACTATCATTTTCCGGTGGGTAATGTAGTTTCTCCAGGGTATTTTCAACCGGAAATCAATCTATTGGAAACCATCAATTGACGACTACCTCCTGTGAATTATCATTTCTTAGCTCAACTAGTGTCAAAGAAACCTATATTGATTGCTAAAGTAGTGGGGATATCAGGTGCATAACTCCTAGATTGACCGAATCCTTGATCACCCACTTCCATACCCTTCACCCATTCAATCCGCACCTTTTCACGCAGTTGATTACCTAGTAACGCTTTCAATACGCCTGCCCAGGACACCTAACCCAAGGTGTTGCACATTTTAAGTAATGGTTTTGGCTGCTAACTAGTTCAAAATCTTCATCCAAGCCCATATACGCTACACTTGTTCCCATGATCAATTAAAGAGAGTTCGATAGTGAAATAAGAATTGATTTGTTCTTCTTGATTTCACAGCATGATCTGTGCAAGAATAAGATGAAAATAAACCAGAGATCTATCTAATCTAGGGTTAGGAAAAGCTTCATGCAAAACCTCAATTTTGTTTCCGTATTTGGGCATGTGCAAACTAATGAGGGTCACTTTTGGCACGTTAGATGCAATAGAAAACTGAAAAATCAGGCATCCCTCAACTTACTTGATTTTTTTGAGATACTTACACAAGATATATTGCATCGAGTAACAAAGATGAAACGTAGGAAATTGAGTCACGTTTCCGAATATATAAGTTTTAAGTATTGAAAATTTACACAACTATGTCAAATTTCATGGTTTCTAATAGTCACTTTTTATTTTTTTGGAAAATGATAAGGTATATGTTTTTGTGGGTGCAGCCTTTCAGTTCCTAAATGATGGTTTCAGGCTACAAAAATTGGTAGACATGTATAGATCCCGTAGCACTAGTGCAGCACTATTTTTCCAAAATTAAATGTTTAATTTTTATTTATTTTTAATTATGTAAGTGATCAAACCTCGAGAATGGTACGTCAAATGTGGGTGCATCCTTTGAAGGTCTTAATGCAGTTATTTCGACTTGAATTTTTTATATCATGTAGAGGTCGGTGTCTACTAGTGCAACATACAATTTTTTTTTTAAATGGTTGTGAAATGAAAATGTTACGGAATAAACACTAACATTATGTTTTTTTACTTAAGGAGCGATGACACGAGAAAATTAGGAAATAAATAGAAAATCTCAATTATTTTTTTAAAAAGTTACATATTTGGAATCTGCATAAAAAATTCTATCTATGCCTAAAATTTCGTCAATAATGGTCATGTATGTCATGTTGTAGAGAGCGGTGAAAAACAGGCATATTGAGAAAAATGGTGGAAATGTCTAATTAGCTATGGTTTAGTAAATTCCATAGCACAAGTTTGGTAAGTCCAAACCAACCACATAGGACTGTCGCTGACACGCGAGCGTGGGAGGAGTGGGTGATTAGGTGCTCAAGAACGCGCGCACGTTATGTTTAAATTCAAATAACGTGCACGTGTTATAGTTAAATTCATTTTTTTTTGTTTTCGCGCTTAATGTTATACGAAACGCACGCGCGTTTCGGCTATCCAAAACACACGATCGTTTTGTATATACATAATGCACGCGCGTTATTATCTTCACAAATTTATGTTTTCAAGTGTTGGATGGAGATAAAGGGGGTAAGAGAAAGATGATGATGATGAAGATTAACTAGCAACTATTGCATTAGATAACTTCATTTAGTGACGGGCCTAATTTGACTGCCATAGAATAACCATCAATGACCGCATTAGATAGATTCACTGACTCCATTAAAATTCAATTGGATGTGACATGAATGATTTAAATTCAACACCTTAGCTAGCTTCATTTCATTCAGTGATGGGCCTAATTTGACGGGAGCATGGGAACCCAGACTCCATTAAAATTCAATTGGACCCATTAAAATTCAATTGGACGTGACATGAATGATTAAAATTAAACTCTAGATGCATACGCAAGCCACTTGGACGATGGCTGAACATCTGGTACATTAATGCTTTAAATGATGAACTCTTTCCTTTATGGCATTATAGGGATGCTTACCCTGCATTTAATGACCGCATTAATTAGTTAATGGCTTCCATGTTCGGAGCATAGAGAAAACACTTGTCACATTACAAAATCCTTGAAACATCATACAAATTAATAGGGGAGGTTGCCATTATGATCTCAATTTACGATAAGATTTCACGTAGCAATAATTTATACTTTGTATAAAGTGAATATTATTACTTGTTTTAAAATTTGTTTCCCGCCATTAACCCTGTTTCTTAGATCTATGCTGACTATTGTTAAGAGGGAGTTATCCTGCCCAATTCCACGGCCATTTTCTATAATATTGTGTGAAAAAATACGGCATTTATTACCCTCAACCTACCTCATTTTACCTCTTCCTAGTTCAAAGGCGCTCATGCTCCTCTATTTAAAACCCCCTCCTCTCCCTAGCCCTTACTATACCTGGCTCTCTTAGTCTCTCTCTCTTCCCTACACCTCCAACTACCTCTAACCACACCTCCCATCTCTCTTTCTCACTCCCTACAACTAACACCCTCTCCCTCTCTCTCTCTCTCTCTCTCCCTCTCCCCCCAACCATTACTAACCCCCTCTCTCAGTCTCTCTCTCCCCCCCTCGCTAACCCCCCTCCTAGCCCCTTACCCCTAACTAACCCCCCTCTCTCACTCTCTCTTCCTTGCTTCTACACCTCTCTCTCTCTCTCTCCCCTCTCGCTCTCTCCTAATCCCCCTTCCCATACCACTACATGATGATGATGATGATGATGATGATGATGATGAAGATGGAGATGAGAATGATGATGATTGATGATTGATCATCATCATCATCCTCTTCTTTATCATCACCATCATCATCATCATCATCATCATCATCATCATCATCTTCTTCTTCTTCATCACCATCATCTTCATCTTCATCATCCCCATCGTCATATTCATCATCATCTTCATCCTCATCATCATGTTCATCACCATCTTCATCATCATCGTCGCCATCTCCATCTTCATCATCATCATCATTATGGCCGTCATCACCAACATCTTCATCGTCTTTATCATCATCATCATCATCTTCATCATCATCATCATCATCATCACGATCATGATCATCATCAACATCATCGTCATCATCATCATCATCATCATCACCATCTTCATCATCATCATCATCTTCATCATGATATTCGTCATCATCATCATCATCATCATCATCTTCATCATCATCATCATCATCGCCATCACCTTCAAAACACAAGAAAAAAGGAATTGAGAGATAACTACCGTGGTTAGCATGCAATGCATGCCCACTTAATTCAATTTAGGAGTATGATGATTAAGGCATACATTGTTTATGCAATTGAGAGTCCCCACACTTTAAGGAAAATTTATATGGCTCTAGACTTTATCCTTAAACCTCTAGACTCTTCTATGTCCCTTGTATTCATATGTGACAATGCTCTATATAATAGATACTCAATGTTGTCACCTACCTTGAACTTGAATTTGGTGATCGATTACCATTTTGTGCAACATTCTTTAATATATGAATTTAGAAAATTTTGGGCATTATAATTATTGTTTGGACCACATATTCTTGTATCGATAACCTAGAATTTTTGCTATTTAGGACTATTGTGTTTCCCTTGATTGTTCATAGTCTATCATTGAAGCTTCAACTAGAGGTCTCATACATACCCATGTGTGGTATATATGTGACTCTTCCTTAGCTATATTTTTGTAACGTGACCGCAATCAATCCATAGTTTTTAATTTTTCTTACTAAGGGAAATGAAGGGCACCAAAACACTCATTCAATTTGGTTTCCTGCCAAAGCGATTGATTAATAATTAGATTGACCTTGCTATTAGAATTTTTTCATTCATGGGTGACATTTAGTTATGGTGATTTGGTGGTTGAAAACCCTTTGCTTGACACTTGTTATAATTCACATAATGAATGTTCGTCCATATCATCAAAATGATTTGCAAGGTTTTGTCATAAGTAGTTGGGAAGCATAGTCTCACAAAACATTATTTTGTTTGTTGATGTAAGCATTCTTTAACTTTACATACTCACATTCAATTTAAAAAGTTATTTTGTACATGTTGATGTGAACATTCAACATACAAGCATAGTACATGGAAAGGTAATAACTTGTACATGCCTTCATATATGCAACTTACCTAGTTGGATCAAATGGTGTCATTATCTCCATTTGTCATCAAAACATAAATCATATGAAATAGTTGTACAAGCATAGTTTCTACCATAGTTGTACAAGCATCTACTATCAACATATTTCCATTTCTTATATTAACTAGGTGGTTATGCCCATTGCCAAGAAAACAAACCATACATTTATGACTTTAGATTAGAGCACACACTTAAAAGAAAATAACACAAAGATTACCTACATACTATATAACTTGTAATTATATAATTTTGTCTCAAGGGATATTTCACACTCTCAATGGACAAAAACATTCTTATATACAACAACACATTGAATTTTCAATTGAAATTACACATTAAATTTTCCGTGTAATTGAATTGGAATGTGGAAACTGTAAGTGAATTGTAATGTGTAGACAACATAATGCAAAATGTCAATTTCAATTTTAAATTTCAAATGTATTCTAATTTTTATTTTTGATTTCAAATACAAAATTGAGAATTTAATATACATCTATATACAATGTAAAATTGTAAAATTTAAATTTTAGATTGTACAATGTATCATAATTTAAAAAATTTATTTCAAATGCAATTGTAATGTAATTGAAATTGAACTTGTACATTGGAACAACACATTGTATTCTCAATTGAAATTACACATTAAATTTGAGATTTTAAATTTAAATTGTAATTGAATTGGAATTTGGAAACTATAAGTGAATTGTAATGTGTAGACAACATAATGCAAAATGTCAATTTCAATTTTCAATTTGAAATGTATTCTAATTTTAAATTTTGATTTCAAATACAAAATTGAGAATTTAAAATACATCTATATACAAGGTAAAATTGTAAAATTTAAATTTAGATTGTACAATGTATCATAATTTAAAAATTTTATTTCAAATGCAATTGCAATGTAATTGAAATTGAACTTGTAAATTGGAACAACACATTGTATTCTCAATTGAAATTACACATTAAATTTGAGATTTTAATTTTAAATTGTAATTGAATTGGAATGTGTAAATTGTAATTGAATTGTAATGTGTAGACAACATAATGTAATCAAAATTTCAATTATTAATTTCAAATGTATTCTAATTTTACATGTTGATTTCATTTCTGCAATTGTAATGTAGTTGAAAACGAGCTTTTAAATTACAATTGAATTGGAATTGAAATTACACATTAAATTGGAAATTTTACAATGTAATTGAATTGGAATTGTAATTTCAATTTTAAAACGTAATGTATGTATTCAATTCTAAATTTTGGAAGATGTGAACTCTAATGTAGTTGAAATTTGCATTTTAAATTGAACTAAATTGTAACTACACATTAAATTTGCATTTGAAACGACAAAACATAAATTTGTAACTGTAATAACTATGTCCAGATCTAATATAAAAAACAATCGATTTCAAATCATATACAAAATACACATGAAAACATCAATATGATAAAATATACAAAATATCCAAAAGTCCATATCCAAAGTCCATGTATAAATGATATGAATCCATATCCAAAACATGATAACGTATATATAGATCATCCAAAACATAAAAATATATCAAATATGAAAATATCCAAAACATGGAAACGTATAGATCATCAACTCATTGACCACTACCCCCACAAGGCCTATGATCGTCCCTCTGACTGCCCTCATGTGCAGCAGCCCGCTGCTATCTCTGAGACTCTAAACCCTCAAGGAATTGTGCCATATCCGCCGTGTCAATGGTGATATCCGAGATCTGGGTAGGAATACGGGTAGATGGCCCTTCATCAGGATAATGTACTCTAGGTACATCCCAACTACGTGTGAAATCCAATGCAGCACTGACACCCGCCTGTTGCGATGCCTATGTAATATGCCATTACATGTAATAAGTTAGATTTATTAAAAATTAAAACTAAATTTAACATAATTTAAAAGCTATCCGTAAAAAATTGAAACATAAAGTACAAAAATCAATTACTAAATGTGACTAAATAACATGAATTGGACATAAATTAAAACTCACATGTGTCTCTGGACCCGGCTCGTCAGAACCTTCGCGGTCCTCATGTCCATACTCAAGATCTACCGCCTTTCCGTTGCCCTGTACAATTTGAAATTCATTTGAAGTTAAGATCTACAACATAAATCTCAAAAATTAAGAAATAAAACACAAATTATTTAAACTGAGAAATAATATTCAAACACAAATTAAATTGGAACATAAATTATAACTTACCTCGATAGGTGGACCAATAGATGGCTCGCTAGAAAAGAGTTGATCCATGAATGGGGTCCCCTGCATGGATCAATAGAATACAACTCCCTTAAGTATTATTGACCATTCAATTTGCGACATTGATATGATGTAACATGAAGAACATATATACATAATTGTACAAAAGTATACCTGTCGTGTAGCGACGCATCTACGATATAACTGAAAGTATGCATCTCGTGCTGACTCAGCATACTGCAGTAGGGTCTCGCGATCGAAACTCCTGAGCATGTCACTAGAGACATGCTCTATCTTTGGCTCTGTAGGTGGAGGGGGTGGTCTAGATGCCTCTCCATGCGCAGCAACAGCAACACTGCCCAAGGCAGTGAACAACGAGTCTGCAAGGTCAGCTCTAGCCTCTGCAGCAAGCTAGGATGATTGTGCCACATCCCCCGACCTGATAACCTCCCTGTCTGGAAGTGGTATCAACCTCGAAGTGGGTGGCATGAAGGAAGGGTCTCTCCGAGCTCCAGGACGTTGGTAGGAGCGTCCCCTACCAGACCCATAGAGCTAGAACCCTGTGCTAGTGTAATCTGGGTGCATGTCCAAAACAAACTCTGCATAAACATGTTTTGAAAAGTACAATGGGACCTGGTCATGGTGGGGGAACATGCCCCACACTCCCACGAATCTATCATATATATGTGGTGCAGCGACCTCCAACTTAAACTCCCTGAGTCTAAGTGGTTGACCGGGGGCGTGGTCACGAGGCATGTTGAATAAAGCACCCTTGATGTCATGCCCTCTTATGGCGACTTTGACATCCTCCCATTTGTGGATCCCAATGACACTATCTCTCCTCCTCTGGCATGAATGTCACCAAATGTCACTGAGAGGTCCTACCCTCCTGTAGAGGGTCAACATCTCATCAATCGCCGATAACATCATCGACAAAGATCGCCGTGTGGGAGAATCCTCCCTCAAAGTGCTCACACATGAGCTCACCCACTCTCGCTAGGAAATGATGTCAGCGAGAGTGATCTGTGCAACCTCATCATCGTACTATCCCCCTGATGGGGCACCTACAATCCAAACCAAAACACAAATGTTACTAAAAATATATATTATAACTTGCAGCTGAAATTCAATGCATTATATACTAAAAATTTACTGAAAATGTACTAACAAAAAATACGCACCTGATGCACTTGTGTCTTGTTGCACATCCTCCTCCTGGGGATCCGCATGTATGTCGTCGGGATGAACCGACACACTATCTCTCCTGCTGCTGCCACAAGTGGTAGCCGACCCCGTACTGGCATCACTCCTCAGTGAACGGAAGCGTTTCCAATGGTTGCCCTATCGGGCGACGTCAGATCGTCTCATGCTTCGCAGAGCACGAAGCACCGAATCTCTATCTTCAGGACTATCTGCATCACATTTTAATTTCTAATTCTAATTTTCTTTCAAATTCTATTCCAAATTTCACATTTCAATTTCAAATTTTCTCATTTCAATTTCAAATCCTATTCCAAATTTCACATTTCAATTTCAAATTCAAATTCAATTCAAATTTCAAATTCTATTCCAAATTTCACATTTCAATTTCAAATTCAAATTCTATTCCAAATTTCACATTTCAATTTCAAATTCAAATTCAATTCAAATTTCACATTTCAAATTCAAATTCAAATTTCAATTTCAATTTCAAATTTCAAATGCAATTCCAAATTCAATTTCAATTCCAATTCAAATTCAAGGCCACCACTGGAATAGAGTTTGCTCCTATTGATCCTCAACCATCGAGTGAAAGGAAGGTTCCTGGAATAAAATATCCCCACTTATGTCGATGATACAAGTACTAAGGAAATCAATGCTTAATTGAATGAGTATTTACCCTGCCGCGAGAATAATGAGGAGGAAGGAATACAACTGTGTCCTCGTCCAGAGGACGCAATCTAATAGAAGAAGTGCATTGAAGCCAGGGATAATCTGCGACTTGATGGACAGGACATAACTATAATGAAAGAAATTAAGGATCAGAGTGGTGACAAGGCTATACATGAGGAAGGAAAGACGGGATCGGCATGAAAATTTCCCAGCTTATTCGACGTCCTAAAGCTTTTACGATGCTTAGTTTTGGAATTCCTATATAAGGAATATCGGGAAACCTCTTGGAAGGTCATCATGAATCCTAGGGGGAATAAGGCTACGAAGAGAGGAAGGAAGGTTAAGGAAGAAAATCCCCCGAGGGTGACTTGGGAGCAAAGGCGGGTTTGTCAAGTGGCTTGTTTCTTCTGAGAAAGAATCCCCCAAACTATCTGCGGGGATATCGAGAAGGTCGAGAAGAATTTATGGGAACAAGTTAAATCCCTCAAGATTGAGTAAGTTAGAGAGGAGGTGACAAAATGGGTGCAAGACCCAAGGACAACTGTTGGCGGGATAGCATCCTACGACAGGCTCATGGTAACCTACTGGGCTACAAAGGGGCTTCTCTCCCATGTCCTCATGGAACGAGTGAAGTTGCGAACAAGGAAATCGGTGACAAGGAGCTAGTGCGGGCTTGGAAAGAACACAATAGAGATTGTCAACTAATGTACAAGAAAATCGACATAATGGCTAGCAAGATGGGGATACATTTCTATCGACCCCCTGCTCTGGGATCTGGTGATCTGGTATTACCTCTGCGGGTGCGACTGGTTTGGTGAAGATCACGGGCAAGGGAGGCCAGGCTATGGCGGACGACACCTCTATAGATAGGGCATGTGCGGGAGAAGGAAATATTAAGGAGTTGCGAAGGTTGCGTCCTTCCATCAGTGTGAGTTCATCAAAGGTCATCTGAATAGCTCTTATGGTTCCTCAATCTTTTTGTAATTTGGGTTGGGTTTATCTATGTCTTGGTTGTTCCTTGTCTAATAGTACTATAGGTTTCAGTTTAAGGAATCGGTGTATGAAGAACAAATGGCAGTTTTTATGTGTCTGTAGTAAATTCATCCTTTTTCTCAAGTTGATGTATGGTGGGGGAAGGGAAGTTATTGAAAATCTGATTGTTGTGCTATCTAAACACTAACAAAGCCCAATGTAATGAAGCCATGTACTCTTTTTGATATAATAATATGATATTTTATTAAAAAAAAAAACTAGATTAATATCATTTTTATTTATAATGAAAATTAAAAAATATTATAAATATAATTTTTAATTATTATTATTATTATTATTATTATTAAAATCTAGATAAATTAGGATAAGGTGCACTCTTAATGCAATTTTTTTCAATGCTATTATTAAAAAATTTAAAAATAAGAATAAATCACATAAAAGAAATTCTTAACATTGAGTGAATTTTTTGGTATTTATTACATCTTAAAATAAAGAGCCACAAGTGCTTAGTCCATGCTATCTTTGCTAAGTGCATAGATAGTGTAGAGATACCATGCTTAAAGTTTCTGTTGAAGCTTTAAGTGATATGAGGATAGATTTCACATGTTAAAAAAAAGTTAACCATGAAAAATATATGAAAAATAGAATATAACCATAATGAACTCGTAGTGATATGTATCTAATTTTTAAATTTCAACATAATTTTTAAATTTTAACATAAGATATCATGTATATAATTATGTCAAGAATTAAAAAAAAATGTTATTATCTTATGTTTAGTTTTTTATTTTACTAATTTCATTTAAAGAAATGTTATTGTTTTTATGATTAATTTTTTTCATTAATTTCATCTATATATAATAGGTAAAAGATCTCAATATTATATATGATTGACGCAAAATATCAAACCTAGACATGGATGGAATATTTACGTCAAATAAAAGCCATAATATAATAGTTAATCATAAAAATCATATAATGAACACATAGAAATATTTAATTATGACACAAAATATCCAACCTATACATGGATGGAATATTTACGTCAAATAAAAGTCATAATATCATAGTTAATCATAAAAATCATATAATCAACACATAGACCATATTTAATTATAATTAATTGTGATTAATTATAATAACTCTTAACAATATTTTACCATAGTCTATTCGTAAGCAATCATTATTAAATATAATGAACTTTAATTAAAGTAATTATTTGAAATATAAACCATTACAGTTTATTATAAATTTAAATTATTTCTTATTTTATTTTAATAATAATAATTTAATTTACTATATGTTAATTTTTTTAATGATATTTTCTTGTCTACAAGAGAATTTCTCTCCACAATATGTCTTTATTTTATTTTTATTTTTATAAATAATTATTGATAGTTTTTTTTAATAATGTAAACAATATTAATATTATCATATTTATAAAATGTTTCCTATTTTAATATTAATAATGTTATGTTAGGCCACCTGATCATCTAATGACGTTAGGCCACCTAATGTTGGGAATTTTTCCAAGCTATCCATTATGGTTCGAGGCCAATTTATCTTCATTGATGCTCACATTGTGGACATACTTTTCATGGCCTGAGAGGGGATCCTATTTAGGACAATATGCCAAGTTCGTTATGGTTATGGTTATGATTAATAATATATGATTATATATTATTAATATTCATTTTTTAATTTTTTATATTATATTATTAATTTATTAAATATTTTTTTTAAAAATAAATTAAGTAAAAATTAATAAACAATATATGATTATATATATTATTAATATTTATTTTTAAATTTTTTATATTATAATATTAATATTAATATATGATTTTTTTTTTAATCTTCTTGGCGTTCTCGGAGGATTGAAAAAAAATTGGCAGCATTTCTGCTTGCAAATTCACATACCAAATAATTTTTAAACAAATAAATGCAAAATAAATTTAAAATCCTAAAAGTATTTCAAATTTAAAATAGTTTTGGTTTTTGTTTTGAAATGGTTTTCTGTTTTAGGTTCAAATGGTTTTTTTTTTCAATCCTCTTGGCGTTCTCGGAGGATTGAAAAAAAATGGGTAGCATTTCGGCTTGTAAAATCACATTTTAAAATAAAACCGGTAGCATTTATGGGGTGAAATGCTATCGGTTGATATAAAAACAAAATTAAATTAAATAATTTAAACAAATAAGTGACAAATATCTAAAACCCTAAATCTATTTCAAATTTGGTTTTTGTTTTGGTTTGAAATGGGTTTTTGTTTTGGTTTGAAATAGGTTTTTGTTTTAGTTAAATCAAATGGTTTTTTTTTCAATAAATTTGGTTTCAATGGCGGTTTAGTTTAATTGTCTATATCCTAACCATTTCTAAAAAACTAAAATAAACCTAGATTTGATAAAAATACACAAATTTATACTTAAAATAAGAAATATATATATATATATATATATATATATATATATATATATATATATATATATATATATATATATATATATATATATATATATATATATATTTAATAACAAAACGAATGGTAGGATTTCCACCCACCTGGTGGAATAGATGACATGGCGTTGTTGTGGGGAGGTCGCGTCACTATGGCGTCACTGTGGGTCGGGCGTGTGCTCGGTCGAGATCCCGGCTCACTGTTCTCTGTCTCTGTCTCTGTCTCTGTCAAGCACAAAAACAGGGCCGGCCGGGCCCTGTTTTGTTTTTTTTTTCTCTGTCGCATTCCCTCGATCAAGGATCAAAACTTCGATCGAGGGTTTGCTCGATCGAGGGTCTGTCAACGCACAACCGCATGGACACTTTTTTTTTTTTTTTTTTGACAGTTCAAACAAACCCTCGATCGAGGGTTTAAAACATCCTCGATCGAGGTATGTTAAAGCCCTCGATCGAGGGTTTAAAACATCCTCGATCGAGGTATGTTAAAGCCCTCGATCGAGGTAGTTTTAAACCCTCGATCGAGCATATAAAACCTCAATTGAGGGCTTGAAATTATCTCGATCGAGGTTCCGAAAAAAGAATTTTTTCCTTGCGATCAGCCAAAAATGGTGAACCACATTCGTGGATTCACCCATATATATAGTTTGTGTCCTAGGATTTACATGCATATATATATTGATTTATGCACCTACATAAACTCACTTAATATATATATATATGTAAAATGGAGTCTTATAAAAAAAAATACATGACCATAAAATATAATTGCATAAACATATAATAAATATATGTTATCGATCTAAGGCATATTTAATTAAAGTCATGTACACACACCTTATGGTTTGGCATTAGGTTAGTGCTTACTACTTTGAAATCGCCTAAATAAAATACATGTTCCTCCACCTAATATATAAGCATAAGCGTACGGATAAATATACCAAACACAAATCACTTAACTCGAAAACAAGAACTAAACCAAGCAAAAATTACGATGACGTTCAAGACTTAATTACTCTCCCTCTGTGGTTCACTATGCCCTTTTTCACTCTTGGTTGCATTACGGGAAAATAGTTTAGGCTCTAATTAGCGTCGTCATGCAGATAGACAAAATTAAATAATTAAAAGCTTTTATCCGAGATGGAGACATGACATTTGCGTAGTGAAGGCTATGCCAATATTGCTCAAGGGGGGTATTTCTCGTCCGAAGGCTCCCGGGCGTGCGTGGCCACCATGGACACGTCCGCAATGGCCATACGCACATGTGGCAGATGATGGAACCCAGGTCCGCTGGCCGGTTTGGGTTCCAACTGACCTCTCAAACTTCTTGTTTTTAACACTTAGTCAAATTTTCATACTTTTGAATATGCAAAACATTTTTTCTTCTATTTTGGCAGATTGATATTTTCCTTATCTGATCACCATAAGAAAAACCAAGAGCATGGCTAGATAGCCATTTCACCAAGGAGCATGCCTATGATATTTGATTGATTTTATCACCTCATGATTACCTCCTTGCGGGCATTTCTAAATGGCCTTCCAATCTTGTGAATTTGACACTTAGTCAAATTTCTATCTTTAATACCTAAAATACATTTTCTTCATTTTGGCAGATCCATATTTTCTTCCCCGGAGATTCTTTTGACCAACTAAGACCATGGTTGGGTAGACAAATTACCAGGCTATACCCTGGACATATGCTGCAGTAATTTATCTCAACCTATGATTTGTGGCTAGCATCCTCTTGAGGCTACTTAGTCACTTTTACTTGCACTGGTGTAAAACTCTGTTTTTGGCAGGCCTATATCTTTTTCCTTAGAAATGATTAAGGAAAAATGAGACCATGAATGGATGCACCAACCAACATACTAGAGCCTAACACTTTCATATTATTTTTCTCATCATCCTATGAGATATGGCGGGCATTTTCCTGTGGTCACTTAGTCAATTTTTACCATTAATTCTATACTAAGAGAATTTGTCCAAACTCTAAGGTGGATTTTTCATTTTACCAAAACCATGAAACAATGATATCAGGGGATGTAGAACACCTTACAAGATGACCATATGGTGTGGGAATTTTCTTCAACCCACAGATTATGGCGGGCATTTCCCTAGAGCAATTTTGATAAATTTGACCAAAAAAACCTTCTTTTGGGAGACCTGTATCTTCTTCTTCAAGGAGTTTTTCTGAGAACTGGGGCCATGGTCAGATAGATATTTCAACTCACTATGGGATGGCAGGTCATGGCGGGAATTTTCTTGTTCTTATGAATTATGGTGGACATTTTCATAAGACAACTGCTTTAGGGCAGTTTTTCATCACTTAGACAAATTCCTAGATTATCATACCTTTACAAAGTACCACCCAAGGATTATTTTAGGGGCGAATTGTAAAGCGTTTTGAAAATTTAGTGGGCGAATTTTTCATATTAAACCAATTTTTTCATTATTAAAATTTAGCCCAAATATTATATACCTAAAAAAATGTTTAAAAGAGGTTAGCCCATTTCTATTTACTAAGAAAATTTAGGAAAAATGGCATTCGCCCACTTGATTTTACTAAGAAATAGGGGGAAAATGGAATTAGCCAGCTCGATGGCACTCGATAATCGGCTTGCAGTCCTCCTTCACCCCCTGATTTCCAAAAATGGTGGTTGTTGGGACAAATTTTCCCTCTTTGGTTCCTCGAAATCGATGAAGTAGTTGAAATCGCCCCAAATTTTTGGTTGGAATTGGTTTTATAGTTGGATTCACCCTTTGGAGCTTGTTTTAACCCCTATATATATGTTGTTCGGTTGCACGCCTTCGTGATCCGTCATCCTTTGGTTAACGAGCTAGAAAGGAGCAAATTTTCTAGGTGATGTCTTCATTGCAACACCGACAATCTTCTTTTGCAGAGCATCTTAGTGATTTTTTAAGGTCAGCATCAAGGAAATTTTTTAGGGTTTCAATCTATTATGTTGATCTGGTCTACATAGCTTCACATTGCTACTACAATTTAAATGCCTATCTTTATATTTTTCGGGATTCATTATATTTAGGGTCTTTGTTGTTTTCCTTTAATGAGTGTTAGGGCTCTAGGTTCTTTTCAGATTATGAAATATAAATTTGAATAGTTTGTTTGTGATAGGGTCTGAATTTACTAGGTTTGAAAGTGTTGTAGTCGATTTACTTGCCTCGGTGATAGATGCTCACTTGCCATTCCTTCGATCAATGGCATGTGCTCTGTTTTAAACCTCTCAATAATTTAAAATTTAGTCCTCTAGATGCTCACTTGCCTCGGTTATGAAACATTTAAAAGTTTTTTCTTGTGTACCATGCTTTTTGAGGTCCTCTAGTCAGTCACATGCAAATTGGATGCACCAGTTGTGTGCAATGGAATATAGTGTTTAAAAGATTGATTTGGAAAAAAATGACAGCCATAACGTTTGAGGTATTTGAGCTAGCAAACTGCTAAGTTAGGCCCAAGGGCTAACAGGGAGGAATCATGTTTACTTTGTCCAATGATTTAACTGTGTTGATAGACAGGTTTAGAGCGAACCTTGGCAACTTTAAATGTTTGCATTGTAACAATTGCCTATTGGAGTCCTTATTTTTACAAGTTACAACAAGGAAACACCTGAAACGGGGAAGATTTAAAGTCAAGTAGAGAGTAACTTATAAGTAACTAAGAATAGAAAGATTCACATTCTAAGATCTGTATCTGTCTATATATTTAGTTGGTAGACACTTGCTACAATATTTGCAATAAGTTATAATGACAAGGAAGCTACTTCATAAACAACCAATCCAAGCTATATTTACAATTTAAGCATGTTTAAAAGGAGACATGTAGTTAATATGTTTGTAGGTTTGTATGATGTTGAAAGGAAACAAGATTGCAGAAAGCTTTAGGGTATTTTAGGGCATTTTACGGGGAGCTCCAAACCTGATCGCTTGTCATTCGATGTCTATATGGTTATGATGTTTGTATCCTTTGTGACAATGTCATGGATCCACGGGTTCTTTTTCTTCCAAATCGCACCATATCCTAGTTCCAGAGTATGTTGTTTGATAGGGACATTGGACATTAATATGAATATTACAACCATCTCCTCCAACTACAGGATTGTCATTATAATTAACCTTGACAACTAACCCATTGTCTATCTAGTAATTGATGGCTTCCAATTTCCAATGGATGTTCAAGATGATAGCATGTATAGTGCCTCCACATGTTATGTAGTCATTCACCATCTTTGGCTTCAAAATCAACGTTATGTGCTCTTTATTTCAACATTTTTGTATAGAGCCATATGTAGGGCCTGAACAAAAACTAACTTCTAAAGTAGCTTCTATGCATCAAATAGAATTTTGATATGCCTAGGAATTTCTACTTATTATAAAACAAGGCATCTTACTTGAAAGAGCAAATGGGTTTTCCTAGTGTTTAGCTTTGAAGCTCAGTTGCACTGAAGCGGATACGGAAACAAATACGAATACAAGGGGCGATACGGATACGAAAATTTTTCAAAAAATCCAGATACGCTACGGTAGGGAAACGAGACACACACACACACACACACACATATATATCGTCATCATCATAAATATTATCATTGTACATCATCATCGAATATCATCAATCATACATGTCACATGATACTATGAAAACTTTTAACTAATATCATTTGAATCCTCATGCTCAGAGTTAGAATCATCATCTATGTCCTCAACAAAAGTAGATCGAAAATAGGGATCCCAAGCCTGGCTTGATCCCCCTGGGCTTGAAGGCACCTATCCAGCACTATTTTTCACATCCTCTGGCTATGGAAGTGGGTCCAAGTCCATCCAAGACAGAGGAGTTCAACAATCAGCGCCACCAACATCAAGGTACATAGAGGGGTTGATTTGCTTGATTGAATTCCAATCCCATACCCTCATATATGATAGAATCCAATGGCAACGTTGGAATCCTGAAACCCTGAAAACTATTAACTTTGTTGAATTTGAATGGGATTAAAAATTCTACTTTTTACATATGAAGTCCGATGAGGTTGGAACCACTCTCAAACATCCTGAAACAATTAATGGTAATGTTAAAAATTTAAGTAAAATGATAGAAAATGAAATATAAGGAAAATGTCACTTTTACTTTAAGAATTTAATATTACTATTTCCCTGAAACGTATCACCTCTAGGCTGAAACGTATCCAAAACCCTGCAAAAGTATCCATACCAATCTGATACATATCAGTGACATTTCAAGGCTGTATCCCCTCCGTTTCAGGTTCCAAAACAGGGAATGACGTTTCACCAAGGCTACTTGGGCGTTTCCGGTAACTTGGCTTTGAAGTCTACATGGTATATATTTTTGCGGTTTCTTGCAAAGATGAATACCCAATCTTGACAAGGGACAAATGCATCTCACGGATTATTTTGATAAGATGCTTATCTGTCCCAAATTGGCTATGGGTGAGGTTGGTGAATAGAAAATGCTAAATCAGTTGTACAGGATGGATTCAAGTGTGATATCAAGCAATATATCTCTGAACACAATCTTGCAAGATGCACATATATTATTGCTCAAAAATTTGCAACTGTGCATCACTTTGTATGCCATCAGTAACTTTTCAAGGTGGAATCAAGAATAATGCATCTAGTGGTAAGTATAAACAAGTCCCACCCAATAATATAATATGAATGCATGGTCATCTTTAACCTTATGTCAATGAACAGTAAATCAACTTATGTGGCCTTGTTAACTACATTCAATGTTTGGGCCCGTCATACCCTAATGTAATGCTTCCTAGACAACTTCATATTCTTTTCAATCATTTTATATAAATCTTCCTATTTTGTGTATATCTTATTATTCTGTGTATAAATCTTTCATACATCATGCAGTACTAAAAAGTTGTGTTATCGGATCCACCACCCCAATGTCTAGGTTCCGCGGATCTACGGATCCAATACGTATCCTGATCGGATCTGCCTAGGATCCATCATGGAAACATATCCCCTACAGAAGGAAACGTATCCTGGTCCCATGAAATGGATCCTGTGAAAAATCAAACATTTCCTGAAATTTTCAAACGAATATTGAAACTTCCAGTGCTTCTATGACCCATTGACCCCCCCAACAAATTGACTTTTAATGAAAAACTCAAAAAACCCTACATCTAATGGCTAAAAGTGTAAAACCCATCCCTGCTCAAGGTATGATCTATCCTTATGTCTGCTCTTGAACTCTGATATATCAATATCAAGTTCTGATCTCAATGTTTTTATTTGATTTATCTTTATGTTCGAGGTCTGTTCTCAAGGGATGAAATATCTTTACGTGCTATGTTGTTGCTCACTTCACCTACACTGTTATGTAGTCTTTCCATAGTCTTCAAGGAAACCACTTTATTCCGTGTTGAGAGGGACATGTGGATGTGGCTCACAAAAACACTATTATGACCTGCTTCAAGTTCATGCTGAAATGGTTTTAAAATGATCAATATCAATAATGGTTACAACTCATCAAATTATCTTTTTTTTTTTTACAGAAATGTATATTTGTATATTAAAAAAAAACCGTGGTTTTGAACCAAATTGGCTAAGTACATGTGAAGGCCATTTTGGCGATGAGTAGTTCAGCTACACTTGGGCTTGTGGAGAACATTATTGAGTGAAGATGTATTTAAGTCACAATTGATCCTTCGTCTCAAGCTGAAAGGATTTATTACAAAAAATAAATTAAAATTGCACTAATATTGTTGTATGTGCTGCCAAAAAAAATGTAACTTTCTGAATATATTGAGATAATCAAATGCCCAATGATCAGTGTTCTGTAACTGGCGTTCAACTTCTGTGTTGTTGAGATTGATAGAAAGCATCTAAATTCCAGAAAATGGCAGGAGGCTAGCTCATAATGTGAATTTGGTGCTGAAGATGCTAATGTCTGAAAAGAATACATAATGTGATCCATATAATGTCTGAAAAGAATACATAAATTGATTTCACAAGTTTCAATACTCAACTTCTGACTTTGGAGGAATTTAAGACTTCTGCAATATTGGAATAACTGTGACTCTGGAAGGGTCTGCAATAGAAACTAGCCAACATATTCTGGAGGATCGTGCACATAGAATTCAGAAACTGATGATTCTGCTTTGATGGAGAAGTTAATAAACAATTTCATGGAATGAGATGAAGGCCTCTTGTTAGAAAAACAGGATCGCAGAGCAATAACAATAAACAGAAATGAAAATATAATCACACATACACATTACAAGAGAGACACAGATATATCGTGGTTCACCCCAACTTGGGCTACGTCCACACTGAAGTTGCCAGTCCTTATTATTATTTCGTACAGCAAAGTGAAGGGATACAACCTGCAGCACAACCACTGCACTTCCTCTTCACTGTTTCACAATCTCTCTTCTTGATCTCAGAGATCTTTACAATGCATAATACCTAATACATCAACCCTAGCCGTGTTACAATGTCTTTCTTTTATAAGGGAAATATAATGGGAAAATACCATGGGTTACCCAAAACCATGGGCCCGAAACCTGGTGGCAAAAACAGCCCCAAAAATTTTCCTCAGGGGCCCGCTGGCCCCCGCGCCCCTAGCCAGGGGAGTGCAACCACTCCCCCGAACCCCCTGGGGATCGTGCCGAGATCATAACCAAACCTGAGGCACGGACACGGCTGAATAATAATATCTTTGAATCTGGAGATCAGGCTCCATAACCAACAATCTCCCACTTGGAGACTGATCACAACAACTCCACCGTTGCTGCACTTATTGGACTTGGAATTGGAAACTTTCTCCTCTTCACCTTCATGCTAGAAGGCCAACTGAAACCGAGCAGGAACTCAATTTCTCTCTGGTCACTACCTTTGTGAACATTTCTACAAGATTCTATCTATTGTGTATCTTTTCCAGCTTCAACAGTTCATCTTCCATAACAGAGCGTATGAAACAGTACTTGAGCTGTATATGTTTAGTCCTGGAATGGAATGTTGAGTTCTTTGCAAGATGAATGGCACTCTAGCTGTCACTGTACAACCTACTATCCTTCTGCTTCTTACCCAGTTCCTCCATAAACGTCTACAACCAAATCATCTCATTACTAGCCTCTGTAATAGCAACATACTCTGCTTCTGTTGTTGAAAGTGCAACAACCTTCTGCAATTTCGAAATCAAACTTACTACTGTTCCACCTACAGTAAACACATACCCTGTGGTGCTCCTCCTTCTATCCTTATCACCTGCCATATCTGCATCAACATATCCCTCTAGAACAGTGTCTGAACCTCCAAAACATAATTCCTGAGTGGTAGTACATCTCAAATACCTGAGAATCCACTGTACTGCCTTCCAATGTTCTTTACCTGGATTGTTCATATATCTACTCACAACTGTCACTGCTTGTGCAATATCTGGTCTTGTGCACACCATGGCATACATCAAGATGCCAACTGCTGATTGATAGGGAATCTTGGACATGTGATCTGTCTCTTCCTGTGTCTTGGGACACATTTCCTTACTTAGATTGAAATGGTTGGCAAAAGGTGTACTTACTGGTTTTGCATTCTGCATTCTGAACCTCTCCAACACCTTTTGTATGTACTCACTCTAAGACAATGTCAATTTGCGATTTTTCCTGTCTCTCATTATTCTCATACCAAGGATTTGCTTTGCAGCACCAAAATCCTTCATCGCAAATGAATTAGCTAGCTTCCTTTTAAGTACATTTATATCCTACTTGTTAGACCCTGCAACAAGCATGTCATCCACATACAATAACAATATAATATATCTTTCATTGTCTAGCTTCTTGAAATAAACACAGTGGTCAGAATGACATCTACTATAACCTTGTTCTGTCATAAACCTGTCAAATTTTAAATACCACTGCCTTGGAGCTTGCTTCAATCCATACAAACTCCTTTTCAACTTGCATACCAAGTTCTCCTTACCTTTGACCTCATACCCTTGTGGTTGCTGCATATATATCTCTTCCTCCAAATCCCCATGGAGAAAGGTTTTTTTACATCTAATTGTTCAAGATGCAAATCTTCTACCGCCACTAGACTTAAGATAGTCCTAATTGAAGTCATCTTAACAACAGGAGAAAATATTTCATCAAAATCTATACCTTTCTTCTGTGCAAACCCCTTTACAACAAGTCTGGCCTTGTACCGCTTCTTGCCTCCTTCTTCTTCCTTCAACCTATAAATCCATTTGTTCTGCAATGCTCTTTTACCAGTAGGCAACTGAACCAAATCCCAAGTCTGGTTTCTGACCAATGAGTCCATCTCCTCATTCATGCCTTGCTCCCACTTCTTTCTAATTTCCACCTGCATTGCTTCTTCATAACATTCTGGTTCACCAGCATCAGTCATCAACAAATAATATATTGAAGGAGAGTATCATTCAGGGAGTCTACTTAACCTGGTAGATCTTCTTGCAGTTGCAGGAGTTTCAGGAACTTGCTGCTGTTCTTGATTTTCTAGAACCTTTGGAACTTCATTTTCTGTAATTTCATCAAGTACTGTGTACTCTATGTTTTCCTTTTCCTATTTTTTTCCTTGCAACTGATCTTTATACATGACCTTTTCATTAAATATGACATCTCTACTTCTAATGATTTTGTGATTTTCATAATCCCATAAACGATAACCAAAATCATCAACCCCATATCCAATAAAGGTACATTTCTTGGATTTAGCTTCAAGCTTTGTTCTATTTTCTTTATCAATATGGACAAATGTTTCACAACCAAACGTTCTCAGAAATGAGTAGTTTACCTTTTTATCTGTCCATGCCTCCTCTGGAATACCACCATCCAAAGCACTTGAAGGTCCTATGTTTATTAAATAAACAACAGTATTTACAGCATCCACCCAAAACTATAAGGGAAACCCTGCATGCAGTCTCATACACCTTGCACACTCCATGATCATTCTGTTCATCCTTTCTGACACACCATTTTCTTGTGGTGTTCCTGGGACTATCTTCTCTCTACGAATCCCATGGTATGAACAGTAACTATCAAACTCCTTGCCGCAGTACTCACCTCCATTATCAGATCTGAGACACTTCAACCTTTTTCCTGTCTCATTCTCAACCAAAGCTTTCCACTTCTTAAAAGTAGCAAACACATCATATTTATTTCTAATGCAATAAACCCAAGTTTTCCTAGTTGCATCATCAATAAATGTAACATAACAATGAGAGCCACCAAGAGATTGTACCTGAGCTGGTCCCCATACATCTGTATGCACTAGCTCTAACTTTTCATTCTTCTTCTGTTTCCCAACCCTGAGAAATCTGACTCTCTTCTATTTTCCATAAGCACAGTTCTCACAGAATTCCAAACTTACCTGCTTAAAATCTGGCATCAACTTCCTTGAGTGGATAATCTGCATCCCCTTCTCACTCATGTGGCCAAGCCTATGATGCCACAATGTTGTATCTGTTCCCGTGAAAGCTAAAGAGATAGAATGGTCAGTATTATGAGGACATAAATACAACGTACTTACCTTGTCCCCTTTTGCCATCACCATTGATCCTTTAGTGATCTTCCACCACTTTTCTCCAAATGTAGATAGACAACTGCCATCTCCCAACTACCCCATTGAGATCAGATTTCTTTTCATAGCAGGAATATGCCTAACATCTTTTAACAGCCATTCAGTTCCATTCTTAACTTTTATCCATACCTTACCCATTCCAACAATTTTACATGGCTCATCATCACCCAATAAAACATGTCCAAAATCGCCTGGAACATAATCATGAAAGTATTTCCTATGGGGTGTAACATGACATGAAGCCCCTAAATCTACTACCCAATAATCACTAGTATTATCTAATGCAAGAATCAAAGCATCTTGTAACACATCACCTGCTACATTTGCTTCCTGGGTAGTTTCCTTCTATGCATCTCCTTTCTTCTTTAGAGATCTGTAGTCTTTCTTCAGATGTCCTTTCTTTCCACAGTTCCAGCACTCTATCTTTCCCAGTCTGGACTTGGATCTTCCCGTTTTAGACTTACCACGATTACCTTGGCTCTTTCCTCTCTCCTTTTGTCTTCCCCTGCTCTCCATGGTCAATGCATTACCTGATGTCTCACCTGTGCTTTTTCTTCACATTTCCTCGCTAAGAATAACACCAATAACATCATCAAATTTCAAGGTGTTTGAACCAAAGATAGAGTTAATTACAGCCATAACCAAGCTATTCCATCTTTCTAGCAATGAACACAAGATTAGAAGAGCCCTAACCTCATCATCAAAGTTCACACTTGCAGAACTTAGTTGATTTGTAACTGTATTAAACTCATTTAAATGATCGGTAACAGATCCACCTTCAGACATCTTCTTATTAAATAAACGCTTCATTAGAAATACCTTGTTGAAGGTTGAGGGTTTTTCATACAGCTTACCCAATGCGCTCATCAAACCCTCCATTTTCGTTTCTTTTGAGATATTGAAAGCCACTGACGAAACCAAGCTCAGCCGTATTGTTCCCAGAGCCTTTCTGTCAAGAACCTCCCATTCTTCGTCCTTCATGGCCTCCGGCTGCTTTGCTCTTCCTCCCAACGGTAGGAATAGATCCTTCTGGTACAGATAGTCCTCCATTTGCATCTTCCATAACTAGAAGTTTTGGCTGTTAAACTTCTCGACCTTAAACTTCTCGACCTTAAACTTTGCTTCTTCTGCCATTGCTCCCACTTGAACTAGAAACCCTAGCTTCCTGTGGGTTTATCTGCCAAATAGACCTTTGGCTCTGATACCAATTGTTAGAAAAACAGGATCGCAGAGCAATAACAATAAACAAAAATGCAAATATAATCACACATACACATTACAAGAGAGACACAGATATATCGTGGTTCACCCCAACTTGGGCTACGTCCACACTGAAGTTTCCACTCCTTATTATTATTCCGTCCAGCAAAGTAAAGGGATACAACCTGCAGCACAACCACTGCACTTCCTCTTCACTGTTTCACGATCTCTCTTCTTGATCTCAGAAATATTTACAATGCATAATACCTAATACATCAACCCTAGCCGTGTTACAATGTCTTTCTTTTATAAGGGAAATACAATGGGAAAATACCACAAGTTACCCAAAACCATGGGCCCGAAAACTGGTAGCGAAAACAACCCCAAAAATTTTCCTCAGGGGCTACGCCCCCGAACCCCAATTTTCTCAGGGGCTCTGCCCCCAAACCCCCTTTCTCGGGGGCCCGCTGGCCCCCGGACCCCATAGGGATCATAACCAAACCTGGGGTACAGACACGGCTGAATAATAATGTCTCTGAATCTAGATATCAGGCTCCATAACCAACACCGTTGTCATTTCCAGTTGCCTTGGTGTAGAAAAGAAGACCTTCTCATGGAATATAATGTATTCCCATGTCAATGTTGGAGATTTGGAGAATCTCGTGTTTAAGTCTGCTAGCTGCATTAGCTTATGTATCAGCTTCATTGTTTAAAATTATGAGTATATGAAATGCCTTAAAATGAATAAATGTTCTTGAGATGTGCCTTATTCGCTGGATAATTCTGTTGAGAGCTGAATTGTTTAAACTGAAGGTAGTATATATTGCTCTAATTATAATCATAGAATCTTTGTATACATGTAGGTTATCAATCTTCTAGTCTTTGGCTATTTGGCATCCTTTTAACAGTGCCAGATATTTTGCTATGTTGTTAGAGCATGTACCCAGGCCCCATCTGAATTTCAAACTTATAGTGCCTTTCTTTGTCCATAGAACACCCCCTACCCCTACTTCTCCAAGATTATTCTTGGATGCCCCATCAAAATGTAAGTTGTCAGTGTCCTACCTGTTTCTCCAATTTTGGAATTCGGTGTTAGATGATCTAAGTTGCCATGCTAGATACTTTCTCATTTGTGGCTCATTGATTGGGTGGGAAATATGGACTCCAATCCAGTTCTTTTCATAAATGTTAAGAGTTTCATCAATCTTATACTTGGAGAGTTTGAGACATTCAATTAGCAGTGCTTTGGATTGGCCTGCAATTTGTAGGGGCGTGAAGTGCTTATCTTGAAAGATGGCATGATTTCTAGCTGTCCATAATTTCCAGTAGGTAAATTTAGGGATGGAAATCCATATATGATGCCAGGGATTCTTGATTGGGAGGGGAGAAGGATAAGTGGATTTCCATTCAAGGAAGAGTTGGGAGGTGGAAGTAAAGGGAGGCATGATGAAATTGAGATCTTGGAGTAATAGGTTCCAAACCAGCTTGGTGAATTGAAAATCCAAGAAGAGATGGTTGATAGTTTCAAGACTGCTATGGCAGAGAGGGCACCAAAAGGGCCCATGGAAACCTTTCTTGATCAAATTATCTCCAATAAGGACTTTGCGATGTAGTAATGTCCAGATGAAGAAATTGATTTTAGGTATCCCTAGCGAGTTCCAAGCAAGTTTCCATAAATCTCTTCTTGTTTCATCAAAGGTTTGGAGGGCTTTGTAGCCGAGAGTTGGGGTATAGGAACCCGTGGGACCCCATCCTCGTTCATCTTTGGCAGTGAGATGTATGGGGGTGCATCCTTTCAGACTGTTGGTGAGATTGATGTTGTCGACCTCAAGATGAGGGCTAATAGCTATAGTGTTCCAACTTTCCCAATTTCCCTAAGAATCCCAATCATTGAAGTTATTTAGTGATTTGATTCCATGTTGATTGAGCCAGATTGCGATGTTTTGTAACTCTTGGGAATTTTGAAGAATATTGTTGTCCATGATTTTGTCCGTGAAGATATTGATTTTCTTGCCATTACCAGGTACCTAGTAAATATTTTTTGAAAAAAACTCCCAAGCTGCCTTGCATAGAGTCCAGGTACTTGATCCATTGGACATTGGCTTGAGATCGAGACATCTAAGATTGGATCCATGTAAATATTTTTTCCTGAGAATTTGACTTACTTGATGATTTTTTTAATGCAGAATTTGCTAGAGCAGCTTGCCTCCCATGGCCATATTTGCATCATATGGATCGTGAATTTAAAGTCCCCCCGAGGATTTTTCTTGCTTGATAGTATCCCAATTTACAAGGTGCATTTTATTATCATTGTTTTTTCCCCCAGCCCAGAGGAAATCTCTGGTAATTTTTCTCATCTTCTCTGCTGCACCTTTTGGAGCAAGGAGGATAGAAAATTGGTAGATGGGAAGGGTCGATAGGACAGAATTTACTAAAATTAGTTTCCCTGCCTTGCTGAGCCAATGGCCTCCCCATCTTCTAATTCTACTTTTAAATTTGTTGATTGTGTCCTCCCAATTTCTAGAATTTGCTTTCCCATAAGTGATGGGGAGGTCAAGATATAAGAATTTGTCCCACTTAGTGTGAACTTTGATGCCAATTATTCTGGTAATCTTAGCTGCAACATAATGTTTTAAGTTCCAACAATAGACTACACTTTTTTGCAAATTGATCTTTCCACCTGAAGCATTGCAATAAATGTTTAAAATGTGCTTGAATTTGCGAGCAATAATGGGAGATGCTCCGCCAATTAGAAGAGAATCATCAGCAAAAAGGGAATGATTGATCGAGTTGGAGTCATAGGTCGTTTCGAGACTAGAAAGGGAGGCAGTGGTCATTTCATGGTTCAGTTTTATGCAGAGAGAATCCACCAGAATGATATACAGAAATGAAGAGAGTGGATAGCCTTGTCTAATGCCACGCATAGCTTGGAAGAAGTCTGTGGGCCGACCATTAATAAGGGGAGCTATCCAGGGTCCTCTTATGCACGCAGAGATCCAATTGATGAAGATTTTGTCAAATCCAAAGCGGATCAAAATTTTTAGAAGAAAGGAATGCTTGACGCGGTCAAATGCATTGGCCATGTCAAGTTTGATTAACATACCTTTTTCCTTTCGAGATCTACTTGAATGGATTGCTTCTTGTACGAGAATGACGTTGTCAAGAATTTGCCTTCCTTCGAGGAAACCACCTTGGTTATTGGAGATAATTCCATTGAGTAAAGGCTTCATCCGATTTGCTAGCAATTTGGAAATTATTTTATAAGAGGCATTGCACAGTGATATCGGTCTAAATCTGTTGAAGGAACTGGGGTTGGTTTCCTTTGGGGAAAGGAACAAAAAATTATAGTTCGTGCATCCACCTATTTTGGCTTTGGTATGAAAATTCCTTATCAATCTCATAAAGTCTTTTTTGATATACTTCCAGCATGCTGAGTAAAAATACATGGAAAAATCGTTAGGACCCGGTGCTTTATCAGGTTCAAAAGAGAGAATGGTATTATACACCTCTTGCTCGGAGAATGGGATGCAGATCTTGGAGATTTTCTTCTTGCATGATACTCTGAGGAATATGCTCCAACAGAGCTAGCTTGTCGTCATTATTGGCATTGTTGTCATCTGCGTAGAGATTGGAGAAATGAGAGTAGGCAGCGTTCTTTAGATCAGTGCTTCCAGAAACTGATACTCCATCCTCAGATTTGATTTCAGTAATTTGATTGATTGACTGTCTAATTTTAAATTGTTTGTGAAAGACATTAGTGTTCATATCGCCTCCTTTAAGCCATAGACAATGCGATTTCAACCTCCAATACTCCTCCTCGGCTCGAAAGTTCTAATACACATTGGATTGATGTAATACTTCATCGTGAAGGGTAGCTGCTTCAATGGGATGGGTTTCCATTGCTAATTGGTAATTTTCTAAGGCAACAACGACATTTTTGCTTGGTTGAGCGGATTTTGAGCTAATGGATTTGGCCCATTTCTTGAGGGCATATTTGGTATTCTTTAATTTTTGTTCCCAAATGTAGTAGGGAGAGCCTATGATAGGAATTTTCCAAGCTTTCTCGAGGATGTCCCAAAAATTAGGTTGTTCGAGCCATTGGGGGCTGAACCTGAAGGGAATTGGGCCAAGGTCTTTAATTTCAGAAAACTGAAGTAGGATGGGATTATGATCTGAGGCAAGGTTGGTGAGGATGCTGGAAGAGATGATATGTGTATCAGACAACAGGGTACTTTGAATGAGAAATCTATCCAATCTGGCCATGATATTTGCTTTGACGAGATGCTAGTTTGACTAAGTGTATTTTCCTTTTTTGGGCTTGATGTCAGTGAGGTCCCATGTATGAAGAAGAGCTTCAACTTGGGGTTTGAAATAGTCATTTCCAGTTATACCACCTTTCTTTTCAGATCTGGAGAGAGTGATATTCATATCGCCGGCTAGTATGATATTCTGAGGCTTATAAACCTCCAGAAAACCTTCAATTGAACTCCAGCAATCCTGTTTCTCAGAGTGTAGATTGGGTACATACAAATTGAAGAGAGAGAAATGCTTGTTGCTCTTAAGATGAGTAAGCTCAGTGTAAATCTAGTGTTGGGTAGCAAAGGTATTGTGGAGGTGGAATGCATCGGAGGACAATAAAGTTGCTAGTCCCCCAGAAGCTCCTCTGGCACTGACTGCACAACCTGTATTCTTCTTCCAATTTTCTTTTGCTGTAACGAGGAGTGTATTTTCATCGATTTTGGTCTCTTGGAGTAAAAGGAGATCGGGCATATAAATTTTTTTAAGATCTTTTACTGCCTCAATCTTGCAGGGATTGCCTAATCCTCTGCAGTTCTAGGAGACCAGCTTCATCATTTGGGAAAGTAGATGGAGGAAGGTGTTCCTCCTACTGGATCTCCATATTTCTTTCCTGTTGTCCTGATTCTAGTGTTTCTGCTGAAATCCATGTTTATCGTGGCTTGAGATCCCTGAATTTTTTCACGCTCGGCTTCTTCCTCCCTTAGATCTTTGGTGGATTCCCGCCCTAGCTTTTTGGAGGATTTATCTATGGGTTCATCTGAGGAGGAGGATGAGGTAGGGGATCTCACTTTAGTTTTTTCTGCATAGGAGGAGGCCTCTTTGATAAGATCTGAAATGATAGGGCTAGGGATATTTTGAGACGAGGGATTATTCGGCATTTCAGAGACAATAGGAGGGGCTGTAACGTCCCCAGTTTGGCCCCATGGCATTAACATTATAAACGATGTAATATTGTTAGGAAATCATGGTGAGGAGCTCAAGGCCAAGGCCCCGCCATCGATTTCGTGATGCATATGGTTTGCGTGCTAGCAATGCACAGTGGAAATTCAAATAACATGTAATATGCATTTTTACCCACAACTAGCTATGCAATGCAACAAAGAGATGGGGGCATGGTTTCACAAGGAATTGGGAGGGAAAACATTCAAACCCTTAGCTACCCATGTTGACTTTTGTACCCAACCATTGAATTCTCCCAAGAGTTGGTTGGGGAAATTAATGCCTTGGGAATGGGGAGGTATGGCTGTCCAAAATCGGGTATGGGCAAGCCACCCTCCATGGAAAAAGGTGTTGGCCTCTTGGGGCAAGAGGAGAGCCACGAAATGGCTGCCCAAGCCATTATTCACCATGGCCTTGCTCCCTCACGGAGTTCTAGCTTCCTGGGCGTTTTCCAGGCATGGGAAAAACGTTTTCTTCTTTTCCCCAGCAGAGAAGGGCGTTTTTTCTGTGTTGTATACCAGTGGGGAAGAGGGAAAACGAATGGGGGTTCAATAGAGACCATTTTGGGCTGTTGAAGGCTGAGATATTGGGGAAGAAATCGTTTTCCTCTCTGGGGTTGTTTGCCCCATCCTACAAATCCGTTTTGGTTGGGAACGTTTTAAGAAAACCCATGGCAATCTCACTATAAAAATGCATTGTCTAAAATGTGTATCCCTGCCCCCTGTTTGTGCTTACTGTGTGAGAGCAGAGTATGTGGGATATGGGTGATGGGTAATCTCTTGTTCTGGCTTGAGCTTGGGAATAAGCATCCATTGTACAAGTGTAGCCTGATAAACCCAGTTAGACTGGCTTGGCTAAAATAAAATGGTTAATGGGCTGTGTGTGAACGTGAATGTCCCCTTTGCCCTTGTGAGAATCATGCCCAGCTCGGGGGTGGCCTTCGGACAGACTCAGTACAAGCTGTCGAAGAGCCTATGGTTGGGTGGAACGTTGCAGCGACATAGCTAGTTGCTTAGGGACGATTGCAATAAAGATAAGTGTTTATGTCTATGTAATTACTTCTGAAAATGTTTATCAATGATTGAAATTGATATGTTGAATGCATATGAAGAGTGTGTGAATGTTGTTTCCGCTGTGCATAATTGGTTGTTTTATATCTGCACACCCATTTATTATTTATATGAATCTAACAATGGGCTGAGATCATGTGAAAGCCCTGAGTATTGGCATCATGTTTCCTGCCTTGCATTGGGTCAGCAGGTGGGTACATGACAGGGGCTTGGGAAGCTTGTTGTTCTAGTATTTCTCCTTCTTCTTCAGCTTCAGGAATATCATGGATTTCTGGCATTTCGAGGGCTTTAAATCTATTGTTGTTATTGGAAGTCGAGGGAATGTGATGTTGCTGATATTCCTTCTGCGTGTTATGACTTTTTGAATGGGATTTCGTACCATATTTGGAGGTTTTTTGGATTGCTCTTTCTTCCGGTTTGATTCATGATCCACTGGTTTCATTTTGCAAGATCGGGCGAAGTGGTCGTATTCGTGATAGAACTTGCATTTAAAAGGGATTTGTTTGTAATCGAGTTCCTGTATGTGAGACCAATCTGCTATTGTAAGCTTTATCGCTTCCAGAAAGCCATGTTCCAGATCTACTTCAATGCAAATTCTGGCGCATGAGTACTGATATTTTTAGTCAGCTTTGTCGATGTATTTCCCCAAGGCATTTCCGATCGCTTTGAGGGATTCATTGTTCCAGCAATGGAGGGGTAAATGAGGGAGTCTCACCTAGACAGGGACTACGGAAGGTATGTGGAGGGAAGGATCAAAGTTCGGGGTCCATCTGTTCATGTATAACCCTTGTGGACCCATAAAATATGGTATGTTCTGGAATATGAGCTCGCGATCCTGCTTGCACTCAAAAACGAAAGCAAAATAGCCTTTACCTAGGAAAAAGGATTTCACGTCTTCAATGATCAATGGTTTCCAGTTTTTTTGAACCCGTGATTCTGTGGATCTCGGGGAGGGCCAAAGACTAGTGAACTGGCTGATTAAAGCACGTTCAGAAATATTAAGGGCAGTCTTGCAAGGCAGAGCCACCGGCAATGCTACAATCGGAATATCGTTGAGTTTCTTCAACAACTTTTGTTGAGCATAAGAGAGGGGATTCTTACCTGAGGAGGTTAGAAGCTTCAAAAAACTGGTTAGGTCGGAAGGGATGTCGAAATCCAAGGCCATGAGGGCCAGAGGTGGGCCGAGGAGGCCAAGGAGGAAAAAACTAGAAGGGAGGAGAAACTAGGGTTTCAGAGGGAGAGGCGAGTAGGAGAGGGGGGGAAGGATCAGAAAGGCTGAGGGCCCGAGGCCGAACAAGGCCCGATGGCAGGCAGCAGATCCCTGTGTGAGAAGGCACCCAGCCTTAGGGCGCAGCCAAGGGGCACGCAGATCCAGATCTCTCAACCAACACGCAGCTATCATAATGAAAACATACAATTGTGAGTTTCCAGCAACTCATCAAATTATCAGTTATGGTACATGAACTCTCTTTTTTGGCAATAACTTATAGTTCTACTCTTGAGTTTCATGAATAGTTTGATTCATCACTCTATATTTTTATTTATTATATAAATATTTTTATATTTTTTGTACTTGTCGTTTCCCCACCATATCCGGATCCTAGGTTTTAAAAAATCTGGCGAATCCGTATCTGGATCAGGATCCGTATCCGAATCCCTATCCATATCCTAGTAACTTAGCTAAAAAGTGATAGATCCAAATGTAGATCATAATTATCTACCTATAACAAACTAAACTAGAATATACCAAATTAATCTTGGATCTTTTAAGCACTGAAAGAAATATGTCTATCTTCTGATCCTCTCAGTGCTTATTAGATCCAGGTTTAAGATGGATCTATGTTGGTATTTCTAATCACCAATTGTTTTAATTTGCTTAGTGCTCATTAGATACAACTTCACAATAAGTCAAGAAGTTCAGGGAAATCTTCATGTATATATCTCCTTTATAGTAATGAAGAACTAATGATGTTAGTTTTCAAAGATCATATAAACTAATCGCTTAACCTATTACTTGCTACTCTTGAGTCCATAGTCAAGCTACTCTTGAGTCCATAGCCAAGTACATCAGAGAAGATTCTCTCCACCGGATCCTAAGCATGTTCTCTATATATCAATTTTAGAATATCAAGCTTTACGAGCATCGAAAGACTAAAGAGCTCTTTAAAGTTGTTTTGAAAGATGGTGCCTGTCAAGAAAACCCATCTCCTAGTATGTATTTGGGAAAGAGCATGGAATATGCCGATGTCTCTATTTTTAACGAAATATCATCCTTCTAAAACAATAGTCCCAGTTACTCATGTGGAATTTGTTAGTACCATTCAGTCACTTGGTTTGCATATTTTTCACAAACCATGCTTGAAAACTGTGAAGAAATTATGAGAATGTTCTCCTCTTTCCAAATAACCAGGCCACCGAGATATAAGCTTTCTTTCTCCATTAATAGTATGTAAAAACCTTAAAGGAACTGCTTCATCACTGTGTATTCTTTTATAAAGTAGTTAATATCACTAGTGTTATTAAAATATGTCAAGAATGCACGGATTCATGAATATATATATGCAGGGCCAACCTCTCAAAAATCTCTATAAAAATGCTAGATCTCCCATTACATGGAATTCGGAGGATGTAACAAATATGATTAGTAGCCAACGAATGGTTGATGAATTCATGAAAAGGAAGTTACTCAGATTTCACACCAGCACCATGGAAGTATATATATTTTTCGGCTTTCCTGGGAGGAAAAATATATATGAATCTGGGGAGCAGTCTGATGTGTGCCATTATTGTGAAAAGGGGGAAGTGGAAACTATAGCTAGATGGCAAAATTTAGATGTAGGATGTACTCAGAAATTCTCAAAAGGGAATGAGGAGCAGAGAAGAACTATCTTTATACTGGATAAATTAGAGAAAAGTTCATTCACTTATTCTGGGAATATTTGCAGTGGAACAGAGCCAAAAACATTAATAAACCTATCATTGAGAATTTGAGTAAGAAAGTCACTCCTGAACATGCAGATCAAACTAAGCAGTTAAAATTGTCCAGATCATATTCAAACTTGATTAAGGCAGAACAGGAGAATTATTGTGGCAATGAAAATGGACAGGATGCCTTGAACCTAGGAAGATGCAAGAAGATATCAGTGAACCAAACATCAGAAACAGGCTCTGTTCTGAATCAAATATCTGAGGATGTTTCTTTTGTATTTACTAATGAACACATTCGGCAAATCAGGTATAATTTAACAAGGTTTCCTATGTCCATTCACAAAGATTCGATTGAGCAAGGGACTTCACTTATTTTATTAGAGATATCTCGGACATTTCACAAAGATCACTCTTATTAACAGAAAAAAGTGATTTTTGCTTTGACCACATTCGGAAATATTTGAACATGATTTGTTCTCTTAGAAGGAAAAATTGTTCCATCTAGCAGAACGAGTTTCTTTTACTCTGAATGCAAATAAAGTTGGAAATGTTTTGCCTACTTACCCGGGTGTCTTCAAAATAACATCAGAAGTGGTCTTGGACCTTCCCACTGTGTAGAGTTTTCCTGGAATTACGACTAATTCCTGGCAAGCAGTCCCCATATTTGGAGATAAAATAGGAGCATTGAGAGGACAGAGCACATAGTTTGGAGTATTAATGCACTGTTTCTTGAATTTCTCATAATGAAGATTGGTGGCATTTCTTTTGGCATGGTTGCAGTCTATTTGACCATTGAACTTGATGCTGTCATAATATGTTTTCTTATGGAAATGCATGTTATATGTCAAAAACATGCACAGGTTTGAAAATGTACAATATTACGCCTCCAAGAAACTGAAGAGCACTCTATATGACTCAATGGTGCCGAGACAAGCACAATGGTTGCCTGAATTGTAGAGTTCTAAGCGTTCTGCTCAAACCCTAACTTCTCATTTTTCCCTTTGTTTAAACCAAAGTATGCTTACCGAATTAATTATACTAAGCTCTATATTAGAAGAAACTTTATTCCCATCAAAGCATCAACATGGCAACAACCTATCTCAACCACTAAAATACACAAATTTAAGCAAAAAGACACTATAAATATACACAAAATAATATTAGCAAATTTCTTGACAAGATGCAATTTAAACTATATTATACTTGGCTTTCACTAAGTGTCTAAGAACACTTATATCATTTAATTTTTGTTTTTTGCTATATTTCCAACTTCTACCAATTTTACTCCCTCAAATGCCCCTCCATTATCATCTGTGAGATGTTTTTTTTCTCTTGAAAACTCCTGGGTCAACTTCCAGTAAATTTATAGCTATAGATTTTTCCATCAGTTTCTCTTTTGAAGACTTGTATAGATATTGTTTTCCAATATTAGCTAAATATTATTCCAGAAGATGACAGTGAAAGAGATATTTTAATATATAATCAGCTAAATCCTATGATATTACTTAACCCTTTTTTTACCTCCATTGAATTCCCATTCATGTTCTTACTGATGTTTTCTTCCTTGTGCCACTTCTCTAAAGAGACTTGTTGGGGGAGGGGTAAACCAGATTATCTGATTAGATTTGGTGTCAACTAGGTTAACGATGCAAATGGTCTGGAATGAGAATTCACATCATAGCTTTGGTCGTTGGTAGGCATCATTGGTAGCACAAATTTTCTTTAAGTATTTAGTTTCCTCAAATAATACATGTCAGATCATGCTTTGGATAATGAAAATGAAGTTTGATTTGGGTGCTTTTCCCTTTTTATGTTTTCCCAAAGAATTGTCTTTTTGGATGATTCTCCAAGGGATCCTAAATAGGAATGTTGTGTAGTGTTTTGGATGACAATTCATTTTAACTGATCAATTTGAATGTCTACTGGAAAATACAAATTATTGTATCACTCATCACTTGCTCTTTCTTTTTGATAAGACAAATATTTACATATAGCCAAAACTGCTTGTGGATTTGACCATACAGATGGAATTCCATCAGCTCATATACACAGTGAACTTTCAAATAGCGAGATAAGAATAGTTTTTTTGGATGTGCTTCTCCAAGAATCCTGAAATGCAAATGTTTTTGGATGAGAATTATTTTCAACTGATCAATAAGAATGTTTACTAGAAAATAATAATTGTTGTATCACTAATGATATTTCCTTCTTTTTGACAAGACAACTTTTAAATATATGCAAAACTGCTAGTGGATTGACTAGACAATTGGAATTCCGTTAGCTCGTATAAACTTGTAAAACAGGCCATGATTGTTGAGGATTAAATCTTGTAATAATTCCCTCCATTCTCATTCCTCCAAGGTTGGAGCAGAATATATTAATTTTCTCCTAGGGCCCTTTTCTATGGTAAGGTTTTTGTGGAGGTCTTCAAATTTGTTACAACTTCTATGGACATGTTTGATATTTTTTTACAGCCTCGGATATCAAGTCCAGGAAGCTTTCCAAATGCCACGATGGTCCTTTGTTTCTATCGGACAAAACATCAATATCTACTTTGGAATCTTGCTCAAATATTAACTGTTGGAGGATTAGATCAAGGCCAAGCTTTAGGCCCTACTTAATTCCCTCCAACTCTGCTTGGTTGTTAGTTGCTGCACTATACACATATAGATATGAATTGACCATTGTCTTCCCTTGTGTCCCATCCTACTCCTTCTTTTCCCAAAGTCACCTTTTCTTGTCCCACCAATGGTAATTTTGATCTGGCCTCTATCTGGTGGATGCCAGTTCTGTTGGGGATGGTCTCCCTTCCCTCATGGTGGTGCTTTACTGGACACTAATGGCAGGTTCTGTATTCTTGATGCCTTCTGCATTTTAGCAACTTTGGTATTTGGTATTTGATGTTATCAGTTTATAAGTTACTACATTTGTATTCCTTAGGTTAAGTAACACTCTTGTTTTGTTTGGTGGAGTATAGTAATAACCTTCTTCTTCCTCCACACCAATATCCTGGACAGATAACCATCTTTTGTGCCAAATGTCTGTAGTTATAGGATTTGCTATAAAATTCAGCGTGCACCTAACTTTTTGTTGTAGAAAATGTATCAAATTAGGAGGGAGATAAACCTAATCCAGAAACAATCCATAAGTGTAGCCACAGGTTCATTTTTAAATAGAGAAAGGATTCAAGATCCACCAAGCTGTCAGCTAGTTTAAATAGTAAAGCATTGGCTATACACATAAGAAGGGCCAACGGATTTTTTATTGACGGTGTAAGTCTTCCAGTTCCAACTAAGGGACAACAAGAACAGTTAAAGAGACCAACACCCATATATTTCATATTTGACAAACAACCAAAAGACAGTAAAAAATATGCAACCATCATGTCCATATTGTTCAAACCTGTAATAGAAGTAAGACATTAATTATATTGTAGCCCATGATTTTGTATAGTTCATAAGCATGACATGGGTTGCCAGATTCCCATTAGATGATTCCCAACACAAGTCCTCTCACCAATCAGGACAATATGGCTTAATACTTATGTTAATGTTGAATGAAACATAATTTATAGATCAATGGTCAATCATTTCGAGGTTGTCACCTCCTCATTGTATGAGTGGTGTCTAAGAAAAGGAGATGATATTAGTTGAAATCTGAGGAAACCAAAAGTAATCAACTTGAAAATATTTAATTCAATTGCTTATGCTCTGGAGGAAAAAAAGAGAAATTTTATACCACAAGTAGAATTTTGGTTGGGTCAAAACCATAGAGGCTTCTGGATCCTTGCAAAAACTTCATGATGAGAGTAGAATGTGAGAATCAATACAATTCAGATTCAATCAGGTTGTTTCACTTCAAATATGGATGACGATTGCTGCTTTGAAGCTGAAAAATCAGCCTGCAAGGAGGACAGGTGCAAAATGTTGGGAAAACATCATGAAGGGAGGTGTAGGTAGCAAGGGGTGCAAGAGATGCTAAGAATGCTTCACGAGAAGTGAGGAATAATCCCAAGATTGCATTTCCTACTTTATCATGACCTATTGGGATCTAATTTCTTCTTGTAGAGAATAATTGCTTAATATTATTGCATGATGTAATGTCCCATTACATAGCAAGAGAGGGAGATGTATGTTATGTAACTCTTCAGTATCTAATCAATAATTTTTGAATCCTAATTGCATCACCTTATTAAAGGGTTCTACTTGTTACTCCCCATTTTGTATTTGTGTCAACGTGTGATTTTGATCACGCTCTTGAAGGGGTGACATTGTTCATTTTGTTGGTTCATTCCCATGATTTGATGATGCCATAGTGATGATATGGATTGTTTGAAGCATGTTGGGCGTGTTCTAGGCATAAAGGCTACCTTGATCTTCAATTGTGGACACATAACTGAGGTAAAGTTCTACCTGATAAGTAGGAACATAAAAAAGCTTGCAAATCTGGGTCAATTTGAGAGTGAAGGAAGAATAATCAACAGTAAAACAATGGTAAAAGAGGTCATTCCTGGGTTTGTTTTAAACATTTCCACGTATATACGAGTTTTGTCATGTCCTCCTAAATTGACGAGAAACAATCAAAGTGAACTCTAGGCCCTTTTCCCACCTCCAAACTACATTATACAGCATTTTGAGCAAAATATATGGTGACAACAAACCTGAATTCAAAGGTCTGAGCAGTTATAAGGAAAATATGGGCATGCATGTGAATAAAACCAGCAACAACCTAGTCTTTTTCGTCATTTCAGGGCGGAAAATCAGAGTTCTCGGTGCATTTTTGTCAAACTTGGGCATGAACAGGCCCATTTGACAATCAAAAAGGGAAGCTTGAATAGATTTCAACCTCCTAACAACAGTAAAACACATTTCTGGGCACATCCTAGGGCTTTCCATTCCAATTCTGGGATAATTCTGGGAGTGGGAGACCTTCTCATGGCATCAAGCCCTATACAGGTAACAGCGTTACTATTTCTAGGATGTACAAAGTTTTATCATATCTTTATTTATAAGATCCTTTTGTTTTGGATACTTGCAGGTAGTTGTTGGTACCTTCCTAGTTGACAGCAAGAAGGATCTTGGACGGGTAGGAAATGGTGAACCTTCCATGGGTACTTTATCAGGATCCATTTCAAGGGGGTCCCCTTCTCCTTCTATTGCTGTGCAATCTAGTGAAAAAACTTCTGTTGGTACCAATCTGAGAAAAGGAGGTGAAGGTGAGCAGAATACTAGAGGTGGTAGTTATAATATGCAACCTCAAGTTTAAAATATGATGTCGTTGCAGTCGATGGACTGGGAAGGTGCTCACTTTGAAGCTGAAACAAAGAGTGACATAGAGATGGCCTTGACAGGTGGGTGTTTCATTAACTACATCTTTAGTTGGCACAACATCCATGATTTTCAATTTGAGTTATTGATGGAACTCTTGCTTTGTGTGAGCTTGTTATAAAGTACACATTCCATACAACCAATTTTTATGCTTTCCTTCTGATCCTAAATTGAATTTTCCAGTCTTCAAGTACTGCACTCTTCTTTATCACCAACTCTGTTCTTCAAAATTGCAGTGCATGTGTATGTGTGTGTGTGTGTACACACACACACATATTATGAGTATTGATCTTAAAGAGTTCTAAATGTCAGTCTGATGGAACACCATTAGTAAATTTTCATTAGCACAATAATATTTTATGGCAAGAAGGCATGATGCTTACCTGGGTTTTATGATTTTTATCATAGAATTAACAGCAAGAGCCTGTTTTAAAAATGCTAATTTGAAGATTTGAAACAAGAATTCTCATGGACTTGCTAGCCCGTGAAGGACTTATCTCTATTGAAATGAAATGTGCATAAGAATCTTGTTTAGTGCGCATCATAAACTAGAAAGGAACTTGTCTCAAAGAGAATGCTAAAAACTGCATTTAAAATGAAGAGCAAATTGCTATAAGCTTTGATTGCAGTGTGCATATATCAACACTTGTTGTAATTGCTGTGGAACGCTCACAATTCTATTAAAAAGAGAGAATAAATTCTAGTGTAGAATTGCTAAGAGAATAAGTTCAGGAGCTATTTTAGAAATTGGATAGTATTTTGGTGAAGCAAACTAAGTGGACATTACATAATATTTTTATCTTCAATTCAGATATCCATCTCTTGCTGTTAATCATGGCCTTTTACATAAGTGTTCAAGGGCTTATAGGGTGTGTTGTATGTCAATGTTATGGTTGTTTGAAGTTGGGCTGGTGGTCAAGTAGTTTGATTGTTCAATTTTCATTTCCTTGAGCTATGTAATGTTCAAATAGGTAATAGCACAACTTCTAAGAGGATGTCTCGGAGCCTTTGCTAAAGCCGCCAACTAGTATATAAAGGCCCTTAATCATTCATTATGTGGTAAGGACGAGGTGTTGCTTCTTTACTTTTCCTTCTTGTTTGTTAGATGGTTGCATTATCCCCAGAGAATCATCCAAGGAGGTGCACGGCATTTCAATGTATCTCTTCAACCTAATTATTTACTTCTATTGCCTTCTTACTAGTTCGTCAAAACGAGCAAAGCATTTTATTATTATTATTGAAAAATACTTCTTATATTCACATAAACATATTTATAGAGAAAGTGTAAAAGTTCAGACCCCAACCCGGTTTCAAGTCTCGATAAAAATCATAGTTTAATGCCCAACCCCATTTCAGTGACTATTGAAAATCACATTAGCATAAACTAATTTTTATAACTTGAAACACTTGAAATTTGTTACTACTACAGAACAGAAAATTAAAAGCACACAGGAAATTTTTTACGCAATAGATTTTTGGGCAAATACCCCCTGGAAAAAGCCCCTGGATCAATTCTCAACTCTTTTTTTACCATAAATCAGCAGCAGTAAGCATCAATTCCAATTCTGTGCATAGTTTGAAGCAAATTCTTGAGGTTGCAACCCTAAAATCAGTCCATGTGCACAAAAACAACTGTGTAAACAACTCTCTTCTAATTCTGGCCATGAACAGGGCAGCAGAGAAGTGTTAGATCGGACCACCATGAAGCTTATTTTTATTTCTATTGAGGAGGGGCATCACCTTTGGAACCCTTATCTCAACATGTTTATACCTTGATAAAATTGTTTAGGTGCTTGCTAGAAGGGTAGAGCTCAACCCTACTAACAAAGAAAGTCATCATTTTCTGTAATGTGTTGTGTATTTTCCAACTTGATCTTGACGTTGAGTTTCTTGTTTGGTGAAATTTATCTGATATTGTTCAAATGTGTTGATTTTGTAGAGAGATGATCAGCCATCACTGTCAAGTATATCATCCTTCTATGGGGAATGATTGGGACCTGTTGCCTCTAACTATTGTTTCCAAACCAACTCCAAGATTGTTTCCTAGGTTCTCCCTGTTTCTTCCTTCTGCTTTCCAAGTTCTCCCTTGTTTCTTGCTTCTGCTTTCCAAGTTCTGTTGTTATTTTAGTGTCTAGAAGATCCGTCTTAAAATGCATCAAATGTGCCATAATTTTAAATTTGGGGATCATAATTAGCATCTTGAATTTTGGTTTTTATTTTTTTATTGATCTGCATATTTCATGAGCATAATAATGACCTAAACATTCCCCATCCATCTCTTGATGCAGTTAAGCTGAGGGCTGAGTTGCATTTCTGTTTTTGTATAAAAATATATTGTATGGTAGTCAATGTCCAATTTACGAATGCATTTTGGTTTTTATTTCGTTGATTGATCTGAGTATTTCAGGAGCACAATAATGACCTAAACGTTTCCCATCCATCTCTTGATGCACTTGAGCTGAGGGTTGAGTTGCGTTTTTGTTTTTTTTTTTAAATATATTGTATGGTACTCAATGTAAATTTACAAATGTATTTTTTCTGGCATTTACGCTAGTTGCATGTTTGTGAGTATTTGTTGGTTATTAAAAAATATTGATGTTTCCTTTCAAAACAATCCTTTTGCCTGGACAGTTACAATAAGTGTATTTTCATATAATATCTTGGTCATATTCCTTCTTTGCATAGAGGCTTCTATCTATTATGCCAATAGTCGTAGATTGTTATGGCTATCATACGATTTAATGCTCAGCCAACTGATTGCTCTTTTTGAAATTGGATTTGTCTTCTTATTTCAAATTATCAACATCATTCCCCTACCTAGCAATATTTGTAGGGTCAATAAAATTTTCATGTAAACTACTTGCCATTAATCAGTAATTATAAATTGCTCAAAATATTATTATATAAATTATTCATCAAAATAAATCTTTTGTATTACTATTTTCTAGAGTGTATTTGGCAGGGATGGAAATTCCTTACCAGCCTATGGGAATCTCAGACTAAATTCAACCAGTAATAGTTGGTTCTCAAGATTTTGTACAGGTTGAGTTATTATGAATTGCCAACCATGGCTGCAGCCTGCAAGCAAGTTTTAAGATTATGTAAAAGTGCACATGGCAAGTAATTCTGGGCTTTGAAAATCAATTCTCAACCATGTTTCGATATCAAAGAAGCATCCAATCTCAAAGATGGGCCTGTTTTGAAGCAGCTCCTAAACTTTAATTATGGGCCATGAATCAGAGGTAAAAAGGATTAATCCTACCCCAAATCAGTAGTAACTAGGCCTCCATGAATTTTGGGCATATCTGAAAGTTAAGACAGCCCTTAAACAATAATTCTGGGCATATTGTAGCAGTTATGAGCACTTAAATAGTGGTAGAACATGGTTTTTGGTGACATGACTTGGCATGAATGATTTTGTTGGGTGATTATGAACAACAATAATGCCCTAGTGGTTCATGGATGCGCTAAATCATTGCACTTAGACTCATCCTCTAAAATATGCTATGTGTTGAAATTGTAACTCAATAAGTTTCCCACAAGGCTGGGCATAAGAAATAGCATTATGAGTAAGTTTCCCACATGTATGAGAATAAAATATAGCATTTTGAGTTGAATGTGATGTGAATAACAATCAGAAGGACCTGTTTCGTACTCTTACAACCTTAATGTATAAGTTCTGGGCATAAATTATCAGTATCCTGGGCACTTTCCAAACAGATCTGTGCAATTCCAGTGAGTAAACAACAATTCTGGGATTTGAAAGCCAATTCTGGACGATGCTTTGACATCAAAGAAGCATCCAATCTCAAATCTAGGCCTGTTTTGAAGCAGTAGCACCCCTACACTGTGAATTCAGGGCCATGAATCAAAGGTAAAAGGGATTAATTCCCCCCCAAATCAGTAGTAAACATGCCTCCTTGAATTCTAAGCAGATCTGAAAGTTAAGACAGCCCTTAAACAATAATTCTGAGCGTATTGTAGCAGTTATGGGCACTTAAATAGTGGTGGATAAGACTATTTCTCAGATCTGGGTGGTCTGTTGAAGAGGTTCAGTGGTGAAAATCATTGATTCAGCAGCGTTAAGGTAATTCCGAGCATGGACAACATTTCAAGTGAGCCTAAGACCTATGCATTAGGGAAGCACATCAACCATTTCCCCCTCCAAATAGTCTTGAAGCTTCAATATATGGTCTTGGGTAGGCTTGTATCATCATTGGAGGCTAGCGTTCAATGGTACTTCATTCCATAGGGAGCCCACACCTCCTAGAAGTATGTATATGGGTTGTTCCAACCTGATTGAGGTTTAAGCCTTGAGGAGTTTACATCAGTTGGAGTAGCTATGCTTTGTAACAATGAATGCTCGTGTTATGTTCAGAAAGAAGGGTGTGCCCAGCCATGTAGGAGACATGTTGGAAGAGAGAACCGTATTTACACTTACTTGGACGAGCATTTCTTGTTGGAAAATTCCTAGATCCTCTTTGAATTTTTTGGAACACTGACTTCTAGATGAATGTTTGGTTGCATTATGGGAACATGTTGGTGGAGCAGCCACCTTTTGGAAGATCAGTTGCACATTCAGGGTCAATTTAGAAGTGTATGGGGCAAGTATTGAAGTGCCTCGGTGAAATTTTGAAGTGCGTGGGGAAAATATTGAAGTGTATAGGCATTTTTATCATCGTTGGGAGAATTCTGAAGTGGCCGAGGGAAGTATTGAAGTGCATGGGGCGTTTCTATCATCATTGGGTCAATTTAGAAGTGCATGGGGCATGTATTGAAGTGTATGTGGGGAATTTTGAAGTGCTTGGCAAAAATATTGAAGTGCATGGGGAGTTTCTATCATCCTTGGGAGAATTTACAAGTGCATGGGAAAATATTGAAGTGCTTAGGGCATTTTTATCATCTTTCAGAGAATTTTGAAGTGCCCGGGGCAAGTATTGAAGTGCATGGGGCGTTTTTCTCGTCACTTGGTGAATTTAGAAGTGCATGGGGCATTTTTCTCATCACTAAGTGAAGTTAGAAGTGCCCGGGGTTGTTGTTTATCAATGTATGGATGCTTTTGCAGTGTTGGGACGTTTTAAAACAATGATGGGGAAAAGTTATCACTTGCTGAGGTAAATTTGTGTGGATTGAGGCATTTTTGTGATTGCCTAGGTGATTATATCATTGTCGGGTGTTTTTCTCCCTTGGCTAGGGCAAGTATTGAAGTGCCTAGGGCATATTTATCATCATTGGACGAATTTTGAAGTGTCTAGGGAAAGTAATGAAGTGCCTGAGCAAACATGGAAGTGGATGGGGGCGTTTTTATCTTCGACGCGAGAATTTTGAAGTGCCTAGGAAAAATATTGAAGTGTATGGGTGTTTTTATCATCGTTGGGAGAATTTTGAAGTGGTCGAGGAAAGTATTGAAGTGCGAAATGCATTTTTCTCATCATTGGGTGAATTTAGAAGTGCATGGGGCAAGTATTGAAGTGCCTTGGGGGGATTTTGAAGTGTTTGGGCAAAATATTGAAGTGTGTGGGTAGTTTTTATCATCCTTGGGAGAATTTTGAAGTGTTTGGGGAAAATATTGAAGTGTGTGGGGATTTTTTATCATCCTTGGGAGAATTTTAAAGTGCCTGGGAAAATATTGAAGTGCTTAGGGAATTTTTATCATCTTTCAGAGAATTTTGAAGTGCCCGGGGCAAGTATTGAAGTGCATGGGGCGTTTTTTTCATCACTTGGTGAATTTAGAAGTGCATGGGGCATTTCTCTCATCACTAGGTGAAGTTAGAAGTGCCTGGGTTTGTTGTTTATCAATGTATGGATGCTTTTGTAGTGTTGGGACGTTTTAAAACAGTGATGGGCAAAGTTATCACTTGCCGAGGTAAATTTGTGTGGATTGAGGCATTTTTGTGATTTCCTAGGTGATTATATCATTGTCGGGTGTTTTTCTCCCTTGCCTAGGGCATATTTACCATCATTGGACGAATTTTGAAGTGTCTAGGGCAAGTAATGAAGTGCTTGGGAAAACATGGAAGTGGATGGGGGCGTTTTTATCTTCGCCATGAGAATTTTAAAGTGCCCGGGGAAAATATTGAAGTGTATGGGTGTTTTTATCATTGTTGGGAGAATTTTGAAGTGGCCGAGAAAAGCATTGAAGTGCGCAGGGTGTTTTTCTCATCACTGGGTGAATTTAGAAGTGCATGGGGCAAGTATTGAAGTGCCTTAGGGGAATTTTGAAGTGCTTGGGGAAAATATTGAAGTGCATGGGGAGTTTTTATCATCCTTGGGAGAATTTTGAAGTGCCTCGGAAAATACTGAAGTGCTTAGGGAACTTTTATCATCTCTGGGAGAATTTTGAAGTGTAAGTGCCCATAGCAAGTATTGAAGTGCCTGGGGCATTTTTCTCCTCATTGGTGAATTTAGAAGTGCATCATTGGGGTGTTTTTCTCATCACCAGGTGGATTTAGAAGTGCATGGGGCATTTTTCTCATCACCGGGTGGATTTAAAAGTGCATGGTGCATTTTTCTCATCACTAGGTGAATTTAGAAGTGGATGGGGGCGTTTTTATCTTCGATGCGAGAATTTTGAAGTGCACAGGGAAAATATTGAAGTGTATGGGTGTTTTTATCATCGTTGGGAGAATTTTGAAGTGGTCGAGGCAAATATTGAAGTGCATGGGGCGTTTCTATCACCATTGGGTCAATTTAGAAGTGCATGTGGCAAGTATTGAAGTGACTTGGGGAAATTTTGAAATGCTTTGGGAAAATATTGAAGTGCATGGGGAGTTTTTATCATCCTTGGGAGAATTTAGAAGTGCCTAGGAAAATATTGGAGTTCTTAGGGAAATTTTATCATCTTTCGAAAAAAATTTACGTGCTCGGGGCACGTAAAATCAAAATTTTGAGTCTTACTAGCAAAAGATTCGCCAAATTTTTACTATATTTTATAAACCAGTGAAAGATTTGCCAAGTTTTTACAATTTTTTATAATTAAGTGAAATATTCGCCAATATTTTACAATATCTTATAATTTAGTGAAAGATTCACCAAGATTTTACAGCATTATATAATGAAATGAAAGATTCACCAAAAAAATATATATATACATATTATATTATTGATAAAATCGCCTTCAAGTTTTCCTATATATCGGGGAGATTCGCCCATTTTTTATACATATAAATTTTGGGGGGGTTCTTAAAATCATCCCTGGTACCACCATCTTCATCTTTTGTCTTATGAAATTGCATACTAGTTGTCCTTTAAAAAGAAAATATATATCTTTTCAAAACTGCAGGATAGTTGGAATTCTATGGCCCCGGTAGGTATCCAACTGGTGTCCCTGAAGGCCTTTTGGATGCAAGATGGAACAAGCCATAGAATGACGACCGTGGCTCGGATTGACAAACCGTCAACTTTGTTGGATTCAGGACATCGAGATAGTGCTATGGGTTCCCCTCTCCTCCGGTCCCATGGCCTAGGTGTCAACTTCTAGGTCCATTTTGGAAACTAGGGTTTTGATTAGTAAGGGAGTGTGCAGTTTTGCACATGGGGGTCAACTTTGCAAAATCATCGATCGGGGACTTATGGCTAGTGTTCCCAGCTGGAAACTTCCTAGACACACTTGCAGGACTCCCCGGAACTCAGTTTTATTGCACGGTTGGATTTATATGGCCCCAGTAGCTATCCAACTGGTGTCCGTCAAGGCCTTTTGGATGCGAGATGGAATGAGCCATAGAATGACGACCGTGGCTCGGATCAACAAACCGTCGAATCCGTTGGATTCAGTATATTGAGATAGTGCTAGGGGTGCCTCTCTCCTCCGGTCCCATGGACCAGGTGTCAACATTTAGGTCAATTTTGGAAACTAGGGTTTTGCTCAGTAAGGGAGTGTGCAGTTTTGAAATGGGGGTCAACTTTGAAATTTTTTGATTTTGATCAAACCTACCACACTGCACCCTTGGTAGATTTATACGTCCTTAGTGTGCCACGTCATTTAACAACTCCTTAATGTTCCACTATATTTGGATTTTCAGTAATTAATGTCATTTTTAAGAATTCAAAGTTCCAAATAAAAAATGGAGGCAATATTTCATCGATGATATCCCTTTGATCCTTGCTAGATCAAAGTCACCATGAAACTTTTCCGTCAAGTTATGGGGGAATACTTTCCAAATCACAATGAACAACCATTACATCATCGTTTGTATCAATCAAGAACATTCAATTTTAAATACATTTTCATATGAGGATAATCCATCCTTTTTACAAACATAGGACCATGAACATCTTATTTTCCTTCATCAAAACAACATTATCAAGGAATATCATTAAACTAGTTAGGTATTTCATTTTCCATGGATTATGTATGATTACTTTTGCATTTTGACAAGTGGAAAATGGATATATGAAAGAGGTAAAGCACAAACCAGGATCTTGCATACTAGGGTTTGGTAAGGATAGGGTTTATATCTTCAACGATTTTATGAGAGTGAATTCATGACCATCTATTGGTTAGAATATTGGAACAAACTAGGGTCTTACAAACTAGGGTATACTTGTTACATATATTTGACCATATGTACATGAAGGCCCAATGAATTTTATTACACTTTAGTTATGCATTTCTCTCCATTATACTTGATACTTTGCCTTTTTTTTAGCATGCTAGAGTAGGCACTTCAACCGAACTGGATAGATGCTCATGTACGTATCGTTTGATGAAATACGGTAGCATTGATGAAATGTGTAGCATCTATTAGACTTCTCTTAGTTTCTGAAAATGTCATAGGATTACATTGATGATATGCGTAGCATGTTACTATTATGACAGAGGTTATTCAAACATATTTTGACTTTTTTTTTAACTTTTGTTTTTTCCTTGCAAGATATTTTCCTTGCAACCATAATCCTCATCAATGGTTATGAACCCTTGGAGTTGACAAAAAACACAATTTTAAATTAGATATCAAATTAGCATGCATGTGCTAAGTTCATTGAACTGTTGAAAGATATTATTAGTTTTTTTCATTAAGATAATGTTTTCATAACACAATGGTGAGATGTTACTTGATCAATGCAATAAATGTAAGAGAATAAATATTGGTTAAAATGTAATTATATATAAATTTCAATAGCATAATTTATCAATTTGTGGAAGAGATAAATCATCACCAGCACAAGTGGAAACTTAAGAGAAAACATGGAATATATTGTATCATGCATTGACAGTCGAATGTTTGTAATACAAAATATGGAAAAGTAGTCGGCCCTCAAATGGAATGTCAATGTACATGTATCCCTAAGTACAAAAATGTGTACATGTATGTCAAAATACATATATACAAGACTATGCCACATCAAAAATAAATTTTTGCTTGTTTTTTCCCGACTTTCCTCTATCGACCATCTCCCTGGGATTGCTCTGCATCTCAGGAGTCTGCAAAAAATAAATCCTTATTTTTTTCAAATAACTGCACTAATACCCTACTATTAACAAACTTAAAAAATTAACTTATGGCGAAATTATTTATGACAAACACTCACCAAATCCTCATGGGGTATAGATGTGCGTAGTGTGCTCACGGAAGGCCTCTCTATAGTTGTGCTCTGCAAATAAAAGATCATATCTCAATTAATTCAACAATTCAACATTGATCAACATGTTTGGGTAAATTGAATAAAAAAACTTGGTCATTAATGAACATATCACCATGAGAGGAGACCCGGTTAGAACCATGGATTGAGCAGAGGGGTCGGGCACTTCTACCGCTAATGGATACAATCACCAAATGGGGAAATAGTTAGACATGCATGAATAAACAATATAGTAACATGGTTAAATATTATGGATTGTGATTGTTGAAATAGTTACCTTTGTATGAATTGTGGCTATTGTAGATGCCGCACTGACTGCAACATCAATGACCCTTATTAGGTGAGGGGTAGATGGATCTCTCGTGTGTCTGCTATGGAGGACATCCACACCCTTTCTAGGAGTGGAGCCTCTCTTATACACTTGTGCCTTTTGCGCATTTGGACTACGAGGAGATCCAACTGGAGACAGTCTCGTAAGTATAGAGGCTGGTGGCTACAATCACCAATACTGGCATAGTTAGAAATGCATTGGTAAATGAAACAACATGTATTAACAAACTGACAATGATGAAATACATACCAATGTACTGTACACTTCAATCAAGTCTAAGAAATGGTCTGTCGTCCGTTGTGTTTCTATGGGAAAGCTACGAGTTGTATTCCCACCAGGGGGGAGCTCACTAGATGAAATCATTTGCATCTGATGGGGATCTACAACCTACAATTTAGAAAATTGTAAATATTAGATCATGTAGCATTAATTAAGTAACATGTGATAACAAACTAACATGCATTAAAATAATGTCATGTTGAAATAGATACCTCAGCGTGAGATGTTGCTGCTGAAGGTATGACAACATCTTGTAACTCAGAAGGTGTTGCTGCATGAGCCTCTTGCCCCTCATGCCCTTCTCGTAGCAACTATAAGTTTTAAAATCATTAAAAATATTAGCAATATATATATGTGTATAGTAAGGAAAAATAATTTACAAATGACACTAAATTGTTAACTGGATTTACTCATGTATTAAAATAATGTCATGTTGAAATAGTTACCTCAGCATGAGATGTTGTCACTGAAGGTATGACAACATCTTGTAACTGAGAAGGTGCTAGTGCATGAGCCTATTGCCCCTCATGCCCTTCTCGTAGAAACTACAAGTTTTAAAATCATTAAAAATATTAGCAATCTATATATGTGTATAGTAAGGAAAAATAATTTACAAATGACACTAAATTGTTAACTAGATTTACTCATGTATTAAAATAATGTCATGTTGAAATAGTTACCTCATTGTAAGTTGTTGTCACTGAAAGTATGACAACATCGTCTACACCAGATGGTGCTGGTGCATGAGCCTTATGCCCCTCATGCCCTTCTCGTAGAAACTACAAGTTTTAAAATCATTAAAAATATTAACAATCTATATATGTGTATAGTAAGAAAAAATAATTTACAAATGACACTAAATTGTTAACTCGATTTACTCATGTATTAAAATAATGTCATGTTGAAATAGTTACCTCATTGTGAGTTGTTGTCATTGAAAGTATGACAACATCATCTACATCGGACGGTGCTGGTGCATGAGCCTCTGTACTATGCTCTGCATCATCAGTACAAAGGTCTTCAACCTCGTGCCCTTCTTGTAGCAACTACAAGTTTTAAAATCATTGAAAACATTATCAATATATATATATGTGTATAGTAAGGAAAAATAATTTACAAATGACACTAAATTGTTAACCGCTTACTTACCTGTATAAAATACTTAGTAAAGGTATCATCTGTTTGGACAAGACCAAAGCAAGGATGGCTGCATATTGTGCATGGGTGGGGGTCTCGGCTATGCTCATGATGTGCAGGTCTAGTGCCACTACTAGATGCTCCTCGACCATTGAAAGGTGGTGGCTCAACCCCACCAAGAGGTGGTGGATCTACCCCACCGATAGGTGGTGGCTCTACTCCACCCATAGATGGTGGCTCTGATGGCCCTGCCTGGTACGTACCTTGAAGATACGTGCTATGGCGAATAACTGCATGTTCCAACAATAGGAATGACTCCTATGTATCTGGGACCAACTGATGTGTAGGCGGTACATCCGGCCTGGGTAGCTGCCTACGAGGTGGAGCTACTGGGCGATTGGAATCTATGTGCCTCGCATTGAGATGTTGTGGAGGCATCCCCATCCCAACGCCCTGGTACTCCAAGATATCAAAATAGTTATCATGCTTCCCCATCACAAATTCTGCGTACATCTTTCTAAGAAAATATAGAGGCATTTCCCTGTTGTTGTGTGGTGGTGCATCAAACACCATGTACCATCGGTCTATCCAGTTATCTATGAATGGTTGATATGTACACTACTCAATAGAAATGTGCCTTTTGTTTGCATTCAAGATTTCAACCGTCCGTGGATCTCTAAAGAGGGAAAAGATATGTTGTTTTGAGATTTTCAACTTCTTAACTTCTTTGTAGCTAAGTCCATCCTCATATTGTTGCCTCTTTCTTTCTTTGAATGTGGCAATATCTTGCAGTGCACCGTTAGACCTACTAAAGGTCTCTATCAATGCACCCAAATTGGATGCAAGCATAAGATTCCTATCATCAACAATAGTAATTGAGGCTCGAATTTCTCTGAGCCTTTGAATTTCTCTTTGGATGTCTGAGTGTGCATCCATGGTCGTCACTGCAATCAAAAATAAAATAAAAAATCATTAGAAATGTATACATGTGCTATAATGACATCTCTCAAAAATGAAAAATGTACAAACTTTGTGCAAGAACGAATATATTACAAACATAAATATCATCTCAGGCATACATTACAAACATAAATATCTTTTCATATGACCATTGCAGGCATACATTATGGGTCCTTGCGGGCATAAGGGTGGAGACCATACGGGCATAAAGACCTTGGTGATGTGGCAAAGATATGTACTTTTATTGGTCAAGGATAACATGGAAATAAAAATATCATTTGACTTATTTGAATTAATAAAAACAAAAAGACAAGTCGGCCTCCTAAATACATGGAAAGGAGAAGTATAAATGAAGAACAAGATGGTTGTGTTTTTTGTGTGGTGAGGGTGGAGAATTCGGGGGAGAATTCGGGAGATAGAGGAGAGCTCTGATCTCGGGGGTCAAGAAGATGAGGACAATTTTTGGTTAAGGAGCAGCAGCAAGTGGCGCAGTAAAACAATCTCTCTTTCTATCTTTTATTTTGGGTTAAACTGAGGCATCCTATTGATGGACAGAATGAAGACATGCTGGTAGAATGATGAAGAGATGATTGATGATATGGGCAGAATGTTGTGATGTGCATATGGACAGTGTAAAGTGTATGAATGGAGATATGGCAGTAGATCGATATGACATGAATAATGATGACATAATGAAGATGTGATCTTATTGGTGAAATTTGCTGATGGACAGAATGAAGTTATATTGAATAATGAGTGCTTGATGAGAATAATGAAGTGCTCTGGAAACAAACAAGGGATTCTGGTTGATGATGTATGTAATCTGCAGATTTAAGAAAAGTCTGAAATATCATTTCTAAATCTATGGTTGTTCGGGTGTTGATGCATCCCAGTCAGTTGCAGCTGACAGAATTATCTTGTGGTTGGTGCCACTTTGGGTTGTAGCCCATTCTGGAGATTAAAGTCTCCAATTATAAAAAGTTTACAAAGCTTATATCTTGTCTCTTGTAATGCGTTGATGATAATGTGCCTTGCTTAATGAATGGCATGTGATATAGTTTATAGATGAATATGATATTGAAGTGAATTTGTAATTAATGATATAAGATTTGAGAGAAGAAGTTGAAATTGTTAATAAGTGCAAGCTCACTAATTCATTGCTCCCCCATCTCAGTGAGCCATTGTGTCTAACATCTTGGTGGTGAAGGATGTCAAAAAAGATGTGGGAGTTCATCTTAGCAACAAAGTAAGCGGTGTGTCTGCAAAGGAGGGGAACGTAGTCCCTTGGGGTTTGGGGGATGATGTAAAATACATCATGCCATTGGGTTGGATTCACAAGCATTGGTTGGACATTTTTAGGGTAAAAGAATGTGTGAGAAAAAAACATAGGGTTTGGTTGAATCAAGTCTAGAAACGAAGCCTAGGTTATAGTCCATAGTTCCTCCTCCTAGCCAAATGGTGGATGGTTTTGTTTTTTCCAATTTGCAATAGATGTGGAAAAAATATTGATGTTGGGATTCAATTTCCAATTTCCATTTTAGTTTTTTTTCAAATCTCTTATTGCTTAGGTAGATGTAAAATTCATTAAGAGATTGATAGTAGGGAGAAATTAACATATGTTAAACAACAAATTCTAAAAATTTTAGTTTTAAAATTTCATTTACAAAGATTTTTAATTTAGAGAAACATAAAAATTTATATTTTTAATTATAAAATGAGGATCCCTCAACTTATTGAGGAGTGCCATTTCATAAAATTAGTTTCCAAAAATACAATAACTAAAAAATATAAAAAACAATATAAAACATATATTTATAAACAAATACTAATTTAAAAAACATTCCTACCGAATATAAAATCAATGAAAAAAGAATTTCTTAAAACAAAATGCTAATTTTGTCTTTGAAAAACGTCACACCCCCATCTTGCAGTAGTGAAGCTCCCTTCTGTCTCTCGAGACTCTCTAGTCTGGATAGATGAACTGGTCCCCAATAATGAAAGTTCAGAAATGGATGGATCGTTGAGAATTTAATCCTTCTTTGGAATTTGTAATCGTTCTGGTAATGAGTATTATCATTTCGGGCGTCAGTTTTAATGACAGGCGATGGATGTGATAGAATTTAAAACTGGGCCATGCCTGCAAGAAAAGGAAATGTAACTGTATCGGCGGAGTATAATTCAGGCCTTACTTCGTTACACGTCATCTCAAACGATTAAAAACCAATAGTAAATGATATGGAAAACTTTGCCCAAGTGTCAGAATGTTTACATATAGGGCGCCCTCAACCTCACTCACTCATTTCACAGTAAGTTCTCTTTTCGAAATTTCCATTCCAATGGCGTCCAACATGTACGTCGGACTTTTGCAGGTGCTGTGCTTCCTCGCTGTGAGCATGTGTTTCTGCCGATCAATCTTCTGTATTATAACCAGAAAGAAGCAGAAAGTTTTAATATTGCCGCCTGGGCCACCAGGGTTGCCTATTTTCGGCAACCTCATTCAGGTCGGGCGTTCAGGGAAGCCGTTTATGTGCGTCGTGAAGGACCTCGGGAAGCAATATGGATCGATTTTCACCCTCCGGATGGGACAGCGGACTGTTATTGTAGTTACCAGTTCAAAGCTTGCCCACGAAGCTTTGATAGAGAAGGGCCACTCTTTCGCTAACCGCCCGCCCGAGACTCCCACAAGGAGCCTCTTCAGCAGCAACAAATGTACCGTCAATTCGGCCGAATACGGTCCTCTCTGGCGCACTCTTCGACGGAATCTCGTGTCGGGAATGCTCAGCTCGTCGAGGGTGAAGGGGTTTGAGTGGGTGAGAGAATGGGCCATTGACCGCCTCCTGAGAAGACTGCAGACCGAGGCCGACGCCAATTCGGGCGTCATCGATGTGCTGCCGAATTGCAGGTTTGCTGTGTTTTGCATTCTGTTGTTCATGTGTTTCGGGATTCTGTTTGAGGAGGAGGTCATCCAGCGGGTGGACGCCACTCTAAAGGAGGTTCTCCTCACGCTTGAGCCGCGGATGGACGATTTCTTCCCCATTCTCCGCCCCTTCTTCGCCAGGCAGCGTCGTCGCGTCGAGGCGGTGCGACGCCTGCAGATGACGCACATTCTGCCCCTCGTCCACCAACGGCGGCGCCAGCTGACAGAGGGGAGCTCAATTACCGTGGCTGCCTACGTGGATACGTTGTTCTCTTTGGAATTGGAGGAGGGCGGCCGTAAGCGCCTGACGGACGAGGAACTCGTGACGCTTTGCTCGGAGTTTCTGAACGGAGGCACCGATACCACGGCGGCCGCATTGGAATGGGCGATGGCGCACTTGGTGCACGACCAGACGATCCAGGCGAACTTGTACCGGGAAATCGTGGACGTTGTGGGAAATAAGAAGGCCGTGGAAGAAGATGACATGGACAGAATGCCGTATTTAAATGCCGTGGTGAAGGAGACCCTTCGAATGCATCCTCCGACGCACTTTGTGTTGTCTCATGCCGTGACGGATCCGTCGAAGCTGGGCGGTTATGACATCCCCACGAAGGCCAACGTAGAGTTCTACACTGCGGGGATGGGTAATGACCCGCGCCTTTGGAGCGAACCTCTGGAGTTTCGACCCCGGCGCTTCCTGGAGGAGGAGAAGGACGTTGACATTACTGGAGTGAGGGAAATTAAGATGATGCCCTTCGGTGCGGGGAGAAGGATCTGCCCGGGCTTAGGGGTTGGCACTCGCCACATAAATCTCATCGTGGCTCGCCTTGTCCACGCATTTCAATGGCTCCCAGCCGACCCGGCCAATGCCTCCGATATGGAGGAGCAGTATGCTTTCACTGTCGTGAGGAAGAACCCTCTCCGATCTCTTATTAAGCCCAGAACAGCTAGCTCTCTTAATTAATTGCAATTAATCCTCACATATGAGGGCATACGAATTGTTACAGTGAATCAGAAATAGAGAGGTAATTTAGTAAATGTGTATGGAATAATATGAGGGCATAAGAATTGCTACGGTGAATCAGAAATAGATAGGTAATTTAGTAAATGTATATGGAATAATAATGTATTTGTGTATTATGTGGAATAATAATAATAATGTATTTGTTTATTAGTGGGTAATGTTCAGATGTAAATATGAGTTTTTATTTTTTATTTTTCAATAAGAAAAATAGCTATAATTTATTGATAAGTATAAGAAAGATGGAGCCAAAATACAACCCTCTCCACCAGACTGTCTCACTGGACTAAGAAAAGGCGCTCACACCCCTGAGCCATTACATAAAGTCCCACATAAATATAAGCTGCCCCAGCCACAATGAGAAAGATACTGCCCAACCAAATGAGCCTAAGAAAACACTCACCAAGAAATTGAGCAACAAGAAGAAAGGTCACCAAACAAGGAGCACCAAAATAAAAGAAAGTGCACAACGTATAATAAGAAAACCACATAACTCAAAATAAAAAGATACTGCCCAAGTCCCGAATGATATCCCCATCTCAAAGTTCAAAAAACAACATACCTTCCAACGAAAAAAAAGCACCCTTCGAGAGAGAGTCTGCATGACCATTCTCAACAGGAGGGACATGCAAAAACTGAATACCTTGAAAGAGTAGGTACATGCAAAAACTGAATACGTTGAAAAAGTGGTTGCATTTAAATCTGATCTTGAGAAATCAAGGAATGAGCTCTCACTCTTCCAATTGCAGCAGGGTCGCACAATTCAAGGTTTTCACTGAAAATGGAATGTATTACATTGAGAATTTGCAATTCCTTACTGAAGCGTGTGACTTAGAGATCAGGAAATGATTTCTTATCTATTTTAGTGTATTCTGTGGAAATTCCAATGTTGGTTTTGGAAGCCTACTAAAAGACCTTCATGCGTAAGTAAATAGATTATACCGCCAAACTACCTTGGCTACCGCCAAATCAGATGGACCATACCAAAAACTTTTTATTAATTCTCTTATTCCTTATCAGTGAGAAGTTTTGTTTTTTCGTTTTTTCTATTACAATCAATTTAGTAGGGATAGCTATAGAAGCTCTTACAATCAATTTAGGGATAATTATAGAAACTCTACCTTAAATGTAGATGGTTGGTTATATGTTTAGCTAGTTATAGAAACATTTTGCTATTTAAATTGTTAAATGTGGTGATTAAAACTAAAGTAACATAAATATATATAGGCTCAAGCATTGTTAATGTTGTTGAATGAAAACCAACAATTCTATATATACATAGACCATACCAATTAAGTGTTATAATCATGAAGTTTTAAGTGTCAAAAGTGTTAAATCTATTTCTTGTGTTTAAAAACTGGTGGTATATTGCATATCATAAACATCTAACATTATTATGCAAAGGAATCTTAAGAATATTAAGGATATTACTTTGATGAATATTAATATAGTAATTCTATCATTTTCATCATTGTTACCTTTTTATCAACAACAATATTGATGTAGTATTTTTTTATTATTAAGAGTTGATTGTAATTTTAGATATTTTTATAATAATATTGATTTTTATATTTTATTATAGTTTTTTATAACAATATTTATATTAATGTGTTATATTGATTAAAAATATATTAATTAATTATATATTCATATTAATTTAAAATAATTATTTTATATATTTAATCATAATATAACATTTTAAAATATTAAAAAATATATTTATTTTATTATATACAAATAAAATATTATTATTAAAAAAACAATTAAAAATCCACAAATATTTATTTATCTCCATCAAAGCCAACATTATAAGCATCAACATTATTCAAAACCATCCCAATAACACTATCAACATATCCATCAAATGCTCTAATGAAGTTTTAATATTTTGAATTTTAAGTGTGAATTATATATAATTTTTAAAAGAATTATAATACATATTTTTATAGTAATATTTATTTTTATATTTTTATTATGTTTTTTTTAATAATTGATTAACTGTTGTTTATGGTAATAATGTAAATAATTCATATAGAATAGGATACTCATTTTATTATTATTAGATATAAATAAATAAGGAATTATTCATCATCTAAAATGAGACAACATATATACTCATGATAATTAAAATTTTAATAAATAATTGTTAGCATTAGTGGTAATCATCATAATCTAATTAGGATAATATGTCTATATTAAATAAAATCTCTTATTTTTCCATATAAACATTCCAAAATATGTAAAATAAAGATTTGGTGATCATTATTCATTGGCATAACTCTTATTGTTCTCAAGCTACTGAGATCCCTCATTTCTTCATCATTTGTAGGGGATATTGTACTAAACAGTTATTTGAAATGTTTTCTTTATTGCCTTGATTTTTCAACCTACAATTATAGTGTAATATACATGATACATAAATAAAAAAGTATGTCATAGAAGTAAGTGATTCATCAACAGTACACATTCTTTTGACTTCACTTCTTACATTGTTTCGTGCAAGAATCATATCATATGTTATGACAAAGCACACATAGATAACTAAATGTTTCTTTTGTTTTATTAATTATAAAATAAGGGAAGTAAAACAACATAGCTACTTACAAATTGTTCAATTTTCATATATTCACATATTATAACAAATACTCACAATTCATACTTAATTCAATGCCAACCAAATATTTAGATTCATTAGCACATATTAGAAGATCATATGTTATGACAAAGCATACATAGATAACTGAATGTGTCTTTTGTTTTATTAATTATAAAATAAGGGAAGTAAAACAACATATAGCTACTTACAAATTGTTCAATTTTCATATATTCACATATTATAACAAATACTCACAATTCATACTTAATTCAATGTCAACCAAATATTTAGATTCATTAGCACATATTAGAAGACATCCATACACGATTGTAAACTAATTAAAATATAATCATCACAATAAATATGAAATTTTAAATAGGAAAAAATACTTACAAAAACTACCATCAACCCTTTTATATCTTGTTGTATTGTCTTATTTGTTATCTGGTTGGTTGTCTTGTCTTATGTGTTATATTAGATATTATGTTATTTCTTCATTGGAAATTTATTAATCTTCCTAGAAAACAAAAAGCACAATAAAATATCTATTAATATTTATATGAAAGTAAATATAGTATAAATATTAATTTGGTTATTTTTGGACTAGCATAGAAAATAACATATAGTTAAATTGTTGAACATTATACACTAAAAAATGCACTAGTGCACGTATTTATTGTATTGTGTGCACTGCTAAAGCTAAAAAATTAAAATTAAAAACACGACATAGCCAAACAATGCGCTTAGCAATAAAAAATCATCGATGTGTGTTATTGTACATTGAGCACAAAAAATCGAACCCATTTAAAAAGAAAAAATGATAATGACAAGTTTTGGGATCCAATGCAATGAGTAGCCTCAATCGAATAGGATAAAAAATCCCAAAATAAAAATATCCAACCACCCCAAAAACAAATCTCATTGTGAAAGGGTAGAAATACTAATACCCTACTACTAGGATTTTCAACAACATAAAACAATAGAGAAACAACAATAAATATAGGGCTTGGAGCACTAAAGGTGATTATGAAACCCATGTCTATTTTCTTGAAATGTAATGTAAATATACATAGGTCTTGGATTATGATTACAACATTCCAATCTAGGTTATGTCATCTTCTAGGACATTTACAAGCCACTTGTCCCCATGCTCAAGCTCATCCTTCTAGAAACAATTGAGCCAAATCAAAACCAAAGTGATGGAGTTTACTACAGGAACCAAGTTCAATTATTGAACTTGATCAGAATGAGGTAAATCAAGATCCACAAGTGTCGATTGGGGAATTCACACCTTTCTCAGTGGATAAAGTAAATGAAATGGATATTGGTCTTTCCACCTCAAAGAAGATTACAGTAGCCTATGCTCTCCTAGGTGGAACCAAATGACATCATGAAACTAGTACCTTTGATTCAGATAAGGAACCGATTCATTTCATGAATTCCGCTCTCCCACCTTCCAATTCATGGTTAGTTCCTATGGCTATTAAGTCATAAGGGTGGAAAGAAGTTAACACAAAGAAATGGAAAAGGGAAAGATTGAAGAATATTTTATAAAGGGTAATAAATGAATTGTACATTACTACTGTAATTTTATTCTTGTAAGTGTGGGTTGCACCACCTATACTTGTATAAGTGTAGTCTACTTGATTTTCTATTTATTGTGCTTTGAACACCTAAAGAATGTGATTTTCATTCTACTATGGAATAGAAATTGCGATTTTTTTTAGTAAATAAATAAATGTTGGGAGTTTCGGGGGCGTTTTTTTTAAACTGTCCCCAAAAGGTCAATTGTCATGACCTTTGGGAGCTGTCTTTGTAACCCCCCCCTAGAGGTCATGATAAAGGACTTTGGGGGTGGTTTCTAACACCCCCCGCCCTGGATTAAAAAAAAAATGTAATAATAATTACACTTTGGGGGGGGGGGTATTTAACCCCCCCCACAAAAAAAAAATTATTATAATTAATGATAATTACACTTTGGGGGTGAGAATTATACTTTTGGGGAAGGGTTTTAAAACACACCCCTCAAAAGTGTAATTCTCATGACTTTTGTCGGGGAGGGGTTATAAACCACCCCCAAAAGTGTAATTCTCATGAATTTTTTGGGGGTGGGTTACCAAGACCGCCCCCAAAAGTCATGATAATTACACTTTTGGAGGAGGAACATTAAAAAAGCACCTCCAAAAGTTAAATCATCGTCATAAATCATTATCATATACTCACATGAAAATGAAAATGACGATGACAATAACAACAACGATGATCATGGTGATCATGATATTGACAATTAATCTGGTGATGACAATGACGATGCCAATTAAACCAATGATGATAATGATGACATTAATGATAATGTGGATGACAAGGACGATGATCATGATCATGACAATGACAATCATGATCATGACGATGAGAATGACATGAATGATGATGATCATCACTCCTCTCATTGTGATTTTCATTGTCGCGATCATCATTGTCGTTGTCATCATTTTCATTGTCATTGTCATCATTGTCACCCTCCTCCTCCTCATCGTCATCATGATCATTGCCATCATATTTATTTACATCATCAACATCCTAGTCATCATCATCATATAATAGATCGTTATTTTCAAATTCATCTTAATCATCATTTCCCATGCCATCCTTGTTGTCATCATGATCATGATCATGATCATTGTCATAATTGTCATCATCATCATGATAATAATTATCCTTTTCATTCATGACATCATTCTCATCACCTTCATTATCAGCAACATCAATATCGTGATCATCATTGCCATTGTCGTGATCATCATCGTTATTTTCTTCATCATCACGATCATCATCGTTGCCATTGATGCAGTCATTCATGTGTTCTACTGTAGCACATTTTCAATATTTGCATATTCCTTAATTAATGTACTGATCAATGATAGTAGGATATGTGAATTAATTTGTGTAGATAAGTGAGCCCCCTTGTTCTACAGTACACCTTCATATTGTATCACTCTAGTCATGACAAGCATGTTGATCAACTGGGATTGAAGGGATATTTGAATAGATTGTTGTTCTCCATGAAATAAATAACGAGAATCATCTCAATAGCCTTTTCATCGAATTTCTCAATTATACATAGTAGCATTTGAGAGGAAACAAGTTGTCTTATTGCTTAACCCCACTACTTACTACATGCATCAATTTGTGGATGAAATTTGTGTCCCCTTTGATCTTTGTGGAGTACTTAACCCCAATACATAGCTCATTAATGACATAACATTGAAATATTAAGAAAATGTTTATGATATTGCATGATTATTAGATTTCAAGAGATTTTGTACTTGTAATAGATGGCCCTTCAATGAGAAAAATTAATTTACAACCTTTATAGAATTCAAATTCCAAATGCCTACTATTCTTACTCACATCTAGGTTTTTACAAAGTACAAAATTTATACCACTCCCAAATTAACAATTACCTATCTTATTTATTCCCATGAATTTTTTTTCTTCTCCATTGCTTGACTGCTACTCTTTATCCTCTCCTCTTCTGAGGCTTTGTGACCTCTTCTTCTATCTTCTTTATCTGATCACTAATGTTCTATTGCATAGCCCTCACATCTTATTCTCTAAAACTAGATTTCGACCTTACAATATTGGAGATAAAAAATAGAACAATGGGAACGATAAAGATGACCATGCTCCAAATTAGAACAATGGTGATGCAGGAGCATCGGGGCCTAGGAGAAACAATCGAAGATGATCAAAAGGAGAAGTCGACCAAGGGGATTGCCGATGACCACTGGTTCGAAGGAAGACTGAAATCCAAGTAGTCGAGCAGAAGCTGTCAAGGCGTGGTCGACAGAAAGAGAAAGGTCGAGAGTCAACATGTTTGCAGTGGAATAGGTCGGGTGTCGACAAGTTGTCAAACAGTGACACCGACAGGTTTGCGGCGGAAGCCAAGCTTGGAGGAAGGGGCAGACGAGAAGCCTTGGGGGTTAAGTGAAGTCGAAGGATGGCGGGAGGCAGTATGGTCGAGGCCAGTGGTGGGACCAACTACTGTAGCAGAGTTTGAGAAGCCTAGAAGTCAAGGCGAAGTACTTGGTATCCGTTCGGAGTTGCTAAGGAAGTTCTGAGCAGTTATGAAGGTGGTTGGGATCAAGACAGAAACCACAGGAAGGGGTTGTGTAGAACTGCTAGAGGGTGCTGACAACTGCAGGTTTGCAAGATCAAGTGGATTTGATGGACAGAGGAAGCATGCTTCAGGGGTTGAATTGATCTCGGGGGAAGCAACAACGAAGTAGAGTAGAAGACCAGTGCGCAGGCACATGGAAGAGTCAGTTCAACTCCAGTTGGGAGCATAGATCGTTCATCCATAGCTCAGCGAGTGCTTGCATTCAATAGAGGCCATGAGAGGGAGGAAGGTTGCACATGGAGAGAACACACATTTACTTCTGTATATTGTATCAGGCTAAGGGCGACTAGTTTAGCTGTTTACATTCTTTTGCATTTCGTATTGTAATCATTAATTTGATTGAAGTAATAGAAGCCAGCTTTTGGCATCCTGTTTACACCAAGTCTATGTAAGCGGCATGTGTGTCGTGTGTATTGTTAAGCAATAGGGTCCGACCAACCTTCCTTGCGCCAGTTAGTATCAGAGCTAGATGAGAATCTAGTGTTGAGTGCGTAGACAGCTCCAGCTGCGATTGCGTAGAGTTTTGCACAAGTTGTGAAAGTTCGGTTGAGATTGGACAAGTGGGAGTTTCAACTGTAGTTGAAAATGGCTCACGGAGACGTTAATGTCCAAGAATTTGGAAGAAGAGCGTGTGGTGCTATAGTAACAGTTGATCGATAAATGTTCGACAAGTGCATGCGAACAATGCGAAGTTTGACTAGTGAAGTCACAACAATTAAAGAAATCCAAAGGCATGGATGCATTCCTAATGCGTTAGACCAAATCGACGAGGAAGTGGGAGCATGGGAAGCAGCAGGAGAAGAACCAAGGGACAAAATCATCAAGCTTCTGATGGATATGAGAGGCCAAGCAAAGATAGATGTACATACCTACTCAGGAAGTCTGGATCTAGAAGACTTGATAGACTAGTTCAGATAAATGGAAAAATACTTCGACATAGAGCAGATCGAGGATCCTAAACGGGTTAAAACTGCATGTATGAGGTTGAAGGGTCATGCCTCATTGTGGTGGGACAATGTATAGGCTGACAGAGTCAAGAAAGGCAAGGAGAAAATCAAGTCTTGGGACAAGATGGTCGTCAAGATGAAAGGGAAGTTCTTGCTGGGTGACTATGTGATTTCCTTGTTCCGGAAGTTGAGGAACTTTCAAAAAAAAGAGATGGTTGTGAAGGAGTACACGAAAGAATTCTACAGATTGTCGATAAGGCCGGGACAAACCGACGAAGGTGAAGAAGTTGTCGTGAGATATGTAAATGGCTTGAAGTATGCCATACATGACAAGTTGAGCCTGTCAAGGTTCAGAGCAGTCGGTGAATCCTACCAGTTAGCTCTGAAGGCAGAAGAGAAACTGTCGAGGAAAGCCACATCAAATGGAGGTAAGATGATTGGTCAAGGTGCAAATATTGTTTCCATGAAGGAACAAAGTAGCGGAACCAGAAGAGAAGCTATCAAAGACAACCAACATGAGGAAGGGAAATCGACTAAGGAGAAAGCGCAGGAAAGTCGACGAGATGGTCGAGAGACTCGCGGTCGAGGTGTGTATGGTTGAAGTGGTCCATCCAACAGAAAAGGAGCTGATAGACCAGCGGTAATTTTCTATAAGTGTTGAGAAGTTGGACACAAGGCATATGAATACCTAGAGAACCCAAATGCTACAGAGGAGTCAAAAACCAAACGTCAAAGAGATGAGCAAGTCGAAAAGAGGGAGGAGTCAAAATCTGACAGAAGTGAGGATGGGAAAAGAAAAGGTCGAACCATGATGGCCAGGAGAACATTGGTTCAGGACGACCAACGTTCGATAGCTGGTCTTGTGTGAGCGACTGGGAAATTCGATAGCTGGTCTTGTGTGTGGTTCGATAGCTGGTCTTGTGTGAGCGACTGGGAAATTCGATTTTATGGAACCGAATAAACAACAGTATGCTTAGCGACATGAGGCACTTTTCATAGCCGACATAGGGCACTTCTTCCAACTAATTAGCCTACACTTTAGTTTTTTTTTTCCTGGGATATCCATAATTAATATCTTCTGAAAGAGGCTCTTCCTTTTATTAAGGTTGTTGTGTTGCAAATAATAATTAGACTGGGAATCTATTGGGAATAATGCCGCTGGGGGTGCTGGGAATAATAATGCCGGTTCCGCTGATGATGGGAATTACGCTGGTGCTACTTTACCTGCTGCTGGAACAATTTGAGTGCCAGTGATCACACGCGGATTAACTAGTTCCCAATAATGAAAGTTCACAAATGGATGGATGGTTGAGAATTTAATCCTTCTTTAGAATTTGTTGTCGTTCTGGTAACGAGTATTATCATTTCGGCCGTCAGTTTTAATGATAGGCGATGGATGTGATAGATTTAAAACTGAAACTGGGCCATGCCCGCAAGAAAAGGAAATGTAACTGTATCGGCAGAGTATAATTCAGACCTTACCTCGTTACATGTCATCTCAAACGATTAAAAACCAATGATTTGGAGAACTTTGTCCAAGTGTCAGAATGTTTACATATAGCGCGCCCTCAACCTTACTGATTTCACAGTAAGTTCTCTTTTCGATATTTCCATTCCAATGGCGTCCAACATGTACGTCGGACTTTTGCAGGTGCTGTGCTTCCTCGCTCTGAGCATGTGTTTCTGCCGATCAATCTTCTGTATTATAACCAGAAAGAAGCAGAAAGCTCTAATATTGCCGCCTGGGCCACCAGGGTTGCCTATTTTTGGCAACCTCATTCAGGTCGGGCGTTCAGGGAAGCCGTTTATGTGCGTGGTAAAGGACCTCGGGAAGCAGTATGGATCGATTTTCACCCTCCGGATGGGCCAGCGGACTGTTATTGTAGTTACCAGCTCCAACCTCGCCCACGAAGCTCTCATAGAGAAGGGCCACTCTTTCGCTAACCGCCCGCCCGAGACTCCCACAAGGAGCCTCTTCAGCAGCAACAAATGTACCGTCAATTCAGCCGAATACGGTCCTCTCTGGCGCACGCTTCGACGGAATCTCGTGTCGGGAATGCTCAGCTCGTCGAGGGTGAAGGAGTTTGAGTGGGTGAGAGAATGGGCCATTGACCGCCTCCTGAGAAGACTGCAGACCGAGGCCGACGCCAATTCGGGCGTCATCGATGTGCCGCCGAATTGCAGGTTTGCCGTGTTTTGCATTCTGTTGTTCATGTGTTTCGGGATTCTGTTTGAGGAGGAGGTCATCAAGCGGGTGGACGCCACTCTAAAGGAGGTTCTCCTCACGCTTGAGCCGCGGATGGACGATTTCTTCCCCATTCTCCGCCCCTTCTTCGCCAGGCAGCGTCGTCGCGTCGAGGCGGTGCGACGCCTGCAGATGACGCACATTCTGCCCCTCGTCCACCAACGGCGGCGCCAGCTGACAGAGGGGAGCTCAATTACGGTGGCTGCCTACGTGGATACGTTGTTCTCTCTGGAATTGGACGAGGGCGGCCGTAAGCGCTTGACGGACGAGGAGCTCGTGACGCTCTGCTCGGAGTTTCTGAACGGAGGCACCGATACCACGGCGGCCGCATTGGAATGGGCGATGGCGCACTTGGTGCACGACCAGACGATCCAGGCGAACTTGTACCGGGAAATCGTGGACGTTGTGGGAAGTAAGAAGGCCGTGGAAGAAGATGACATGGACAGAATGCCGTATTTAAATGCCGTGGTGAAGGAGACCCTTCGAATGCATCCTCCGACGCACTTTGTGCTGTCTCATGCCGTGACGGATCCGTCGAAGCTGGGCGGTTATGACATCCCCACGAAGGCCAACGTAGAGTTCTACACTGCGGGGATGGGTAATGACCCGCGCCTTTGGAGCGAACCTCTGGAGTTTCGACCCCGGCGCTTCCTGGAGGAGGAGAAGGACGTTGACATTACTGGAGTGAGGGAAATTAAGATGATGCCCTTCGGTGCGGGGAGAAGGATCTGCCCGGGCTTAGGGGTTGGCACTCGCCACATAAATCTCATCGTGGCTCACCTTGTCCACGCATTTCAATGGCTCCCAGCCGACCCGGCCAATGCCTCCGATATGGAGGAGCAGTATGCTTTCACTGTCGTGAGGAAGAACCCTCTCCGATCTCTTATTAAGCCCAGAACAGCTAGCTCTCTTAATTAATTGCAATTAATCCTCACATATGAGGGCATACGAATTGTTACAGTGAATCAGAAATAGAGAGGTAATTTAGTAAATGTGTATGGAATAATATGAGGGCATAAGAATTGTTACGGTGAATCAGAAATAGAGAGGTAATTTAGTAAATGTATATGGAATAATAATGTATTTGTGTATTTGTTTATTAGTTGGTAATGTTCAGATGTAAAATTGAGTTCTTATTCTTCTTTTTTTTAAATAAGAAAAATAGTTATAATTTATTCATAAGTATAAGAAAGATGGAGCCAAAATACAACCCTCTCCATGAGACTCAAGAGACCGTCTCACCGAACTAAGAAAAGGTGCTCACACCCCTGAGCCATTACATAAAGTCCCACATAAATAAAGGAAAGTGCATGAAGCATAATAAGAAAACCACATGACTCAAAATAAGAAGATACTGCCCACGTCTCGAATGATATCGCCATCCCAAAGTTCAAAAAACAACGTACCTTCCAACGAAAAAAGAGCACCCTTCAAAAGAGAGTCTGCATGACCATTCTCAGCACGAAGGACATGCAAAAACTGAATACCTTGAAAGAGTAGGGTACATGCAAAAACTGAATACCTTGAAAAAGTAGTTGCATTCAAATCTGATCTTGAGAAATCAAGGAATGAGCTCTGACTCTTCCAAGGAAGGTTTTCACTGAAAATGGAATGTATTACATTGAGAATTTGCAATTCCTTACTGAAGCGTGTGACTTAGAGATCAGGAAATGATTTGTTATCTATTTTAGTGTATTCTGTGGAAATTCCAATGTTGGTTTTGGAAGCCTACTAAAAAACCTTCATACGTAAGTAAATAGATTATACCGCCAAACTACCTCGGCTACCGCCAAATCAGATGGACCATACCAAAAACTTTTTATTAATTCTCTTATTCCTTATCAGTGAGAAGTTTTGTTTTTTCGTTTTTTCTATTACAATCAATTTAGTAAGGATAGCTATACAAGCTCTTACAATCAATTTAGGGATAATTCTCTTATTCCTTATCAGTGAGAAGTTTTGTTTTTTCGTTTTTTCTATTACAATCAATTTAGTAAGGATAGCTATACAAGCTCTTACAATCAATTTAGGGATAATTATAGAAACTCTACCTTAAATGTAGATGGTTGGTTATATGTTTAGCTAGTTATTGAAACATTTTGCTATTTAAATTGTTAAATGTGGTGATTACAACTAAAGTAACATAAATATATATATAGGCTCAAGCATTTTTAATGTTGTTGAATGAAAACCAACAATTCTATATATACATAGACCATACCAATTAAGTGTTATAATCATGAAGTTTAAAGTGTCAATAGTGTTAAATCTATTTCTTGTGTTTAAAAACTGGTGGTATATTGCATATCATAAACATCTAGCATTATTATGCAAAGGAATCTTAATAATATTAAGGATATTACTTTGATGAATATTAATATAGTAATTCTATCATTTTCATCATTGTTACCCTTTTATCAACAACAATATTGATGTAGTATCTTTTTATTATTAAGTATTGATTGTAATTTTAGATATTTTTATGATAATATTGATTTTTATATTTTATTATAGTTTTTTATAACAATATTTATATTAATGTGTTATATTGATTAAAAATATATTAATTAATTATATATATTCATATTAATTTAAAATAATTATTTTATATATTTAATCATAAGATAACATTTTAAAATATTAAAAAATATATTTATTTTATTATATACAAATAAAATATTATTAATTAAAAAACCAATTAAAAATCCACAAATATTTATTTATCTCCATCAAAGCCAACATTATAAGCATCAACATTATTCAAAACCATCCCAATAACACTATCAACATATCCATCAAATGCTCTAATGAAGTATTAATATTTTGAATATTAAGTGTGAATTATATATAATTTTTAAAAGAATTATTATAGATATTTTTATAGTAATATTTATTTTTATATTTTTATTATTTTTTTCGTAGTAATTGATTAAGCCTGTGTTGTTTATGATAATAATGTAAATAATTCATATAGAATAGGATACTCATTTTATTATTATATATAAATAAATAAGGAATCATTCTTCATCTAAAATGAGACAACATATATACTCATGATAATTAAAATTTTAATAAATAATTGTTAGCATTAATGGTAATCATCATAATCTAATTAGGATAATATGTCTATATTAAATAAAATCTCTTATTTTTCCATATAAACATTCCAAAATATTGAAAATTCAGATTTGGTGATCATTATTCATTGGCATAACTCTTATTGTTCTCAAGCTACTGAGATCCCTCATTTCTTCATCATTTGTAGGGGATATTGTACTGAACACTTATTTGAAATGTTTTCTTTATTGCCTTGATTTTTCAACCTACAATTTCGTACACATTCTTTTGACTTCACTTCTTACATTGTTTCGTACACATTCTTTTGACTTCACTTCTTACCTTGTTTCGTGCAAGAATCATATCATATGTTATGACAAAGCACACATAGATAACTAAATGTTTCTTTTGTTTTATTAATTATAAAATAATGGAAGTAAAACAACATAGCTACTTATAAATTGTTCAATTTTCATATATTCACATATTATAACAAATACTCACAATTCATACTTAATTCAATGTCAACCAAATATTTAGATTCATTAGCACATATTAGAAGATCATATGTTATGACAAAGCATAGCTACTTATAAATTGTTCAATTTTCATATATTCACATATTATAACAAATACTCACAATTCATACTTAATTCAATGTCAACCAAATATTTAGATTCATTAGCACATATTAGAAGACATCCATACACGATTGTAAACTAATTAAAATATAATCATCACAATAAAGAAGAAATTTTAAGTAGGAAAAAATACCTACAAAAACTACCATCAACCCTTTTATATCTTGTTGTATTGTCTTATGTGTTATCTGGTTGTCTTGTCTTATGTGTTATATTAGATATTATGTTATTTCTTCATTGGAAATTTATTAATCTTCCTAGAAAACAAAAAGCACAATAAAATATCTATTAATATTTATATGAAAGTAAATATAGCATAAATATTAATTTGGTTATTTTTGGACTAGCATAGAAAATAATATATAGCTAAATCGTTGAACATTATACACTAAAAAATGCACTAGTGCGCGTATTTATTGTATTGTGTGCACTGCTAAAACTAAAAAATTAAAATTAAAAACACGACATAGCCAAACAATGCGCTTAACAATAAAAAATCATCGATGTGTGTTATTGTACATTGAGCACAAGAAATCGAACCCATTCAAAAAGAAAAAAATGATAATGACAAGTTTTGGGATCCAATGCAATGAGTAGCCTCAATCGAATAGGATCAAAAATCCCAAAATAAAAATATCCAACCAGCCCAAAAATAAATCTCATTGTGAAAGGGTAGAAATACTAATACCCTACTACTAGGATTTTCAACAACATAAAACAAGAGAGAAACAACAATAAATATAGGGCTTAGAGCACTAAAGGTGATTATGAAACCCATGTCTATTTTCTTGAAAATGTAATGTAAATATACATAGGTCTTGGATTATGATTACAACATTCCAATCCAGGTTATGTCATCTTCTAGGACATTTACAAGCCACTTGTCCCCATGCTCAAGCTCATCCTTCTAGAAAAAAATGAGCCAAATCAAAACCAAAGTGATGGAGTTTACTACAGGAACCAAGTTCAATTATTGAACTTGATCATAATGAGGTAAATCAAGATCCACAAGTGTCGATTGGGGAATTCACACCTTTCTCAGTGGATAAAGTAAATGAAATGGATATTGGTCTTTCCACCTCAAAGGAGATTACAATAGCCTATGCTCTCCTAGGTGGAACCAAATGACATCATGAAACTAGTACCTTTAATTCAGATAAGGAACTGATTCATTTAATGAATCCCGCTCTTCCACCTTCCAATTCATGGTTAGTTCCTATGGCTATTAAGTCATAAGGGTGGAAAGAAGTTAACACAAAGAAATGGAAAAGGGAAAGATTGAAGAATATTTTATAAAGGGTAATAAATGAATTGTACATTACTACTGTAATTTTATTCTTGTAAGTGTGGTTTGCACCACCTATACTTATATAAGTGTGGTATACTTGATTTTCTATTTATTGTGCTTTGAACACCTAAAGAATGTGATTTTCATTCTATAATGGAATAGAAATTGCAATTTTTTTTAGTAAATAAATAAATGTTGGGAGTTTCGGGGCCGTTTTTTAAAAAACTGTCCCCAAAAGGTCAATTGTCATGACCTTTGGGAGTGGTCTTTGTAACCCCCACTAGATGTCATGATAAAGGACTTTGGGGGTGGTTTCTAACACCCCCCCCCACCCCCTGGCTAAAAAAAATAAGTAATGATAATTACACTTTGGGGGTGAGAATTACACTTTTGGGGAAGGGTTTTAAAAAACACCCCTCAAAAGTGTAATTATCATGACTTTTGTCGAGGAGGGGTTAGAAACCACCCCCAAAAGTGTAATTCTAATGAATTTTTAGGGGGTGGGTTACCAAGACTTGCCCCCAAAAGTCATGAGAATTACACTTTTGGAGGAGGAACATTAAAAAAGCACCTCCAAAAGTTAAATCATCATCATCAATCATTATCATATACTCACATGAAAATGAAAATGACGATGACAATAACAACAACGATGACCATGGTGATCATGATATTGACAATTAATCCGATGATGACAATGACGATGCCAATTAAACCAATGATGATAATGATGACATTAATGATAATGTGGATGGCAAGGATGACGATAATGATCATGACGATGAGAATGACATGAATGATGATGATCATCACTCCTCTCATTGTGATTTTCATTGTCATGATCATCATCATCGTCGTCGTCATTTTCATTGTCATTGTCATCATTGTCACCCTCCTCCTCCTCATCGTCATCATGATCATTGCCATCATATTTATTTACATCATCAACATCCTAGTCATCGTCATCATATAATAGATCGTTATTTTCAAATTCGTCTTAATCATCATTTCCCATGCCATCCTTGTTGTCATCATGATCATGATCATGATCATTGTCATAATTGTCATCATCATCATGATAATCATTATCCTTTTCATTCATGACATCATTCTCATCACCTTCATCATTGTCAGCATCAATATCGTGATCATCATTGCCATTGTCCTGATCATCATTGTTATTTTCTTCATCATCATGATCATCATCGTTGCCATTCATGCAATCATTCATGTGTTCTACTGTAGCACATTTTCAATATTTTCAATATTTGCATATTCCTTAATTAATGTACTGATCAATGATAGTAGGATATGTGAATTAATTTGTGTAGATAAGTGAGCCCCCTTGTTCTACAGTACACCTTCATCTTGTATCACTCTAGTCATGACAAGCATGTTGATCAACTGGGATTGAAGGGATATTTGAATAGATTGTTGTTCTCCATGAAATAAATAACGAGAATCATCTCAATAGCCTTTTCATCGAATTTATCAATTATACATAGTAGCCTTTGAGAGGAAACAAGTTGTCGTATTGCTTAATCCCACTACTTACTACATGCATCAATTTGTGGATGAAATTTGAGTCCCCTTTGATCTTTGTAGAGTACTTAACCCCACTACATAGCTCATTAATGACATAACATTGAAATATTAAGAAAATGTTTATGATATTGCATGATTATTAGATTTCAAGAGATTTTGTACTTGTAATAGATGGCCCTTCAATGAGCAAAATTAATTTACAACCTCTATAGAATTCAAATTCCAAATGCCTACTATTCTTACTCACATCTAGGTTTTTACAAAGTACAAAATTTATACCACTCCCAAATTAACAATTACCTATCTTATTTATTCCCATGAATTTTTTTTCTTCTCCGTTGCTTGACCGCTACTCTTTATCCTCTCTTCTTCTGAGGCTTTGTGACCTCTTCTTCTATCTTCTTTATCTGATCACTAATGTTCTATTGCATAGCCCTCTCATCTTATTCTCTAAAACTCGACTTCGACCTTACAATATTGGAGATAAAAAATAGAGCAATGGGAATGATAAAGACGACCATGCTCCAAATTAGAACAATGGTGATGTAGGAGCATTGGGGCCTAGGAGAAACAGTCAAAGATGATCGAAAGGAGAAATCGACCAGGGGGATTGCCGATGACCACTGGTGCGAAGAAAGACTGAAATCCAAGTAGTCGAGCAGAAGTTGTCAAGGCGCGGTCGACAGAAGGAGAAAGATCGAGATTTGACATGTTTGCAGTGGAATAGGTCAGGTGTCGACAAGTTGTCAAACAGTGACACCAATAGGTTTGCGGTGGAAGCCAAGCATGAAGGAAGGGGCAGACGTGAAGCCGTGGGGGTTAAGTGAAGTCGAAGGATGACGGGAGGCAATATGGTCGAGGCCAGTGGTGGGACCAACTACTGTAGCAGAGTTAGAGAAGCCCAGAAGTCAAGGCGAAGTACTTGGTATCTGTTTGGGGTTTCTAAGGAAGTTCTAAGCAGTTATGAAGGTGGTTGGGATCAGGACAGAAACCACATGAAGGGGTTGTGAATAACTGCTAGAGGGCGTTGACAACTGCAGGTCTACAGGATCTGGTGGATTTGACGGACAAAGGAAGCATGTCTCGGGGGTTGGAGTGATCTCGGGGGAAGCAGTAGTGGAGCAGAGTAGAAGACCAATGTGCAGGCACAGGGAAGAGTCAGTTCAATTCTAGTTGGGAGCAGAGATCGTTCATCCATAGCTCAGCGAGTGCTTGCATTCAACAGAGGCCATGAGAGGGAGGAAGGTTGCACATGGAGAGAACACACATTTACTTTTGTATATTGTATCAGGCTAAGGGCGACTAATTTAGCTGTTTACATTTCTTTGCATTTCGCATTGTAATTGTTAATTTGATTGAAGTAATAGAAGCCATCTTTTGGCATCCTGTTTACACCAAGTCTATGTAAGCGGTGTGTGTGTTGTGTGTATTGTTAATCAAGAGGGTCCGACCAACCTTCCTTGCACCAGTTGGTATCAGAGCTGGAAGAGAATCCAGTGTTAAGTGCGCAGACAACTCCAACTATGATTGTGTAGAGTTTTGCACGAGTTGTGAAAGTCCGGTTGCGATTGGACAAGTGGGAGTTTCAGCTGCGATTGAAAAATGCTCACATAGGCGTTAATGTCCGAGAAGTTGGAAGAAGAGCATGTGGCGTTGTAGTCACAATTGATTGAGAAATGTTCAATAAGTGCATGCGAACAATGCGAAGTTTGACTAGTGAAGTCACAACAATTAAAGAAATCCAAAGGCATGGATGCGTTCCTGATGCGTTAGACCAAATCGACAAGGAAGTGGGAGCATGGGAAGCAGCAGGAGAAGAACCAAAGGACAAAATCATCAAGCTTCTAATGGAGATGAGAGGCCAGACAAAGATAGATGTACCTACCTACTCAGGAAGTCTGGATCCAGAAGACATGATAGACTGGTTCAAATAAATGGAAAAATACTTTGACATAGAGCAGATCGAGGATCCTAAACGGGTTAAAACTGCATGTTTGAGGTTGAAGGGTCATGCCTCATTGTGGCGGGACAATGTACAGGCTAACAGAGTCAAGAAAGGCAAGGATAAAATCAAGTCTTGGGACAGGATGGTCTCCAAGATGAAAGGGAAGTTCTTGCCGGGTGAGTATGTGATTTCCTTGTTCCGAAAGTTGCAGAACTTTCAAAAAAAAGAGATGGCCGTGAAGGAGTACACGGAAGAATTCTACAAATTGTCGATAAGGCCGGGACAAATTGACGAAGGTGAAGAAGTTGTCGCGAGATATGTAAATGGCTTGAAGTATTCCATATAGGACGAGTTGAGCCTGTCAAGGTTCAAAGCGGTCGATGAAACCTACCAATTAGCTCTAAAGGAAAAAGAGAAACTATCGAGGAAAGCGACATCGACTAGAGGTAAGATGACTAGTCGAGGTGCAAGGATTATTTCCATGAAGGAAAAAAGTAGCGGAACCAGAAGAGAAGCTATCGAAGACAACTGATGTGCGGAAGGAAAATTGACTAAGGAGAAAGCGCAGGAAAGCCGACGAGATGGTCAAGAGACTCGCGATCGAGGTGTGTATGGTCGAAGTGGTCCATCCAATAGAAAAGGAGCTGACAGACCAGCGGTAGTTTGTTATAAGTGTTGAGGAGTCAGACACAAGGCATATGAATGCCTAGAGAACCCAGATGCTGTAGAGGAGTCGAAAATCAGACGTCGAAGAGATAAGCAAGTTGATGAGAGGGAGGATTCGAAATCTGACAGAAGTGAGGATGGGAAAAGAAAATGTCAAACCATGACGGCCAGGAGAATGTTGGTTCAGGACGACCAACGCGACGAGAAAGAGCCAGCACAATGAAAGGCTATCTTTCGAACCAGAGTGCTGATCGGCGAGTGATATTGCAAGACCATATTTGATGGTGGCAATACAAAGAATCTTGTGTGGACAAAGGTCATCGACAAGTTGGGTTTGAGATGTTGAGAACACCCACAACCATACAAGATATATTGGTTGCAGAAAGGACATCATGTCAAGGTAACATGCCTGATAAAATTTAAGGTTGGAAAAATTGAAGACAGTGTATTATGCGACGTAATCCCAATGGACACATGTCATCTTTTGTTAGGAAGGCCATGGAAATATGATCAGAAGATGAGCTATGATGTTCGATCCAAAATAGTCATAGTGTGGAAAAATGGAACGCAGAGAACTCTAAAGCCGAAGCAGGAGGACCAAGCCGACTGCAAGCAGGGAGAGAGCAACTATTGGGAGAAGCGAGTGCCGATGTGTTCAGCTAAAGAATTCCTCGCAGAGGAAGAGAAACAGTCGGGATGTTTCGCTATCATTCCAAAAGGGCCACGTGTCGAGAGGTCGACAATGGAGAGGATTCCGATCGAAGTCGAAAAGACAATCGATGATTTCAGGAGCATAGTAGTTGACGAAGCACCGACAGGATTTCCACCGACGAGAAGCATATCCCATCAGATCGACTTAATTCCAGGATCGAGTTTTCCAAATAAGGAACCGCATAGAATGACTCCGGAAGAGGGTCAAGAACTCAATCAACAAGTCCAGGAGTTGTTGGATAGAGGATTGATCAAAGAGAGTCTGAGCCCGTGCACGATACCAACAGTACTAGCACCAAATAAGGGTGAAGAATGGAGGATGTGTACAGACTCCAAAGCTATCAACAAGATCACGATCAAGTACCAATTTCCATTGTTGAGAATGGATGACTTTATGGATTGCTTGAGTGGAGCGAGGTACTTCACAAAGATAGACTTGAAGAGTGGTTATCACTAGATTCGGGTTAGAGAAGGATATGAATGGAAGACAACATTCAAGACGAAGGAAGGGCTATATGAGTGGTTGGTCATGCCATTCCGATTGACTAATGCACCTAGTACATTCATGCGTTTGATGAATGAAGTACTGAACCATTCTTGGGAAGGTTCGTCAAAGTGTACCTAGACGACATTCTGATATTTAGTCGAACCAAGGTCGAACACTTGGGGCACATTCGACAAGTATTGTAGAAGTTGCAGGAAGAGAAGCTGATGGTGAACCTGCAAAAGTGTTTCGCCATGAAAGAAGAATTGGTGTACTTGGGATTTGTAATCTCGGGTAAAGGGTTAGTGATGGAACCAAAGAAGGTGAAGGAAATATTGGATTGGCCAGAACCGACAAGCACGACTAGAGTGCGGAGTTTCCATGGACTTGCTAGTTTCTACAGGAAGTTCATCAGAGGATTCAGTCGGATATGTGCACCTTTGACAGAGTGCATGAAAAAAGGGGAGTTTAAGTGGATAGTAGCTGCCGAGAGAGATTTCAAAATGTTGAAGGAAAAGGTCACTGAGAGTCTGGTGTTAGCACTCCCAAATTTTGACAAAGTTTTCCAAGTCGATTGCGACATGAGTGGAATGGAAATTGGAGTAGTGTTGAGTCAGGAGGGCCGACCAATTGAATTCTTGAGCGAGAAGTTGGATGATGTAAAGAAGAAATATTTGGTCTACGACAAAAATTTCTATGCTATTGTCCAAGCATTGAAGAAGTGGAGGCATTATTTGTTTCCCAAGGAATTTTTGTTATACACAGATCACCAAGCACTGAGGTACTTGAATACTTAGTCGAATTTGAATCAGCAGCACATGAAGTGGGTTGATTTCCTGCAGGGATATACCTTCATGTTGCGACATAATTCCGGCAAGTTGAACAAAGTTGCAAATGCGCTAAGTCAAAGAGTTGCATTGTTGAACATGACAACAGTTCAAGAAACATGAATAGAGTCAGTGAAGATAGAGTATGAGATCGGTGAGGATTTTTTGAAAGCATGGAAGGCGAGTCAAGAACCATGGAGCATCGATAGAACGCCATACTTGAATTATTTCATCCAAGAAGGATACCTATTTAGGGGACAACAGTTGTGTATCCCCAGAGGATCCGTAAGAGAGAACCTAATCCGAGAGCTGCATAGTGGCAGATTAGCAGGTCATTTTGGCATCGACAAGACCAAGGCGTTGGTCGAAGAAAAGTATTATTGGCCAGGAATGATGCCAGATGTCGGTAACTGGGTACGATAATGTCGATTTTTCTAGTTGAAAAATGGAAGAAGTCAGAATACGGGGTTGTATACGCCATTACTAGTGCTGAATACCGCATGGGAGAACCTGAGCATGGATTTTGTGATAGGATTGCCGAAAATGTAGCAAGGTAATGACTCAATCTATGTTGTAGTTGACAGATTTTCAAATATGGAACACTTTATTCCATGTCAGAAGACAAGTGACGCCACAAGCATTGCTGTACTATTCTTCAAGGAGATAGTTAGATTGCATGGGTTGCCGAAGAGTATTACGTCGGACAGAGATACCAAGTTTATGGGTCATTTTTGGAGAACCCTATGGAATAAACTAGACACGAGGTTACAATTTAGCTTGGCATATCATCTGCAGATAGATGGACAGACCGAGGTGGTGAACAAAAGTTTGGGAAACTTGCTGAGATGTTTGACGGCCGACAGATCCAAGCAGTGGGAGAACGTGTTGGCGCAAGCATAGTTCGCATACAACAATTCTGTGAATTGGGCGACAGGTGTGAGCCCATTCCATATTGTTCAAGGACGAAGCCCGCATGGAGTGGTGGATTTGGTTGAGATACCGACGAAAATCAGGAAAAGCGCGGATGCAGAAACATTCGTAGAGCATATGAAAGAAGTGCGTGAAGATATGAAAAAGCACATACAAAAGAGTAACGCGACATATAAGTTGAGAGCTGATAGGAAGAAGAGGCTACAGTCGTTCAATGAAGGAGACTTATTCTATGCACACTTTCGGAAGGAGAGATTTCCATCAGGAACATATAACAAGCTGAAGCTAAAGAATATTGGACCAGGTAAGATCTTGAAGAAGATTTCGGACAATGCTTATGTGTTGGAGATTCCGAAAGACTTGATCATATCACCTACGTTTAATGTCTCAGATATGTACAAGTTTGAAGAAGGTTCAACTAGCGGAGGTGCGAAAGTGTCGAACATCGAATGGACAGTGCAGATTCCAGGTCGACATGACAACAAGGAAATTTCTGAAGTATTAGAGGAACGCGAATTCAGGCGTACACGCAGTTCACGGAAGAAAGAATACTTAGTGCGATGGAAGGATGATGAGTTGCAGGAGGCGACATGGATTTACGAAGAAGAGTTCAAGAGACTAACAGAGCATCTGTCTTATTCTTCTTTGGTGCGTGCCATTCTAAGTGCACTCCACATATCTGGCCATCTAGCCAGCGCACCATGCACTATCCCTCCTTATGCTTTGCAGTTCTTTCTCTTCCCAACCGCCAGTCCATGCTCTTTATTATTGAACTTATTTTCTCTCACGGGCCTGAGATGACACCCCCCATGCTCTATAATTGCAGGCATTCTTTCATTCTGCCACAACCCAATAGTTCTTTATGTTTGTCGATGCAAAAAATAAACTAAAAACAAAGTGTAAATAGCTACCAAACATAAACACCATTGTCCTCTACCTACCTTTATGAGGTAACACTACCCCTAGTGGGTAGACTACTGCTCTAAGTAAGTCAAAAGTTGTGAGGTAGGAGTTCAGGGAGCAGAGGGGTTCGTACCCTAATTATGGCACTGTGCAGGGTTTTCCTGCAACTTTATGCTGTGAGGAGATAGCGTGGGATTAACTCTGGGTTAGAGGGGATTGTATATGATTTCCAACTTTATGCTACGTTTGGGAAGGTGGTCATTTTGGAGAATTGTTTTCAGTCGATTTTACCTCTGCCGAGATAGGAAAATAAAAAACATGAATACTAACATCATTACGCCGATAGGCGTAATTATATCTTAGATTTTTTGAGGGATGGAGGAAGATCTATAGATTCACTAGATTCAAGGTAGAATGCGACACATGTGCAGTTAAAATTGTTTCAAAGGTCATATTTTTAGTTAAAGATAATGAATTGCTTAAACGCAGAATCATTTAAGCTAATGGTTTAATAAAACAAACGGTGGCGATGGTTAAGCCCAATTCATGGCGGCTACAGAGTCCTGTGATAACCATTCACCACGAGGCTTCAACACGGGATGTTATTCCTGATTCGTGGCAGCTATAGGGTCTGTTGTAACGGTTTTTGGTTTTTCTTCGTGGCGGCTAAAGCCTCTGCCACACTATAATGCACCTAGAAAGGACATAACCTATAATTTGCTCGTGTATACCCTACCCTGAACTTGGAAATGGAGGAAGATTCTGCTTCGAAGGACCACCGTCCGGGTTGAGAGGGGTGCTCGTCTATACCCTACTCCAGACTTGGAAATGGAGGAAGGTTTCGCTTCGAAGGACCACCATCCTTGTTGAGATGGATACAGAGGAGTAGCCAAATCAGGTATGATTCGACTGCTGGGTTTGTTGGTTAAATCTCTGTTTATAATTTTTTTTTTCAATTTTTTTTCTTTTTACTTCCATTACTCTGTAGAAATCTTGTTCTAACAGATTTATATTCTATGTGTTAATAGGTAATTGACCAGAAACTTCTGACTAGTTCCTCCAACATACTTTCATGGAGAAAAGTAAGTAGTTTTTCCAACTTGGGCCTTTATCGTTGGGTTAGAATTCACAAGGTGAAGGATCCGTCTTTTCTCTGGATTTTGAAAGAGTTCCTGGGATACTTCCCGGTCCATCCTCCGTCTCTTGGTCCGAATTTTGGAGGATGATAACTCAGCACCTACAGTCATACCCTCTTTGTGAACTAAAGAACCCCATACCCTAGCTGAAACCCGGCGTCCCAGATCTACCGGAATCAATGGATTCATGATTCGAGCCACGGTTTGGGTGTCGTGGGCAGCTTCGTACGACACCCCAGGGCCATTCAGGGACACTTTGAGGAATTGCTCAGGGGGCACGAAACCCAAACCGGTGAGAAGACTTGGGTTTCGTCAGCTCCCACACGTGCGTATGGCCATTGTGGATGTGTCCACGGATGCCTGGGAGCCTTCGGACGAGAAATGGCCCCCTTGAGCAAGATTGGCATGGCCTTCACTAAACAAAACCCTAGCTCCGGAGATGGCACAATAACACCATTTATGGGGCTTCGAGGCATGCTATGGGGGGTCCCCTAGTTGAAACCCAACGTTCCAGATCCACCGGAATCGACGGATTCGTGATTCGAGCCACGGTTTGGGTGTTGCGGGCATCTTGGTCCGGCACCTCGGGGCCATTCAGGGACACTTTGAGGACTTGCTCCGGGGGCACGAAACCCAAACCAACGAGTGGACTTGGGTTTCGTCAGCTCCCACACATGCGTATGGCCATTGTGGACATTTCCATGGTGGACATGGATGCCTGAGAACCTTCGGACGAGAAATTCCCCCATTGAGCAAGATTGACATGGCCTTCACTGAGCAATACCCTAGCTCCAGAGATGGCACAATAGCACCGTTTCTGGGGGTTGGAGGCATGTTGTAGGGGGTCCCCTAGATGAAACCCGGCATCCCAGATCCACCAGAATCGACGGATTCATGATCCGAGACACGGTTTGGGTGTTACGGGCATCTTGGTCCGACACCTTAGGTCCATTCAGGGACACTTTGAGGATTTGCTCTAGGGGCACGAAACCCATACCGGCTAGTGGACCTGGGTTCTGCCATCTCCCACACATGCGTATGGCCATTGTGGACATGTCCATAGTGGCCATGGATTCCCATGACCCTTCGGATGAGAAATGGCCCCATTGAGCAAGATTGGCATGGCCTTCACTAAGAAAAACCATAGCTCCAGAGATGTCACAATAGCATCTTTTTCGACGGTTGGCGGTAGGATGTGGGGGGGGGGCTAGCTGAAACCCAGTGTCCCGGATCCACCGGAATCAATAGATTCATGATCCGAGCCACGTTTTGGGTGCTGCGGGCATCTTGGTCCGGCACCCTGGGGCCATTCAGGGACACTTTGAGGATTTGCTCCGGGGGCACAGAACCTAAACCGGTGAGCGGACCTAGGTTTTCCCATCTCCCACACATGCGTATGGCCATTGTGGATGTGTCCACGGTGGCCATGGATTCCTGGGACCCTTCGGACGAGAAATGGCCCCCTTGAGAAAGATTGGCATGGCCTTCACTGAGAAAAACCCTAGCTCCGGAGATGGAATAATAGCACCATTTTCGGGGGTTGGAGGCATATTGTGGGGGGTCCCCTAGCTGAAACCCGACGTCCCAAACCCACTGGAATCGACGGAATCGTGATCCGAGCCACGGTTTCGGTGCTGTGGGAATCTTGGCCCGGCACCCCGGGGCCATTCAAGGACACTTTGAGGATTTGCTCCAAGAGTATGGAACTTAAACCGGCAAGTGGACTTGGGTTCCACCATCTCCCACACATGCGTATGGCCATTCTGTACGTGTCCACGGTGGCCACAGATGGTCGGGACTCTTCGGATGAGAAATGCCCCCCTTGAGCAAGATTGGCATGGCCTTCACTGAGCAAAACCCTAGATCCGGAGATGGCACAATAGCACCATTTATGAGGGTTGGTAGCATGTTGTGGGGGGTCCCCTAGCTGAAACCCGACATCCCAATCATGAATTGAGACATGGATCAATTGTAGTGGTCTTGAATTTATGAGTTGAAAGAAACAATACACATTAAGACACCTTAGTGCAAGAATATTTACTATACCATATTAATATTAAAACATAGTAGAAGAATACATTATTGATCCCATAACTAGTGTAAAGTGGTACATTTATAATCATATGGAGGAATATAAGTGTTCATTGACATGTAATTATCACTTCCCCCCATATTTGACTAATACATTATTTTAGTGGTTAAGGTGGTCAAACCACTTCCATGCTTATGCTAATTTGGTTGCATCAATTACAATACCAATACATTAGTTCTTTAGTTCAATGAGATGTTGTATATGTTTATTTTTCCTCCACCTAGACCAATAGGAACACCATTTATATCTAGGAATTGTCACTAGATTGTGAAAAACTCCGAGGAAAAATAGAAACACAGTGGACAAGCTTCCAAAAATTCAAGAACCTCATGCATCTCATGTCCTTCTTACCATAATTTTATCATGGGCTTCCCAATTACTCCCATTAAGAGGAACTTCTCTCCCATGGGTCCATCACCCAATGCTTGTCTTGCTTGATTGATATTAGGAATGGAACGAGCCATAGAATGACGACCGTGGCTCGGATCGACAAGCCGTCAACTCCGTTGGATTTAGGACATTAGGATAGTGCTAGGGTGCCCATCTCCTCTGGTTCCATGGACCAGGTGTCATCTTGTAGGTCCATTTTGGAAACTAGGGTTTTGCTCAGTAAGAGAGTGTGCAATTTTTGCACATTGGGGTCAAATTTGCAAAATCGTCGACCGGGCACTTATGGCTAGCATTCCCAGCTGGAACCTTCCTAGACACACTTGCAGGACTCCTTGGAACCCGGTTTTGTTATACGATTGGAATTCTATGCCCTCGATAGGTATCTAGTAGGTGTCCCTGAAGCCCTTTTGGATGTGAGATGGAGCGAGCCATAGAATGACGACCATGGCTAGGATCAACAAACCGTCGAATCCATTGGATTTAGGACATCGGGATAGTGCTAGGGGTGCCCCTCTCCTCCGATCCCATGGCCCAAGCATCATATTGTAGGTCCATTTTGGAAACTAGGGTTTTGCTCAGTAAGCGAGTGTGCAATTTTTGCACATTGGGGTCAAATTTGCAAAATCGTCGACCGGGAACTTATGGCTAGAGTTCCCAGCTGGAACCTCCCTAGACACACTTGCAAGACTCCCCGGAACATGGTTTTGTTGCATGGTTGGAATTCTATGCCCGCGGTGGGTATCCAGCAGGTGTCCCTAAAGGCCTTTTGGATGCAAGACGGAACGAGCCATAGAATGACAACCGTGGCTTGGATCGACAAACCGTCAACTCCGTTGGATTCAGGACGCCGGAATAGTGCTAGGGGTGCCCCTCTCCTCTAGTCCCATGTCCCAGGTGTCATCTTGTAGGTCCATTTTGGAAATTAGGGTTTTTCTCAATAAGGGAGTGTGCAATTTTTGCACATTGGGATCAAATTTGCAAAATCGTCGACTTGGAACTTATGGCTAACGTTCCCAGCTGGAACCTTCCTAGACACACTTGCAAGACTCCCTGGAACTTGGTTTTGTTGCACGGTTGGAATTCTATGCCCACGGTAGGTATCCAGCAGGTGTCCCTGAAGGCCTTTTGGATGCAAGACAGAATGAGCCATAGAATGATGACCATGGCTCGAATCGACAAACCGTCAACTCCGTTGGATTCAGGATGTCAGGATAGTGCTAGGGGTTCCTCTATCCTCTGATCCCATGGATCAGGTGTCATCTTGTAGGTCCATTTTGGAAATTAGGGTTTTGCACAGTAAGGGAGTGTGCAATTTTTGCACATTAGGGTCAAATTTGCAAAATAGTCGACCGGGAACTTATGGCTAGCATTCCCAGCTGGAACCTCCCTAGACACACTTGCAGGACTCCTCGGAACCCAGTTTTGTGGCACGATTGGAATTATATGCTCGTGGTGGGTATCAAGCAGGTGTCCCTGAAGGAGTTTTGGATGCAAGACGGAACGAGCCATACAATGACGATCGTAGCTCAAATCGACAAACCGTCGACTTTGTTGGATTCAAGATGTCAGGATAGTGCTAGGGGTGCCCCTCTCCTCCAGTCCCATGGCCCATGTGTCATCTTGTAGGTCCATTTTGGAAACTAGGGTTTTGCTCAGTAAGGGAGTGTGCAATTTTTGCACATTGGGTCAAATTTGCAAAATCGTCGACCGGGCACTTATGGCTAGATGTTGATGAGGAACCTAGAGATGACAATGATGATGAGGATGTTGAGGATGATGGTGATGATGATGAAGACATTGATGATGATGGTGATGGTGATGGTGATGAAGATGATGATTATGATGATGAAGATGATGATGATGAAGATGATGATGATGGAGATGTTGATGAGGAACCTAGAGATGACAATGATGATGAAGGGTTTTGCTCAGTAAATTTATTAATCTTTTGAGTTTCATGATAGTTGCACCATTGTGGAGAGGGTGAAGAGTTAGTGTTACTTGTAGGGAGATTAGGACATATTGGAGGAAGTATCTAACGGGTACAAAGGGTTTAGTGCTGGGGTTTGGGTGAGGATTAGGGTTAGAGTTATAAAAGGAAATTGAATTAGGGCATTTCTCTAATGTACATTTTATATTAATGGTATGGCTTGGTCTAAGGTGGTGCTCTCAAATAGCTATTTCATTATGAAATATTTAACCAGACATGAATTAAATTTAAGATAAGTGTTTCTTTAGAATCCTAAATTTAGTCGGAGATTAGTAAATACCTCTATGTATTGTTGTATATTTTTTATATAATCCTATCACAATTGGAACCACCTATTTATTAAGTTTGATTCATAACCTAGAGGATAAAAATTGTCTTTTCAAAGCCTAACACAATGCATCCCATGTAATGTGTCATAGTGAAGATCACTAGTGGATTGTTCCTCATTGAATTTGTTGTAGATATTTGTAGTGTAGGATTGGCATAGGCTTGGACAAGTCCCTCTAAGTGGTTATCTATAAAAATCAAGCATCAATCTTCAACCATAAATGAGCATGTTTTAAAATAAATTGTTAGGATACATATCTAAGAGTCTAGAAGATCTCTATGCATTTGTCCACCAAATTTGGTCAAGGAGATTCTGGTATCTAGTTAGAATATATTAGTGGAAACCATAGGTTGATGACACGATGCTTTGATAAGGGAAAAAACCCAAAATCTAGCTAGATTTGGGTGAGCATTGAGCATGGGGAACCAAATCTATGAATATGTGGAAACATGGGACTAAATAGGCCTACATCTATTGGCGGCCCCTGCATACAAATTTATAATATCATAGTTTAGTAAATAAAAAACAAATTAAACCATAGTATGTCTTAACATTTCAAATTAAAAGCGTGCTTTTAACTACACATTTTACCTGTGTATAAGGTGATCTACCGAACCCTGGCAGAGATGGCTGGTCATCATACTGGGTACATTCCTATGGACACCAAAACGCATACACGTTATAAACATATTAAACCAGTAATTATTCAGTCAATCAAAATATTAAAAAATATTATACGAACTATCATCATGTATGTCATAAATATAAATACATAAAAATATAAATGCCATAATTAGTAACAATATTGTGTGGGGTACTGAAAATACCTCTGTGTGAGGTGCCGTGATCTCAGTTGCAGCTTCCATTGCTGCATATAGGTTGGGAGAAGTTGCGTTCTCCCAAGATGGTGTCTCAACTCTAAATAGCTGTGCATTGAAATAATAGTTTTTGTCAAGCAAAAATACTTTAAAAATACTTTGCAAATTATCAAGTGATGATTGAAAACACATTAAAAAAAGTGCTAACCTGCTCCATATAGCAACCCTCGATTGGGAAAGGGGAAGTGTTCCCGCAATGGGGACAAAGATGTGGCATTGTCCCCATGGAACTAGAAGGCCAACATGGCTACCACCGGTCACAGGTCTATCCTGACTCTATCAGGAAGGGCCTGCACCTGCGTCTCTATCAAGTTCATCTTGTCTCTCCGCTGTAGTAGCTGCTACAAACGCAGTGTGTCTAAGCAGTCCACGTGCAACAGTCCTCATCGCGTCCTCGATATTATCAAGTTTGTGGAGTAACTGAGGCGGCCGGGGGAGAAGGGTTGGGCTCGCGCCTAGGAGCTGGTGGCCCTCTCAGTGGCTTCCTCCTAGCAGCAGGTCGATCTTGGGCAGAGCCACGCCCAACACCCTGGAACTCGGTTATATCAAAATAGTTTACATGTAAACCGAGAGAAAACTTAGCCCACAGTTGCCGAAGGAATTACTGTGGAGCCTCCCTATTATTGCAAGGAGGTTTATCATAAACCATGAACCACCATTGCATCCAATTGTCCCTCCATGGTTGGAAACGACACCAATCCATGGAAACACGTGGCTTTTTAATGTCCGATGCTTTTTGGGTTCTTGGATTGGTGAACATACTGTACAATTGGGCCTTTTTAATATTCAAATATTTTATTTCCTCCCTCGAAATGCCCGTGGAATAATACTCCCGCATCCTAGCTCTATATTTAGTCATGTCAGTCAATTAGCGATGTGCATGGATGATGGAGTCAATTGAGCTCTAAATTGAGGTGGCAAGGGACACTCAAGATGGTTCCCCTGTGTTTCTTATTTCTCGAGTGTGCACTCTCGTCTCATTTACATAATGGTTCAAGTCATCTTGGTCAAAATTTTGTTGGGGGTTTTGATTTTCTTGGGCATTTGGATTTTGTTGAGGGTTTTCATTGGTTCCACCGGACTCCATGTTAACATTTTGTTCACTCATTGTGTGAGTTTACACTCTACAATTGAAAAATTGTTTATTCTTTTAATATTTGGGGATTATTACTAATTTAATAAACAAACAAAAATGAATAAAATGACAAAAACAATGGCATTTACCTATCCAATGTAATTGATGGATGGATGAAGGTGGTTGTTTTTAGTGGAAATGGTCACTTGGTTTGCACTTGGGTTGTTGTAGCTCCGTGCACATGGTGGTTCATCCACGTTTGGTCGGAATGGTAAAATGGAAAGAAATCGGGTTTTTTTTTAAACCATAATAGGGGCACGTGCGCGTGTTTGTTCGCGCACGTGCTAGGGATGCACACGCGCCCTAGTTCGGTACCGAACATAATGGCATGTGCGCGCTACCTTAGGCACGTGTGCGTTCCTATTTTTTCTCCGCTAGCGCGGCCTTGTTGCAACAATATTAGGGAGCATCTTCTTGTGCCCACCCATACATAAGTATAATCATAACATGAACACAACATTTATCATTGATTCACACACATAACACAGGGATTTACGGAGTTCACCCCCCCAGATGGGAGCTACATCCATGGGAACTGTTATTATATTACTTGGAAGGGGTAACAGTTCCAGTCTGTGCACTCAGCTATGGACTCTTCTCTGTTGATGTATATGTAACTTCGGAATGTATTTCATATATGTATTTCATATATATTTATTGTACCCTTATTAGAGATGTGTTATTCCTCTATAAGGAAGTGTCGTCATGTGGATTGACAAGTGTCGCAAGTGTGTGTACTTGCCGATGGGTTATTAGACCACCATGTGTGGGGTCGGCCCTGAATTATATATTATATTGTCGATGTACCTAGCTAGAAAAGTCGGCCCCATAAGGTCACTGGGCAAACAAGTTAGTATAAATAGAGATCAGAAGATCTCTATTTAGATCATTCGGAAAGTCATCTCTCTCTCACTCAGAAAGTGGCTCACTAGTGAGGAGGAGGATCATCTGCTTCTAGGAGACTATCTCAAGTGTATTTTGGTTGTACTTTGGTTGAGCCATTGCTCTCTCTATCTCTGAGGAAGTTGTGGGGTTTTCCACCTTAGGGTTTTCCCCACGGAAACTCTATGTCTCTTGTCTCTCATGCTTTTGATTCTTGTGATGTTTGTCATGCTTATTGTGATTGTCATGCATTGATATACTATATATGTTATTCTCTCAGTGAAGATCCTAGAGTATTGTGAATTAATGCTCAAAATTTAACATGGTATCAGAGCTAACCTGAGAAGAAGACATTTTGTAGTGACGAAAACTTGAGTTTCTTGTTTATTGGGTTTCTCTCCACAGATTTTGGAAAAGCAGTATAGTAGATTGACTCTACTCATCAAGGAGAATCTATCTGTCCAATCAGAATTCAATTCTGAGCATTTTCAGATTTGGCCCTAAAAATTAGGGTTTCCACAAAAATAGGAATTTCTGACATCTGAAGACATAGCTGGAAGCTCCTTGCAAAAATCGAAGTTTAGAGCTTTGGATCGAGATTTTTGGCTGGGTAGATCTTCGGGAAACTCAAACCCTAATTCAGGGCTCTCCCCAATGAACCCGGGAGGACAAAAAGGCAAATCTAAAGGGCAAAGCTTTGCTGATCTCAAATTCTGAATACACCAGGCTGATCAGCTCATCAAGGCACATCTTTCTATTCTTTCAAAAAATTGAAATTCATATTTTGAATTTTTAGGGTTTTTTCGACAAACCCTACTCCGAGACCAGATCTAGTTTTCAGCATTTCAAGTGGTAAGACCTAAATCTTTTCTATTTCCATTTGAAGTACTCTTTAAGATGTGTCACCACACCAAGCTTGAGGATAAGCTTGAAGGAGATGATAACTTCCGAGCTTGGAAGTATAGGATTGGGTTAATCCTGGAAGAGAATGAGTTGGACTCATATGTAAAAGAAGAGATCCCTATCCCAGAGGATGAAGAGGCTAAGGTATTGCATAAGAAAAACTTGGTCAAGGCAAAGAGAATCATTGCCGATTCTATCAAATACCATCTCATACCCCATGTGTCTTCTCTAAAGACACCCAAGGAGATGTTTGACTCTTTGACCAAGCTATTTGAAGGGAAGAACATAAATCAGAAGATGACCTTGCAGAACCAATTGAAAGGAGTAAAGTTTCAGAATGGAGAAACCATTCAATCTTATTTTTCAAGGGTCTCCCAGATCAAGGAACAACTAGAAGCAGTGGATGAAATGGTGGAGAATGGTGAAGTGGTGATGACCACTCTAAATGGCCTACCCAGGTCATGGGATTCCTTTATTCAAGGAATTTGTGCAAGGAAGAAGTTGATCTCCTTCAACAGATTGCGGGAAGAATGCTCTCAAGAAGAATCTAGGCTCGTGGCCCGAGAAGAAAAGATGGGAAATGAAGATCAAGCTCTCACAGCACATGCCAGGAAAGGCAAGTCCAAGAAGGAATCATCTCATAACAGAAGATTCTCACACCACCATTATCATAAAGATAAGAAAGATCTCACATGCTTCAATTGCAATGATAAGGGACACTTTGCTTCAGATTGTCCCAAGAAGAAGAAAGAAAACAACAACAACTTCAATAAGAAGAAGAAGAATAACGAAAGAAGATATCATGCTCATACTGCCGAAGATGATGAAACCCCAAAGAAGAAGGCTAGAGCAGAAAGTGATAGTGATGATGACTCATCAAGTGAAGAAGAATATGTTCTAATTTCTGCTCTCACAGGTACTATCTCCCACGGTTGTAATGATTGGTTAATTGATAGTGGGGCTTCCAAACACATGACTGGGTTTAAGGAATCTTTTGTGAATCTGTCTGAACATGAATCACCCCATAAGGTGAAACTTGGGGATGATTATCAATACCCAATCAAAGGAAGTGGTGAAGCCTCCTACAACCTAGATTCTGGAAAATCTTTGAAGATGAAAGAAGTCCTTTATGTACCTGGGCTCAAGAAGAACTTACTCTCCATCTCTGCATTGGATGCAAAAGGTATGAGGGTTGCATTTGTGGATGGCCAAGTCCTAATGTGGCCAAAGGGAAAGAACATAGATCATGTAGTAGTGATTGGAGATCAAGAGGGAGGTTTGTATAAATTGAAGGGACAACCTGAACATGCCATGGTACATGAATCCATGGAGCCAAGTGAACTTTGGCATATAAGACTTTCTCATATGCACTAGAGGGCACTTCCAATTGCAAGCAAGGCTGTAGAGGGTCTTCCTGAAATCAAGACCAAAGATGAAGGTGTTTGTAAAGGATGTGCAAAAGGTAAGAACATTAAGAAGGCTTTCCCAAGCAGTGAAAGCAAGGCAAAAGACATCCTGGAAATCATCCACTCAAATGTATGTGGTCCTATGTCATCCAGTTCTCTGAGTGGGTATGTTTACTATGTCTCATTTATTGATGACTTCTCCAGGAAGACTTGGGTATACTTCTTGAAGAGCAAAGATGAGGTGTTTGATAAATTCAAGGAATTCAAAACCTTGATGGAGAATCAAACTGACAAGAAGATCAAAACATTCAAATCTGACAATGGTGGAGAATTCACCTCAGGTGACTTCAAGAAGATTTGTAGTGATTCAGGGATTAAGAGGGAGTTGACTGCTCCTTATAATCCTCAACAAAATGGAGTTGCAGAAAGGAAGAACAGAACAATCATGGAAGCAGCAAGAGCAATGCTACATGACCAGGATCTACATATGCATCTATGGGCAGAAGCAGCTAGAACAGTTGTATATGTGCAGAACAGAACACCCCACAAGATATTGGACAACAAGACACTAGAAGAGGTATTTTCTGGTAAGAAACCTGAAGTCAGCCATCTCAGAATATTTGGTTGTCCAGTATTCACTCATGTCCCAAAGGAAAAGAGGACTAAACTAGATCCTTCAGGAAAGAAGGGTATCTTTGTGGGTTACAGTGAAAGCTCAAAGGCTTACAGAATATACTTTCCAGGGTTCAAGAAGATTGATGTCAGCAAGGATGAATATAAGTTCAAGGACAGGTAATCCAGGAAGCAAAGATCAAGAGGGAGCACACTCCAGCAGCTCCTACAAGGATGTTGATTTTGAGAGGGAGTTGACCATCTTCCTACATTCCACAACAGAAAGGTGTAGAAGAAGCTACTTCAGCAGCTCCTGCCAGGAAGAAAAGACTCAGAGGGAGTCCACCCAACAAACAAACAAAGATAAGTATTTCAATTATTATTTCTTGCCTATTTTTGTTTAAATAATATTATGCTTATGTTCCTAGACTTAGGAGATGTATTGTACAAATTAGAATGATTGCATTAATGAACAACATACTACTAATATGCATGTGATGGGTAAGTGGCCTATGGCACTGTATAACATTCCAGTGCTACTTATCTAGAATGAAACCTCTTTGCTGACATGTTGGGAGTAGTTCAAACTCTTAACAATGTTCTGGTAGAGACTGGAAGGCATCTAGAAAGTTGTGGAACATGGATAAATGTTGTATTGAAGCATTGGCTAAGATAACTGCATGACATATTTATTTATGTGTAAATAATTTGTTCTGAAAATTATGAGATGTTTCTAATCATGAAATTTAACTTGTTTTGTAGGAAAGACCGTATATCTTCAACTACAAAAGAAGGACTACAACATTTGTTCCAGCAACAAAGATATCTATTGAAGATATTGAAGTTCCCAGGATCTGGGATGAAGAAATGGAATGCCATGATCCGTCGATCATGAAGATGATGTTTGGGATGCAGTCCCAAGACCTGACAGGGAGTCACATGTGTGCAGATTGAAGAAAGCCATGTATGGCTTGTAGCAAGCTCCCAGAACTTGGTGTGATACAAAGAGGAAGCTTGCTGCTGAGTTCGATATGAAAGATTTGGGAATGATGCATTATTTCCTAGGTATGGAGGTGTGGTAGAGTGCAGGTGGGATCTTCCTTGGTCAAGGGAGGTACACAGTAGATATCATGAAGAGATTCGGGATGATGGATTGCAAGGCCATGACCACACCTATGGCATCGAATCTGAAGCTTCTATGTGATACTTCATATGAGCTGGTTGATGTCTCTATGTATCGTCAGATGATAGGGTCCTTGATGTACCTAACGAACACGAGACTAGATATTTGCTTTGCGGTGAGCACATTGAGTCAGTTCCTCACAGATCCAAGGAGTGTTCATCTGGTTGTTGTAAAGCATGTTCTGAGGTACCTGAAGGGTACAGTGGATTATGGGCTCAAGTATGAGGCGAATCAAAAGTTTAACCTGCAGGGTTATGTTGATTCAGATTGGGCTGGCAGTTCTGTAGATAGGAAGAGCACATCTAGGTGCTGCTTCAGTATGGGATCAGGTGTGATCTCTTGGTTTAGCCGGAAGCCATCCTGTGTAGCACTGAGTACAGCTGAGGCAGAGTATGTTGCAGCTTGTTCATCTAGTTGTGAGGTAGTATGGCTACGAAAACTATTGTCTGAATTATTTGATCTCCCGTTGGATGCTAATGGTATCTTCTGTGATAACTAGAGTTGTGTGAAGCTGTCCGAGAACCCAGTGTTTCATGACAGGTCGAAACACATAGAGATCAAATATCACTATATCAGGGATATGGTGTAGAGAGGAGCTGTGAAGCTCCTGTATCTTGGGACGGACGAACAAATTGCAGATGTGCTGACGAAGCCACTAGCCAGGGTGAAGTTCGAGTACTTCAGAGAGAGGCTTGGTGTTCTTTGGATTGATGACACTTCGAGGAAGAAGTGATGGACACATTTGCTGAAGCCATTGCAAGCATGTTGGAAGGAGGATCCTTCACATGGCTGTGGATGTAAGCGCTGGATGATGAGCATCAGGATGATGTTCTGGTTTCTGCTTTGTATGATCAGTTGGATCATTTTTAGATGTATGTATGTATGCATCATGTTGGCTGCTGGATATGATCAGTTGGATCATTTATATGTATATGTATGTACGCATCATGTTGGATGCTGGATATGATCAGTTGGATCATTTATATGTATGTATGCATCATGTTGGATGCTGGATATGATTGGTTGGATCATGTGTATGTATTTTGTATATGCATCATGTTGGATGCTTGGACCATGTATCTGTATATGCATCAGGTGGATACATTGTATGATCAAGTAGATCATGTATGTTGATATGTATCATGTATTTGTATTTGTATCAGGTGGATCATGTATGATGATATGTATCAGGTAGATAATTGGTATGCATCAGGTAGATGCATTGTATGATTAGGATGATCATGGATGACGAGCTTCAGGATGTTGCTCCAAATGACATGCAGTAGGATGTTGCAGTGATGATGATGATGTGTATATCAGGATGATGTATGGTGAGTATCAGGTTGATACTCTGTGGCCGTGGAACAGGTTGTGCATATAAGCATGTAATTTGTGCCCTGGGAGATTTGCAGATAGTCTTTCGAGGTTTTGCCTATGGCATGTAATTTGTACCCTGGGATATCTGGCAAATGCTCTTTCGAGGTTTTTCTTGGGAGGACATATAATTTGTGCTCTGGGAATTCTGCAGATAGTCTTTCGAGGTTTTTCCTATGGCATGTAATTTGTTCCCTGGGATATCTGGCAGATGCTCTTTCGAGTTTTTGTCCTATGGCATGTAATTTGTGCCCTGGGAGATCCGATAGGTTGAGCCGTGTGCTCATAATCAGTCCTGGGATGCTCTTTCGAGGTTTTTCCATGACCACATGTAATTTGTGCCCTGGGAGATCCGATAGGTTGAGCCTTGTGCTCGTAATCAGTCCTGGGATGCTCTTTTGAGGTTTTGTGGTGACCACATGTAATTTGTGCCCTGGGAGATCCGATAGGTTGAGCCTTGTGCTCGTAATCAGTCCTGGGATTCTCTTTCGAGGTTTTGTGGTGGGCTCACATGTAATAAGTCCTGGAGATATGGACAAGATGAAAAAGGCCTCAGATGCTCTTTAGGGTTCTTGCTAGTCAAGAGACTCTTTTAAGGTTTTGTGACGCATGTAATAAGTCCTGAGATTTCCACAGTATGGCCAGTGATGATGAAGACCTGCAGGGGGTGGGCCTACATCCAATATGAAAAAGGACTGGCTCTATAGAACTTCCTATGACGAGTAGAGTTAGATAATGGTTGAGATAGCAGCAGCAGTGACGATGATGATGACGATGCATCGATGACAATGATCCCGAGAAGAAGACTTGTCTAGCAGATCTATGTCGAGAAATACCTTCCTAGTTAAAAGGGAGTGTTGATGTATATGTAACTTCGGAATTTATTTCATCTATGTATTTCATATATATTTATTGTACCCTTATTAGAGATGTGTTATTCCTCTATAAGGAAGTGTCGTCATGTGGATTGACAAGTGTCACAAGTGTGTGTACTTGCCAATGGGTTATTAGACCACCATGTGTGGGGTCGGCCCTGAATTATATATTATATTGTGGATGTACCTAGATGGACAAGTCGGCCCTATAAGGTCACTGGGAAAACAAGTTAGTATAAATAGAGATAAGGAGATCTCTATTTAGATCATTCGAAAAGTCATCTCTCTCTCACTCAGAAAGTGGCGCACTAGTGAGGAGGAGGATCATCTGCTTCTGGGAGACTATCTCAAGTGTATTTTGGTTGTACTTTGGTTGAGCCATTGCTCTCTCTATCTCTGAGGAAGTTGTGGGGTTTTTCACCTTAGGGTTTTCCCCACGGAAACTATGTGTCTCTTGTCTCTCATGCTTTTGACTCTTGTGATGCTTATTGTGATTGTCATGCATTGATATACTGTATATGTTATTCTCTCAGTGAAGATCCTAGAGTATTATGAATTAATGCTCAAAATTTAACATTCTCTACAATAGATATTTGTGCACTTAGCTGCATAGTCTTTTCCTCTCTTAGATATCTCTCAGTCTAATAATATCTCTTAAAATATCTAACCCTTCCTTATACAAAATTTCCCTTTATATAGATTGTTCCAGAAGGTCACATATTTACAATAACTATGGGCCAACCCACATAGTACCCTTAAACCCAAAATGACATGGTTCTCCTGCTGACCACGCTTCGCATTAACTCTGTTGGAGCTCTGTTGTCCTTTTGTGCCTCTTCCTCTAGCTCTGACGTTGTGTATGATAGTCAAATTTCTGATCGCGTGGCTCTGATTCTACAACGGTGTGTCCTTTTCACCATTTCGCCTCTTTAATATTTGCTTCTATAGCTGACAGTTCACCACTTCATCCATAACTACTCCAACTACTTATGGTCATCCCTAGTACTTTGTCTTTACTAAGGGGACAGTTCCTTTCCTGCAGAATTCGCTTCGCTCCATACCCTGATCCCGAGAATCACGAAGTTGCTTCTCCCAAAACTGGTCGATGTCAGGCCTCACCTAACTGCACCTTTTTCATCAAAAATTCCTGCACTTGGGCTGCACCCAACAGGACCCTAACACTTACGTGTGGCTTTCCCCTGAGCCACTTTCACTGGGATGCTTCGATTGCGCATCCCCTGGGATGTTCGACTTTGCAATGAATTCCTGAAAAGTTGTGCTCAACTTCACAACTGCTTCCTTAGTATCTTGCTCAAACTCCTTAATCATTTCGAGCATCATCTCTAAGAGGGGTTATTGCATTTTCTCCTTCACCGTATTCTCTGTTGTGTGGAGTTCCTGCAGTTTCTCCTCAATTTCCTCATAAAGTGTTAGTGCCTCTTCTTGCATCGACTTTAACTTCAACGAAGTTTCAGCATCCTTCATCCTTAGAGATTTCATCTCCTTCTGAAGCTCTTTCATCTCTACGACCTTCTGGATGATTTGTCTTGGCGGAAAATCCTTCATAGACATGTTCATAGAATCAAGGTCCTTCTACCTTTGCCGAGCTTCATCCCGAATTTTATGTAATTCAAGGTCTTCTTGTAGTGTATCCCATACCTTGGTGAATTCTTCCAGTAGGTCCTGACATCTCGCCACTTATGCGGATATGTTTTATGTCGATGTTATCAACTCCTTGGCTCTCACCTCTTTCACATCTGGTAGAGTGCTAGGTTGTTTCTGAGACTCTAAGTCATCAATCTTCTCCTTGTAGCCAATCTCCATATCCTGAATATTTGCTTTGAGATTGTCCACAACAATACCAATCTTCAAGATGGTCACTTCTACTTCAGGCTCTTCTGTGCAGTTTGGGATCTTCGCGCAAATTTCAGCGACGGCTTTCTTTAGTTTTTTCTACTTCTCTTGCGCATATGCTAGCTCATTTTTTCTTAGTGCGCATTCATTCTTCAACTCCTGATAGCTATCCTCCAGCTTTAGGTAATGGTTATAAGAGACCATGTCTCTATCTCTGATCTCTTTGTCAAACTTCGAATGTAGATTATGAATTCCTTCGATGGGAAACATTCCCACATTTAGTTCCAGATGTGCGAGTTGCTTTGCACCTTCAGTAATCTCATCGATCAGTAATATTACATTCATTGGCTCTATGCGGACTATCTGAGGTCTCATCGTCAAGGTAGGTGATTTTTTTTCCTTTGCCTTGACTCGCTTGTTATGTCTTCATAATTTGATTCCCTTACTAAGTCTTGCTGGACTTGTTCAACTCGTGCTACCCAGGACTCTTCAGTTTTGCGAGTATCTCTATAATGCTTGCTTGGACTTCTTCTTGCTTGTTTTCCTTCAATGCAAGTGTCTCTTCAATATGCTCATTGATTAGGGCTGCAATGCTGTCGTAATCATCATCATGCAACTGCACATTGAGCGGAGTTTTATTTGCCTTCTGTTTCTTTCTTTTCGCTCCTTCTAGCACGACTGTGTCGGGATTCTTCCTTTTCTCTTCTGCTATAAAATCAACAGTTTGTTGCTGGTATTCTTCTGGATCTTGGCCTTGATCTTGAGTACATGTTGGCTCATCTTCCGGGTTCTGCGTATTTTCAGTTGTGATTTCTTATGATGTAGTGATGAGCGTCTCAGGCGCATCGATCTTCCACTCTGGCTTTCAATCTTTTATGATAAGATCGATTTTCTGCACATCCAGTTGATATAGCCCTTCAAACCATTGAGGATTCTTTAGTTGTGCTCTTGGGTGAATCTAAATGAAATGAAGGTCGGATTTGAATGTCATTCTGTGGATATATGCAGTTGTTATTTCTTTGGTAATACGCGGACTGCACTGGATCACTTTGTGTAACTTATCACAATATGTAAACAACTGTATGTTATTTAGCCTTTGTCTGCCCGACTTCGATTTTTCCCACATGTTCGCAAACCTAGGTCCTCGAAAATATCCAATGAATACTGGGACATTCTATTGATAATTAGGAGCTTTCCAGCCTAGGAATGAGATCAACACTAACAACCAACTGTAATGGAACAAATGTACACCATCTTTTGTATATCTAACGTCATCTAGAAACTCATTCAGCAGATAGCTTTCCCAGTTATACTGGAGTCCATCCTTGTCCTTCGCAGCTAAGGAGATTGAAGTGGTCGACACCTCGTTCGGTCTGCATTTCCTTAGGATTCTTCCTGAGAGCACCTGAAGTGTGAACCGCATAGGTTGATCCTTGATTCCAGCTATTGTATATCCATGGTTTCCCTTGATCAAGCCAAATTCGCTCTTCATTCTCTTGGAAATCTCTTTTTCCTTGTTCTTTCCTACAAACTCAACTGCAGGATCAACACCTCTCTTGCTCAAGTGCGTGATTCGGTAGATGAGATCTATTTTGATGTCGATCTTGCGGTCTAACCACAAGTATCTCTCGTGCGTACATGAGAATATTGTGAGCACAACCACTATGAGCTCTGGGCTCCTATCAAAGTGAGAAATGCGCAGCAAGTTCAGCAACGCTAATGGCTGCAACGACGCAATCCAGTCTTGCGCTTGAATGCTTGTGTGTTTGTTGAATTCATCATGTTTCCTACACATGTACTAGACTGGTTGAAATTGTAGGTACTTCGTATCTTGTAGCAAGTCATGATCCGAGAACTTGCAATCTAGAATTTTACCAAGAAAATTCTCCTTTTCGCGCACATGACTCGACATGGGAAGCAATGAAATATCATATGCGGATTCTTCGTGAGAAACAACAATGGTGCATTATCTCTTCTTGGAGGGATGTACTATGTAACAAGCAGGATCGACCTTTCACGAGGTTGTTCTAGTGGAAACGGATTTGGAATACCTACGGCCTTCGGCCTTTTCTTGCTCAGTTGCATTCTGCTTATCCTTCTGCTTCGGCTCTAATACATTTCGCGGTGAAACTCTAGATGATCCACCTCTCTCTAGGACTACTTTCTTCATTGGCGTCTTCATGACTCCTTCCAAACTAGAATGTCATAATTATCTTAATATTTACTCTAGGTTCGATTACTCAGACACTGTCGGATTACCCTTTCTCTTGACTGGTAAAAATTTGAAAATTACAGGCAGAAAAAATTAAAATTCGCGGTTAAACTGGTAACTATGCGGTCTTTACTATTATAGGCACAACAACACTAAGGCGTGCACAAAAACGGCTAACTTAGCATTAATTTCCATGTTCGTTGGCCAAGTATTGCTTAAATATTGGTCCTTTCCCTTCATTTAATGTGTCTTCAACATATGAATATGCCTTAAAAGTGGAAACATCTGGTTCTCGAAAGTACTGTATAACAACTACTTTTCGACCAAAAACTGTAACGGCTAGTTTTATTTTACTTCGCTGGTGGTTAGGTGAATCACGAGGTTCACTACGCATTTCCCTTCTCTCAATTTGAACGTCACAGTGCAACTCTCTTCTTTTACTTCGCATTTTAGCTTGCTAAGTGTACTTCGCAGCACATCTTCCCATATTGTGAAACTGTGCATTTTAACAAAACTATGTGTAGACTCTGCCCTCTGTTTTAGTGTCCAATTTCAACTACACTTGACACTTAAAACTTTATTTGCATTGCTTAATTGGTACCTGCAGGAGTAAAGCTATCCCTGTAAGGATTTAGTCTACTCCCATTAACAAGTCCTTGCAAATTTTCTCTAAGTAATGTGGCTAACTAAACTGCACCACCATTAGTGACATGCTTAATGGTGTATGGTCCTAACCAATGCATTTTGAATTTTCCAGGAAAATTCATAAATTTGCTATCATAGAGGAGGTTAAGGTCTCCTACCTGGAAGAATTTACTCTTGATATGTCTATCATGCCATACCTTTTCTCTGTCTTTCTGCAATTGTTGGTGAAAACCTGCAATGAAGTGATCTTCCTCCAATCCAACCAACTGTAATAGCCTTTCATCCATTGTCTCATCATCAACCATATCTGTGAGTGCTGCAATTATCAATCTTGGTACTATGTATTCCATGGGAATGACAGATTCTTGTCCATATGCTAATATGAAAGGTGTGTGACCTTTCAAATTCTTACAAGTTGTTCTATATGCCCATAATACTATTGGTATTCTAAGATCCCAATCGTCCCTATTTGCATTGCATACCTTGGTCAATGCATTCTCCAATACTTTATTAAATCCTTTTATGGTGCCATTAGCTTATGGATGATATGGTGTGCTCTTCTGATGGTAGATATGAAATTCTTCTATCAGGGATTCGATAGTTTTGTTCAGGAAATGGGTTCCCTGATCGCTCATTAGAATATTTGGACATCCAAACCTTGTCAAAATGTTCTCAAAAGTGAACTGCATGGCGGTAACTGCGATACAGTCCTTTACTAGTTTTTCCTCTACCCATCTAGTTAGATAATCTGTATTTGTGATGATATATCTTGAACCAGTTCGCTTCCCTGGTGGGTTAATAGGTCCCACAGAGTCAGTAGCCTATTTATCAAAGGTTTGTAATGTCAGTTGTGGCATCAATGGCATCTCATCTCTACAAGATGGGTTTCCTATTCTTTAGCATACATCTCACTCCTGACAATGTTCTTTTGAGTCTTTGTGTATCGTACACCACCATAGTCCTGATCTCAAAATTTCCTGCACAGTATATCTTTCTGCGTAGTGTCCTCAGGATACACATAAATGTGCTTCGTCAAGTATGATAGATCTTTCATGTTCTAGTACACATCTTTGTAGTACTTCATCTGGTCCCAATTTGTATAATTGTCCCGCAACTAGAGTAAATTCAGCTGCTCTTACCACTAATTGCTTCTTCTGCTGCGTAGTAAATTCTGTAGGTGCCAATCTTGTAGTAAGAAACTCTACAATATATCTGAAATAGTCATCTTCTATATGGATAGAAAACAACTACGCATTTGGTAGACTATCCTCCAAATTACTAGGTTCTTCTCTTGACTCGATTCTTGAAAGATGGTCAGGTCCTGTGTTCAATATTCCTAGTTTCACAATGATTTAAAAATCATATTCCTGAAACAATAACATACATCTGCATATTATTCCCCCTAACACTAGTTTATTGACCAAGTACTTTAATGCTGAATGGTTAATAAACATACAGAAATGTGAACCTAGCAGATAGTGTATAAACTTCTGCAATGCGTACACCATAGCTAAGCCTTCCCTTTCTGTTCTGGTATAATTCTTTTCTGCTGAAGATAGATTTCTGCTTCAAAATGTGATGGGATGATCGATGCTTCCCTCACCTGGTTGCGCTAATACAATGCCAAGTGCTATAGATGAAGAATATACATGTACATGAAATGGTTTATTCCAATTAGGAAAGACGAGAATAGGCACTGTAACCATTTTCTCTTTCAATGTTTGTAATCCTTTTTGACAATCTTCATTCCAATTGTACTTCGCTTCTTTATTCAATAGTTTCTCCATGGGCGCAGTGATCTGCGCATATCCTTTGATGAAATTTATATAGTATCCTGTGTGCCCCAATGTAGTGCATAGCTGTTTAACTGAGTTAGGCACTGGGATATTTACTATGATTGCTATCTTCGTTGGATCAACCATCAATCCTTGCTTACATACGATGTGTCCCAATATGAATCCACAAGGAACACAGAAGACGCACTTCTTCAGGTTCAAGGAAATCCAATACTGTCTACACTTCGCTAACATCATTCTTAAGTTCGCATGATGGTTCTTCAAAATACCAAATATTGTCCTGTCATCAAAGTAAAATTCTAATAATTTATGAATATAATCCTTAAATGCAACTACAACAACTCTTGAAAAGATATCAGGTGCGTTCTTCAATCCAAAAGGCATAACAATGTACTGAAATGATCCCCATTCAGTACCAAATGTAGTCTTGTGTCTGTCCTCTGTAGCAATTCTGATCTGATGATATCCAGAAAATCCATCAGCGAAAGAGTATCTGTCCACCTACGTTATCTAGCACTTCGTCTATGAATGGAATAGGAAATGGGTCATGTAGAGATGCATCATTCAATTTGCTGAGGTCCACACAAATTCTAATTTCACTTTTAGCTTTCTTGTCTTGAATTACCATGGGACTTATCCATTCTGATTCTTCTACTGGTTCGATGATTCCTGCCTCAAGCATTTTATCAATTTCTTCTTTCACTCTCTCTTTATATCTGGGATTCAATCTGTAAGGTGTTTGCTTAATAGGCTTTGCATCATGCTCGAGAGGTATTTTCATAACTCCCAAGTCACCTAAAATGCCTTTCATTTAAGAAAACTTGGTAGGGAACAAATCTTGATATTTGCGGAGTAGGTTTTCTGTCTGTCCTACTGTTCTATGTTTTGATTTTGTGGTAACACTTGAATATTGAATTTTTCATGGTGGTTCTAGATGAAGCTTGATGTTGACTGCATGTGAAGATTGTGCAATAACTATGTGACTGACTTAGGATGGTCTTATTGTCTGCAAAGAAAATTATGCTATGTGGGTTTGAGTGGATGTTCCTTTTGCACAACATCCTGGTTTGTATGAGGGGGAAATATTCATCATCACTGTGAAGGCTGATGTAGAGTAATACTTTAGCTTTTCCAACCGCCTTCTAGATTTCAGTTGGTATTATAGGTAGTTAATGTTTGTCCATACAAGGCTAGTGTTTTGGATTGATTGTTTATGCCTTGTACAGGGTTATAGGAGTCTTGTATGGTATGTCTTTTACTTCCAATATTCAGGCTTCTTGTGAGATATATTTTCCTTGAATTAATGATTAAAAGTGAATGGATATTTTTCCTTGCAGCTCTACAGTGGAGGAAGTAAGTGATATTGATAAACATGAAGTTAGAAGAGGCTTGGAGGAGAGTCCCTATGCAAATGAGTCTTTACATGAAAAACCACAGGATGAAATGGTAATTTATAAGATTTTTTTATTTCTTTGATGCTTTTGAATATTCTAACTACTAAACTCGAAGGTCTTTAAACAATTGCTCCTGAAATTTTATTTTTTATACACCTTTTCTTTCAGTTAAGACTAAGAGCAATCACTGTTGGATTGAGAAGGTTCCTTCAATTACCAATGCTTTCAACTTCAGGTGAAAATGGAAGCATGGACATGGATGGGGACTGTCAGGAATATTCTAGAATATGTGTGAAACTCAACATTACTATTTGGGACTTTGTCCTGCCAGTGACTCCCTCTCTGCCTGATGTATTTGGTGTATCTTTTCATTATTGATAAATAACATTACCGACTATTTTCTTTCTTTTGGTTTCATGTCAGAGTGCTTGCTTGTGAGGTTTTCAAGCATTCTAATGTTGTAAGCATCCACATTGTAAACAAAGTTCCTACTGCTTTTCCAGATCCCAGAGATGCAAGTGTGTCCAAACTCCAGACACTTGAATGGTCATTCTTGTATATTACAATTTTCTCTCTCAGCAAATTCTTCATTTAGATTGGCTGATGCTGATCGTAGTTCTTTTACTAAGACTATTTTATGTTGTATTTTATTGTATACTATACTCTATATAGTATATATCACTTGAAGGTGGCATTTATCGGCTAACTTATTGTTTATGTACTTCTAGTACACCAAATGAAAAGACTTTCACTTCATTTTTTTCCTGGTTTGCAATGCTTTACTACAGTGTGCAATTATATTCAAGATCTTCTTTATTGCAATTCTCCAATTCTAGGACTAAGATAAGATAAAATTATCTTATCTTAGTTTATCTCATACATTTTCTAATCTCTTGGCTTTTTAGATATATATTGGAAATACATTTATTGGAAGTTCATTCAGATCACATGCAAACTCAATCTATGTTTTTGCAAGGGTTAGAAGGTCCACTAACATTCCATAATACAAACTAATATTCAAAAGGAGGGTATCTTTAGTCGTCATTGTTGTCTCCTTGAGGCTCTTTAGTGCAGTGAAAGTTGGACTTTGACATCGAAAACTCGTGAAAGAGAAGATATGTAGAAATACATATTTTATTAATGGAGTCAATTGATACATTTTGCTAGCATATTTTTATTTGTGGTTTAATTAGTTGCACTACATGATCATCCCTAACTACCAATAATAATTGTTATTCATTAACTTAATTGATCACTAACATTCATGACCTTTATTACACATTACTACATAATATATCAGGACTCCTAATATATTATTGAGCATCACTTATTCTAACACCCCCTCTTAACACGAAATACAGTTTTTTAAACTCCCCTTAATATAAAATCTATAGCAACTTACTCAGTAACTAAGAATAATTACAAAAGTTGAAGGGAATTCTTGTTTAGTCTTCAACAATGCAACATTGCCTTGGTTCTTAATATCTAAACATTGCATTGTGTTATATGATGCAGATTGCTTTGGTTACAGAACCCAAGGATAAAGAAATGTCTACAATGTCATATCAACTACGTTTTGCATTGGGACATCAAAGGTAATTTCTCAATTTTATCAATATTTTTTCTTGTCTTTCTTTCAATATGGGATATGATTATTGAAACAAGCCTTTGAACATGGCATCTTATGCTTTAAATATTATTTAATCTTCCAATCGATAATAATGGGATTCTAAAGATTATGGATTTTGGCATGACAAGATCTTTTTGTAGTGACCAAAATGGAAACCTAACCAATAGAGTAATCCCATTGTGGTATAGGTAAGTGAAATATGGCCTATGATATTATTGCAGCCAATTTTGTCTATATTATGAATGCTTTCTTGTTTGCAATGGAAACTCTAGATGGAACTTCTATAGGGTGTTGATTTTTCATTCTAATGCTGTGTGTAGCCCCCTGGAGCTTCCATTTTTGGGTTCTCTGTTTCTTTCTCTCATAAACAACAATATCACTGCCATCGAGTATTCCTCTGACATGGCAGATTTTAGATTCATATTTAAATGGATGTCTTTCACAAGCCTTAGGCAATTATACCCATTTGCAACATCTGCACACAGTCTATAGAGTAACGTCCTATGCCTTGTCATGATTGCAATTTGTTAAGTATATTTGATTCTCTTCCTTATCCCAGTGTTTCAAAGCATGCCTGGTGGCCTTATTTTCCAAAGCAAAAGATAAAAATCCAACTTCATCCTTTACTCTATGGCCCCATGAATCTGCTTATATCCAATGCTGATGGGGATCATTTTGATCTCCCAATGCAAGCACTGCAACATCGCCCTGGGCAGCGAATAAACATTCTGAATTGGCCTAACAATCAAAGAAATTTTTAGGGGCGAAATTTCTCCAATTGGCTATTTTTTGGGTTTTTTTCCAAAAAATAAATTCTCTTTTGGTCATTTTTAGTCTCTAATATTGCCTATATTTACATAAAATATGTTTTTTAATAATAATATTCGCCAAAATTTACGATTTTAAATAGTAAATTGTATGTTTCATATTTAATATTCGCCTACCAATCTATATATATGTTTTTTTCAATCCAAAATAATCCCCTAGAATATTATACTTAAGTATACTTTTATAATCCTTAAAAAATACCCTACTCGCAATATATCCTAACCATCTATCCTTGTGGCTATTCATTAACTTGATGGAAGAAGGAACTTTTCTCATCCCGTGGTGAATAGGATCCACGCGAAGCACCAACTGTTAATGGGTTGGTCATCCTCTTTTGATTCTCCTTTTTCTTCCACTTATACACAGCTCCAGGATGATCATTCTTATCTACTCTAGCCTTGGAATCCACACTAAGATGATTGTTGTTGATAGGTCTCGTATAGTGGTACACCTAAGGTTTCCAGGGAATAGTTATTTTTGAAATACTGCTGAGCCAATTTCTTGAGTTTTGTTCAAAATTCTTCAAAAAGGTTTGTGGGTTTCATAACTTGCTTGATCATATCTTATGAACTTATACAATCTATCATCCTTTTGAGCCATCCATTAGATACTCAAAGGCGTGTATTGATATTTTTTACCATTATAGAGGACTCTATAATTTAGGTTCTCAAATTCTTAAAGGGTGCTATCTCAATGAAAGAGCACCTTCCTTATAAGCAGGAGGTTGGTGGTTTGATTCCTCTGTGCCCTAATGATACTGCAATATTGGTTAAAAATGAATAAATTAGTAACAAAAAATGAGAGATAAGTGACCAAACAAAATGACCAAAATTCACATATAAAATGACTAAAAAATGAGAGATAAGTGACCAAAAAATTAGAGATAAGTGACCAAAAAAATAACCACACTTGGCATATAAACGACCAAATGACAGTTTTGGTGGCTAATTTCTGGTCTCATATCATGTGACAAAAAATGTGGTCATATTTAGTTTGGCCATTTATAGCTCATCTTGTGGTCATTTATTTGGTCATATTTTTTGTCATTAATTTGGTCGCATATTTGGTCATTAATTGTCACTTGGTCGTATATTTTGCCATTAATTGTGACAATTAATGACCAAATATACGACCAAATGAATGACCAAAATATACGGCCAAATTAATGACTAAATATACGACCAAATTAATGACCACAAGGCAAGCTATAAATGACCATATTTTTGGTCATGTGATAAGAGACCAAAAATTAGCCACTAGTGATCGTCAAATCAAAAGTAGTCATTTATATGCGGATTTTGATCATTTTTTTGGTCACTTATCTCTCATTTTGTACTAGTGTAATTATTATGGTTAATTTTTTAATGTAGAAATAGAAATCAGAAATGAATGTTATTGCTCCACCACCTCTAGACCTTTCCAGGTGTCTATGAAAAATTGAAATAAGTTGAATTAGAAGACAATGTGTCTCTCATGTCCCTATTGCTAGATTCATCCATAAATCATTCTCAATGAGAAGCAATGCTAGAGTCGATTTTAATAAAATTTAGTTGAAAGTGAGTGAAAAGTAAACTAATTATAATCTTGTGACATACATGCAACAATGAATCGCCATTTATTATATTTTCAGTGACCCTTTCCATATTTGAAATAAATATAGATTAATAATGTTAACCTTTTAAATTAAAATAGTTATAAAGGATGGTTAGCCGATCAAAATCAATTTTTTTACAAAGTATTCGGATTTGGTGTTGATATTATGAATTTCTTTCCTATAGAGAAATAATGGATTGTTCTGGTAATTATTTCATTTTCATGTCCACTTCAATTATAATATTATGCCATATTTGCGACACTGAACGGTCACTTATTTTAATCTAGGTGTTTCATTTTATATATTAAATTAGTTTAAATCAATAATTGAGAGAAAAAACACACGTGTCGGGTGACAGGGACATGCTAGGTGGCTTGGCATGAGCCCAATACCAACATATATGAGGTTGTGACACATGGACCCATTCTTTGGCAATGTGGAATCATTAATGGGTGTAGGGTACAAGCCTTCACTTGCCCCATGCATCCACCCATTGCTGACCTAGGTGACCTCCTCCTGCATGTGATTTCTTTACCACTTATGCTAGATCTAGGAAATCTGGGGGATCATTATCCTACGAGCTTGACCCATTCCACCATCAATCATGATCATGCTTGGAATGAACCGAAGGATTAGGGTGATGGTGAATTGGGTAAATAAGGAAAATATGGGGGAATATGTGTTGACAATTTCATCATCCTTTCTCTGTGTGAGAGGAAACAACATGCCACTCCTATGAAGTATGTTCAATTGAGGGAATTTTCCACTATCAATCCGGGTTGTGGTGGAAACATGGAATTCAAATACTTTAGGATTTGACTCTTTGCAAGCCTATTCTCTAGTTGGAAGCCTCAATTTATCACTATGACTCCTTGTAGGAATTCACATAGGAAGTAAAGGGGGGGAAAAAAATCCCATATGCCCCAAGTCCTTTGGGAATCAAGGGACACAAATGCCTCATTCCAATATGGTATTCCTCCTTTTTCTTCGTAAAAAATTGCTCGTTGGGAAACCTAGGTAGCGTAGAGACAACAAGCGAGAGATCCAAAGGACATTGTAGCAGAATTCCCAAAAATTATTTAGGATGTAACATTATGTAGGATGTAAGTGCCACTCGAACGTAGGAGACAAAGTATATGAAAACAATTATACTATGCTGGCACCTCAAAACATTTTTGGGGAAATATTTAGAAGACAACAGTGCAAAGAAGAAGGAAATCATGATGCATTTGGAGAAATTGTAGGATCATAAGGGCAAGATGGACGATAGGCATCGGCTAATGACCAGAACAATCAAAAGTCTTGTGGATAAAATCAATGATTTCGCCAAAGCCACAACATGTATGGTATTCAAAGAGAGAGCTCCAAGGTAGCCCAACTCGGTTCCTCCTGCTCCTGCAAACTCCCTAGGTTAGGCCAAAACCACTCTTCCAGCATTCGAGGTTATTACCATTTAAATTTTTTATGACTAGATTTCTAGATGGATATTTAGCCTACTCTCTTTCAATAGTTACTGTTAATATATCTAGTAGATATTACAAGTATATTTATTAGGTTATCATTAATCTACGAGAGTATTTTAAATTTTTGGACAATGGCTCAATTAGCCTAGTTTTATATTTTGCTTCGACTAGTTTGTTATGGAACACCAATGACAAACTAATATTTTGTGGTTGGTCTGGTTTCCCAAGTGGCAGGCCAACCACATAAGAATATATACCTTCTACTTGTTTTAGTATTATAATGTTTTTTTGAGCTTACAAAAAAAATTGAAAGAAAAAAAGTGAAGAGAAATGGTGGATAGTTAGCAAAAATCTAATAATTTAATTTTTAAAATAAATATCAGTAAAATATTTTTTTAATTAAAGTGCAACACTTAAACATATGACTTGTGAACCTTGCCAACTTTAATCATTTACAACAAAATGGATATGTATTGAAGAAATGGTATATGTATGCTACAAGTGGTGAAGAGTATGAAGAGGAACATAAAAAAACCAAAGCATCTTCGATTGACCTAACGTGTCAAACAATATAATAGGCTCAATATGTGCGATGCACTTGCAACTGCATGCAACCAAGTATGACAATTTTTTTCTTGATGGAACATACCTTTAGTTCTCTTACATTAGACAATGGTTAAAAGAATAAAGGCTGAGAGATGAGCACAGACACATCCCAATTTAACCCAAACAAATTCCTCTTTAGTTCGATAACAAAGATATTTATGTCATAGAATAAATCTCATTATAAAGCCTTGCACATTTAAAAAATTGACTAATTTAAATAATTTTCCAATACATATCCAGTGATCCTTCACCAACAATTAGAACCAATATATTCCATTATAAAACACATCTTATATAATAAAATATTTTCCAAAAGTTGAACAGGAGTAACCCCCATGTTGCTTAATTCCATCCACCATGAACTAACAAACAACCCCACTTAGCATTTGTTCCAAGGGTTTCCCATGGTGTTTCCAAGTATTTTGAATAGTGTTTCCACATGTAGCATCTTGCACTTGTACATGCATGCAGGTGCACTTATCAACCCAAGTAATAAATACATGTATTGAAACAAATACCAACCCTCATGCAACTTGGAACTACTATGGATGCCCGCGTCTTGTCTATGGTATTGCCTCTTCTCTTCTAGAAGTCTATTTTTTTATTCTTTCTTCCTATTTCTATGAGCTTGGGGTTAATGTTGTCCAAAATACAAGTCAAGGCCACATGCAAATAGGCCATGAAATGATTCAATTGAAATGCATATAGATCTATCAAGATGTATCCCCCCTCTTGTTTCTCAACCAACACATCGCCAAGTCTAGATACTCTTCCTATATCTTCTGATTGTCTCCCAACAACTCTATTTCCAAATCTAAAAACAACTTCTACAATGACACCTACCTTGTGAGGGAGGAGCCTGAGGGAAAAATGGAAGGTCGTTGACCAAAGCCAAATTTGAGGTCGACCTCATGAATCAACTAACAAGAAAGGGAACATGAAGATGGAATGTCAGGAACATGCTAACATGAAAGACGATATGCATGAAATTTGAATTTGGCGTTGGGTCCTAAGTCTTAGATATTACATTGCACTGTCCTAAGTGGGACACTGTGGGAAGCCTACTCAGGTGTTGTGTATGAGGCCAGCCATATCTTCTCTCGAAATTTCAGATACCCACCTCCCCCATTTCTATACTCGTACAATTACCAAGATGTTTCCTGCAACATTTGTGCAATATTTTGAGAGTTCGCATCAAAACATTTTTGGCATAAACTTTTATTTCTTCTTCAAATTCATGCCATATTATTGAAGAAACTAGATAGATATCGAATAAAAGGTATATATTTTTTGCTGCAAATGGTGAAGAGTCTAAAGGGGAACATAAGATAACCAAATCATCTTCGGCTAAGTTATTGTGTCAAATACTATACTGGACTCATGTGTGATGTACTTGCAACTATATGAAACCAGGTATGCCAATATTGTTCTTAATCCACGTACCTTTCAATTCTCTTAAGTGGGACAATGGTTAAAAGAAGAAAGATGGAGAGAGATGAGCACAAGAACATCCCAATTTAACCCAAAGAAATTCCCTTTTAGTTCCATTACAAAGATATGTATGTCAGAAAAAATCTCATTATAATGCTTTGTACATTTAAAAAATTGACTAATTTAAATACTTTTCCGACACATATCTAATAATCCTTCACTAGCGATTATGAACCAATATATTCCATTATAAAAAACATGTTATAAAATAAAATGTTTTCCAAAAGTTGCACTGGAGTAACCCATTTATTGTCTAATTCCATCTAGCACGAAGTAGCAAACAACCTCACTTGTCATTCGTTCTAATGGTTTCATGTGGTGTGTCCAAGGCTTTTGAATAGTGTTTTTGCATGTACCATCTTGCACCTGTACATGCATGGAGGTGCACTTGCCAACCCAAGTAAGCAATACATGTATAGAAAAAAATACCAACCAGCTTCATGCAACTTGGACCTACCTTGGTTTCCCGTGCCTTGTATCTAGTACTATCTCTTGTCTTTTGGAAGTCTATTTTTTTCTTGCTTTCTCCTATTGACTTGAGGCCGGGGTGAAGCTTGTCCAACACTAGTTAGGGAAACGTGCAAATAAGCCACACAATGATTCAATTGAAATGAATATAGATCTATCAAGATGTATCCCTCTTCTTGTTGCTCGACCATTGTCAATAAAAATATATACTAATTAATTCGACATTAAATTATCGACCGGGGAGTCGTATACTTGAGGTGCAAGCACTGTATGTACAGGATTGAAGATTGAACTAGCCTAATCTAACCTAACCTAATGTCGGCAAACACACTTCAATCAATAAAACAAGCAAATGAAAATGGACTAACACCTTAGGATGAAGCCCAATATAGGGAATCCGTATCTCACGAGTTTGACTTTTAATCTTGCCCTCGATGATTGAAACTATGGGAAATTAAAGTGCAAGAAGCTCAAAATCATCAAATTCAATCAACACTTAATATTCCAAACAAAATACCATAAATAATCTAAAAGAACAAACTAAATGCAAATACCAAGTAACCAAATCTAGCAATAAAAAATCAATTGTAAAATCAAATCAATGATCTAAGACAATAAACAAAGAGAAACCCAAAAGATCAATCCCCTCAGAAAATAAGCAAACTAATAACAAAACCAAAGTATTAAAAACATATCAATTTCAATTAGGAAGACAAAATCAATCTGTAAAATCCATGCTTCAAAATCAATCACTAAATTCAATAAATCATCTTAAGAACTAAATGCCCATGACCAGCTTCTATGAGATCCTTCACTTTAAAAAAAAAGGTAATAAATTAATTTTGCTCATAGACATAAAGTACTAACTCTGTAAAAGCTCATTAATAATCAAATTCAACACTTGGTCATCAGACATCCCATTCTCCAATCAACTCTTATACTATTCAACACAAATATGAAAATGAATTGAAAACTAAAGTCATTCAATCTCTAAAATCTAAAATCACACCTTACAATAATATAACCTAAAGGAACCTAATTTTCCAAACTTTCAAGATTCAATTTTGACATAAAAGGAATGGAATTCCATACCCAGAATCCCAAATTGGCTTCAAAGTTTATAGATTATTTTATCATTTTTAATTTACAATATTTTAATCATTTGGATGCTTCAAGAAACATATTAAATTCGGAGTCCATTTTCAAGTTTCTATTATCAGCCTACACAGATCAATTTCATAACTCAATGGTTTGTGAAATATGATAATACAAGTTTGTAAATTAAATGAGTTTTGAATTCCTTAAAACTCCAAATCAAATCATGGTACAAAGTTATTTCCTTTTGATATATCTCTTGGAAATCTGAGGTAGGAATTGTTATGCAATTGCCAATGTTTTTTTCTTTTTATGAAAACCAAATCCTCATGAATAAACTCAGAAATTCGACATACATAATTCATCCTATCATTTGATGCATTGAAAGTTCAACAATAAAAATCAACAGCAAAAAAACTCTTTGCAAACATGGAAATAAATTGTTTGAAGTTGCAATCTCAAATATGAAAGTTCTACATTCTTCACTTAATTAAAATCCACTAGAAACCTGTAAGCATCAACAAGCATTTACATAAACAAATAAATGGTAAAATGGTACCAACACATAATGCAATGCAGATCTGCAATACTAAAAAAATAGATCTATTTACTAAACAAGTTAAAACATAGCAATGCTTACCCACACTGAGGGGCTCTTCCTAGGTGGCTGGCACTGCCAAGGAGTAGGTCAGATCAAATGAAAATGATGCACAATAAACCAACAAGTGATCAGCTGTTCATTCCATTAAAACTCTGGTTACAAAGAACAATAACTAACTCTCTAATACAATGATTTTTTCTCCAATACCACCCTCCTCAGTCTGAAGAGGCCATTTTATACATAAATTTAATTAAGATCAGTCACCCAACTCAGCAATCCGTTCAACTAACTCAGAAAAACAACCAACACAAAATCTGGTTTTTTGTCATTTTGGGCAAATTCGAGTTAAAGAACCCTCGATATCTCCTGAAATATTTGGATTTTTAGAAAACCATTTTACAAGACCCAATTGGATTTGCTAGGAGAAAAACCCATGTCTTTGATTTCTTTGATTCGACTTCATCACTTCGAAAATTGTGCCACAAAACAGATAACTGAAATATTTTGCAAATTTAACTTCACATGTGCGAGATGGGTGAGTTCTAATAGATTCCTCACCATCTATAAGCATCCAGATGACTCCTCCAAGTGGCAGAATTTGGATTGGTGAAGTGAAAGTATGATAATGGATGATCTTCCAAAGTTTTAGTGCCAGAATGACTGCTGGAACGAGTGTCGGAAATGCAGAATTTGATTTCTGAAACACAACATTTCACCATTAGTAACAAAATTGCTCAAAATCAATTCTAAATGTTAAAATACTAGAAATAACTAAAATATAAAAACTTCAATGATCTCATCTTAGAACAAAATGAGTACAATCCAGCATAAAAGTCAAGTTTTACAATCAAACTCTCCCATCTATTTGAATTTCTAATGATATAAAAGATGGCAAATTTGGGAGCCATCAATCACCATAGCACCAAGTCCGACCTCTCTTCTGATATCTTCTGCTTGTCTCCCAACAACTCCATTTTCGAAACCAAATACAACTTCTACGATGAGGCCTACAACGTGATAGAGGGGTCATGGGAAAATTGGACTAGGGTTGACCCAAGGCATATTTGAGGGAAACTTCCTGAATCTACTAACATGGAAGAGAAGATGCAGATGGAATGTCGGGAACATGTTATATATATAAAAAATTGTGTTAAAATTGAGGGACTAGGGGGAGACAACTTGGGATTTTCCCAAAATGAGCATACCTATATTAAAAACATTGTGTTAAAAATGTCTATTTTTGTTTCCCCTTTGCCAAGAAAGTCTTTAGCAAATAGAGACTACCATATTTGGATTCAAACCAACAATAAGCATTGATTGCAGTGAGTTGAGTGCCCATTTCCAATAATGATAGGTGCACTTAAAACTCTAGGATGCAGTGAGCTTGGTTTCCATGCCCACAATGACATCTGCACCTCAAATTGTTTTCATTATTTCCTTAGTCTTTCTTATTATGTATGGTTATATCGCCATGCCTTTGTATAGTGAGAAGAGAAACAAATTTAGAATATATTGTTTATTGTATGGGCCGTTGTAGTTTTGGTATATTTTAGGGGAATATATCTATTATGGAGATATGTGTAGGGAAGAGCATTGTAGTATGTTGGTATGTATTTTGCAGCCAAATGTAGTTGTGGCCAAGGCCATAAGCCTAAGCATGCTTTATTCTTCCCTCAATACCAAAGCACTTTATTTCTTTGAGGTTACAAAGTCATTTGATAAAATGATAGGGGCTAGAGCTAAGCCAAGGCTAAGGATTTACTTTTCGCCAAGCCAAGCCCAATGAAAAACAATGGTCAACAATAGAATAGTAGCCAAGCCAAGAAAAAGAGTGTTTGCCCCATGAAAAACATTGATAAATAATAGAATAGTAGCCAAGCCAAGAAAAAGAGTATTGGTATGTATTTTGACCAGAGGTTGCTAAATTGAGTCACTTGTCTTTGTTTGAGTGAGATCCACTAAAATAAGATTTTGAACTGTGGCATCAAATATGCCTTCATAAGACATTGTTGAGCTAAGCATATTCACCTCCAAATTTTTATTTTCTCAAAGAAGCTCTATGAATTGTTTAAGCTGGTGTGAAAGTGATATTTAATGGTAATGGATAAGTCTGATTTCAATCAATTTAGAAATGCATTCTAGGAAGACCTAGGGACTACAACTCACATGAAGAAAGAAGAACTCACCTTAAGAAAGAAGATATTTGATTAATTGGGCATATTTCCCCTCAGTTTTACTGTGGTGGTAGCAATAGAGAGCATTATGAATCAATGCCTATTGTAGGAGGAGCAAAGGCAAGATAAATGGGAATGTATATGGAAGTCTATATAATAGGAGGAGCAAAGACAAGACAAATGGAAATGTAGATAGAAGTTTGTTAAGGCGAGACAAATGAGAATGTAGATGAAAATTTATATTGATAGAAGTTTTTGCAGATTTTTGGAGATACTGAGGTTAAGAAAGTGTTTGAATTGGATCCATGAGACATTACTATTTTAAAGTTATTTTAAAACACTAACAAATATATAAAAATATTCACTTCCACCAGAGGTAATTAATTAAGTCCCACCAGCTTTTGAACCAATTAAAACTTTTATATATGAAATTGGAAAATAAAATATTGAATTTACGAAAAAAATCAAATTTTGTCTCCTAATGGACATTAGGATATCTTAAGCAAGTTACATGTTACAATAGTACGTGCCCTGCTTGGGCAGGTACTAATAATGGGAGTTACGAAATGGATGGACTGTTGAAAATTTAATTCTTCTCTTAAAATTTGTTGTCCTTGAGGAGTAATGAGTTTTATCACTTCAGGCTTCAGTTTTAATTATCCGTGTGGTAGATGGAATATAATTAAAAACTGGTCCAGGCCAAGAAAGGAAAGGTAACTGCATCGTCAGAGTCTAGTTCATCGTTTCCATGCATACCAGTCACGTCACACGTCCGTTGTAATGAACATTTTTTCAAACGACAGTCTAATTCAGGTTTCCATATATACACGTCACGTCACACGTCAGTTGTAATGAACATTATTTCAAACTATATATTAATAGTAAATGATTTTCATATAGAAGGTGGGTTATTATATTATTTGAAACGATTACACTGATTATATTTATAGATATTTTAAATGAATTAATATCTTAATTATATTGATAGATGTTTAGATAAGTGGGTTAATATACTAATTACATTTATAAGTGTTTAGATATTATTTGAGATTTTGGATTTTGTTGAATAGATTAATAATATTAATCTGAGTGTAACAAATATAGAGTAGAGATTCATTTCATATCAAAATCTCAAATAATATCTAAAGGAAGAACAATATGCTTTCACTGTTGTGAGGAAGAACCCCCTCCGATCTCTTATTAAGCCCAAAACAGCTCGCTCTCTTAATTAATTGCAATTAATCCTCACATATGAGGGCATAAGAATTGTTACTACTATATTTCAATGAATCTATAGAATAATCATAATAATGTATTCGTTAATTAGTGGGCGCACAAAATTGAGCTCTCACTCTTCCAATGGCAGCACGGTCGCACAATTCAGTGTTTTATCTGAAAATAGAATGTATTACATTGAGAATTTGCAAGTCCTTATTAGTGAAGCGTGTGATTTCTTATCTATTCAGTTCCACGTTGGCTGTCCCTTTGTTGCAAACTCGTACTTTGTGGAACACTCCAATGTAGGGTTTTTATGCCTTAAGCTTCATACATAAATAAACAGGTCATACCGCCAAAACACATCGGATCTGGCAAGGTAAAAAATATCTCATATACAAAAACTTATTAGTAATTTTGTCAATAGAGTGATGGGCATCAAGACTAGGATATTGAAATTCTACAATTTAGCCAAATTGCAGTGATTATTTATCAAGTTTAGTAATTATTTACCAAGTTTAGTTTGAGGATGACGTGTTTATATATTACAATTTGGAGTGGATTATTATTTATGCTTTTCGCAAATTGAAGGAATATGGGACAAGTGTATATTGATTTTATGGTCATTCAAAATTTTTTAAAAAAATTATAAAGAAAAACATAAAAAATAATGGGTAGTTGATACATGGATAACTCTTATGAATAATAGGTAGTGATAAACAACCCATTTAACTAAAGAAGGTAATATAGGTAATTGAATCATAGACAACATGTAATTACAACTAAGCATGGAGAACAAGTAATAGATAACTTGTTCATCGCACTTACTCGAAACATTTAAATAGACTTCTTCACAAACAATTCAATGAACCAAATACCATAGGCCAACAAATATCATGGACCCAAAAAACCATAAATTATAGGTGTAATTAATTCTTTAACCAAATCGAATTCACCTAAAAAGAAAGAAATTTTATTAACAAAATATATATATATATATATATATATATATATATATATATATATATTAACAAACTTATAAATCTAAACCAATAATTATTATATATATATGATAATATAATTTTATTTTATTTTTTGAATTTAAACTTATGACATTCTTAATCAATTTCATTCACATACACATATACCTATATTATATTATATTTATTAACATCAAAGTATTAGAAGTCTTTAATCTCTTAATTATATTTGAAAATTGGTACATTGCAGATCCAACTAGTGATGCATCCAACCTTATGAAAAGCCATCCAACATTATGGACATTAATTATTCAATGTTGTAATATAAAATTCAGTGCAATAACAACACTATGGGGAGGTAGTTAATGTTATCTCGGTATTAAATCTTATAAGGTGAGCAAAATTATAAAAAAATCGCCATCCTTATTGATTGCAAGGCTTTTAATGCTATAATTTGGGTAAAACTAGCGAGCCATATTAATATTAATAATGTGGTTTATATACGTCGATTGACGTATATCAAGCATATTTATATATCTTGCCATGGTTGATATACACCGATTGCGTACATAAACCATATTATTAATATTAGTTTAAGGTCCAGGTGTGAGGAAGAATTGTTGATTTATTATTATTATAATAATTGTTTTATAAAAGTAAAATAATTTAAAAAATAATAATAAGGATTGCTGAGTTTTTATTATTATAATAATTATTATGTTAATAATTAGCAATCCATATCAATTAATAATAATAACAATTATTAATAATAATAAACAATGGTTAACTAATAATAATAATAATAAAAATCAATGGTCAACCAATTCGTTGACATTAACCCATTGGTTCACTAATGGTCGCTAATGGCAACCAATATTCAACCAATAGTGAATAAATGGTAAACCAATGTCAACCATGGTCAACCACTAGTCGGCCAATGTCAACCATGGTTAACCAATGGTCAATCATTAGTCAACTAATGTCAGCTAATGGCCAACCATTGGTCAACCATAGTCAACTATTGGTTCACCATTGGTAACCATGGTCAACCATTGGTTCACCATGGTTGACTTTGTTTAACTATGGTTAACCATGGTTGACTATGGGTGACTTTGGTTAGCCATGGTTCACTATGGTAGAATATGGTTTCAACCATGGTTGACTATTGTTGGCCATGGTTGACTATCATTAACTTTGGTTGACCATGTTTGAATTTGGATGACCATGGTTGACTTTTAGTTGACTATCGTTGACTATGGTTGCCCATGGATGATTTTGGTTCATCATGATTACTTTTGGTTAACTATGGTTGACCATGCTTGACTATGGTTGAGCATGTTGGACTTTGGTTAATTATGGTTGCATTGGTCAACAATGGTACACTAAAGTCAACCATGGTCAACTATTTTTGACCACCATGGTTGAAATTGGTTGACCATGGTCGACATTTGTTGACTCTTGGTTGACCATGGTTGACTTTGGTTAACCATGGTTGACATTGGTTTACTCTTGATCGATTGTTGTTGACTTTGTTTTACCATGGTTGACTATGGTTAACTTTGTTCGACCATGGTTGAATTTAATTGACCATGGTTGACATTGGTTGACCATGGTTGACTTTGGTTTATCATGGTCAACTATTATTGACCATGGTTGACTTTAATTGACCATGGTTGACTTTGGTTGACCATGGTTGAATTTGGTTTACAATGGTTGACTTTGGTAGACCATGGTTGACTTCATTTACCATGGTAAATTATCGTTGACCATGGTTGACTTTGGTTAACCATGGTTGAATTTGGTTGACCATGGTCGACATTGGTTGTCTCTTGGTTTACCATCATTAACTCTGATTTACCATGGTTGACTTTAGTTGACTATGATTGACTTTGGTTAACTTTTGGTTGACCATGACTTTTGTTGATCATGGTTGACTTTTGATTGACCATGATTGACTTTGGCTAACTTTTGGTTTACCATCGTTAACTTGGTTAACTATGGTTGATCATAGTTGGCAATTGTTGACCATGGTTGACTTTGACTATCCATGGTTGAATTTTAATTGACTTAGGTTGACCATTACTGCATTTGGTTGACCATATTTCACTTTGGTTAACTTTGGTTGACTCTTGGTTGCTCATGGTTGACTTTGGTTGACCATTGTTTACTTCGGTTGAATTTTGTTAACCATGGTTGACTTTGGTTTACCGTGGTTGACTTTGGTTTACCATGGTTGATTAGAGTTGACTTTGGTCAACCATGGTTGAGTTTTGCTTGGTGATGGTTAACCATGGTTGAATTTTGTTGACCATGGCAAACTTTGGCTAACCATGGCTAAGTTTGGTTGACTTTTGGTTGATCATGGTTAACTTTGGTTTACCATGGTTGAATATGGTTGACTACGATTCAACATGGTTGACTTTAGTTTATTATGGTCAATTGTTGTTGAACATGGTTACCTAGGGTTGACCATGGTTGAATATGGTTGACATTAGTTTCTCTTGGTTGACCATGGTTGACTTTGGTTTACCATGGTTGAATTCAGTTGACTATAGTTGAATTTGGTTAACTTTGGTCAAGTGTGGTTGATTTTGGTTTACCATGGTTGACTTTGGTTGACTATAGTTGACTTTGGCTAAAAATGGTCAACCATGGTTGACTTTTGGTTGAACATGAATTTAGTTGACCATACTTGACTTTGGTTAAGTTTTGGTTGACCATGGTTAACTATAGTTGAATTTTGGTTGACCATTGTTAACTTGGTTAACTATGGTTGACCATGGTTAAATTTGACTAACCACGGTTGACTTTTAATTGATTATAGTTGGCTTTGGTTGACCATTGTTGACTTTGGTTGAGGTTTGGTTGCTCATGGTTGACTTCGGTTGATTATGGTTGACTTTTGTTTATCCATGGTTGACTTTGGTCGACCATGATTGGTTGACTATGGTTGACTTTTGTTGACCATGGTTGAATTTTTCGACCATGGTTTGTTGACTTTGGTTGACCATGGCTAAATTTCGTTGACTTTTGGTTGGCCATGGTTGACCATGGTTGGTTGAATTTGGTCAACCATGGTTAACTTTGGTTGACTTTGGTCAGCCGTGGTTGACTTTGATTGACTTTTGGTTAGCTATGGTTGACCATGGTTGACTTTTGGTTGGTCATGGTTGACCATGGCTGAATTTTCTAGACCATGGTTAAATTTTGTCGACCATGGTAGGTTGACTTTAGTCGAACATGGTTGAATTTCGTTGACTTTTGGTTGTCCATGGTTGAATTTTTATGGCCATGGTTGACTTTTGCTGACCATGGTTGACTTTTTGGTTGACCAAGGTTTGCTTTGGTTTACCATGGTTGACTTTTGTTAACCTTGCTTGACTTTTGCTTAACTATGGTTGACCATAATATCCCATGGTTGACTTTTGGTTTCTCATGGTTAACTTTTGTTGAGTTTAGTTGACTTTGGTTGACTTTTGTTGACCATTGTTGTTATTGGTTGACTATGGTTGACTTTTGTTGACCATTGTTGTTCATGGTTGACTATGGTTCACTATGCTAGACCATGGTTATTCACGGTTAACCATTGTTGACCATGGGTGTTCATTATTGACTATGGTTGACCATAGCCAATGATGGTTGAGAAAGGTCAACTATGGTCGACCATGGTTGTTCATTGTTGACCATGGTTTTCTATGGTTGATTATGGTTGATTATAGTTGTTCATGGATGAGCATTGTTGTTCGTGGTTGAGTACAATTGTTCATGGTTTACTATGTTTGAGTATGGTTGAATTTTTATATACCTCAATGGTTATATCACATTTGCATGGTCATCTAGAGTTATGTTTAGGGTTTCATGAGATTGTTCATTGTTAAAATGATATTAGATCATAATATTGAATGTTTTCAAACACATTAGTGGATATAGGTGTATTGAAATGTCGCACTATACCTTACTATAATTTAAATTGCTATGATTTAAAAACACATAAATACATAAATTTTATGTTATGTGTACATGTATTTTTATAATCAATGATATTGAATTAATTGTAGTTTAAAACTAAAGTTGAGAGGAAAAGTGAAAATTATATGATTTAAAAAAACCTAGACACACATTTCTTATAATGTTTATAATTTTTTTTTGTATAAATGTATATATTTTATTTTCCCTAAACCATGTAAATATATTAACATTGAATTAAATTAAAATTCTTTTTAATATTTTTAAATTAAATCAATTCAAATGTTTTAATGGTGAATATAGTCCATATTGAAATGGAACATTGTATACTTTTAATATAATTTAAATGTTTTAGTGAATGTTGCAATGTAAATTTGAATTACTTACAATAAATTGGAAATCACACACATTTCTTATAATGCTTAAATAATTTTTTTTTATATAAATCTATATACTATGATTTTTTCTAGCATGTTTACATAATTTTTTTATAAATTTATATACTATAATATAAATCCATATATATTATATTTTTTTTATACAAATCTATATATTACTCTCTTTTCTTATAATGTTTATATATATATTTTTAAAATCTATATACTATAATTTTTCTAAATTATATTATGATATTAACTTTGTTTTAAAAATCAAAATTTGTTTTTAATATTGTAAAATCCAAATTTAAATACGTGTATAAATATAAGACATTAAAATTAATATAATTTAAATGTTATATTAGGTATTCCAATGTAAAATTGAATTACTTTTATTATAATTAAATTAATATGATTTGAAAAAAATATATATAATTTACATAATTTTAATTACATAACTTGAGTTTTGGAAGCTTCTCTAATCGGGGATGGGAGCGAACGAATTAGGTTTTTCTTGAAACCCTAGGTACAATGGTAAAAAACGGCGGCGCTTCTACGTTCCCATGAGTTGAGTCTGGCAGTGGCAGGTGGGTTGTGGATGACGCTCTGACAGATCTGACGGATTTGGGAAGGGGCCCTCTCCCCAAGCTGCCTGAGATGGGGACTAGCAACCCCACGATCTCGCAACTGGTAGGTGATTCGGCACAAAAATCCAATGCTGAATCAAGTGAAGCTGATAAAGGAACCAAGCGGAGGATGGGGCCGAGCGGCGGCCTCCCCAAAACCCCAAATATTTCGGCTATGCAGATCAAGTTGGAAAAGATCCATGAACAAATAGAGCATTGGCGTGAAAAATCGCTAATAGGTAAATTTGTGGGGGTTTGGCCCAGAGAACAGGATCTAGTGAACTGGATCAAAACTACCTGGAAACCCAAAGGGCATTACGATCTTCAATTGGGAGCCAAAGGGTTTTTCACCATGATCTTCTTTAGCATTGAGGATCGAGATAGAATTCTGGAAGGAGGCCCTTATTTATTCTTCTCGGAAGGATTATACCTTAGACCCTGGAAGGAAAGGTTTAATCCAGAAACTGAGGATGTAACAGTCACCCCGGTTTGGATTAGGTTGTTCTCCCTACTATGTGAATACTGGGATTTGGAGATCCTGCAGGATATTGGAAACACTCTCGGTGAATTTGTTAAAGTGCCGGACCAGACCAAACAATAGAGATATACTGCGTATGCACGGATGTGTCTACATGGATTTGTCGAAAGAGCTACCAGAGGCGATCAGTCTAAATTGGGACGACGAGGAGTGGCTTACCCCTTTGGATTATGAGCAGCTCTCGTTTCATTGTCGTCAGTGTCATGAATATGGGCACCTGGGTAGAAATTGTCCCTAGGTAAAATCTTCTTCTTCTCCCCTAAACATGGCCCTGTAGGAGAAATGGACAAGGAAGGGTTCATGCAGGTTCGTACCAGGAGAAGAAATAAACTGACAAGACAAAACAATGTTGTTAAGGAGACTCATGTTAAAAGGATTGAAACCTACAATCCCTTTCAGATCTTGGAAGAACAACAGGAAGAAGGGGAGATCAGAAGGAATAAGGGTGAAGTGAAATCAAAATAGATGGAGGGTATAGTCGAGGAAGTTGAGCAGTGCCATGAATCAGAAAATCAAGTGGAGCCAATGGTAGAAGATGGAGATGAGGAAATGGAATTAGGTGAGTTCAATCTGGATGAGATTGAGAGAGAATGTGAAAAGAGAGGGAAAGGTTATGTCACCTGACAGCAATTAGAACTTCTTCAAGCGGCAATTATAAATTCTAAAGTCTCTAGACAATTGGGGATAGCCTCGGATCCGCAGAAGGGAAGCAAGAGGAAATCCCTAGAGGAATATTTGAAAAGAGGAAGGAAGACAGACAAACAAAGGATAGTAGAGATAGGAGTTAAGTTAATCGAGTTTGGCCAGTATCCTACTATATTGGTGGCCTTCTCTGAAGTTAATAAGGTTAATTAATGAAGTTAATGTCATGGAATATTCAGGGCTGCAACCACCCCAGGAAAATAAAGACCCTAGCAAGAAAGATTAAACAGGAAAAACTTGATATTCTTTTTCTCCAAGAGACTAAGTGTAGTTCTCAACTTTTGGAGCAAGTTAAGCAGAAAATCTGGAGAGGAAGTTAATTTATGGCTATTGATTCCATCGGGATGGCGAGTGGTGTTAGTTTTTCAACATTTAATTCAATATGATCTAGGATCTTAACTAAGAGAACAACATGTACAGCATATCAAACACAAGAGACAAGAGACAAGAGAAAAGAGACACAAAGCATTTAACCGAGGAAAACCAAGAAGGTGAAAAACCCTGCAGCTTCCTCAGAGATAGAATAAGCACCAATACAAAGATCACCAAGATGAATCCCCAAAAGATAAATGTCTGCAGCAGCTACGCCTCCTCCACTTGTGAGTACTCCTCCTCTCTCTCACTAATGTGAAGTGAGTGAATGAGTGAATGTGTGAAATGAGAGAGACACACTCTCTATTTATACACTGACTTGACCTTCCTTTTAACTCTAACTAGGTTGGCCCCAACTTAACCACTTAACATAATGTTTGACTTGGTCGACCCCACTAGGGTGGTCTAATAACCCTTTAACCCACATAACTCATACAGGGCTGACCCCACTAAGGTGGTCTAATAACCCATTAGATATAAGTTACGACACTTACAATATAACTTGCGACACTTGCAAATACAAATGGTGACACTTCCAATCAGAGGAATAATACATCTTTGTTGGGGATACAATAAAGTACAAATACAATATACACGTGAATATCTTCTGAAGTTACAAATACAATATACAAGTGAATATCTTCCGAAGTTACAAATACATCAACACTCCCTCTTAACTAGGAAGGTATTCTCTTGACACAGGTCATCAATACATATAGGCACAAGTCTTCAATTCTGGAGCTCGATCATCGTCACTGGATCATGGAGAATCATCATCACTGGATCATGGAGCATCATCGTCACTGCTACTGTACTCGTCATCTCAATCACTGGGCTATCTCTCAATTCTTCTCGTCATAGGAAGTTCTACAGAGCCATCCCTTTTTCATGTTGGTTGTAGGCCTAGCCTCCTGTAGGTCTTCATCATCTCTGTGAGCGGGCCATCCTATGGAATCCTTGGGACTAATTACGTGCGTCAACAAAACCTTGAAAGAGTATCCTAGGATCCCTTATGTGCCTAAGCACAACCAGCAAGATCTCCCAGGGAGCTATTACATGTGACCACCGCAAAACCTTAAAAGAGTGTCCTAGGAACATTTTTGTGCATAGCACGATCGGAAACAACTCTAAAGAGCATCCCAGGATCATTTATGTGCCTAAGCATGACAGGAAAGATCTCCGAGACTGATTACATGTGTTCTAGAAAAACCTCGAAAGAGCATCCCAAACTGATTACGAGCATACTGCTCAACCTATCGGATCTCCCAGGGAAACATTATATGCCACAGGAAAAAACCTCGAAAGAGCATTTTCCATATCTCCTAGGGAGCTATTATATTCCATAGTCAAAACCTCACAGGAGTATCTGCAAACCTCCCAGGGCAAGATTATATGTCCTCCCAAGCAAAACCTAGATAGAGCATTTGCTAGATCTCCCAGGGAGCTATTATATGCCATAGGCAAAACCTCGCAAGAGTATCTACAAATCTCCCAGGGCAAGATTATATGCTTATTTCACAACCTGTCCACGGCCACGAAGTATCATCCTGATACTCATGATCCACTTGATCATCCTCACACAGAGCATCCTCCTGATGCTCATGATCATACTGATCATCATCATATAGTTCATCATCTTGATGCACATCATCATCGCATGATCATCCTGATCATCGTCACAGCATCGTCCTAATGCATATCATCATCGAATGATCACCCTGATCATCATAGCATCGTCCTCTTCAGATCATCTCATTGTCCACAGAGCACAGCCCAGATGCACATCATACAACACTTACACCACTGACATGGGAGTACACATCTACCACCATTCGGGGAAGGCTCCAGCCCTTACTTTTTCACCATGGGAGAACACATCTACCACCATGTGAAAAGTGGCTCAACAATTACATCACGACCATGGGAGAACACATCTTCAACCATGTCAGAAAAGCTTGACAATTACATCATGACCATGGGAGAACACATCTACAACCATGTCAGAAAATCCCATGTGTATCTGCATTTTCTGGACTCATCACTTCCCCTTGGAAGGAACCTCGATCTGAAGTACACCAAGCCTTTCTCTGAAGTACTCGAACTTCACTCTGGCTAGTGGTTTGGTCAACACATCTGCAATTTTCTCATATGTCACAACATAATGAATCTTTACTGCTCCTCTCTACACCATATCCCTGATATAGTGATATTTGATCTGGATGTGCTTCGACTTGTCATGGAACCTCAGGTTTTCTGACAACTTCACACAACTCTGGTTGTCACAATAGATACAAGTAGCATCCAACTGGAGATCAAATAAATCAGATGGTAGCTTCCTTAGCCATACTGCCTCGCAACTGGACGAACAAGTTGCGACATACTCTGCTTCGGCTGTACTCAGTTCTACGCAGGATTGCTTCCTGCTAAACAAAGAGATCACACCTGATCCCATACTGAAGCAGCACCCCGAAGTGCTCTTCCTATCTGCAACACTGCCTGCCCAATCTGAATCAACAAAACCCTCCAGGTTAAACCTTTTGATTCGCATCATACTTGAGCCCATAATCAACCGCACCCTTCAGGTACCTCAGAATATGCTTTACAACAATCAGGTGAACATGTCTAGGATCCGTCAGAAACTGGCTCAATGTGTTCACCACAAAGAAAATATCTGGTCTCGTGTTTGTCATGTACATCAAGGACCCATTAATCTAACGATACATCATGACATCAACCGACTCTGATGAAGCATCACTCAATAACTTCAGGTTTGATTCCATAGGTGTGGCCATGGCCTTGCAGTCCATCATCCCGAACCGATTCAGGATCTCTACTGCATACTTCCCTTGTCCAAGGAAGATTCCATCTGCACTCTGCCACACCTCCATACCTAGAAAGTAATGCATCATACTCAAGTCCTTTATCTCGAACTCGGAAACAAGCTTCCTCTTCGTTTCGGCAATCAATCTATCCTCACCTGTCACAAACAGGTCATCCACATACAATAGGAGTATCACTAGATTTCCTTCCTCAACCTTGTAGTAAAGGTTGGAATCCGCTTTACTCTTGGTAAATCCCAAACTAGATAGGAAGTTGTCTATCTTGTCATACCATGTCCTAGGTTCTTGCTTCAATCCATACAAGGGTTTCTTCAATCTACACACATATGACTCCCTGTCATGTGTCTCAAAACCAAGTGGCTACTCCACATACACTTCCTCTTCGACTACACCATTCAAGAAAGTTGTCTTGACATCCATCTGGTGTACCTTCCATTTCATCACTACATCCAGAGCAAGTATTGTTCTGATGGAAGTGTATCTGGCTACAGGTGCAAAACTTTCTTCATAATCTATCCCTTCTTTATGGGAGAATCCATGAGCCACAAACCTTGCCTACCATCTACAACATGCTTGATTTTGTAGATCCACTTGGAAGTCACAACAAACTTCCCTTTTGGTCTCAAGACCACATCCTAGACATCATTCTTCATTATCGATTAGTACTCCTCGATCATGGCATTCTTCCATTACTGCATCCCAGATCCTCGTAACTTCAGATTCTTCAGTATCTTCAATAGATAGTGAACTTCGTTGCTGGAACAAATGTCGTTGTTCTTCTTTTGTAGGTGATTGTACACGATCTTTCCTACAAGTCAAATTCAATTGCATGATTAAAAACTTCTCATAGTTTTTCAAAACAAATTCTTATGCATAAAGACATATGTCATACAATCATGCAATTATCGTATCCAATGCTTCAATACAACATTTATCTATATCCCGTATTCACACGGTAACTTTCTAGATGCCTTCCATCTCTACCAGAACATTTGTTAAGAGTGTGCACAACTACCAACATGTTAGCAAAGGGGTTTCATTCTAGATAAGTAGCAATGGAATGTTGTACAGTACCATAGGCCACTTACCCATTACTTGCATATTAGTAGTATCTTTTTCATTAATACAACTTTTCTAATATGCATAATATACATCTTAAATCTAGGAACATAAGTATGTACATGACTGGACAACATTATTTAAGTAATCATATGACAATTCAAATACTTATATTTGTTTAGTTGTAGGTGGACTCCCTCTCAATATTTGCTTCCTTGTAGGAACTACTTGGAGTGTGATCCTTCTTGATCTTTGCTTCCTGGATTATCTGTCCTTGAACTTATATCCATCCTAGACCACTATGCATGCTTAAGTGTCATCATTGTGTCATCCTAAAGATCTCATACATAACCATACATCCATTAGTATAATCTCAATACTATCAAAACATTATGATTCCAAATAACATTAAACATGTATGGTCATGATCATTTCATACACAAATAATTTATCACAAGCGTCAGTATTCAAGGTTTCAGGGAGTACTTCTTTTACTCATGCATATTCTTATTTGACCATAGGACTCTTCTGGTTTTCCATATCATCAATCAAAGTAAGAAGTATAATATACATAAACCCATGATTACTCAAACCTATAACTTCATGAATGATCATTATTAATCATACAAAAGTATACTTATATGAGATCCTTACACAAAGTAGGATTCTAACTCGATATAGGAAAAACATACTTGGATTATCATGCTTGTCTAACATACCCAAACAATGTCTTCTTTGTTATCTTAGAGACCTTGTGCTAGCAACCTGCATATCTCATAAGTTAATAATTGTAGAACCAAGTTATACATACCTCGTAAGTAGAGCTTCTATGTGATCCATGATTGTGGATGAGTCTTTGTCTTCATGTCACCATGGTCATATGTTCTTGATCTAGAACTCGATTTGTCTTTCTTGATGTACCCTTTATGTTAATGGACAACATCATCCTCATACAACAACACAGTGTATTAGTACAATCATAAGTGTCATACCCCTAATCAATGAATGTATTCACATGCATTCATACTTTTACTAGGGTGATAAGACAAGTCTAAAATTATTCAAGATTGTACTAACCTCAATAATATGAAGACAAACATAACATAAACTTAATCACGAACAGATTTCAAAACATACCTGTATCTCTTCAAGTCATACCTAAGGGATTGCTTGTAATCTTCTTATGTAAGGCCTTAGCCTCATCTCCCTCTAAAACTGGAACTTCTTCACTTATGTAGGTGTCCAATTCATTCTCTTCTAGGATTAACCCAATCCACTTTGATTCGCTGAAACTGGATTTGGAGTTGGATTAGGGTTTGTCAGAGAAACCATAAAAATTCAAACTTTGAATTTCAAACTTTTGATTGGATGAAAAGATGCGCCTTGCTGAGCTGATCAAGCTAGTATACTTCAATTTTGAAATCTCCAAAATTTGACCCCTCAAAATTGCCTTTGAAACTTTCGGATCTTCTGGTCAAAATCTCGAACTAGGGTTTGATAATGCTTAGGGTTTTGCCCAGCTAAAAGGTTCGACCTTATGCTCTAAACTTAGATTTTGCTGAGGAGAGTAATCCTATGCTAATATCACTCCAAAATTCCACTTCTATCAAAAGCCCTAATTTCCCACAGCAGTGACAAGCCAAAAATGAGAATGCTCACAATCCAATTCTACTTCACAGAAATACGTGCCTTATTGTTTCTAGTACATCTCTGAAATTTTGGATCCACAGGGTCTGAAACTTCGTCTTGTGGTAGCCTGAATCATCATATTTCCAACCCCATAGGTCTGACCTCAAATGGATTCTCTGAGAGAGAGATATGCCAAATGTCGCAACGTGACATGTTTATGGGATTAAACAGTATAGAGAACGTGTACGGAGTGCCATGTGTCATTTTTTCAACTTCAGCCTCAGAAACCTGGACCTGTGAAACTACATTACGTGCTCTTACTTTCACTTTTTACAGAATTTAATTTGGAGCTTCCTAGCCCAAGTTGTGACCTTTTTTCCTAGGTCACCTGTTTATTACTGAGATTTGGAAGAGGCAGAAACCCTAAATTGTACGGATCATAAAACAGAAAGTACAATGAATTAGATGTTGTGCTTCAGACACAAGGTACACAGGGATGTTTTCTTCAACCTGTACAAGTTTCCGAACTTGAACCTTCGCCAAAATGGATTTATAGCGAAAGTTCCACGATGACTGGTTTTTACTATACCAAGCCATAGCTTCCAATTTGTCACAAGTGCAACAAGTGTCATAAATGCCATACCATTCCTTCCTTCATGATAGCTCTGATACCATGTTAGTTTTTCAACATTTAATTCAATATGATATAGGATCTTAACTAAGAGAACAACATGTACATCATATCAAACACAAGAGACAAGAGACAAGAGACACAAAGCATTTCATCGAGGAAAATCAAGAAGGTGAAAAACCCCACAACTTCCTCAGAGATAGAATAAGCACCAATACAAAGATCACCAAGATGAATCCCCAAAAGATAAATGTCTGCAACAGCTACTCCTCCTCCACTTGTGAGCACTCCTCCTCTCTCTCACTAATGTGAAGTGAGTAAATGAGTGAATGTGTAAAATGAGAGAGACACACTCTCTATTTATACACTGACTTGACCTTCCTTTTAAATCTCACTAGGTCAGCCCCAACTTAACCACTTAACATAATGTTTGACTGGGCCGACCCCACTAGGGTGGTTTAATAACCCTTTAACCCACATAAATCATACAGGGCCGACCCCACCAAGGTGGTCTAATAACCCATCGCATATAAGTTACAACACTTACAATATAACTTGCGACACTTGCAAATACAAATGGTGACACTTCCAATCGGAGGAATAATACATCTTCATTGGGGATACAATAAAGTACAAATACAATATACAAGTGAATATATTCCGAAGTTACAAATACATCAACAGGTGGTATGGCAGTCTTCTGGAAGCCTGATTCCTTGTTTCTTTCGGCTTGGTTGGCTAATCGCTTCTCGTTGATCGCTAAGTTTACAGATCGGGTTTCTGGGTCCTCTGGCCAAATGGTGAATATCTATGGCCCAAGTGCCTTCCCCCAGAAAACTGCTTTTCTTCAATACTTATCATGACTGAAGGACCAATAAACAGAAGGATTGTGGATTATAGGAGGGGATTTCAATCTGATTTTGTCTCTTGAAGAAAAAAAAGGGAGTAGGAGGGTCCTGGACAAATTCTAGGAAGCTTTTGGTGATTTCATTTCCCAAAGCCACTTCATTGACATTGAGACTAGCAATGGCCTTTATACCTGGAACAAAAAACATGGGGGAACTCATCTTGTAGCCTCTAGAATCGACCGTTTTCTAGCCACGGAGGATCTTGTCAGAGATAAGGGGGAGGCCTACGCTATTGTCCTTCCCCCGGCTGGCTATGATCATTGGCCCATTTGCCTCCAATGGGAATGGTCCAATGCCTCTTTATTTAAACCTTTTAGGTTTGAGAAATTTTGGTTAGAACATAAGGAATTCAAAGAGTTGGTGGGGAAATGGTGGGAGGAATTGGTCCCCCCCAGGGGAACTGGGATGTATCAGTTCCAACAGAAATTAAAGGCTCTCAAAGACAAAATAAAAGCAAGGAACAAAGCTGACTTTGGGTACATTTTCCAGGATAAAACGAAGGTGTTGGCAGAGCTCGAGCTTTTACACAGGAAATGTATGGAAGAAGGGTGGACTTATGAGATCAAAGAGCACAAATATAATTTGTTAAATCAACTGGAGTCCAGATAAAAATAGGAAGAGATTTATTGGAGGAAAAAATCCAAAAATCAGTGGCTTCAAGAAGGGGATAGGAATAAATTTTTTTTCCATAATTATGTTATTCATAATCGTCACAAATCCAAGATTTACAAGATTCGTAAATTTAATGGAAGCTAGGCTGAGTCCACGCAAGAGATTGAAGATGAACTTGTTCACCACTTTGAAAACATTCTTAAGGAGGATCGAATGGACCGAACTTCGGATAACTAGACTTATCCCCATATTGGTCACTAAGGAGCACAATGAGATTCTGAATAAACTTGTTACCTTGCAGGAGGTCGAAGAAGCCATTGAGCAAATGGCTTTAGGTAAAGCTCTGGGACCGGATGGTTTCACCACTAATTTTTTTCATTTCTTTTGGGACTTAATTAAACAGAAGGTTGCGGAGATTGTGGAAGAATCCCGTAGATGTTGTGGAGTCCTGAAGGAATTTAATGCCACCTTTCTGACTCTTAATCTGAACAAGGATGGGGCCTAGGTGCCAAGCAATTTTCGACCAATTTCCTTATGTAATGTTATCTATAAAATCATTACTAAGGTTGTTGCTAACAGGTTAAAGACTATGCTCCCTCTTTTGATCAACCATGAGCAATATGGCTTTGTTGAAGGCCGACAGATTCTTGATGGTATAATCTTAGCTCATGAAACTATTCATTCCTTGAAGACTACCAAGAAACCAAGTGTGATGATCAAACTTGATATTGCAAAAGCCTATGATAAATTAAGTTGGCAATATATGCAAAGTATGCTAGAGGCCTATGGTTTTGGTTTGGACTGGGTTAGTTGGATCATGAATCTGGTCACTACCCCCTTCTTTTCCATTCTGCTTAATGGCTCTCCAACCAGGCTTCTCCAGTCTTCCCGTGGCATAAGAAAAGGAGACCCCCTCTCCCCTTTTGTCTTCATCCTTATGGAGGAAGGGCTTGGCCGTCTTATTCACTCCTTATCTACGGAGGGGGAAATTAGAAGTATGAACCTCCATGAGGGCATGATTAAACAGACCCACCAACAATTTGTTGATGATACTATGTTAATGGGGCACCCTTCATTCCAAGAAGCCCGTGCCTTTAAGAAAAGCCTAAAACTTTTTGCTAAAGCCTCAGGGATCAAAGTCAATCCTGACAAGTCTCTAGTTTTCTTTTTCAATACTCCCAGTTTTACTTAGTGAAACATTCTCTGCATTCTTAATTTCTCAAAAGGCTCCCTTCCTACTAAATTCCTGGGGGCTTCGCACTTAGAGGGAACTATTCCTAGGATTTGTTTGCAGGACCTTTTTTATCGCTTAAAAAGTAGACTCAACAACTGGATTAATAGACATTTAAAATTTCCTAGTCGGCTAACTCTGGTCAAATCAATCCTACAAGCTATGTTGATTTACCTCTTTTCCTTACTGTCTTCCCCTAAATTGGTCCTTAGAGAAATAAGGGGCATCCAACATAATTTCCTGTGGGGTGGCAGGGAATCCAAATCAAAATTTGCTTTGATTAGATGGGACATATTATGTTATCCTAAGGAAAAGGGAGGTTTAGGGCTTAGAGATCCGGAGGTGGTCAGTGACATTCAGGGATCCAAATTATGGTGGAGATGGTGTAACCAAAACAATGAGCCATGGGCGAAACTCTGGCAAGTCAAATATGCCAGGGACCATCAAACTAATCAACTGATCAGATACAATGCAGATACTTTGGGATCTCACATATGGACGAAGGCTCAGAATGGGAAAAAGATGGTTCAGGATCACAGCTTTTGGGAAATTGGAGATGGTGAGTTGGAAAAGTTCTAGGATGATTCATGGAATCAATTCCCTAAACTGGGGAATGATCAAAGGTGGCAGAACATCATAACTCATGGTCTGACTGAAGGAAAACTCAAGGTTTGTCACTACTGTACCAACCCGTCCACGGAGACTTTCATATCTTGGTTAGACCATCAGTGGTGGACTGGGTTAATAAATGAAGATGACGACAGAGCTTTTGGGGATCTGCTCCAAGAAAGATACATTCGTAGAAGAACTAGACCTGATAAGCTAAGGTGGGGATACAAGAAGAAAGGGATTTTCAGCATCAAGGAGGCGTATGATCTGCATACTAACATAGAAACAAATGATGAAGCTCCATGGAGAAAACTATGGAAGATGAATCCCTGGCCAAAAACTGTGATTTTATGTTGGATGATCACTTGGAAAAGAGTCCTAACAGGAGAAAACCTTAAGAAACATGGTATATAAGGCCCCTCGTGTTGTCCCTTATGCAAAAATAGTGGGGAAACGCTCGACCACTTGTTGGATGAATGTGAATAATCTTCTTTCCTTTGGGATAGAGGTGCCATGATTTTTCGGAAAAGTGATCGTGCTCGTGGCGAACTAGATCAAACTCTGCACATTTGGAATGATCAAGATTTTAGCAATACAATATTAGCGCTGATTTGGTAGATGTTTCCCAGTATGGTATGCTGGAACCTCTGGAAGGAAAGAAATGGGAGGATTTTCAGGGATAAAAACAATCGTAAAGAGGAGGTGTGGGATACTCTGGTTTGTAACATTTAGGAAACCATTAGAAGTAGATAGTGGACTAACGAGGACATAAACCTCTTGGAAGGGGTTTTGCTCATTGCCAAAGGATGGGGTCTCGGTAGGGATGATATGCTTGGTCTGTGAAGGAGGGACAAGATCTATAATCCCATCAGTCCCAACTTCTGGTCTCCACCTGGGCCGACTGAATATAAAATTAATTTTGATGGGGCATCACGTGGGGCTGTTGGTTATGGAGGTGTTTGTAGAAATGCGGAAGGGATGGTTTGACAGGTTTTCTATGGGTACATCGGTCATGATACTAACAACTTAGCTAAGCTTGATGGTCTCATTCATGGTTTGCAACTGATCATTTAGGGTGGTTTATTCCCGGCTACTATAGAGGGAGATTCGAAAATTATTATCCACATGGAAAAAGGGCTGGCGTAAGGGAAGACGGCCGAACATGTCACTTCTAGCTGGAGGCTTTCTTATTAAATGGATATTCTGAGTCGCCTCGTTCATGCTAATAGTTTGTTAACTTTCCACCACGTCAGATGGGAGGCTAACAAGGTTGCTGATTTTCTAGCAAACTTGGGTGCTGACCAGGTTTGCGGCCACACATCAGGCCACATGGTAGACTTCAGGCATGAAGAATGGGCCCCCAAGTGCCTCCAGCTGGCCGTTGTGGAATTTGGCAGAAACCAACAAGTGGAGGGTGTTCAACACGTTCCCTAGGAAGGTGACAAACGTGAGTCGGAGGTCACTCCGATGACGAATTGCTGACCTTTTCATTAATGTCTAGAATTGATAATTCCCACATGTCGATTATTATGGGAGTGAAGGAGAAGTACGGTTTCAGGCATTTTTTGATCTGAATGCTAGATTTACACCCGCTCCAATCTTTTCTCATCATGGTCTTCATAATTCAGTTTAATGGCGAGGGTACGCTCCAGGATCCGATCAGTTCTTCATGGGACTTAGCCATTTATTTCCCTACCTCTGTCATCACAAGCCTTCGGCCTTTCTATGTGAGCGCCCTTTTGTGTTGGCCTCATTACTGGCCTAAGTGTGATAATGCTAGCCTCTGTGTCTTGGTTGTTAGTAGTTTAAGAGTGCCTTCTAGGGTGTGGTTTGCGCTATTGCGTCCCCCTGATTGTCTTTTGTCCTCTGTGTTGCGCTTTGTAATGGCTCCTAAACGTGAAATTGGAAATTTTTCTGGGTTGGGTTCTACCTCTACCACCCAGAAAGGTAAAGGAAAAGCCAAGTTTATAGGTCGTGGTCCAGGACGGGTAACTCGGGCTCAAGTTCGAGCTCAATCTGCAACCACTTTCTTTCATGAACGGATCCCTAATCCCATTAGGGAATACATTGAGGTTATTGAGAAGCATCTGTGGAGCGAGGTTCAAGCTCTCCCATTTGATGAAGTCAAGTGTGAGGTGGAGGACTAGGTAATCGATCCTGGTACCACCACGGGCCGGGATTCGGCCTATGATAGAATGATTATGGTTTATTGGGTCACAAAGAACCTGTTCGCCCATGTTGTGATGGGCGGTAACATTAAACGTCAAGGAGATGAAGAATTGGTCAAAGCTTGGAAGGCTCACAATGCAGACAATGGGTTAATGCATTTCAAAATCGATGCTATAGCTAAGAAGTTGGGCCTCTCTTTCTCTTATCCGGGCCTGGATGCTTAGGGGAATTGGGTCTCCAGTAGCAAACCGCACCAGCATGCTTCACCTTTGCCGACGACTATAGTTCTTCAAGGAGGGGATATCTCTCAAAAGAAGGAGGAAAAAATCAATGCTATGGAGAAAGGTGTTTCCTGATCTTAGGATCTATCTTGGAAAGGGGATGGTGTTTATGATTTTATGTCTTCTGCTGTTTTTATCTCTCTGTCTGTAATTTGGGATATGGGTAGTGGGTATTGTTTTGTGAAAGGTCTTTTTTCTATTGAAGAGGTCCGATCTCATGGACCTTCGTTCTATAATGTCGAGATTCTGGTAGTGTCTTTGTCTGTGTTTTTTTGGGTTCCAGACTCTTAGCTCAACAACGTTGTAAGCGCAAAATGTATCTATTTTCCATGCAGTAATACAATGCTTTTTTATTTAAAAAAAAAAATTACATAACTTTATAATAGTTACATGATGTTATTTTATTTTATTATTTTTTTTATAAACAATTCTTATTTACATAATTTTAATTATATAATTAATATATTTACACAATTATATTTATATTTTTTTATATAATTTTACTTACGTAATTTTATAATATTCATATAAGTGATAGTGTGATAATATTTGCCTAATTATTTCGAACAAAATATTTATAGTTAAACTTACCTTAAATAATTTCAATATATAATTATATTGAATATTTTATAACGATTTGTTTAATCATATATTCAAAACAAAAAATTGTCTTAACTTTAAAATGTTTATTTTATTAAAAACAAAATAAAACCTAGTTTTTTTATAAGTCTATATATTGCTAGTCAGAATATGACGATTTGTTTGATCATAAGTCTATATATTTTTATGTTATGTGTACATATTTTAGGGTTTCTACGATGGCACTCCACATGGAAAATGCACTCGATGAATTCATCCATTTCTCTACCACTTCTAGATAGTGACGATTCAACAAGTCTTTCAAACTCCCCGTGTTGTTAACCCATTCCAGGCCCTTTTCTGTATATATTTCCTTGTTAAAATCACTAGTGAAAAACCAATTTGACTCCAATTGACTGCAATAATATAATATTCAACATATACATCATCAGAAACTACAAATATATGTATAGCCATCTATTCTCTAATTTTGACTGTGTATGGAATATAATTACCTATGGTGATGCCATCACGAGGAAGATAAAGAAATTTGTTTCACTGATTGCATAGCCTTTTATCTTCTTCTATGCCATCAATCCCACCAAAAAATCTAGGCTTTCAATATCATTACCATAAACCTCTTGCAACACATCGATGGTTTCCTTATCGTTTGTAAGGTCTGCAAATGGGAATCATAATCATTTTGCAATGAAATTGATTGTATCTTGGTACACTCCTCTCTCTGTCACGATAAACTGGAAAAAATATCCAATTCATCAAATATATTTATATGATGCACCCAAAATTTTTACTTATTCTAATATCATCTTGAAGAGAGGATTATGACTCATGAGCCATTAATAATAATAATTTCTTACTCTCAAGTGTAGGAAAATCTACATGATTAAGTCTGTCCTTGCCACTAGGGTCCTAAGCTATAATGTCTCTCATCCACATTGGGTAGTTCCATAGATTAAGGGCACCACAAGCTTTATGCCCCATTGAGACAATGTGAGCTTCAATACCAATCTCTGATAATGTTTTTTCTCTTGAAATTCCTATGAGCTCCCTCATGTCTATCCTGTGACATGAAATACCAAGTAATAGTTTCTATTTGCTCTTAAAATGCTACTGTGAACTGGTTCAAATTTTTAAATAATGAGTGTAGGAGAGAGTTGGATTGTAAGTGCTATAAATTACTCACTCTTAGGAAACTTAATTTATGATGTAGAAGTTGGTAATGCTAAATGTCCCCATCTTATATTTTAATGTTTATCGAATTGAAATCATTTCACTCTTGAAAGAATTCTCATAATTATCAGTCCATCCAATTAATAAATACAAAATCGAATAACAAAATCCATTTCCTTTGGAAATCATATCCTCTCCTCCTGCAACTAAAGGTCGAATCTCTCTGCTCAATTCGAACCCTGCAATTATTATTTTTCTTGAAGTATTACATACCTCATTCTATATATCTGACAGTAATAGAAAGTTGAAACCATGAGGAAATTCAATCTTTCTTGCAGCTCTATCACCTAAATAATATTCCACGTCCCACCTCAAAGATCTGCAATACCAGAAAAAGAAAAAATAGAAGTTGTATGCGCAACGGAGAGTGGTGGAGAATGCGACCCCATGAAATTCCATTGGTAGAGAATGTATCCCTGTGAAACACTTTTGGAAATTGGAGAGTGTGGCTCCATGAAACACCTTTGGTAAATTGAGAATGCATCCCCATGAAACGCCTATGTTAAATCGAGGGAAAATGAAATAGTGGGTGCCACATACTCCACTATCAAATGAATGTTTCGAGCTCCACTATCAAATGGAACGTTTCAAAAAATGAAGGTCGATACTACGTGGCTGATAACCTATTAATTAAGCTATGAGGGAAGCCATCTTGATGATGGATTGATGGTTACAGGTGTTAAGAATACTAATCATGATTATTAAATATGTAATGCTTATTTGCACCCTAATACTTGCAAGAAAGTTACCATATTTAATTTCCACACTCAATCTAAGAGACGACTATGAATATTTGTAACAGCCCCTTCCATCAATCCGGTGCAAGGAAGGAAACATGACCAAACATACCGGGCTTATTTGGTAATCTCAGCCCCATACATTACTGAGAAATTCATAACGATTTAAAACTTATGTGTGCAAGCTCATACTCAATATAAACATAGCGGAATTAAATCATATTTGCACACACATAATTATAATGCATCAACATATCTACCACAAGTGAATGATTGTTCAATATGCAGAGAATCAATCCCCTTCTCATGCTATGCACGGACTTCATATCAATTCCATTAACATGAATAATTAACATTCATAATTAACACATACAAAACACAGAATGCATATAGATTAAACCACAGAGAATACTTATCTTTGAGATGAAGCTGTCCAAACAAATGGCTATGAGAGAGCAACGTTCCACCCAACCATAGATCTCTGTCCAATCTATATTCTTTCAATTGAGAGATCACCCCCAAGCTGGGTTGTGTATCCACTAAGGAGGAACTAAACAGGCTCACTCATAGCCATGGTTTCACTCAATAGCTATGCTAAGCCAACACACAGTTGGGTTTATAAAGCATACAAAAGACAAAGGAGGGGAATGCTAAGCCAGTGAGCTCATCCATAAAGCTATAGGCATCTCAACTAAACTCAACAGTTATGGCACCCACAATACCTACCACACCCAACACAAGGAAGGTCCCCTTCTCTGCTGCACAGTCCCTCAGGCGTCCCTTCTCTCCAGTTCTCTTCAGGGTGGGCATAGAAAGGTCCAGATGCTAATTCCTTGAGATTCTAGCTTTCACTGGGTTTATCAAGCAAACCCAACCTCTGCTCGGTCATTCACACTTGGATTTCTCACAGTTCTGTTATCCAATAACTCAATCCCGTCACTTCATTTCTGGGCTGTAAAAGCTGGATTTTCCAATGGATTTCGGGGTATCTAATACACTCAATTTTGCCCCAAGGTTCATATCTATGGATCCCCCATTGGATTTCACTGTCAAATACCATTTTTGGGTGTTTATGGCTCTTCAAAACGAGGGTTCTTGCAAAGTTGCGATTTCTGTTTTTTCTCACTGTTGAAAATTCGTAATGGATGAAAATTGATGCTAGGATCTTCCACAATGGAATGGGAATGAGGAAAAATCCATTCCCATGAGGTAGAGTGACTTGTGGTACAAGAAAACAGAGCCCATACTCTCGCATACGAATTTCTGGGCTACCCATGCTCCATTGAAGCCATGGACTGAATTCTTCAACAACTTCCTTACAACAGAAATAAATGTCAACAAGGAAAGTTAAATGGGTTCTCACAATGACATTTGGCAACCTATGGTTCACCCCCACAACCCCCTCACCACTCCCTAGTGGAATACACATGACCCCTTCTATTTCATTGCTTCCATAACAAGTTTTGGTATTTTATTGCAATATCAAATATTTACATCATTTACAATATTCCATGGCTTAATAGCACATGGGTAACAAAATATCAAATGCTTGTCCATTCTAAATAAAATACGAACATACACTAGCAGGGCCTTGGCCGTGAGCTCCACTCTAGGGAAACATACATCTCATGTATACAATATTTACATTAAAAGCCAATATTTCATAAGGGTCAAAATTGGGGTATTACAATATTCCTATCTAATTAAATGTTGACCAGAAAATGTTGATTTGTGATTAAAAGACCGCAACCCCCACCCATCTGTTATATTGAAATAGAGACGTCTGGCGTAATTATAAAAAAATAGCCATTAAAACTTTCTTCATTGGTTAGGAGGATTTAATGGATATTTACCATGAAGGCAAGAAAATGCTCTAATTAAGTTTTTAGTTAGAGCAGAGTTATATCATTAATGTGGAATTTACATTTTTATAAAGCATGAGTGATTTTTATAATGATAATGATTTTTTATTTTTATTGTCATTTTTTTAATATAATTATTGCATTAACCTATTGTATTGTTAAAAAAATAGATAAGTAAAGTGTAAATAATCTATATATTTAATTTTAATAAAATATTGGATATTATAATACAATAAGATACTCATTTAGAGTTAGTATAAACTCTAGTTATTAGTTATTTTTGCCAAAGGTATTGGTGATGATTGTTTTGTTGAAATCAAAAATCTTAGAACTGAACTGATATGTTGTAAAGAAAATGTAATTTTGATTCTCCAAGTAGATGAATAGCAAGTTTTTTTTTTTTTTGAAAAAAAAAGAATAAGATACCCAATTTATTATATACAAATCAATATCATTCATCATATTACAATTGGGACTACAAGAGATGTTAAATGAAAATGATGTAAACGTAAACAAAGAAAAAATTATATTGATTTCATCTAAAACCTATATATATCAAGCATAGAGATGGACCAATTATCTTGATGTTTTTTTTTCAATCTTAATTTTTTTACACATCAAGAAATTGGATCCCTCTCGGTGCTTTGATAGATCTAGTTTTAAAATGGACCTATGCTGGTCACATATAAATATTCCAAAATATACAAGTTAACGCCTATTTCATTAAATTTGGACTTACTAGGAAAAATTTGGGCTAAGAAAACGTGAATTTAGACTTTGAAAGTGTCAATATCAACCTTTCTAAAGTGCAAAATCAAGTTCTCAAAGTGACAATATTGGCTTTTAAAATGTGTTTTTCTATTCAAATAGTGTATTCTTTTACTTTTATGAACCTTAAAATTGCAGTTTTTTGTTATGAAACTATGAATTTCAATTCAAAAAGTGTGAATTTCAAATTAAAAATGCAAATTGTGATTTGAAAAGTGTGTATTTCAAATAAAAAAAATGCAAATTTTGATTTGAAAAGTGCAATTTTCATTTCGAAATGTGCAATCTTTTAAGGTGAAAAGTTCAATGTCTATAATATTCAGTCCTTGTTTGAATAACAAGTTTATCAGTTCATGTTTCTTTTTTGATGCCTAGAGGCTTGCGGGCGTTCCAGATGCTCGATGTTTGCTCGCCTAGCCAAGTTGATAGACAGACTAGAAGGATTGCAACAAAATATACATTTTTTGGGCTAAGATCACATCAAACGATATCTGTAGGAACATCCATCCCACTCTGAACAATATGTCCCATATGTTCTCATTGTGCCTTAACTGTTGCAAGGCCCTTCTCGTTTATTCTAATTTTTTATCATGTCCATCCTAGCCTTGGTGACCATGCCCATATGATGTTATTTACATCAATCATCATATTTTCTTCTGCACCAACAACCCATTATTGCTTTCTATATAAGCATTTTTTTTACAAGACCTTCAGATCCTTCGATGCTCCTGTTGGCTTCCACCATTTCACCTCTACTTTGTAAGACCCAATAGTACTAGCATCTGAATCTTGATAAATATTACTAGTCTCCCTACCCAACCATATTGCACAATCTGGCTCTGGTGATTGCACAATGACCATTTGGCTCTTTACAACATCCACTCTTGGAATGAATTCATCTCTAGGCTTGTTGCATACTGGTCCAACATAGCAATCCTGCAAAGCAAGAACATTTTACTTCACATAGACATCCATAATTTCATGTTCAGATATTGTAGGTTCACTACTATGAATATCATGGCTTGTCGATGGCCAAAATTTAGTTGATGGCTGATCAACACTCTCGAAGGGACTGCCCAAAGATTTGTATAAAAGCTCCCAATAATTTAACTTGGGACGCCAAAAATTTTCACCTCCCTTCTCAATCCCTCGATTCCATAATGAAATATATGTTTCTATTCCTTTTTTTTAATTTCGTCAATGTCTGAAGGTCTTTTTGATTGCAGATTTAATAACCTAGGCTATCCCACCAGCAAGTCTGTGCTACCATCTGGAAATGACCACCAGATATGAATAGGAGATGACCAAGCTTCATCCCGAAGTGATTCCCTCCATTGCATGACTGGAATATTATCTATGAGATGTAATTTAAAAAACTGGCATTTTTTGATACCGATGATATTGGCATTTACATCTAAAAGATGGGGTTTCACAAAACTCTTAAAATTGTAAAGTTCATAAATGAGATAAGGAACATAAACATTTTGATCTTCACATGTCCTATACGTATCCCTAATTTCCAAGAGTGAAAATATATCCTTGCGCATTAGCTTTACTGATAACCTTCTATTAGTTCCATCTATGTCTCCATGGGTGTGTCTGACCGGGAGGAATCCAACTTCAACTATCTCGAACACTCTACTTGTTGTTAAAAGAGATAACAATGGAAATACAAAGCGGTTTTTTTAATCTCCTGAACAATTATTCACTACAAGATTTGAACCCAAAATCCGACGAGAAAATTCAACTACCTCCAACAAAAAGGACTATGTCATCGGATTTCACCTTAAAAATTATAAAATTTGATTTTTTTTTCTTAAATTGATAGAAGGACCCATCGGATATCTGACGCCTCTGTGGATATCCAACGAGACCTCAGGAATATTCGACGGCCTTGTGGATATCCGACAGCTCTGTGGATATCCGACATCATGTTAGGACCTAGGTCGTCGTACATTTGACGTATTTTGAAACCCGATGAGGTCGGATATCCGACATCAAATCACCAACGGTAACTAGGTTCTAGTCGTCGGATAGCTGACACCAAATCACCAATGATAACTAGGTTCTAGTCGTCGGATATTCGACGGACCAATGACTTTTAAAATCTATAAATATCGAACCATTCCAACATCTTTTCCATACAAGTGACGGTTTGCGGAAGCTTTTTTATTCAGCGAACTGTTTTTCATTATTTCCATTGTTTTTGGCATTCAAGCGAGCGAAGTGTGGAGCTTCATTTTCTAATATCGATGATCTTCATTCAAGCTCTTTACAAGAAAATGTCAACTAGCAATATTCCTGATCCAGATGAACAAAATCAACAATTGCTTGCTAGATTGTGGGAAGGAGTTGAAAGAAGGGGTGATGGGAAATGCTATTGTCCATGTAGTCAATGCAGGGGATTTAAGAGGAGAAGAATTTTGATCACAACAGCCACAAAACATTGTAGGGAGCATGGGCACACTAAGGAGGGACATGAATACCATCCATTTGTAAGTTTTGCATTATATATGTTTTTATTTTGATTGCTTTTGTAAATTTATGTATTATTTTAATATTTCTTATATTAACTTATATATCTATTGATCATGGTTTCAATAGATGGGGACTAACATGGACAATAAATATTATTTTAATATTTAATATTTATTATAATTTTTTTCTTTTGTGCATGTTGAATCTAGGGTATAGTAGAATAACTCATTTATTTGTTCGTTAGTGAGACTAACCCACTCATCGGGGAAAGCGCTTAACTCTCTAGATTTGTGACACTTTCCATCATGATAATAGAAATAACGACTATATTGGCATGTTGTAATTTCTCTTATATTTTATCTATAGAAACCACGTCATCGTTCATCTTACCTTAGTGGACAGTGTGAGAAATTTTGAGTTATTTTTTAGTAGCTTTGCTCAGTAATTGGGTTAATTATTATGTCTCTTGGATAGTTTGGATGCACCTATTTTACCAACACTAGTACAATTGGTCATTGTTCTTTTCATCCCAACAGTAAAAAAATTGTTACATTTTAAATGCATCACATAAATGTTTATATTTTGTGTTTGAAATTTGTACATTTTGCGTTTGAATTTCTTATATTGACTTTTATCTATTGATTGTTTCAAGTAATTATAAAGGAAAGACATCCTACGGCATATACTCTAGAGGAAGTGCTTCCAGAACAAGTACCAGAGGAGCATGGAGCTATGAATATTAATGGAGAACAAGTTAATGATCACATTGAAGAAGATGATAATACTGATAACATAGTTGAAGATGATGTTACAAATACTTTGATCCATGATTCATTTAATGTTGGAATGGATGATGACGATGATGATGATCATGAAAATGATAGACATTTTGATTATATTCATGATATACCTCTTCTTGATAAGGCATATGAACCCCTTTATGAGGGATCCAAGACAAATCTTCTCTCTGCTATATTGTTGATAATGAACCTGAAGGTTATGAATGGTCTTTCAAACATATCAGTCACATGGATGTTAAGGTGTGTAATATATTCCATCAAAAAATATATATGATTGTGTATTTTATTCTTAATTCATATATAAGTCAAATTATTACAAATGAAATTTGTTTCATTATTATTATTTCTATATTATATTAACTAGATTTTTATTCTAATTTGTTGTAGCATGATAGGTGAATATTTGTTACCACCATCGAATATTTTACCTCCCACATATCGAGATTTATCTGCCATCATGAAAGAAATTGGAATGCAGTATGAAGCAATTCATGCATGCCCCGATGACCATGTTCTATATTACAGCATGAATTTGCAACAGAATGTCCTGAATGTCATATCAGTAGATATCGCATAGTTCAAGTAACTAAAAAGGTGCCTCGCAAGGTTCTACATTATATTCTCAGTATTCCACATTTGCAACGACTATTCAGGTGCAAAAACATAGCGCAATTTATGGATTACCATGCACAGAACAGAAGTCGAGACGACATTATTCAAATGCCTGCAAATGGGTCTACATTTAGAGATATGGAGGAAAAATGGCCTCACTTTAAAGAAGAACCTTGTAATCTTAGGATTTCTTTGGCAGCAGATGGTGTCAATCCATTTGTAGAGATGAGATCCATTTACTCGGTGTGGCCTATTTTTGTTATCAACAACATTCCTCCATGGTTGACAATAAAGAGGGAGCACATAATGTTGTCGGTGATTGTTCCAGGTACGTCGAACCCTACAGTTTTTTTTTAATGTAGTGGTATCTCATTTTTCGTATTTTTGTCGCATAATGTCATATATATATTTAATGTTTTTCTATTGTGCAATATGGTTTAATATATATAATCTAAATGGTACGTCTCATAATTATATTTTTTATATGTTCAAATCAATTAGGTAAGTACCAAGTCTAAGATATGAATGTATATATCGAACCTCTTATTGAAGAGCTACTGAAGTTATGGAATGGCATCACTATGTATGACGTATCTAGACCAATACGAAAAAGGAAATTTCAATTCCATGCAATGCTTGTATGGACAATACATGATTCCCCAGGGTTAACCCATTTTTGTGGTATGTAATTATAAGTTCCACTTTATTTGCAAAAAATTATACGAAGTACTAGTTAATATACTACGCACACATGTTTTTCTAAATAATCCAGTCATTTTGTATATAATTATAATTGACATAGATATTCCCTCTCATTATGTAGGTCTTCAGATAAAGGGGAAATTTGCATGTCCAGTTTGTGGTCCTAAGATCAAATCTCATCGTTCAAAAAGATTAGGAAAGGAGGTGTGTGATGAGTATAGGCACTTCCTCTCTAAGAATCACAGGTATCAAACTACCGAAAAACATCTGTTCAATGGCAAGCAAGAGACTGCATTAAAACCGTAGAGAATGACACCTCACCTATGGAAGTTGCAATATAATAGAAATCGTCAAGGTATGTATAATGAATCATCTTATATGACATGTTATATTGTATTTTTTTATATTGTGTGTTGTTTACTGTAATTGACATTGATTTATGTAATTTTATGATTGTGGTTCATGTGATCATGAAGGCATTAATGGGCTTCCACGAGGAATGAAAAGTTATCCTAGACAATTTAGTAGGTTTCCCTACTATGAGCACCTACAAATTGCTCATCTATTTGATACAATGCATATCGGAAAGAATGTGACCGAAACATTATGGCAAATATTGGATGGAAGGAGTGACAAAGAAAAAATTGTCAAAATTTGCAAAGACATTCAAGATAGCAACCATGCAATGAAAGATGTCATTGAATTTCATAGCAACGGAGAGAAAATTAATATAAACTCACTTCCATGGATGTTAACGGACCAGCAAAGTAATGTTGTAAAAGAAGTCATTCAAAAAATTAAATTTCCCACCGGATTTTGTGCGAACATGAATAATATCGTAACAACGAAAGGTGATTTCGTGGGGGTGAAAACTCACGATTGGCATGTCTTCATGAAGGTAATTATTATGGTATGGATTTAATTTTTTTTTTTCCTATTCCAGTGAATATAGTTGGTATATATTTTTTTTGTCTACTCTTTGTTGATAAAATGAAATGATTTGCATATTATTGTTACAGTATGTTCTACCTCTCTCTATCCCGGACAACTTCGACAACAATGTCAAGCAAATAATATATAGTCTCGGGAAATACATGAGGTAAGTGGTGATTTTTTCCATGCGCTTAGTGTTTGTTTAATTAAACATGGAACTTATATTTGATTTCGTTCTGTAATTCATGTTACATAATATAATGTTTTTTTTCCTTTAATCTCTTTATTTGGTTGTCATGTCACTTGTAGATGGTTGTCATCTAAAGAATTCCATAAACAAGACATAAAGTATTGGAGGAGATAATTTCCTTGTATCATGTGTGAAATGCAGAAGCATCTATCTTCGGCATTTTTCAATGCACAAGAACACTACCTCATACACCAAGTTGAGAAGATTGAACTGTGTGGACCTGCGCACTCAAGGTCCATGTGGATGGTTGAGAGCCACTTGAAATTTATGAAGGGTTTGGTTGGACAACGAGCATATGCTAAGGGTTCTATGATGGAGGGATATATGGTATACCAAAACATGCTGTATATTAGTGAATATCTTCCTAAATTAGCAGAAAAGCTCAATTTACGTCGCATTTGTGATTTGGAATCCAATAAGTGTTTCGAAGGGGAGTACCTGAAGGGGAAAGGTAGATCGAGGAAGGTGAAAGGTAATATAACAGTATTTTTATATTCAGTATTTTGCATCAGTTTAGAGTGTAATATACTTTGTTAAGTTACTATACATTTGTATTGAATTTTAATTTTATTGTCATCAAACAGTTGGTCGAGAGTGGGATGCAATTCATTTATACATCGCAAACAATCTTGACTGGATGAAGTATGGATCGAATGATGTGAAAAATATGGTCATGGAATATCATGGGAACGTGTGGCTTTATTGGTTAAATCTGCACATCGCAATGGAGACACCAATCTAACACAAACGGAAATTGATTTAGCAAGAGGTTTAAAAGATAAGCAGGTAAGAATATTAATCATCCACACTATTTTTTTTTTTGTAAAAAATATTGTTGTTGTACCAGAGTAATTTTTAGGGACGAAATTTTGCCACTTGGCTATTTTTTGGACTTTTTTTCAAAAAATAAATTCATTATTTGTTCATTTTTAGTGTCTAATATCGCCTATATTTACATAAAATGTGTTTTTTTATTATAATATTGGCCAAAATTTACACATTTCAGTAGTAAATTGTATGTTTCATATTTAATATTCGCCTACCTATCTATATACATGTTTTTTCCAATCCAAAATAATCGCCTAGGATACTAAACTTAGGTATAATATTAGAATCCTTAAAAAATACCCTGCGTTGTACATCACGCTGATTTTTTTCCTTGTATGGCATTATAAACATGCACTAGTTAATCAAAAATATTGGATCATTATGTAATCTTTTCATGTATGACTTGTTGTAGGTAAAACACCATAAGGCTATGTGGTGCAATGGATGTAGATATCGCATCAAAAAGTTGGATGAAACAAAGAAAACATTTGATTGTGGGATATCTACAGTCTTTGAGGTGACCAATGTTTCTTCTAGAAGTGATAGACATCTAGAACTCTCTGAAAATTGATACTATGGGTATCTAGAAGACATTCTTCAGTGTGACTTTAACTCCTTTAAGGTATTTATGTTCGTTGTCAAATGGTACAGGTGTCGATTGAATCAACGTGATCCTGATAAAACAATTATTGAATATGATAATGGATTTACCATGGTAAATACAAGGTTGTTTGAGCAAGGAACAGAGCCATATGTTCTTCCAACCCATTGTGAACAAGTATTTTACTCCGAGTTTCCAGGTAGAGCGGGTTGGTCATTTGCTGTAAGACACGATCCAAGGGGAAGGCCGGTAAAGTATAACGTAGATGAAGGTAATGAAGAAGTTCTCGAAGAAGAAGACGTCGAAGAACTTCTTGAATCAGATGATGTATCGGAAAATGTACTCCATGAAGATGATATCGACGATGACATGATGATCGTAACTGACATCGATGATGATGATGATATGGTGGCCAATATTTACAATGTTGAATCTAGATCATCGGATGATAGTACAGATGATGACTTGGATGAAGAAGATGATGAAGACCATTGAAGTTTATGAGGTATGCAGTAATAATAAATTAACTGTTTCTTAGTCACGAGTTTCCATTTTCCTGTATGTTATAATTAGAAACATTGCTTGTTATAGAGTATGACAATAAAGACATTTAATTTTTTTGTACATAGATATTTTTGTCGGGTTATGGGGAATTGAGAGTGATGTGAGGGGGGGGAGGGGCCATAAGATATTCCAACTTCACGTGGTTGGCCCTATTTAGCAGAGAATATTAAATTATTCTCAAAACTGAGAGAAGCTTAGTAAGGAAATGAACAATTATCAAGACTAGCTAAAACATCATCATCATCATCATCATCATCATCATCATCATCATCGTCATCATCATCACCATCATCATCATCATTGTGATCATCATCATCGTTATCATCCTCATCCTCATCATCATTATCACCATCTTCCTGCATCATCATCATCATCATCATCGTCGTCATCTTCCAGGCTCAAACATCATCATCATCATCATCATCGTCATCTTCATTATCATCTTTGTCATCATATTTATCATCCTCATCATCATTGTCATGATCTTCATGATCATGATCATGATCATCATCATGATCATCATTATCATCATCATCATTGATGTTGTCGTTGTCATCACCACCACCATAATCAAAATCATCATCATCTTCATCATCATCATTATCATCATCTCCTCCTCCTCCTCATCATCATCATTATCATCATCATCATTGAGGTTTTCGTCGTCATCACCACCACCATCATCAACATCATCATCATATTCATCATCATCATCAACATCATCATCGTCATCATCATCATTATCATCATCATCATTGACGTTGTCGTCATCGTCACCACCACCATCATCAACATCATCATCATCTTCATCATCATCATCATCATCATCCTCCTCCTCCTCCTCCTCCTCCACATCATCATCATCATCATCTTCTTCATCATCACCATCTTCATCATCATCATCATCACCATCATCCTCATCCTCATCATCATCCTCATCTTCATCATCACTTCCATCACCCTCATCATCATCATCATCGTCATCATCATAATCATCATCGTCATCATCATTGTCGTCGTCATCACCACCACCATCATCAACATCATCAGCATCATCATCATCATCATGACGAAGACGATGAAAATGGTGTTGTTTATGATGATGACATAGATTAATGACAACGACGATGTTAATGATGATGCTTATGATGATGATTGCGATGACAACGACGATGACCATGATGATGACTCTTATGATGACGATGATGTTCTTGATGTTGATGAAAAGAATATCATGATGAAGATGACGATGTTGTTGTTGTTTATGATGATTTTGATGATGATTAGTGATGGCATCGACATTGATGATGATGATGATGGTGACGACGTTGATGTTGTTGTTTATGATGACTGTGATGGTGAATAGTGATGATGATCATGATTATGATGGGGATGGTGATGATGAGGATGATCATGACCATGATGATGATCATGATCAAAATGAATACGGTGATGATGATTATGATTATGGTGATGATGGTTATGATGACAATAGTGAAGAGGGTGATGATGATGATGATGACGACGATGATCATATGTATGACAACTATGATGGTTCTGATGACAATGATGATGACCATGATGATGACACTTATGACGACGATGATGTTCTTGATGTTGATGACAATGAATATCATGATGATGACGACGATGTTGTTGTTTATGATGATTTTGATGATGATTAGTGATGGCATCAACATTGATGATGATCATGATGATGATGATGTTGTTGTTTATGATGATTTTGATGATGATTAGTGATGGCATCGACGTTGATGATGATGATGGTGACGACGTTGATGTTGTTGTTTATGATGATTGTGATGATGAGTAGTGATGATGACGATTATGATAGGGATGGTGATGATGAGGATGATGATGATGACGACGACGATGACGATGGTGTTTTTTATGATTATGATGACATTGATGATGATGCATATGATGACAATGATGTTCTTGATGATGATGATGTTGATGATGATGCTAATGATGATGACAATGATTATCATGATGATGAAAATGATGATGATGATCAGGATGGTGGTGATGGTGATGATCATCATCAACATTTATTTCATCAGTGTCATCATGATCACTTACATCGTTATTAAATTTTTTTTAATCAAATTTTTAAATAAAATCTTATTTTAATTTTTTTTCAATATATATATATATATTATATAAATATAAAGATAAAAAATATAAGACTTACCTTTCAAAATCACATATTATATATATTAAAAAAAACACATATTATATATATAACAAAAAAAAAATCACATATTATATATATTAAAAAATCACATAATATATATATATAACAAAAAAAAATCACAAATAAGACTTACCTTTCAACCTCCCACCCATGCACCTAGCGTTGAGTCCAGGAGTGAGCTCTACTGAGCAGAGCATCCAGGTTAGAGACTGAGCAAACAACCTAGTAAGAAAGCAATGGCAATTTTGTCCCACGGACTCTAAGCAGAGTTGCGCCATTGATTTCTTGAGTGAGCCATGAGCAGATCATCTCGGTCGGAGAAGCGATTTGGGCCTGTGGATACTGATCATAGAAAAGTTGGATTGCGGTCATGTAGGGGACATGGAGGTCAAGCAGAGAAACTCTAAGAGGAGCCAATGCCTCCCAAATATGTGAGTACTGAGCCCTAAATAGTTTCCCATTGAGCTTTAATTTTGGATTAATGTGTTTGAATGCAGTGAATTTTGGACTAATGAGTCTTAATGAGCTTGAATTTTGGATTAATGAGTTTTCTTCTCAATTTCCCACTAAGAAGAAGAAAACTTCCATCTTTTATCATTTTAAGTTTTGGTTAAGAAGGGATAGACCCTGTGACTAGATAATATCAATCTCCATTTACAGTCTAGGTTTTGAAAAACCTGTGGATGAAGAAAATATGAAATGTTTGACTGAGTTTTAGGGTGTTCGGAGGATTCGATCTTGGATCTAACCTTTTTGAGAATGTACCCTAGCATGATGTACCCAAGATTCTTGAAGAGGCCTTGTGTCAGCTAACAGTTGTCGTTTAGGGAAGAATGCGATGAGGTCATTCCACTAGAACCAAGAAGTCATTTAGCATCCCACTGTTTCTCGTTATACCTGCATATGACAATTGATTCCGATCCAATGAAGCCCTTGTCCATTGCAAAATCCATGTAAAATTCCCATGCCAACAAATTTTAGGTAGTTTAAGATTTTTAAGGGTTTGAGCCAATGTGAATGAGAGAAGGGCTGCCATCATTGGATAATGAGAGCGATAGATTTGTTATTGTAGGTGTTCTATTTTTTTATTGTAGTTTCCCATCATGTATAAAAAATTGAATATTGTTGATATTTTCCAATGTGTGCAATCATCCCAACTAGGAGGTATCCAATGCTATGATATGGACTTTGGCATATGATCTAAATGCACTTGAACCCCTCAACCAAATATTCATGCCCATGAAATTGAGTGAAATCCTTGACAACTAGTGAAGAACCAAACCTTACTGCCCATAGAAGAAGACCAAATTGAAACAAAACTTAGAAACTCGACATTGGGAAAAAATACAAATGTATTTGTCATTGGTTGAGAGAAAGTTGAGCTGATATTGGTAATTAAAAGCACTCAACTAGGCCATTCAAACTTATAGGATTGTTACATCCATATTTTTGAAGGCTGCAGGGCTTGTTCCATCTTCCATAAATTTCTTATCTTGTATTTTCAATTTTAGTTACAAAATAGAGGGCAGATCATATTTGGAAAAATCTATTTTTAGATTATACCATGTCAATAATTTGAGGATCATATTTGAGATATTAAGGCAATATCACATTTTCCTTAACCCCACCAAGTGTGTATTTGGAGTCACATTTGGAAAAATACTTAGTTGCATCATTTATTATTGTGGCATTGAGATTGATCCAGTGAAGTTAAAGGCTATCCTTGATATGCAACCAGGTGAAAGGTTGTCATTCTTTCCTTGGTTGAGTTGGGGCTATTCACCATTTTGTTGAGGGTTTAATATAAGTATCACAACCAATTAACCACCTCTTTAGGAAGGATTTTCTATTTGTATGGTATAAAGGATGCTAGAATGCCTTTGAAGTTCAAATCCCTCCTTAAACCTCCTACCCTCTATGCTCCTCTGCTTGATCGCATTTTATTGTTGTACGTACTGGATTGCACAAGTCCTTCCAAAAAAACATCCTTTAACAACCAAATTTTTTCTTTCATAGTTTGGCGATAGTCCAATATGCCCCCCCCCTTAAGATTATAAATTCCAGATTGGCTGGGATGCTTGATCCCAAGTGCAATGGGGTTCCTCAAACTTCCAACAGAGAAAGTTGGTTGTTGAATCATTTGTACTTTTCTTTGCGGCAAGGGAATGAGCCTTTGAGGTATTTAAGGTGCCCATTTGAACAAGTTTGTCTTGCATCTTGCTACCTTGTTAGTTCTGTAGTGAATTTGTTAAGAGACAACATTTTTCACGTAGTTCCAAAAAAAAATTTGTAGTGAAGTGTTCAATTTATACTGCAACATGGAATTATGCAGTTTAGACTTCAAAGTGTCATTTCCTTCAATGAGTTGTTCTTGTTCTTTGGCACACCATTTTGCTGACAAGTATATGGGAAGCTCTATTACAATTGAATGACTTGGTTGCTTCAAAATGCTTGCATTCTAGAAGAAAAGTGAATCCCCACAACTATGAACTTCCTTCCCAACCTGTCACTACCAAATTAGGCCTCTTAGGAGACGAGCCTTCGATCTCTCAAAGCAATTAAGTCATATCTCAACCAAAGGATAATTTGCAATCAATATGAATTTGTTGGAGGCACCAAACAGTCCCAAATGTGAGATCAAGGGCATGCAAAATAGAAGATTAGGAGGTTGTCATGTAGCATGAATTTTTTATAGTGTTATTTAATCAGGATGCCTTAGTTGCCAAAGTAGTAATCAAGCAATATGCTCGACAAGTATTGCCAAGAATGAAGTAAGTGAAGACCTATTACAGCTATAACCAAATGGTAACAAAGGGCAATAAAATCACTGTGAATCAAACTCAAATTTATCTCAAAATATCTTAGAAGCTCTCATTAGTGAATTATGTTCTTTGCATAGATTAGGATTTGTAAAATCAAGCCTCAGTCATAGGTTTAGAACAACCATCAACATTGGGTACAAATACGCTAAGTGCCAATCCAATTCCATTATTACTTACTCAATATCAGCAGTAAGGAGGTCAATATGTTTACTAATGGTGTTAGGATATTGTGTCAATGCTACCTTTGAGTCCTTCAAGCATAATAAGTCATTCCAAGTTCCAACAATGATATTTGCAACCACTAACTAGAAGAGAGATGCAATTTGGTTGTAACTTATTCTTGGAATTAGAAGCTAATGAAAAGGCTGATAGTACTCAATCAGAACAGTGAGAATAGTGATTCTTTAGTCCACAAATGAGTATTAAAGTGATCTCAATATGGTGCCAATGAAGGAGTGAACCACAAACAGAGGTCTGCTCTATGTAAGAGAGTATGAACAACAGTGAGACAAATTCCAAGTATGATGGTAATAACAGTGATCAAGTAACCAAGATATGCTTAAGATATTTCTCAAACACTAAATCAGGAACAATATGACAGTGATCCAAGGAATCATAAACTAGCAAATTAGCATTTAATTTACCCAGCGAATGTGATGAAAGATGGGTCCAAAAATTTGGCTAAGTATATCAAACTTGCATATTTATAATGTGTAAACCAATTTCCAAATAAAAATGCCTTGGGATACTTAGTAATACGGTATTGCGATGCCTTTAATTGTAGAGGTTTATAAATTGCCTTGTATGGATGTCAACCAAATAATTGCCCTGTCTATAAATTAGATTGCCCTGATATGCGAAGGATTAGGTTGATAACTATCCTACAGCTAAAAATTGCCCTGTCTATAAATTGACATATCCTTCCATGTAGATTATAAAAATTGCAATTAGGTCAAGTTCTCCTTACATGGTTTGGATAAAATTGAAAGCTTCATTTTTCAGACAATTAGAAAAGTTTGGGCAATGTAGAATGTGAGGAATGAGAAAGATCCATTGAGAAAGATTGTAGACTATCGCCATCTCTCCTACTAGCAGAATTTGTTTACCTTGCTATCAATCCTCTCTATTGTGTCCATATGTACAATATGTATCAATCCTTGCCACCATATGAGTTTTGATTAATTGGCCCCATCCCATTATGAAGTAGAACCATGTGAGATAGATCCTATAACACCATTAGCATCATGATATTCCCCTATTGTATCATGATAAATATAAATATATTTGTATTTATAATTATATTTTCTTCGTTCATCTTGGACCTCTATTGTTTTTATCCCAAAACTAGAAGTGATTTAACTCTGTGTACCCACGCCTTCCATCCGAGGATTGTTTCTAGCGGTGTTGAGTTTCAGCTTGGCAACAAGCCTCGGATGGCGGGCATGGGTACACCGATTCTAGAGTTTCTTCCAAGCGTGGGATATCACACAAGAGTAACTGAGCTTAGTTGATAGTAGTATGTCTGCAATCAAGCTTTGAGCTTACTTGATAGTGCTCTGTGTGCAATAAAATTTAGAGGAACTGAGGAAAATGAACATGACCATAAGCTGATTGATGGGAGTTCTAGTATAAGGTATTTTTTTGCCAATTTAATTATTTGATATTTGAAATTCCAATTCAACTAATGTGTGGGATAGATATGCCATAGATGAAAGTTTTAACATCTCAAGGAATTAGATCTTTGACCAAACACTAGGAATGACAAACTTGGGTACTAAGAAAGAAATAACAACAACCAATCATTATCATCTGTATGGTTGTATGAGGGAAGTTTCAATTCCCATAGGCAAGAGCTTGGGGGCAGGGAGGGTACTAAAGTCCTTTTACCTTTTCGGTCTTTTAATCATCTTGGGATACCTTTTGATTTGTAGCACCTTTTATGTTTTTGGTCTTGTGGGTACTACGGTAGTTTGTCCACGTTTGAGGTACACCCCCTTTGTCCAAGTTGTTATGAGTCCTTATACCCACTTCGTACCACCCTCCATACCTTAGTTAGGAAGATTGCTTGCTATCATACCTTTTGGTGGTCCTATTTGAGTTACAAGAGGTAGTTACAAGGAGCTATTGCAAGATAAATTTGACCTTATTTGTACATTCCCCACAATGGTTGATTTACTTTTGGTCCTATACCCTATTGTTTATTGGTCTTGTGGTAGATTGTCCTTTCATTTTGGTCCTTTCATTTTTTTGTGGTACCTTGCCTCTCACCTTTTGGGTCTTTTACCAATATTGAGTTATCTTTTGATTTGTACTGACTTTTATGTTTTCGGTCTTGTGGGTATAACTATGGACGTAGTTTGTCCACATTTGAGGTAGTACACCCCCTTAGTCCCAAGGGTTATGAGTCTGTGTTTTTTCATGATTAGTTTTGGATTTGTTTAGGTGACTTTCACTATGTTTTTTGATTTAGGTATCTGTAAGGGGCAGGTCCCAGATATTAGCAGATCGGGGCAAGTCACCTATGACCATCGATCCCAAAAGTGGATCACGATCCTCTAGGGTGCATGTATAATCCAATATTGGAATTGTACCAATATAATACGTAGCATAATGTTTATTTTTTTATGTATTTTTCGTGTGTATACTGGTTTCATTGTGATAATGTTTCTACTTTGTTTTGCAGGTATCCGATGATCGAGGCAAGTCCACAGCTGTGGATCAGACGACACCATCGTCCAGGCACCAAGTCAACCTAGTTGTAATTTTAGGAATATATCATGATAGATATGTTTTGTTAATATAATTTTAGGAATCTATCATGATATAACTCAGTAGTGTTTTATTAATTTTTTGTTGCAGCCCAGTGAATCGCTATTTGAAACAGAATCGCAAGAATATTCAGTAGATCCTGAAGTGGCTGAGATGCTTAAATATTTCGACATAATTGGTGAAGCCATAGACCTATTTAAGATGATAGACAAAAATGTTAGAAAAACATAGTGCGAAAATCACTTCTCTGCTAATCAAGGATTTGCAAACAAGCCAGATTAGAGAAAGGATTGAATTGTTGGGACGAAAATATGAATCCTTGGGAGTAAGTTGAGGAATCTTGAATCATAAAATAATTCATTTATAACTTTATAATTTTCTCTTTTATATGATAGTACTGAACGTATAAGACATGGTTTGTATTTATAGAATTATCGGAGACCACACAATAGTGGTCAAGGCGGTGTTGTCCCAAGCGAGGCTCGTGGAGAGACGTGGCATCATGAGCAAACGACTCCATGTGCATCGAATCCTTCACCATTGTTGTCGAATGAACAGTGGGAAACACGTTCTAACACGCCATGGACCCCAACTATGAGTGCACCGTCCGCTAGTGACCGATGCACACCGGATCATCCAGAAGAAGGGGTCAACACTGAGAATCCTGGTAATATTGATATCAACCTAGCTGCATTTCCAGGATCTTCCCATGTCACTAGCATGGGAACAATGGAGGTAACATTTTTGGTGGACAAAAATCTCGTCCCAATAAATCTCAATAAGATCCCAGGTAATTAATATACGTTGATCAAGTTAGTGTTTATAATTTCATTGTAATATACTGATAAAACGTTTTTTTTTCAAATAATTATGATCATGGCATGATCGTTTTGCAGGAAATGATGTTTTCTATAAACAAATGAATGACATGTCCTTGCAGATCTTCGCGCCCACCATCTGAACAAGGTGGGATAGACTACTGAAATTTTTAAAAGATGAACTCACTAATCGGTTGGTTGGCCTGTTCGGAGAGAAGACCTTCAATCAAGACGAGGTCTTGAGAAAGGCTGGACAACATATCAAGGTTGTCCAAGACCAATACAGGACCCACCTGGAAAAAAACCCTAGGTATGAGCACCCTCCAATGATTCCAGCAATGGAGTGGAGAGCTCTAGTGGAGGATGGAAAGGAGAGGGCTCAGAGAAGAGAAGGAAAGATAGCACCAAGCATAGGGAGGTATGCAATACTTTCCGCAATGTAATTCTAAACCTTATTATTATTGATTTCTATATCGAACTTGGAACATCTAACGTATTTCAACACTTGCATAGGCTGCCAGACAAATCAAAGGCCACAAAGGCAAGACTGGAAAAAATAGGCCGGCACAAGCTTGGGCCTGGTGGTTACTCGAATTTGGCGGCACGAATTGTAAGTTTCAAAAAACCAATAATGCATACAAATAATAAATTGCTAATTATTTCTCGTTTTATTGCACCACAAAATGTTAATTAACGATGTTATGCAAATATGCAGGCCGAACGATTCAATGAAGAGGCCACTAAGGAAGACATGAAGCTTGGCTTCAAGGAAGGCTTTGGAGTTGTTGTTGAATGCCGAAAAAGCTTGTCTGGGAAAACAAAGTCTTCTAGTACCAATCCATCCAGTGCACATGTAAATAGAATCTATATACTCTAATGAAGATTTATTGCTTGTGCAATCTATTCGTTATAAATACTTGAAAAAAAATATTGACTTTTTTTTGAGCAAGAAAGCAATGATCCCCCTAATGTCGAGGAGGGACAACAACAAACCGAAGATCATGCTTTGAATCTTGGTAATGAATTTATTCATATGCTACAATTTTATGTTAAGCATTGCAAATGGTGAACATTAATTGTGGCTCACCATATTTCAACTGCAAAGCATGTAGAGGGTGAAACTGTATAGGTTGAGCCTGGACAAGAACATGAACAACATGATATGGCCACACCAGGTAAAAAAACACCTTTGTTTTTTTTTTAAATGAAATACTTGTCATTACAATAGAAAAATACAACCATGTAACATTTTCACATTGTTGCAGCAAATTTGAACCCCTTGCCGCACAATCCACGTCTAGATCAACACTCTAGGATGCCGACATCACCACAAGTGCCTAATGAAGAACCAAGAACTGGAAGAGAAAGTCCAGATGTAGATGCTCCTCTTATAGATTATTTTCCACTAAAGAGAAAAAAACTTAAAAAGAAGTGACTGGAAAAATGTTGTCTAATTATTTTTGATAATAATATATCATCCATGATTTTTGGCCTAATGAATGAATGAATGGTTTAATGGTTTAATGATTCAGTGTAGTAAACCATTACCTTTATTGAATGTCAGCTTTTATTGAATGAATGTGTTGAATGAATTAATGAATGGTTTAAGGAATGTTATCTTTTATTGTATGAATGTGTTGACTGAATGAAACAATGGTTTAATGAATGTTATCTTTATTGTATGAATGTGTTGATTGAATGAAACAATGGTTTAATCAATGTTAGCCTTTATTCAATGAATGGTAGATGAAAGTTCATGATGAAATATGGATGAATTTGCACGTATTTGTTTTTTTCAAGTACATGCATTGGGTATGGGGAATTGAGAGTGATGTGAGGGGGGGAGGGGCCATAAGAGCTTCCACCTTCACATGGTTGGCCCTGTTCAGTAGAGAATATTAAATTATTCTCGAAACAGAGAGGAGCTCAATGAATGGCTATGATGCTGGCTTTCTACAACCCACTAGTGTGTCATCTAAATTTTGACAATTTCTTGGAGCTTGTTGTGATGTTTGGTTGATCCTCATAACCAATTTCGGGTTTCCAGATGATGAAAGATCACTTAAGTAACTATTTGTGGAGTAGAGTGAGATATTGTTTGTAATGGGTTTGTTGATTCAACATGAAACTCTTAACGAAGATGAAGTGGCTAGTACTGGAATAATATCAGTGCTAATGGAAGTCCTTCGAGATAAGCAAGAAAAAGTTAGATTGTTTTTCATGACAACACTAAGTGAGCTAATTTTGAGCTTTTTTGCAGATTGAAATATGTTCACATGTCTTTCAATTCAAATGTACTAGCTTCAAACATTAACTTAGATACTTGGTAACTGACAGGTCATTAGATTCTAATTATCCTAAAATTGCATCATTCAAGGTCTCATATTTCTGCTTCATCTAATTCAATTTTGTATTTGTAAAAATTCATCTAATTAATAGTGTATTTTTTTTTAAAATACCATAAGGTCATCGGATATCCGACAACCTGGCCAAAGATATCCGACATCCTTGCCATACATCCGATGGCAAGGAATGTTGGATATCGACCATTTCTACATGGAAATGGAGTCGTATATCCAACGACCTAGCCAAGGATATCCGACGGCAAGGAACGCCGGATATCGGCCATTTCCACATGGAAATGTTGTCGGATATCCGATGACCAGGCCAAAGATATATGACGTCCTTTCCATACCTCTGACAGCAAGGAACATCGGATATCAACCATTTCCACATGGAATGGTCGTCGAATATCCGACGAAAAGGCCAAAGAAATTTGACTTACTATTAAGTGCTAGTTGTTGGATATCCGACTTCCTGTTAAGTGCTAGATGGTCGGAAGTCCGACTTCCAGTTAAGTCCTAGACACGTTGAATATCCGATGACAATATCACCATTGGATCTTAGCTGAATTTTGACCGACATTAAAAAAATAGGCAGGTTGTCAGCTATCTGACCACAATACGTTGAAAATCTGACTTTTTGGCCGTCGGATTTTGGGTCCAAAAAACCTAGTGATCCATTTGTAACAACAATATGGGTAATAGTTTTCTATTTGGCATGCATTGATTAGTACCATCAACACACAATATATCATATTGCATTACATATTGTCTGTATATCAAACACTTTTCATATGACTCTGATTGCAATAGAGCATCATGCAATTGGTGCTTAGATGTTCCGCCTTTGTAGAGAAAATCACCATATTTATCAACCACTGGTTCTTCAAGACACTTCAAGCATTTAGCCAGGGATGTCACAGTGAAATTCGATCCCATCTCTAAAAATGAGAGGCTGAAATGGTCAAAACCTCTAGTCTTGTGCCCATGAGTCAACATTACAGTCAATGATATGGGAAGATTCATAACATTGCTAAAATATTTTTCTTTCTTACCCATCCTTGGAATGGAAGTCTTTGACTTATCGATTTTGTTGTGAACAATACTCAGAAAAGTCTTTGTATTTTTTTGTGAAGCTAATCTGTGAGAATAATATACTTGGCGACAACTTGTGATCTATTTATTGTGAGCTGCTTGATGTCCTCTCAACCTTTCCACCTCAGCTAGATCAGTGGTCCCCTTAATCCTATCATGTATTGTAATGCACTCATTACACCTTGCAAAGGAATTTGATTTAGAAATTTTAACATCTCGGAAATCTTCTCTCATCACCTTGCTAAGGGAGGATTGTGATACTGAAGGCAAACTGATACTTTCGATTTCTTCATTTTCCATTTTTTGCAGCAAACCATGGGACATATTAGATGGAAATAATTTCAAGGTTGTCCTTGTTCTATCTTCACTGATTAATCGTGTAAGATGTGGATATTTGTCTAAATTATCTTCTACAATTTGATTAATAGTAGCTACCAGTGCAACACTGTTCGTCCTATATTTTTCCAAGCCATTGTTACCATGCACAACTCTCACATCACCATTCAAGAACATGCTTTTACAAATATAGAAAGTGCTCCTTTTTATCCCATGGAATTTATACCATGCATTTTGACAAATGACTATTGTGTCTAATCTCATTGTAAACATGCTTCTTTTTTTGTCATCTCCTTCTTTGGCCACAGGAGCATTTGATCCCATAGAATTTATAGCATACTGTCTTCTTGAATTTTCATCCATACTATGAAATTTATTCACACGTTCAACTATCGATTGAAGTGAAATTTTTGAGATACAAAGATTTGAGCAATAATGTTCAGTGACAATTTTTGAAAGGAATGCACCTTGATTAATTTCAAGCCTGTAAGGTACCAATCTTGAATTTCTTTCGGAAATTTTAGTTCCAGCTTGTCGCTTTACAGAATTGTATGGCCTTGTTCCATTACCTTTAACATCTGTATATTCACAATGGGGAGTACCTGGAAGGACCATTTGTAAAGGACATTCTTCAAAAATATTCCAAATGTTGACCATATCTTCGTATGTTTTCCTTTTTAGTATAAAATCCAAAGGAACATCATCGAGGTCAAGAAAATTGTTTCCAGGACATCTTATAAGAGAGCCTTCAAATACACCACAATCCTCGCAATTGCAGCTCGCAATTGCAGAAGACTTTATGAACTAAAATACCAAACTCACCAGCATTTGGTGCTTTGAATTGTACAATGTATCCCTCAAAAAAAGTTGACACGATTCTACGAGAAACATAATGTGGCTTTAAAGAAAATTGATGTATCAAATTAACTTTCTCTCCCACAAACTTGACATTGTGATTTTCTCTTAATACTTTCAAAATAGTTTCAGATTGATTATTGTTGAAATTGCTTTCAACAGAAAGCAATGTTTCTGTATTAAAATATACGACTCTATTAATCGGGCATACAACAAAACCTTCACTACTCAACCCTGGACAACATGCCATACAAGAAAACACCACTTCATCCACCAGAATACCAAAGGATAAGTCACCCAAACACGTTCCCCGAACAAAATCAGTCCCACTCACATTTGTTACAAAACCTATGGAAATGCAATCCTTGCATTCTGAACACTTATGTAACAACTTAACTTTTCTCATAATAAAATAAGATTTATTCTCAGTTGTTATGTTATGTTATACATTCAGTGAAGTAGAAGCTGGTATATCATTCACCTCATTCTAGCGAAGAGAAGACCCAATGTGGTTAACGATCTCAGATATAGGCCATTGAATATAACCACCAACTGCCTTTGACAATGTATCTGCACCTTCTGATGGATAGGGAAATTTAAGACTTGCATTTAAAGTCTTGGTAACATTTACAATGATACATCCATCATGAATGCTGATATTATGCAATATTTTTCTTTCTGGAAAAGAGATTCCTTCAACGAATTTCAATCCATTCAAAAGTAGGTCCAAACATTGTTGAGAACAAAAATCCATTTCATAAGCAATTTATGAAATATAAAATAACAGGACACATTGTTCAAAAAAAAAAACATTTCAGAAGCGATTTATGAAATATAAAATAACAAGAGCACATTAAAAATCATATTTATTTTAAACAAAGAATAATTTTTCCACTAGTATATATTATCAAATAAGTCAATTAGCCTAGGGTCAACCGACCCTTCATTTATGAGAGAAATGTAAAAATATGTAATCTACGAAGTCTAGGCTGACAATTCTTGACTTCCAACTTCTGCCGTAAATAGTAGGGACCCAGACATTAGCTAAGTTATAACATATAAAAATTCTTTGTCCCAAATTCTGACTTCTGACAAGAAGGATCGGTCACCCCTTCGTTTAGTAGAGAATTGTGAACACCTATATCCAACAATTCACCTGTATCCAGAATGGTGAGCACAAGAAGTATCAACCGAACCTTCTTGCAGTCTAGAACTATTATGAACATAATACTGGGCACAAGAAGGCTCGACCGCCCCTTCATTTATCAGGGAATTGTAAAAATATTCAACCTACAAAGGATAGTCCGTCAATTCATGTATATCCAAAATGGTGAAAACTAGAAGAATACTGAGCACAAGAAGGGTCAACCGATCATTCATTTACGAGAGAAATGTAAAACTATTTAATCTATGAAGTCTAGGCTGACAATTCCTGACTTCCAACCTCTGCTGTAAATAGTCGAGATCCAGACATCAGATAAGTTATAGCATATAAAAATGTTTGTCCTGACTTCTGTTTTCTTAAAAGAAAGATCGACTGCACCTTTGTTTAGTAGATAATTGTGAGCACCTATATGCAGCATTCCCTATATCCAGAATGGAGAACACAAGAAGGATCGAACGACCCTTCTTGCAGGTTAGAACTGTTATGAAAAGAATACTAGAAAAAAGAAGGGTTGTCCACCCCTTGATTTACGAGGGAATTGTAAAAACATTCAACCTACGAAAGCTGGGTCGTCAATTCATGTATATCCAAAATGGTGAACACCAGAAGAATACTGAGCACAAGAAGGATCGATCGACCCTTCTTGCAGTCTAAAAGCATTATGAAAATAATACTGGGCAATTGAAGGGTCGACCGCCCCTTCATTTATGAGGGAATTGAAAACATATTCAACCTACAAGGGCTAGGGTGTCAATTCATGTATATCCAATATGGTGATCAGTGTAATAATACTGAGCACAAGAAGGGTCATATGACCCTTCATTTACGAGAGAAATGTAAAAATATTTAATCTGCGAAGGCTAGGCCGACAATCCCTGCCTTCCGACTTCCACTCTAAATAGTAGGAATCTAGATATAAGCTAAGTTATAATATATAAAAAAATGTTTGTCTTGACTTCAAAGTTTTCGAATGGAAGGATCGCCCGCCCCTTCATTTAGTGGATAATTGTGAAAACCTATATCCAAAATTTATATATATCTAGAATGGTGAACACAAGAAGGATCGACCGATCCTTCTTGCAGTCTAGAAATATTACGAAAAAAATACTGAGCAGAAGAAGCGTCTCTCGCCCGTTCATTTATGAGGGAATTTTAAAAATATTCAACCTATGAATGTTAGGCTGTCAATTCATGTATATCCAAAATGGTGAACACGGGAAGAATGTTAAGTTTAAACCAAATAACCAAGCAAGATCACTGAAAGAAGCATAATCACAAGATAGACACACAATATATCCTGGGAAACCCTCATGGGGTAGAAAACCCAGTAAAGCTTTCCTCAATAAGATGATCAACCAAAATACAAGATGTGCTCCTCCTTCCTTTGTCTCCTAAGCTGATCTCCCAGACAAGTGCGCACTCTTCCACAAGTGAGTGAGTCATCTAATGAGGATTTCACCTCCTCTATTTATACTTGACTCTCAACTGACTAAAAGACCTGTTGGGGCCGACCTCACCTGGAGAAGTCTAATAACCCCTAAAATATAACTATAGGGCCGACCCACACATGGTGGGTCTAATAACCCTAGTTAATACCAAACCCTGGAGGAATAAACATCTCCAGATACATAGTAGGATTACCTCGGAGGAATGAAACATCTCCGGAATAAATAATGTACAAATATAATATTCTTAGAAGTTACAATATTCAACACTCCCCCTTAACGAGAAGGATATTATAACAACATCTGTAGGAGCAAGGAGTCATTTACTACATCATCTATATATCATCGGAAGCTTTCTTTAATTCATCATCATCAGTAACTTGACTAGTTACTGGAACATCAACATCGTCATACGATCATCAGCATCGTCATCACACGATCATCATCATCATCGTCACACGATCATCAGCATCGTCATCACACGATCATCAGCATCGTCATCACACGATCATCAGCATCGTCATCGCACGATCATCAGCATCGTCTTCACACGATCATCAGCATCGTCATCACACGATCATCAGCATCGTCATCGCACGATCATCAGCATCGTCATCGCACGATCATCAGCATCGTCATCCCACGATCATCAGCATCATCAAAGCACGATCATCAGCATCGTCATCCCATGATCATCAGCATCATCAAAGGATGATGTAAACCAGTCATGTACATTTTGAACCGAAGTCCAGGGACGATCCAGTCCTATCATGTTCTCGGAGACCTCACGTCTACGGCTTAGTTTACAGGACCAAAGTCCAAGGATGATCCAATCCTTACCGTACATTTAGGACAGCGTCCAAGGATGACTTAATCCTCCACCGTACATTTAGGACCACGTCCAAGGATGACTTAATCCTCTACCGTCTTTTAGGACCACGTCTAAGGATGACTTAATCCTCTACCGTCTTTTAGGACCACGTCCAAGGATGACTTAATCCTCCACCGTCTTTTAGGACCATGTCCAAGGATGACTTAATCCTCCACCGTCTTTTAGGACCACGTCCAAGGATGACTTAATCCTCCACCGTCTTTTAGGACCACGTCCAAGGATGACTTAATCCTCCACCGTCTTTTAGGACCATGTCCAAGGATGACTTAATCCTCCACCGTCTTTTAGGACCATGTCCAAGGATGACTTAATCCTCCACCGTCTTTTAGGACCATGTCCAAGGATGACTTAATCCTCAACCGTACATTTAGGACCTACGTCCAAGGATGACTTAATCCTTAACCGTACATTTAGGACCTATGTCCAAGGATGACTTAATCCTCAACCGTACATTTAGGACCTACGTCCAAGGATGACTTAATCCTTAACCGTACATTTAGGACCTATGTCCAAGGATGACTTAATCCTCAACCGTCCACCAAGGACTTCATTCTCGAAGACATACGTCTACGGCTCTTCTTTCGGACTGAAGTCCAGGAATGATCCAATCCCTTCACATGTTCATCAAGAACTTAATTATCGAAGACATACGTCTACGACTCTTCTTTCGGACTGAAGTCCAGGAATGATCCAATCCCTTCACATGTTCATCAAGAACTTCATTATCGAAGACATACGTCTACGGCTCTTCTTTCGGACTGAAGTCCAGGAATGATCCAATCCCTTCACATGTTCATCAAGAACATGTATCCTCATCATCATAACATGTATCACCACAACATGTATCATCAACATCAAGAGCATGTATAATCACAACATGTATCATCATCATCAAAACATGTATAACCACAACATGTATCATCATCATCAAAACATGTATACATCTAACCATCAAAAGTATCTAACATCAAAAGCATGTATACATCTATCATCAAAAGCATGTATACATCTAATCATCAAAAGCATCTAACATCAAAAGCATGTATACATCTATCATCAAAAGCATCTATCATCAAAAGCATGTATACATCTAATCATCAAAAGCATCTATCATCAAAAGTATCCAGCATGTATACATCTATCATCAAGAGCATGTATACATCTAACCATCAAAATAAAGAATATAAGAGTCCTAAATCTAAATAATTCTAGGTGAGTAAGTGCAAAGGAAAAATAAGTAACCTCATCATTGATGAGATAGGCTTGTCTGTCTCATACTGTGCTACTCCCCCTTTCGAGGAGGGTTCTTCTGAACTACACCAAGCTTGTCTCGGAAGTGTTCAAACTTTACTCGAGACAGAGGCTTGGTCAGGATATCAGCAATTTGATCCTCAGTGCTTATATACTCTAGCTTGATAGCTCCTTTCTGCACCATATCTCGAATATAAAAGTAACGGATCTCTATGTGTTTTGACTTATCATGAAACACAGGATTTTCAGTCATCTTGATGCAGCTTTGATTATCACACATAATCACAGTGGGTTCCATTTCTAAGTCAAACACTCCAGATAAAAGTTTCCGAAGCCATACTGCTTCACAGCTAGCAGAACAGGCAGCTATGTATTCAGCTTCAACAGTACTGAGGGCCACACTTGATTGTTTCTTGCTGAACCATGAGATCATGGCAGATCCAAGACCATAACATCCACCTGAGGTACTTTTTCTATCTGAGACACTACCTGCCCAATCAGAATCTGAGTAACCATGTAATCTGAGTTCATGACCTCCAAGATAAAATAGGCCAAAATCTAATGTACCTTTTAGGTACCTCATTATATGCTTTGCAGCTATTAAATGAACCTTTCTAGGTTCTACTAGATACTGACTTAGGGTATTTACAGCAAATCATATGTCAGGTCTAGTATTTGTTTAATACATCAATGATCCAATGATTTGTCTATATAGAGTTATGTCCACTAGTTCTGATGAATCATTAGCTAATAACTTTAAGTTGGAGTCCATGGGAGTGGCCATGGCTTTACACTCCAACATATCAAATCTTTTGAGAATCTCCACAGTGTACTTACCTTGATTTAGAAAGATCCCTTTTGGTTCTTGCCATACTTCTAGACCTAAGAAGTAGTGCATTAATCCGAGATCTTTCATCTCGAATTCTGAAGAAAGCTTCTTCTTGCTTTCAATAATCTGTTTCTCATCTCCAGTTAGGAAAAGATCATCTACATACAACAGCAATATAATTGGTTCATCATCCATCACCTTGAGATAAAGATTTGGGTCAGCTTTACTTTTGGTAAATCCCATGCTAGTTAAGAAATTGTCAATCCTTCCGTACCAAGCCCTTGGAGCTTGTTTTAACCCATATAATGCCTTCTTTAATTTTCATACATGAGTTCTTCCATCATTAACCTCAAACCCTTGAGGTTGCTCTATGTATACTTCTTCTTCAATTACACCATTCAGAAAAGCTGTCTTAACATCCATTTGGTGTAATTTCCACTTCATCATGGATGCAAGAGCCATAATAGTTCTAATTGAAGTATACCTGGCAACTGGTGCAAATGTTTCTTCGTAGTCAATTCCCTCCTTCTGAGAGAATCCTCTGGCTACAAATCTTGCTTTGTATTTTTCAATGCTTCCATCTGCGGCATGTTTTATTTTGAAAATCCATTTGGAAGAAACCACACTTTTATCTTTTGGCTTGGGAACTATATCCCAAACATCATTTTTCATTATTGATTGATATTCTTCTGTCATTGCTTCTACCCATTCTTTCTTCTGAGCTGCCTCTTCATAGCTAGTAGGTAGTTGATCCACAAGATCACACATTAAGGCCATATAGTTGGATACTAGCTTTGGTTTCTTTCTTTCTCTAGTGGAGCCTTCAGGAGCTCCATATCTTTCAGCTCTTTGAATAATATCTCTAGCCCATGTTGGTCTTCTTTTCCTGGATAGTTCTGCAACAGGGGGTTCTTGAGGTTCCAGCATGTCATGATCCTCTGGTGTAGCTTCTTCAGGGATGTGAACAGTCTCTGAATTTCTGGGTGATGAATCTTCTTCATAAACTTCTTCAAGTTGACACTTTCTGGATTTCTTGAGAGCTGCTTCCTCATCAAAGGTTACATCTCTACTTATTTCTATATGATGGAAACCTGGTATGTAGATTCTGAAGGCTTTGGAAGTTTCACAATAACCAACAAACATTCCCTTCTTACCTGAGGGATCCAACTTGGTTCTCTTTTCTTTTGGAATGTGGATATACACAGGACACCAAAAAATTTTAAGATGACTTACCTCAGGCTTCTTACCTGTAAACACTTCTTCTGGAGTTTTGAATTCAAGAGCACTGTGAGATAATCTATTTTGCACATAAACTGCTGTCTTGGCTGCTTCAGCCCATAAGTACATGGGAAGATCTTGGTCATGTATCATGGTCTTCACAGCTTCCATGATTGTTTTATTTTTCCTTTCAGCCACCCCATTCTGTTGGGGATTGTAGGGAGTAGTTAGTTCCCTTTTAATTCCAGCTTCTTTGCAAAAGTCCTCAAATTCCTTTGAGGTGAATTCTCCGCCATTATCTGTTCTGAGAGTTTTGATTTTCTTGTCTGATAGATTTTCTATTAGAGCCTTGAACTCTTTGAATTTTCCAAAGACTTCATTCTTACCTTTCAGGAAGTATATCCAAGTTTTCCTTGAATAGTCATCTATGAATGAAAGATAGTATTCAAACCCACTTAAGGAAGTGGTGGGCATTGGACCACATACATCTGAGTGTATAAGCTCTAAAATGTTCTTAGTCTTTGTTTCACTCTTTGGAAAGGGGTTCTTGATATTTTTCCCTTTCTTACATCCTTTACATGAGCCATCATGATCAGCTTTTAAATCTGGTAATCCTATGACTACCTTGCTTACATAGGGTAAGGCTTTAAAGTTGATGTGGGCTAATCTTCTATGCCATAGCTCACTGGGGCTAGAGATCTCATGTGCAAGGGCAGCTTCTAGATGACCCTTGAGTTTATAGAGACCTCCTTCTTCTTCACCAATAACAACTGCATCTTTAATTGTCTTCCCTTTGGACCACATGAGTACTTGTCCATCTATGAAGGCTACTCTGAAGCCTTTCTTATCTAGAGCTGAAATAGAGAGAAGGTTCTTCTTTAAACCTGGAACATATAAGATGTCTTTCATCTTCAAGGGTGTTCCAGAATCTAGCTTATAGCTAGCTTCACCAATTCCTTTGATAGGATATTGGTAGTCATCTCCTAGAGATACTTTCTGTGAAGAAGACTTTTCTTCAAGATTTGAGAATGTCTTCCTTTGACCTGTCATGTGCTTGGAAGCACCACTATCAATGAGCCATGTATCTTCTCCAGGAGATACAGATCCAGAGAGTGCAGAGAGTAGAACATATTCTTCTGGATCTTCTTTCTTCACCTTACATCTTTTCCTTTTGGGTTTTACCTCTACCTCTTCTTCTTCTTCATCTTCTTCCTCTTCTTCTTCTTCACTATCATTTTCTGCCATATGTGCATGATGTCTTTTGTGGAAGACTTTCTTCCTTGGAGAAGGAAAAAATCTGGAGATGTGTCCCAATTTATTACAATTGTAGCATTCTACCGTAGAAAGATCTCTTGCTGAATTGGGTCCTCTTCTCTTGTTAGATCTAGAGAAGTGTTGAGATCCTTTGTGGTCAACTCTCTTGAGATGACTCATTCTTCTTCTTTTGGTATGAGTGGCTAAGGCTTGGTCATCCTCTTTGAGAAGGGATTCTCTATTTGCAACCCTAGCTTCTTCTTGAACACAATCCTCCCATACTACATCAAACTTCATGCTCTCTTTCCTGGCACACATGGTTTGTATAAATGACTCCCAAGATCTAGTGAGACCATTGAGGGCAGTCATCACAAGTTCATCCTCATCAAGGGTATCACCAATTGCATCTAGTTGTTCCTTGATTTGTGAAACCCTTGAGAAGTAGTCTTGAATGGATTCTCCTTTGTGCATCTTGGTGCTCTTCAATTTAGTCCTCAGATTCATCTTCCTATTGATGTTCTTCCCTTCATACATTCTTCCTAGGGCATCATACATTTCCTTTGGAGTCTTCTTGGAGGCCACTTGGGGAATCAAGTGGTCTTTGATGGAATCAGCTATGATTCTCTTTTCCCTAATCAAATCTTTCCTATGCTTCTCTTTGGCTTCATCTCCTTCTGGTTCTGCAACTTCTTCCTTGATAAGCTGAGCAAGATCATTCTCTTCAAGAATGAGACCAATTCTGTATTTCCATGCCCGGAAATTCTCTATGCCTTCTAGCTTGTCTTCAAGCTTAGTATTTGGAGCCATCTTCTCTTGGGGGAGTCCAAGAGACAGAGTAGACTTACTTGGAAAGTTACTTTTCACTTTTCCGGAAACTGAAACAGAGTTTTATCGCACTTTTGGTAGAATTAGGGTTTGACTTTCCCGGAGTTCTACTTAACCAAAAATTTCGATCTATAGCTTAAAAGAATGCTCTTGATAAGGGCTATCCAACCATGTAATCAAAAATAAAAAATTCCAACCTTTTTCTGAAACCAAAATTTGACGTATCGCACTTTTGGTAGAATTAGGGTTTGCAATTCCCGGAGTTCTACCCAACCAAAAAGTTCGATCTAGGGCTTAAAAGAAAGATATTGAGGAGGGCTATCTAGCCATGCAACCAAAAATCAATAATACCAACTTTGGGCTGAAACCCTAACTTCACCAAAGAGAGAGAGAGAGATAATCTTACCTTGTGAAAGATGTCCTATTCAGTCTAGCTCTGATACCATGTTAAGTTTAAACCAAATAACCAAGCAAGATCACTGAAAGAAGCATAATCACAAGATAGACACACAATATATCCTGGGAAACCCTCATGGGGTAGAAAACCCAGTAAAGCTTTCCTCAATAAGATGATCAACCAAAATACAAGATGTGCTCCTCCTTCCTTTGTCTCCTAAGCTGATCTCCCAGACAAGTGCGCACTCTTCCACAAGTGAGTGAGTCATCTAATGAGGAGTTCACCTCCTCTATTTATACTTGACTCTCAACTGACTAAAAGACCTGTTGGGGCCGACCTCACCTGGAGAAGTCTAATAACCCCTAAAATATAACTACAGGGCCGACCCACACATGGTGGGTCTAATAACCCTAGTTAATACCAAACCCTGGAGGAATAAACATCTCCAGATACATAGTAGGATTACCTCGGAGGAATGAAACATCTCCGGAATAAATAATGTACAAATATAATATTCTTAGAAGTTACAATATTCAACAAAGAATAGTGGGCAAAATAAGGGTCGTTCGACCCTTCATTTACGAGATAATTGTAAACATTTTTAATCTACAAAGGCTATGTCGGCAATTCCCGACTTCTGACTTCCGTTGTAAATAGTAGGGACCTGGAAATAATCTAAGTTATAACATATAAACATGTTTGTCCTGAATTCCATTTTTTTACTAGAAGGATCGACCGCCCCTTCGTTTAGTAGATAATTGTGAACACCTATATCCATAATGGCGAAAGCAAGAAGGATCAAGCGACCCTTCTTGCATTCTAGAACTATTATGAATAGAATACTGGGAAGAAGAAGGGTCGGTCATCCCTTAATTTATGAGGGAATTGTGAAAATATTCAACCTACGAAGGCTAAGACGTCAATTCATGTATATCTAAAATGGTTAAAACCGAAAGAATACTGAGCACATGAAGGGTAAGTCACCCCTTAATTTACGAGAAAAATGTAAAAATATTTGATCTACGAAGGCTAGGCCGACAATTCCTAACTTCCGACTTCCGCTGTAAATAGTAGGGACCGAACATCAGCTAAGTTATAACATATACAAATTGTTTGTCTCAACTTCCATTTTCCGACCAGAAGAATCAGACGCCCCTTCGTTTAGTAGATAATTGTGAAAACCTTTATCCAACAATTCACCTATATCCAGAATGGAGAACACAAGAAGGATCGGCCGACCCTTATTGCAGTCTCGAACTATTACGAAAAGAATGCTGGGAAGAAGAAGGGTCATCCGCCCCTTCATTTACGAAGGAATTGTAAAAATAGAACAACTTGGAGAAAGAGCGGCCACTCTTTTTCTGAGAATATTTCCACTTTCCAGCAAACTGTGTGAAGCAATGTTCCTATGAAATTTGTGTTTAGAGTGTTGATATCTACTTTCGCCACTTCTAAAAATCATCCCTGGAGGAAGGAGCGGATGCTCTTTCTCGTCAGCATCTACTTCCAACACCCCGAAATAGAACAACTTGACGAAAGAGAGACCTCTCCTTCTCTGACAAAATTTTGACTTGCTAGCAAACTCTTTGAAGAAAAACTTCTATACATGTTTTTGTTAAAATGTCGATATCTAGTTTCCCAGGGTGACACGTGGAATGCTCATATTGTGACATGTGGCATATTTGATTTTTAAAATTAGTTTAAAGATTGTATAAACGAATATTAAGGATATTAATGGTACCATTTCAATATAAACATATGGATTCAACTTATATAAATTTGGAATAGCTATCAAGGATCAAATTTGAAGGGATGAACTTAATTTCAGGTAGAAGTATATATATTCATACCACCTTTCTAGCATGAAGGGATTTAATTAGAAAAATTACACTTCAATTGACAATAATAAATTAACTCAATGTTTCTTTAAAAAAATTGCTAATTGGTAAGCAACTAGATCAGAAATCCAAAGAAAAGAACAAGATGTGTTTCTCTTGTTTGGGATGGTTTCCTAAAAGTCTACAATTGGCTGGCAAAAGATCTCTATTGGAGAGTACTAAATGGTAAGGAGATATTGGTCAGTATAGATCTAATCTTGGGTTTGGAAGAGAATTACAAACTTTCAGAAGATATTATGAGTTTATTGAAGGAATATGGTCTTATTACTCCTAAAAAAATTAAAAAGACCAAGGATAAATTTGCTCAAGATACTTACTGGTTCATTGCAAAAGATTTGGGATTCAACAGGAGGTTTGCATATGAATGGGATAGTTATATAAGCTTCTTGAACTCGGTTAGATGCAGAATTACTCGAGAGAAGTATTCACTTATTTGGAATGGAAATTCTATGACGGGGATGGTGATGGCAAAGTCAACATATAACACTATAATAAAAAACAATTGCATTATTCCACAACATTGGTGGTATAAACGGATTTGGCAATATTCCATTGAAATTTAAGTGTTTTATGTGGTTTGCATTACAAGGAAGACTAAAAAATTGGTATAATCTTATGAAGAGAGGTTGGTATGGGGCAATTTTGTGTTCTTTATGCAGAAACAAATCAGCGTCTACTAATCATCTCTTTATGGAGTGTGCATTTACAAGAAATACTTGGAACATGTGTTGTTCCTCTCTGAAGCTTGATTAGAATTGGGGGAATGGGATTTTTTATATTTGTTCACTTCATTGGTTCATAAGCTGTATATCTCACCCTAATTTTCCAGTTTTGATATCCTGTTCCATATCGCATACTAGATATAAGGCTGTTTTTTAGAACAAGGATCCAATTTTGTAGAATACTTGTATTCAAATTCTGAATTTACATGAAGTTTATTGTTTTGATGAGGCCCATCTTCAAAGATTAAAAAAGTGAGCACTTTCATCCCTCAGTTCATAGGTCCAATAGCTTTCTTCTATGGTGCAGCTACATATGGATTGTGTTTGGCAGGGTGACCAATCTATTTCAATTAGGAACACTATTACTCATTGAGACTAAAGTGCAAAATTGGTTCCAATATGAAAGCAAAGCTACTTGCTCTCTGCTGTGTATTGAAAGTGGAATTTTTTTTTGGTCTTGGAGACCTTATAGTGTTTGGGGATTTAAGGGTCACCATAAAATGGGCTTGTGGAGAATACATTTTAAAATTTACCTCTCTTCTTCACTACTGCAACAAGATCATGGCAGAAATTCAACTTTTCAATAACATATCCTTTGAGCATATCTATAGGCATCATAACTCATTGGCAGGAAAATGTAAAAATAAGCTATGGAAGGCGAGGAAGGGGTCATTACGTGGGAAGAATTTTAGGGTCATCACATATGTTATATGGTATCTGTAAGGATTTTTGAATGATGATCTATTCGGGGGCTGTTTCTAGATGCCATATTTTGGTAATATGGTTTTGAAAGTTACATTGTCCCTTTTTGTAAAGTCTTATCTAGAGAAGACTGAGATTTGATAAGTTATTATGTTGATAAGTCTTTTAAAGACTTGAACATCCATGTACTATTTGATTCAACTTGAATATCAATAGTATGTTTTTTTCCTGCTGAAAACAAAAGTTGCAGCGAAAATAATAATTAACCCCATCTCAGAGATTCATTTATATAAGAGTTCAATAGCCTAGAACCGGTGTGGACTTTGGATTAGACCGAGCATGCGACTGGAGTGTGGCAATGTGCCAGTGGAGTCTGAACCGAGCATGGAACCTACGTAGGGCTTGAGCTGCGTCGAACGTAGATGGGACTAAGCGTAAAAAAGAGCTCGCTATGTGGAACTGATACCCGAGCTTCGAATTTTGCACCAGATCTATCTTGTTGTTGTAGAGGAATAGGAACCCAAACCCTCGAAAATTATATCTCGTAACTACTATATGGAACTTCTACGAAGATTTTGGCGGTCAGGTAAATACGATGGTGGCCAAACAATGCCCGCAAAAACTTGATGCGTCAGATGAAGTAATTTAAGACAAAATTCACCTTTATTACACGCTGCCTCTAGGAAAAAATGGGATCAAAATGATTAATTTATAAGAAATCAACGGTTTAAATTCGAGGAGGGTTGAGATCTGTGGCGGACAGGGAATCCGCTAGGAAAAGGTGCATGTTCTATAACGTTGTCAACTTTGGAGAAATGACCTTTGGTATGTGTTAAATTCAGGAAGAAAATATACGGTGGGTGAGCGGAAAAATAAAATATCTATGGTTGATGTTGATTTCACACTTTCAACTAGCACAGAGAATGAAAAGGGTAAGTGGTAGCATAATTTTTACCGCTTACCATGTGTCGAGTCGAGGATCATTCTACTGAATGAAAAAATTGTAATGGAAAACCACTTCTCATGATCCCGAAACCACCTACACGAGATATTATAAAAGATGGTACCTTATTACGATTAATGGCACTTACCCATGCAACCAGGTGTGATCCTATGTGTCCTTCAATATATTCTTTTTTCCGGAAGTAGAAAACCGGAAGACAATCAGATGGTTATTGTATCGACAACTTATATATATTGGAAATTTATATTCTTAATCGAACTATAGATAATGAGCATCATTCGTGCAAGACTATTGCCGGTGGCCGATATATAAATTAGTCTGCTCGTTATATCCCAAACCATGATTGCTAAATAGATCTTGGTAGGAGGACAAGGCCAAGGATGGCACTATGGCTTCAATTACGTTGAGTGGGCATCAAAGGAAGTTCCATTCCACGCCAATGATACACTTGGTAGGAATTTAGACATTACAATATGTTAATAGAGAATTTGATATTTATATATTCATCACTATATTCATTTTCTGAATCCTTGGATTTCTTTTTTCTGGTATATATGTTTTTGCAGTGTTTGTATTTCCTCCTACAGAGCCTGATTCTATTTTTCACAATGTCTATTTGCTGAAGAATAAAATCCACTGCAAGGAATGCAATATTTTGGGTGGTTCGCTCCTCACTGATTCAACAAAAGAAAATGGGAATCCATTTAGTTTCAAGTTGAGATCAAAAGCACACCATTCCTATTTTGCATAGCATGGCAATTCGATGCTTCTTCTTTTTTGGTTCAAATTCGATTCGTCTTTGAATGTTCTTTACCTAGTGGTTCAATTTCGATGCTTCTGCTCCGTTTCTAGTGGCATTGAATTAAGTGATTTCATTAATGAGTCAAATTCGATGCTTCTGCTTTGTTTCTTTTTTTACAGAAACATATATATTTGTGTCATGTCCCAAATTTGGTATTGGGTCACAATGGCCTAATCACATTGGCTGTCAAATTGATGCTAAAGGTCAAATAATTGCTAAGGAGGAAAATTACTAGCTTCCTAGGTTTGGGGTGGAAGCTTTGGGATTTGGAATAATGGGGATAATAAATGATGTTTGAACATTAGAATGGAATAAATATTTAATAAAGGAGCTAAATAAATATATACAAGTGAAAATCAAAGTGGCATTCCATCATGAAGACACATGGAGGAAGTGGGACCCACATATGGCTAGATTTCCCCACTACACTTGGCATCATTCTCTCACCAATTCGAATTCAAGGTGAATGGTAATATACTTGGGGGAGTCCAAAAGGTATTATTCATTGCATGACTCATCCAAGGTCGAAATATAGAGGAAGAGTAACTCCCATGGAAGAGGAAGAGGCAATTTGGAGCTAGTGAGACACTTGGGCTAGATTCCCTAGCTCTATGACAACAATGATGAAGATGCTATGACACCTATGACACAAATCAGACCTGAAGGATGACATATGACATATATGACATGTCAGGGCTAAAAATAGACTCCAAGAGGGCGCTCAAGGGTGTTAGGGCAGCTAAGATGCTTCCACATGTGATTTGGTGGAAGTGGGAGACTAGGAATTGTTGTACAAGTGGCATTCTTTGGAATCTCTTCCCAACTTGAGTTGGCATGAGTCTCTTGGAAGGAATTCGACCCATGGAGGACATTAGAAGTTTATAAATGTGAATAAAAAAGAATGAAACCAGCTTTTGATCATTTGTAGAATTTGCAATTGCATTTGTGAAGAGGGAGAGCTAGTGGATGACTAGTTTCTTGCCTTAGCCAATTTCGAGGGTGAAAGATTCCCATCCAAGTTGGCAATTGGAAAGGCCATTCAGACCTTTCATTTGGAGCTTTAATGGAGTCTTTATTTACAGGTGTAAGCTACAGGGAAGCTCATGGTTTCTTCTATTGCAGCTCGCTCCTTCAACCATTTCCAGTTTTGATGGCATATTCTTGATCCTTGAGGGAGGGCATTTTTGGTGAGCTATTGTACTCTTTGGGGGAGCTTCTAATGCCCCATTTATTTTGTAATATGAATTAAATACTATTTTATTCATCTCCAAAAAGTTTCAGGTCGAAATTCCAAGTAGAAATGTATAAATCTCATTTTTAATGGAAGAACAATGCCATTTCCCCACTACCTTGTTGTGAGCCAATGTATTGATGATGATTTCGAATGAATGGATGATTATATGATATATTTGTGATACATATACTGCCATGGATGTCTTATACAAGTTTAATGTGTTGTACTTGAGCATTTGAAGCATTTTTACTCAGTTTAATTGCATTGGGAGAAGAAATAGTGCCATTTCCCCAAGGGTCGAATTGGGGATTTTTGCAGTTGAATGGGAGAGGGTGAGAACAGTTGTAATAAACCATTAATGGTTCATATGAGACCTTAATAACATACTTAACACATTACATCCCTCTGTTCATAAATTTGAGTGGGTTTGGAGGCATTTGGGAAGCCATTTTCAGTACTTACCTTAGGGGGATTTGAACCCCAAATTAATAGTAAAATTGCATACTTGGTCCAGAATCTTAAGAGATTTTGCAGAGGTATTTTGGTGGAAATATGTTATCCCTGAACATCATATTCAATTCCTAATATCATTCATAAACCTTCCTTGAAGATTTGAAGGCATTTGGAGTCAATTTGAGACCTAGAGACCAATACTAGTCAAAGGGAAATCACTAGTAAAGTTACCTGCATTGACCAGAATTGAAAGAGTATTTGCAGAAGTGTTTTAAAGGTACAAAGGCATCCCTGAAACACATATTTATGTTCTAATATCATTCATATACCTTCTCAGAAGATTTGGGATCATTTGGGGCAAATTTGGGACCTAGAGATCGAAACTAGTCAAAGGTCGAACCAAGGAAAAAAGTGAAAAATTGCAATTTTAACAAAATTCCTAACAAGGGACATTAAAGTGGTATCAGAGCATGGTCCTTGCACCTGTGGATTAGATACATACATTCAAGAATAATTGGCAGCCATGTATTACTATTATGATGAATCCTATGAGTACAATTCTTATGAGGAATATGCAGATGCTTATGAGCAATATGAAGCAGAATGTGAATGGTACGAGGAAGAGATGCCATCATGCAACACTTCATACAATTTCAAGAGAAATGAAGATTATTCTTATGAATTTAGATATGATGAATATGAGTGTGTCACACCAACCAATGATAATTCTATGAGCGAGTTCCAAAGATGGAGAGAAAAATATAAAACCTTGCCCCAACAATATCAAAAATATCAAGAATATCTTGCTTCAAGCAAAAATACACAAAATGCCATGTCTTTTGAGTACTATGCTGAACATGTTTTTGAAAATAGGCCCAAAAATGAAGATGTGGAGTTAGTGAAGAAAGGTTTATGCCCTTCTTTTAAAAACCCTTGGAGCGAGTATCATATATGTGTGCATGAAATGATGTCCTCCTTGAGGAGAGCTTTTGAGATTTATTCAAGAAGAGATTCCAAATATACTGATCATAAGGAAAACAAGGGGGAAAAATGCATCAGCTTGCTTGAAGGAGAAAAATTAAGAGACATCACAAGAGCATGAACAAGATTCTATTGAAAATATGGAATATCATTTCGAGACACCTTCTAGCTTAGACATGAACCAATGAGCATCTATTGATGGATGCTTAAACTATGAAGGAGTATCTACTGATGGGTGCTCACACCTCTATGTTGGTGACATAGAGATCACTTTTGAAAGTGTTGCTGCAAGCCCAAGTTCCATTAAGCATGATAATGAAGACCTTGTAGCAGTTGAAGAAGAACCAAGATCAACTTCCCCATCACCACTTGAGCTTCATGAAGTTGGTCCAAGCAAAAATGAAGAAGATGAGGAGGTTCATTTGCAAGAGCCTCATTTTCTTGAAGGGTCCTTAAAGATGAATGAAAATAAGATCCAAGAGTCCCTCAGCATTCTCCATGACACTCAAGCATTGGTGTCAAATTCTTGTTGGAGAGCTACTTCATTGGAGGAAACATCCTTCCTTGAAGACATGGAGAAGATTCAAAGAGCAATGTGCCACATCAAAGATTGTCAAATGGTAGATTTTTTGGAGGATTCTCATGACATGGTGGATCATGAGAAATGTGAAAATTTGAATGTTCTTGATGTGTTTGAAGATGAACTTGAAGAGATCCAAACACTTGATGTGGTGGAAGAGGAATTTGAATTGCCTCTTGATGAACGTTATGCAATTTTTAAAGAAGAGCATGATTCCTCTACATTGGAACCAAACTATGACAAAGAGTTCACACTTTTGAAGGAGCTGCATGATACTACCCATATGGATCCTTTCCATGATGAAACTTCTGTCTTTTTTGATCATTTGGGTGATTTGGTTCATTCTCCTACATCCTACAATTCCATGTTTTGCAACATTAGTCTCAATGAAGTATGGGTGAAAGGGTTCTTTTTTATGGTGCCACATGAGGAGTATGGAACTCCTAGATTTACTTTTTATGATGATATGGTTGGAGCACATTCTTATTCACATTTGCAGCAACATAATTTGTCACTTTATGATGATTCACATCTACATGGATGCACTTATGATATGGATTTGAGTCACTTGAAGACTCATGGTTTTTCTTGCTCAACACTGGGTTCATTTGATGTTAGAGGAACTTCATCCAACACTTGGGTGAATAGATTTATGATGGGAGAACATTTTTGTTCGCAGCCACATACTTTGTTACATATTTATGATTCTCACATTCATGGATGTATGGGTGAGACTTCTTTGAGTCATTTGAAGTCTCCTTGTTTTTTCTGCTCATTATTTGGTTCAGATTTTAGTGGAGATTCTTCATTCACTTCTTGGATGAAAGAATACATGGTTGAATATTTTGATGCATATCACATCCTTTTGGAGCAGCATTATAGGACATGGGATCCTCACCTATGTCATTGGAGCATATTTTATTGGTCACTTGAAGCTTGTATGCACTTGGAAAATCGTGGTCTACTTGCTTGGAGGTACAAGCACTTTCATGATTCTTTGATGAAGCACCTCCTTGATGTACATTTTCATTATGTAGTTATGTACTTTGACGATATATATTTTGTACTCATGATGTTTGGAAGAATGCATACAAGAAAATAGGATCCAGGAATCATCTTATCTTATGGTATGGGTTGGAGAGCACTCTTCATTGTTGGGGTGCAATACAAGCAATGGGACCCTGGAATAATTTTTATCTCATTGGTTTCAAATTTTTTGGGGAAACAAGCAGTATGGGAGATGGATTTCCCCACTTAATAAAGTGATTTTTATCAAAGTAGTGCAGCAGCAAGCATGGTGGTTCCTCTCTAAAATCTTCATGGAAACTCAAAGACTCAAGGTTGGGCAATTCAATGGCAACTTCAAAGAATTATATAGAAAGCAGGTTCTTCAACACCCATGTTTAAAATTGCTTGAGGACAAGAAATATTGGGAAGGGAGGATTTGTCATGTCCCAAATTTGGTATTGGGTCACAATGGCCTAATCACATTGGCCCTATTCATTAGAGTTTGTCAAATTGATGCTAAAGGTCAAATAATTGCTAAGGAGGAAAATTACTAGCTTCCTAGGTTTGGGGTGGAAGCTTTGGGATTTGGAATAATGGGGATAATAAATGATGTTTGAACATTAGAATGGAATAAATATTTAATAAAGGAGCTAAATAAATATATACAAGTGAAATTCAAAGTGGCATTCCATCATGAAGACACATGGAGGAAGTGGGACCCACATATGGCTAGATTTCCCCACTACACTTGGCATCATTCTCTCACCAATTCGAATTCAAGGTGAATGGTAACATACTTGGGGGAGTCCAAAAGGTATTATTCATTGCATGACTCATCCAAGGTCGAAATATAGAGGAAGAGTAACTCCCATGGAAGAGGAAGAGGCAATTTGGAGCTAGTGAGACACTTGGGCTAGATTCCCTAGCTCTATGACAACAATGATGAAGATGCTATGACACCTATGACACAAATCAGACCTGAAGGCTGACATATGACATATATGACATGTCAGGGCTAAAAATAGACTCCAAGAGGGCGCTCAAGGGTGTTAGGGCAGCTAAGATGCTTCCACATGTGATTTGGTGGAAGTGGGAGACTAGGAATTGTTGTACAAGTGGCATTCTTTGGAATCTCTTCCCAACTTGAGTTGGAATGAGTCTCTTGGAAGGAATTCGACCCATGGAGGACATTAGAAGTTTATAAATGTGAATAACAAAGAATGAAACCAGCTTTTGATCATTTGTAGAATTTGCAATTGCATTTGTGAAAAGGGAGAGCTAGTGGATGACTAGTTTCTTGCCTTAGCCAATTTCGAGGGTGAAAGATTCCCATCCAAGTTGGAAATTGGAAAGGCCATTCAGACCTTTCATTTGGAGATTTAATGGAGTCTTTATTTGCAGGTGTAAGCTACAGGGCAGCTCATGGTTTCTTCTATTGCAGCTCGCTCCTTCAACCATTTCCAGTTTTGATGGCATATTCTTGATCCTTGAGGGAGGGCGTTTTTGGTGAGCTATTGTACTCTTTGTGGGAGCTTCTAATGCCCCATTTCTTTTGTAATATGAATTAAATACTTTGTTCTTCATCTCCAAAAAGTTTCAGGTCGAAATTCCAAGTAGAAATGTATAAATCTCATTTTTAATGGAAGAACAATGCCATTTCCCCACTACCTTGTTGTGAGCCAATGTATTGATGATGATTTCGAATGAATGGATGATTCTCTGATATATTTGTGAGAAATATACTGCCATGGATGTCTTATACAAGTTTCATGTACTGTACTTGAGCATTTGAATCATTTTTACTCAGTTTAATTGCATTGGGAGAAGAAATAGTGCCATTTCCCCAAGGGTCGAATTGGGGATTTTTGCAGTTGAATGGGAGAGGGTGAGAACAGTTTTAATAAACCATTAATGGTTCATATGAGACCTTAATAGCATACTTAACACATTACATGCCTCTGTTCATAAATTTGAGTGGGTTTGGAGGCATTTGGGAAGCCATTTTCAGTACTTACCTTAGGGGGATTTGAACCCCAAATTAATAGTAAAATTGCATACTTGGTCCAGAATCTTAAGAGATTTTGCAGAGGTCTTTTGGTGGAAATATGTTATCCCTGAACATCATATTCAATTCCTAATATCATTCATAAACCTTCCTTGAATATTTGAAGGCATTTGGAGTCAATTTGAGACCTAGAGACCAATACTAGTCAAAGGGAAATCACTAGTAAAGTTACCTACATTGACCAGAATTGAAAGAGTATTTGCAGAAGTGTTTTAAAGGTACAAAGGCATCCCTGAAACACATATTTATGTTCTAATATCATTCATATACCTTCTCAGAAGATTTGGGATCATTTGGGGCAAATTTGGGACCTAGAGATCGAAACTAGTCAAAGGTCGAACCAAGGAAAAAAGTGGAAAATTGCAATTTTAACAAAATTCCTAACAAGGGACATTACAATTTGTATTAAAATAAAGGCAGCACTACATCATGGTGGGGAGACTGCACCCACAAAAACGAGGGGAAGAGGCACCTCCAAACAGTCTTCTGAAGTTCAAAATTCACAATATTTCTAAAGTTGACAGGACAGAACAGAAACAAACTACATAAGGCTATACATACCGCTACTGGAAATATAAAACACATCTTCAAAAAAGAGAAAACTTGTTGATTGACCAGTGCTTAGAGGATTTCTGTGAGACGCAACTTCTTCTTGTTTCTAGCTTCTGGATCTTTCTTGTCTTCCAGCCCTGTGATCGCAGATGGGCTATTTTCTTTGCTGCTCTAGATGTAATCAACCTTTGCTTCTACAATTCTCAGACAACTATGCAGAGAGTCAATCTTTCCCCGTAGCTTCTCATAGAATTCTTTGCTTTTGCTGTTGGTGTTGTTGGCTTCCGAGCTAGTGATATGTGAGAGGTTTGAGAGTGCTTTCTTGAGCTCTGAATTTTCCCCCCGGAGCCAATTAACTTGTGCTTCTATGTCCTGGAGGTGTGATAGTACCCCTGGGGAGGGACTTTCTCTGCCAACTGGGGAATCCAAATGAACGAGCCCCAAACTGTCGCCTACCACCCTCCATGCTTTCCCGGCTTCACTTGAACTAGTTCTCTGACTGCCATATTGCTGCAACCCTTCCTGGAGGGAGTTTTGGAAGTGCAATCCCCTGGAATTCTGAATTTTTTCCACCTCAATGGGACGCCAGAAACAACCACCATCGAACATGAAACCGTTTTGGACTGGGATTTCATTTTTCCCATGCATTCCCATTTCCTGGTTGTTCCAGGATTGACCATTGTCTTCGTTTCGACGGACATGCTTCATAGGGGCTCTGGAGGGATGGATAACTTCAGTTTCGCTGCTCCCTGGACTCAGCATTTCCTCGCCGACCGAGGGGTGTCTCTTCTTCCCAATGTTAATCTTGCATCGCTTGCACTTCAACCCTGGAGGGCACACCCCTACGTTCAGTCCATTGTTGCCGTAGTCCATTCTTTGTTTTGTTTTCCTGATGCAGAGAGAAAACGAATGCCAGAAGCATGGGGAGAAGATGGTGCTTTGTTTTCCCCTCCTGTAGTTCAAATATCCCACGTCTCGTCTACTGTCTGCTTGCCATAAAACTTCACATGCGATCCAGGTGTGCATAGACTACGAGCACCATCAAAGGAGCGAGGTGGGTGGTGAAAGGATTTGAATGCAGATTTTGCCTCTGATTGAGGATGAGATGGATCGGTGGACGACGATGCTCATTAAATTCCTTGAGACAAGACATGCACTATGGAACAAGGCATGCATTAAGGAACCCATGTCTTAAGGAGGTTTCCATTCCGGTTGAGGATCCCACAATTTAAATTGGCTCCAAGATTGGCCAAAGTGTCTGCCATGGAATTATTGCTCCTCATAATGTGGTAGAGGGATATGGAGGTCATATTCTTAGCCAACATGAGGAAGAGTGAGTGAAATTTATTAGTTGGGGTGTGGTACTTCTTGAGGAGTGCTCGAGCTTTCTTGATAACTAACATGGAGTCTCCAATTACTAGAACACTCTGAATGTTGTTATCCTTGACGATAGTTAGGCCTTGGATCAATCCTAGCCACTCCGCCTCATTGTTCGTTTGTTTGCCTAGCCCCCAAGCATATTCAATCTTTTTGTTTCCATCGGGGTCTAGGAGGACCCCCCCTGCACCTGCCAACCCTGTGATGCTTCTGCTTTGTTTCCAGCAGACACAGTGCTTCATTTCTAGTGGTGCTGAATTAAGTGATTTCGTAATAATTCAAATTCAATGCTTTTGCATTGTTTCCAGCAGACAGTAATTCATGGTTCAATTTCAATGATAACAAAGAAGATAGATGAGAAATCAAAATTTATTACATCCCTCTTACAAGTCTTGTGGTTATAACTTTCATAACGAATTTGATTCAACAATATACATTATAATTTTTCAGTGACATGTGAGAGCTCTCCATTTCTTTTTTAATGGAATAGGATATAGGAAATTTGTAGTGTTATTTACACCTTCTCCATTTTTTCATAGAATTTGGGTATTAAAAAAACATTTTTATTTATTTTGGGTACATTATCCAATGTTGAATTATTAGGTATTGCCGATTTTTTCCCTACTACAAATTTTAAACACAAAATTTTTCCCCTTGTACCAAACTATGCTTTATAGCACTAAGTGCTAACGAAAAAAAGTGTGAAGAGTTAAATATCAAAATAATTATTGAAATATCAACGGTATATGTTGAGTGCTTTATCTGTGTTCTAACCCCATCTCCGATCTAGTCTCTGTTATTTATCAAACCAAACAATTATATGTTATATGATGCATTATCATAACTTTGTGACCATACTAACCATTTATGTTATTTCATGCATTATGCTTGTCTTTTTTACATTAAGTATATGGCATATTATATTTTTCGTTCTAATGACTTCAGATTTGTCTGAGAAGGAGAAGGAGAATATATTCTAGAAGGTGTTGTTAGAATTGGATGGCCTTCTCATCGATAAGAGTGGAGAGGCATTGCAAATATATAAACTTCCTCTGAACAAGGTCTCACTTTTCATGTTTCTAATAGCGATCCAGATGATGCTTTCCCTCGTATTTTACTAGAGGAAACTATAGATGACATTCAAAGAGATTCAAATTTTGAAATTATTTATATTGACAAACATTTTAATAAGTTTCCAAGGAATGTCAAGGAAATAATTTTTGGCCATAGTCATGAAAGCCGAAAATTTGGATTGATGCTTGTTAAATTGTTATTACATTAGATGTACATGTTCGAGAATCATGGTTGTCAACACTAGATGAAAATGTTCAAAAAGTCAATAAATATACTGAGAACCTTATCTCACTCTCGTAGCATGTTGAAACATTCTAGTTATCTCGAACTGGTCTCTAAGAATTAAAAAAAGGCATAGCGAGATAAAAAAAGGCATTACGGTCATTAAGCCTCTCTAAGTGCTCATCGCACATATTAGAATTAGAGCGAAAGAAAACACATAGTAAAATAAAGCTGAAACGTTATAGTATTTCTCCTTGCTTAGCAATTAGGTATGATTTTGAAGGAATATAATATTTTATGGTGTTAAATTTATTTATATATTTGAAAACACAATTTATATAACAAAATTTCAATTTATTAAAAAAAATGACAATATTTCCATAAAAGTAAAAACTAGGGCATCTTACTTTTAAAAATAAATGGACATCAAGTATAAACATAAAACAGAGTGCCACTCGTGATAATTATCAGTGTGTTTTGAAAGTGTTAGATGGTATCTATGAGCACTTTGAATGTGGAGACATTATAATGATGGACTGAGTTCATGTACCTAGACATATAAATAAATAGATAAACATAGCCACTCATGGTTTCAGGGTTTAAAGATCAGGATATTGGTTAGTGAACATGTGGCTTCGCTATCCTAGGAAATGTATACCTATAAATTCATCATTATCCTCATACATATTCAAGGGAAGGTGTGATACGACTATGAGATTGCAATGGAGAAAAACTAAGATGGATTAATTGGATTGGGTACCAAGAACAGAGAAAAAATAAATGATGCATTATAAATAAAGGATTAATGGGATTCGAGACCAAGAATAGAGAAAAATGATTTAAAAATAAGAGTATTAAGAGGGATTAATGGGATTAGGGGCCAAGAACACAACAAAAATATTTGAAAACATTATAGATAGAGGACAGGCAGTTATCGCAGGAGACATAGGAGAAATAAAGTTGGAGGTGGAGGTACTGTACATTCAGACACCAACTAACCAATTATTTCTATTACAAGATCACTCTTTCTATTATTTAAGGAACCTTTATGTCCAATCATGACATAGACAAAGGTTTTCTATTTTTTCTTTTCAAGCACAAAAAAGTTCCATACTTCATGCATGGAAAATTCTATAAACAAAAGTCTATATATATAAACAAAATTTTCATACTTCATGCACATAAAAGTCTATAAACAAGCAAGTATATAGATACCAGCGATACATGATATATAATAAACAAGAGATACATGATATATAGATACCAGCGATACATGATACATGATATATAAAATAGTTAAGAAGTCCAGAAGTATTCTATTACTCAGGACCAAGTACAATACAATACAATCTATCAGTGTCGACCAAGTACAATACAATACAATGTCTTAGTGCCGCTTGGAGCTAGATAAACAGATGAACTTCATCGCGACTATCAACATGGGTGTTCTTGCTATCAACATGGCTATTCTTGTTGTCAACATGTCAACTCTTACTGTCAACATGGCCATTCTTATTGCCAACATGGTTATTCATGCTATCAACATGGCCATTCTTGCTGTCAACAAGGCCATTCTTGCTGTCAACATCACTCTTCTTTCTATCAACATGGATCTTATTGCTATTAATTTGGCTATTCTGGGAAGACTGCTGGAATCCTAACGTTGAAGACAGTGTAAGCTCATGTTGTTTTAGAGAAGTGTCCCAAAAAACAGTTACCTCGACCACTAATCTTGATTGATGGCAGGGAAAAGAATGGCAAATCCTTGTCTTGGGGATTCGAGAGTGCTCGAAATGCCCATATATCATGGTGTGGTGAGGATTTTTCAAGGAAGAGAAATCAAACTTGCCCATATATCACAAAGAGAACTGGGAAGCGACCGCAAGAATCAAGTATTTCTGATAAAACAACAAAGGAAACAAAACAGAGGCAGTAAAGAAGAGTGCCATGACTTATCGAAGATTTCGTTTTGCTGCAATATGGGGTATGGTTTAGCCTATATACAGTGAGTGGCTAGTGAATTGGTCAACTGACTAGGATGGGACGCATGGGGGACGTTAATTACCACAGTATCGCAGGACAATTATTTTCCATTTTTTCATTTGAAGGGTAAGGAAATTTACTATATTAAATAATACTTTTCATTCTTTTTATAATATTTTTTATCTAGGCCATTGCAATAAAAAGTAAAATGTTTCTTTTTAAAAAAACAAAAAGAAAGAATGTTTCTCTTTAAAAAGTAAAATGTTTCTATTTAAAAAAACAAAAACAAAAATTAAAATGTTTCTATTTAAAAAAAAAACAAAAATAAAGAATGTTTCTCTTTAAAAAGTAAAATGTTTCTATTAACAAAAAACAAAGTACCGATTGTAGATTTTGCTGGAGTAATTGTACCGACTGTAGATTTTATTGGAGTAATTGTACAACTATATAGAAGTTAGTGACATTATGTCTTGTCATGAACTTTTTCTTCGCCAAGGACTTCACTTCGACAGGCATTTACTTCACGGAGTAAACTTCACATTGACGAGCATTTACTTCGACAAGTAAACTTCACTTTGATGAGCATTTAATTGGCAGACTCTTTACTTCACAGAACACTTTACTTCGCGGACCTTTTAACCTTGTCAATGTGAAATTTTTTACTTCGCAGACCTCTTAACTTTATAGAGATTCAAATTCGAAAATCCCACTATTAAACATGATTTATATTAAAATATTTCTTACTAAGACATAAAAATCAGTAGAAGTTATTATGGATTAAGCAGGGAAACTTCGCCACATTGCACATAGATGGAATTTACTTCGGTATTTCACCTTTTACAAAGCCTGGGATATTAATACATTTCACGAATATGAGATTGAGCTCACAAACACATCGCGAACCTTTTTATCTCCTCCTTTCTCTCTTGCTCTCGCTTCTTCAAAAACTCTCTATTTTTTGAACTATCTTCTCCTACATATACACAGACTTGATTTTTGCTTCACCTGGAAGCTACTGAGTCACATTAGATGCAAATCCTGGTCCTGGGGCTTCGAGAGTGCTCGAAATTCTCATATATCATGGTGTGGTGAGGATTTGTCAGGGAATAGATGTCGAAATGCTCATAGCTCACGAAGAGAACTGGGGAGCGACCATAAGACTCAAGTATTTCTGATAAAATAACAAAGGAAATAGAACAGAGGCGGTAAAGAAGAATTCCATGACTTCCCGAAGATTTCATTTTGTTGCGATATGGGGTATGGTTTAGTTTATATATAGTGAGTGGCTAGTGAATTCGTCAATTGACTAGGATGGTACGGATGGGGAACAGTAATTATCACAGTATAGTGGGATGGTGGTCATAGATATCATCTGTACCGACTATAGATTTTGTTGGTGTAATTTTACATGTATCACTCCAATAGATTCCTTGAGAAAGGATTGTATACTGACATGGCGATGGTCTATACGATGAAATTCTAAAATGGTGGTTATCCTGACGGTGCTAATGGTGAATGATGGCTTGTATCACGTGTGTGAAGAAAATAATCTCATCATGCCTTAGATTTTGCTGGAGTAATTATACCGACTGTAGATTTTGTTGGAGTAATTGTACAATTATATAGAAGTTCGTGACATTATGTCTTGTCACGAAATTTTACTTCACCAAGGACTTCACTTCGACAGACATTTACTTCGCGGAGTAAGCTTCACTTCGATGAGCATTTACTTTGAAAAGTAAAATTCACTTGGACGTGCATTTACTTCGCAGAACACTTTACTTTGCGAGCCTCTTAACTTTGTTGATGCGAAACTTTTTACTTCACAGACCTATTAAATTTCTCGAGATTCAACTTCGATAATCCCACTCTTAAAAAATATTTATATTAAAATATTTCTTACTAAGACATAAAAACCAGTCGAAGTTATTCCGTGTTAAAACGGGGAAACTTCATCGCATTACGCAAAGATGGAATTTACTTCGATCTTTCACCTTTTACAGAGCTTGGGATCTTAATACATTTCATGACTATGATCTTGAGCTCACAAACACATCGCGAACCTTTTCTTCTCCTCCTTTCTCTCTTACTCTCGCTTCTTCACAAACTCTCTATTTTTCTTAACTATCTTCTCCTACATATAAACAGACTTGATTTTTGCTTCACATGGAAGCTACTGAGTCACATTAGATACAAATCCTGGTCTTAGGGCTTCGAGAGTGCTCGAAATTCCCATATATCCTGGTTTGGTGAGGATTTGTTAGGGAACTGATATTGAAATGTTCATATATCACGAAGAGAACTAGGGAGCGACCATAAGTCTCAAGTATTTGTCCCGACTTTTATTTTCCGATAAGAAGGATCGGCCACCTCTTCGTTTAGTAGATAATTGTGAACAACTATATCTAACAATATCCTATATCCAAAATGGTGAACACAAGAAGGATCGAGCAACCCTTCTTGTAGTCTAGAACTATTATGAAAAGAATACTAGGTAGAAGAAGGGTCGGTCGCCCCTTCATTTATGAAGGAATTGTAAAAATATTCAACCTACAAAGGCTAGGCCGTCAATTCATGTATGTCCAAAATGGTGAACACTGGAAGAATACTGAGTACAAGAAGGATCGATCGACCATTCTTGTAGTCTACTATTGTTATGAAAAGAATACTGGGAATAAGAAGGGTCGACCACCCTTTCATTTATGAGGGAATTGTACAAATATTCAACCTATGAAGGCTAGGTCGTCAATTCATGTATATCCAAAATGGTGAACACTAGAAGAATATTTAGCACAAGAAGGGTTGGTCAACCCTTGATTTATGAGATAAATGTACAAATGATTAATCTACAAAGGCAAGGCCGACAATTCCCACTTTGTGACTTCCACTGTAGATAATAGGTAGGATAAGTGGATGATTACAGCACATGATGCCAATCTCTATTGGCGTTAAGTGCTATTTCATGCTGTACACCATGCAACATTCACCAACCCACATCCACATTGGAGGAATTCAGACGTCTGTCGAAGTAGCACGAACGGGTCAAATCGGGAAATAAATGTAGCAGTTAAGATGCCGCGGGCGACAACACAAATAAAAGAAAATGCAATAAATGACTGATTAAGACACCATTTATGACCAATGAGTGCACATATTTTGAGAAATCAATGGAGGATTTAACAATCATCATCCTAGATTGACTTGATGGATGAAGAGAAGGAGATTGAAGGTTATAAAAACATACAAAAGCTAACAATTCGACCCATTATGCATTTCAAAAGTTGTAGCAGACGAGTTAGAATAAAATTTAAGAAGAAGATCCAAAGCGAAGAGTAAATTAGCTATGATGGTGCAAGTGATTTCTAGCACAAGTATAGAGGATGCACCAGTAGCGTGGGTTCCAATCTCCCAAGAACAACCATCTGCAATGAAGAACAGAACGAAACGAAGAGCAAGTCGACCAGCACGGTTAGATAGGAAACTAAGAAGTCTCGTAGCTCAACACATACCGTAGTGGAAGAAGGAGGAGCGGGAACATCGGATGCTGCAGAGGAAGAGACAACAACAAAAGGAAGACAAACAGAGCCGATGGTTGCAGATGTCCTGGACTATGTACCACCACACAAGGAGGGAATACAATAAATAAGGTTGGGAAAGAATGCTAAATACACCATCAAGGAGCCAACGATACCAAAGGGTTTCCACATCATGGGGAACATAGTGCAGAAACTACAAAAGCTGCAGTATAGTGATCATGATGTATTAGCATACCCATAATGTAAAGATACACACGCCAATGTACCGCATGGAGATGAAGGCCCGATCATAAGAGATCCAGTGTAGTGGGAATTGGGGATGAAGAAATCGAGACTCCTGAAAAGAATTCACATACCACATTTCGGGAGATCCGCGCAAGTAAATGCATTTGTAAAGCAGTTGCTGGTCTGCTTTCATGGAAAATATCTATGGATGCATACAAAAATTCCAATAATGGTAGACCTCATATCACAGATCACAGGATTACCCAAGGAAGGGATAGATACTTTGCAGTATTTCCAGGGCAAGGATAATGACAAGAAGCTTTCCTTGAAGTGAAAGACAAAATACAAGGTGGATAAGAACCCTAGGGGATACCTTATCGATACAATCAACGATTAGACAGTTAGAGTTGGCTCAAAGTAGTTGGCAATCAAAATCATGTGGAAGAACCAACCAAACCAATGCACATCCGGAGTGATTGCATCCGCGGAGCAGTGTGCCGTAGGAGTTAAGATGAATTGGTCATTGTTTCTGTTGAATGAGTTGATGGAAGATGCAGTCGTTGCGCAAGAGAAAGGAAATCCATTTACCTAGTCATGGCTGTTAATACTAGATGTGCTGGTCGGATGGAGGGATCTACCGCACTATCAAGGAATGGACACGGAGGAAGCAAAAATACGTCAAGAAGCAAGGTACGAGAACCTATGGGCAATAGCTAATAAGGAATGACAAACAAATAACAATATTTCATTCTTTCTGTATTTAGAAAGACTAAAAATATATGCGGAAGCGATTTCGCGATTGAATGAAGATGCGGTTAAGAAGTATCGAAGAGTCGCAAAGTTGTTGGTAGGACCTCAGGTGATCTCCATTTAGGCGCATGCAAACCCACAGAAGTAGTGGTTGCTGACGCAGAACTAGATGCTATAATAGAAGAATGTCCTGAAGAGTGGAAAGTTCTGGTAGAAGAAGACAAGTTGTCAGACACAGAGGATGTGCAACAAACAGATGGGCCAAAGGCTCCATAAGAGACAAAATACTCATAAGATGAAGGGGATGATGCAAAATAATGTGGAGTTGCAGATGATAACTCGCACACCACTAGTCATGACGGATCGTCATTGACAACCCCAACAGACTCAGAGGTAGAGGCGCAATGCGAGGAAGGAATAACAAAATTCATTTTTGAAAGAGGGGAGGGGAGCACACTTGTAGGCCTCCCCAAAGAGAAAATGAACAAATTGCTAGAAAATATCATATCTGTGGAGGAGGAAAACCGTGCAAAGATCACACAACACGCGACTAGGTATTTTCATTAGGTATTGAACCTGTTATAGACATTAAGCAATGTAATAGTAGAAACAAGCGTGCCGCAAGAAGTGGCACCAAGCGCATCAATGGAAAGGGTTGAGGTGGAAATTTGCACAAAGCATAGGTTAGTACAAGTACTACCCGACGCAATCACCACAAGCGACGAAGTCCTTGATGTGGCATTGCGAGGGCATGATGCGATCACAATAGAATTCAACATGTTTCCAATGTTAATACTGCAGTGAAAATACACTGTAGCAAGTGAAGTGATTAATGACGGTGAGGCAGTAGCCCACAACCAGATGGTGAAATACAATGGCAAGTGCGAAGCACTAAAGCATAAATCTAACAACTTCAAGAAGAGAAAGAGGCCATCATATGTGAAAGAGAAAAAGCAGTCGAGGACAGAAGAAAGTTGGAGCATGTCATCTCTATGGCATGTGAAGATGTGCCAGAGATAGATAAATACATACTGGCATAGACAAAGGAAATAAAGCTAGGAGAAATCACTGCAGATTTGCGAAAGGAGAATTAAGAGTTACAAATAAGGGCGATGCCAAGCACACCGCTAGAACAAATTGAAGAAAGAAATAATGCGATAGAGGAAACTACGATAGAGATCGGAGAACTAGAGAAGACATCTGAGGCGATTGCAGAAGACATTACACAAATTTGGGGAAGCTTAGTACATGATGAACAGTTGCACCAGCTATACGAGCAACTCGACGAAGCGGAGGCACAACTTGAAGCATTGAGGTGACCGCTTAAAGCGATCCCCCTACTAGCATGGATGACGAAGGCCACAGATCTAAAGGAGCTTCCGCATATGGTTCGCATGGTTTGCACAAAACAACATAGAAGAACAATGCACTTAGATGCGATGCAGACAAAAGCATAAATATTAGCGGTCAAAGCGATGGAAGGGATGGCATAGATCAAGGAAGAACTGGAGAAAGTGCAACAGATGGGTGGTGAACACCTGACAGAGCAAGATGTGGAATACTGCGCAACATTGAAAGCGTCGGCCAGAGAAGCTGTTGACCAGGTGAAATCTACATAAAACGACTTCAAAATTGTTAAATTTTGAGCATTAATTCACAATACTCTTGGATCTTTATTGAGAGAATAACAAATACAGTATATCAATGCATAACAATCACAATAAGCATGACAAGAATCAAAATCATGAGAGACAAGAGACATAGAGTTTCCATGGGGAAAACCCTAAGGTGAAAAACCCCACAACTTCCTCAGAGATAGAGAGAGCAATGGCTCAACCAAAGTACAACCAAAATACACTGAGATAGTCTCCTAGTAGCAGATGATCCTCATCCTCACTAGTGTGCCACTTTCTGAGTGAGAGAAGTGTGTCTTTCCAAATGATCCAAATAGAGATCTCCCGATCTCTATTTATACTTGACCTGTTTGCCCAGTTACACTATGGGGCCAACTTGTCTATCTAGATACATCCACAACATAACATATATTTCATGGCCGACCCCACACATGGTGGTCTAATAACCCATCGGAAAGTACACACACTTGCGACACTTGTCAATCCACATGACGACACTTCCTTATAGAGGAATAACACATCTCTAATAAGGGTACAATAAATATATATGAAATACATAGATGAAATACATTCTGAAGTTACATATACATCAACACTCTCTCTTAACTAGGAAGGGATTTCTCGACACAGATCTGCTAGACAAGTCTTCTTCTCGGGATCATCGTCATCGATGCATCGTCATCATCATCATCACTGTTGCTGCTATCTCAACCAATCTCTGACTCTACTCATCATAGGAAGTTCTACAGAGCCAATCCTTTTTCATACTGGATGTAGGCCCACCACTTGAAGATCTTCGTCATCACTGGCCATACCGTGGAATCCTCAGGACTTATTACGTGTGTCACAAAACCTCGAAAGAGCATCCCAAGCTGTTACGAGCACACAACTCTACCTATAGGATCTCCCAGGACCATATTATATGTGACTTCATGAATAAACATCATCAATCATGTCATGCACTCTTATATAATAGATCCTATGATATAAGAAACACATACCTGGTCACCATATTTGCTAGTTATGTCTAGCAATGTGTTCTTGTTCTCTTCAATGACCTGCATAACTCATTAGTTAACTTTTGCAAAAACAAATTATACATACCTCTATGTGATCCATGAATATGGATGAATCTTTGTCTTTATGTCACCATGGCATGTTTAGGTTGTCCCTTCAATTTGTACAATCCTCCCTCTTGCTCTCCAACCACTACTGCATCATCGATTGTTTTGCCTTTTGGCCACATTAGGACTTGGCCATCCACAAATGCAACCCTCATACCTTTTGCATCCAATGCAGAGATGGAGAGAATATTCTTCTTGATCCCAGGTACATAAAGGACTTCTTTCATCTTCAAAGATTTTCCAGAATCTAGGTTATAGGAGGCTTCACCACTTCCTTTGAATGGGTATTGATAATCATCCCCAAGTTTCACCTTATGGGGTGATTCATGTTCAGATAGGTTTACAAAAGATTCCTTAAACCCAGTCATGTGTTTGGAAGCCCCAATGTCAATTAACCAATCATTACAACCATGGTAAATAGTACGTGTGAGAGTAGAGATTAGAACATACTCTTCTTCACTTTATGAGTCATCATCACTATCATCACTTTCTGCCCTAGCCTTCTTCTTTGGAGGTTCATCATCTTTGGCAGCATGAGCATGGAACTTTCTTTTGCTGCCCTTGTTCTTCTTGCTGGAGTTGTTGTTATTATCTCTTTTATTCTTGGGACAATCTGAGGCAAAGTGACCCTTCTCATTGCATGTGAAGCATCTTAGATCCTTCTTATTCTTTTGATAGGATCTCTTGTCGCGAGAGTGCTCCTTCTTGGGATTGCTTCTTTTGGTGTGAGATGCGAGAGCTTGATCTTCACCTCCCATCTTTTCCTCACGAGCTACAAGTCTAGCTTCTTCTTGAGAACATTCTTCCTGTAATATGTTGAAGGAGATCAACTTCTTCCTTGCACAAATTCCTTGAATAAAGGAATCCCATGACCTGGGTAGGCCATTCAGAGTGGTCATGACAACTTCACCATTCTCCATCATTTCATCTACCACTTCCAGTTGTTCCTTAATATGGGAGACCCTAGAAAAATAAGATTGAATGGTTTCTCCATTCTAAAACTTTACTCCTTTCAATTGGTTCCGCAGGGTCATCCTTCGATTTATGTTCTTCCCTTCAAATAGCTTGTTCAAAGAGTCAAACATCTCCTTGGGTGTCTTTAGAGAAGACACATGGGGTATGAGATGGTCTTTGATAGAATCAACAATGATTCTCTTTGCCTTGACCAAGTTCTTCTTATGAAATACTTTAGCCTCTTCATCCTCTGGGATAGGGATGTCTTCTTTTATATATGAGTCCAACTCATTCTCTTCCAGGATTAACCCAATCCTATACTTCCAAGCTCGGAAGTTATCAGCCCCTTCAAGCTTATCCTCAAGCTTGGTGTGGTGAGACATATTAAAGAGTACTTCAAATGGAAATAGAAAATATTTAGGTCTTACCACTTGAATTCCTAAAAACTAGATCTGGTCCCGGATTAGGGTTTGTTGAAAAAACCCTAAAAATTAAAAATGTGAATTTCAACTTTCTGAAAGGATAGAAAGATGCGCCTTGATGAGCTGATCAACCCAGTGTATTCAGAATTTGAGATCAGCAAATCTTTACCCTTCATATTTGCCTTTTTGTCCTCCCGGGTTCACTAGGGAGAGCCTTGAATTAGGGTTTGAGTTTCCCGGAGCTCTACCCAGCCAAAAATCTCGATCCAAAGCTCTAAACTTCGATTTTTGCAAGGAGCTTCCAGCTATGTCTTTAGATTCCATAAATTCCTATTTTTGTGGAAACCCTAATTTTTAGGGCCAAATATGAAAATGCTCAGAATTGAATTCTGATTGGACAGATAGATTCTCCTTGATGACTAGAGTCAATCTACTATACTGCATTTCCAAAATCTATGGAAAGAAACCCAATAAACAAGAAACTCAAGTTTTTGTCATTGCAAAATGTCTTCTTCTTAGGTTAGCTCTGATACCATGTTAAATTTTGAGAATTAATTCACAATACTCTTGGATCTTTATTGAGAGAATAACATATACAGTATATCAATGCATAACAATCACAATAAGCATGAAAAGCATCACAAGAATCAAAAGCATGAGAGACAAGAGACACAGAGTTTTCGTGGGGAAAACCCTAAGGTGAAAAACCCCACAACTTCCTCAGAGATAGAGAGAGAAATGGCTCAACCAAAGTACAACCAAAATACACTGAGATAGTCTCCTAGTAGAAAATGATCCTCCTCCTCACTAGTGCACCACATTCTGAGTGAGAAAAGTGTGTCTTTCCGAATGATCCAAATAGAGATCTCCCGATCTCTATTTATACTTAACCTGTTTGCCCAGTTACACTATGGGGCCGACTTGTCTATCTAGATACATCCACAATATAATATATATTTCAGGGCTGAACCCACACATGGTGGTCTAATAACCCATCGACAAGTACACACACTTGCGACACTTGTCAATCCACATGACGACACTTCCTTATAGAGGAATAACACATCTCTAATAAGGGTACAATAAATATATATGAAATACATAGATGAAATACATTCCGAAGTTACATATACATCAACAAAAATGAAGGTAAATGCACCATCAGTTTCCAACTGAGGTGGCTTGAGGGCGAGCCACAAATGTTTTTTGGTTAAATTAGTAAGTTATTGGTCAATCAAACCATTTTGTAACGGCCATGTGTGCCTATAAATAGATGTGCAATTGTAATCCTAAGGGAATATTTGGAGCCAGAGATCGATCCTTTAGTGAATATCGATGAGCTAACATCTATCTTTTCTGTATCTTTGATCTTTGTCTGTATCCGTGAAGTTTTGATCTATTTATGTGGAATTGAGTTGAGTTGTGAACTGGTTCTTCTAGATGTATTCCGCAATGTATGAGACAAGTTGATGAATGAAAATGATTGATTGTGTTATATCTCTAACTCTCTATTTTATGTCGTAGTGCGATTGAATATGAATTAGTGCAGTATTCGGTGACTCAATGTGTTGCATGAATGAAATCATCTCTATATGATGTATCTCAGATCTCTTGATTATGATTTGATAAACTATCGTTTTGTCGATCTGGTTAACTTGTCTATTGTGAGATAGTTATGTTTGATGTGAATGAGGATTATGTCGATTTTTGAGTTAAGTAGATTTGGTTAGACTATATGATGTTTTGATGCAATTACGAATCTCTGGTTTCTGAGTGAACACTGAGCACAAGAAGGATTGATCGACCCTTATAGAAGTCTAGAACTATTATGAAAATAATACTGGGCAGAAGAAGGGTCAGTCGTCCCTTCATTTAAGGGAATTGTAAAAATATTCAACCTACGAAGGCTAGGAATTCAATTCATGTATATCGAAAATGTTGAACACTGAAGAATATTGAACACAAGAAGGGACGGACGACCCTTCATTTAAAAGAGAAATGTAGAGATATTTAATCTACGAAGGCTAGGATGACAATTTCCGACTTCTGCTGTAAATAGTAGGGATCCAGGCATAAGCTAATTTTTAACATATAAAAAATGTTTGTCCCAACTTCTGTTTCCCGACAAGAAGAATCGGCCGCACCTTCGTTTAGTGGATAATTGTGAACATGTTTATCCAACAATTCACTATATCTAGAATGGAGAACGCAAGAAGGGTCGACCACTCCTTCTTTCAGTTGATAACTATTATGAACACTGGAAGAATACTGACCACAACAAGGGTCGGTCGACCCTTCATTTACGAGAGAATTGTAAAAATATTTAATCTGTGAAGGATAGGCTAACAATTCACAACTTTCGACTTTCGCTGTAAATAGTAGGGATCCACACAACAACTAAGTTATAACATTTAAAAAAAGTTCATCGCGATTTCCGTTTTCCGATAAGAAGGATCGACTGCCCCTTCATTTAGTAGATAATTGTGAACACCTATATCCATCAATTCACCTATATCCAGATATACTGTCATTTTGTCATTTTGATAAACTGTCATTTTTTCAATCTGGTTAACTTGTCGATTGTGAGATAGTTATGTTTGATGCAAATGAGGGTTGTGTCGATTTCTGAGTTAAGTAGATCTGGTTTGACAATATGATGTTTTGATGCGATTACGAATCTGTTGATGTATATGTAACTTAGGAATGTATTTCATATATGTATATTGTACTCCTATAGAGATGGTATTATTCCTCTATACGGAAGTGTTTGTATTCCTATAGAGATGTTATTATTCCTCTATACGGAAGTGTCGTCATTTATATTGTAAGTGTCATAACTTATACTTGATGGGTTATTAAACCACCTAGTTGGTATAAGTCATGTGGATCGAAGGGTTATTAGAACACCCTTTTGGGGGTCGACCATGTGGGTCAAAGAGTTATTAGCCCACCCTATTGGGTGTCGGCCCAGTCAACATTATGTTATATGGTTAAGTTAAGGCCGACCTAGTAAAGGTTATTAGGCAAGTCAAGTCAAGTATAAATAGAGTGTGGAGGCACTCTATTTCATCATTCTATTTTCACACACACTATTTGGAGAGTGGCGCACTTGTGGAGGAGGTTAAGCTGCTGCTAGGAGATGTCTATCTCTTATGCTTGGGTTGTATCATTGCTCTATCTATCTATGAGGAAGTTATTAGGGTTTTTCACCTTTATGGTTTTCCCCAAGTAAACTCCGTGTCTCTTGTGTGCTTGCATTATTGTGTCCATGATTGATATGCTATAGATATGATGTACATGTTGTTCTCTCAGTTAAGATCCTAGATCAGATTGAATTAAATTCTGAAAAAATAACATGGTATCAGAGCTAGCCTGAAAGAAGGCATGGTATGGCATGTATGACACTTGTTGCACTTGCGATGCTAGGGCTTGATATAGCAAAAACCTGTCATCGTAGTACTTTCACTATAAATACATTTTGGTAAAGTTTTCAGATCTGAAGCATTTACAGGTCGAACATAATATCCCCATGTACCTTGTTTCCAAAGGAAAATTTCTAATTCATTGTACTTTGTCTTTTATGATCTGTACAATCTAGGGTTTCTGCCTCTTCCAGATCTAAGTCATAAATAGGTGACCTAGGAAAAAAGGTCATAAATTGGGATAGGAAGCTCCAAATGAAATTTCGTAAAATGTGATAGGTAGTGCATGGACTTTAATTTCTCAAGTAACTTTTTCAGAGGCCGAAACGGAACCAGTGATACGTGGCACGCCATACAAGTGCGCTCTCTTGTTTTATCCCATAAACAGGTCATGTTGCGACACTTGGAATAACTCTCTCTCAGAGAATCCATTTGAGGTCAGACCTATGGGGATGGAAATATGACAGGTCGGGCTATCACAAGAAACGTTTTTAGACCCTGTGGATCGAAAATTTCAGAGTTACACCAGAAACAATCAGGTACATATTTCTGTCAAAACAGAATTATTTTTTAGCACGTTCATTCATGGCTTTCAGAATTTAGGGTTTCGGAGTAAGTTGGAATTTTTGTAATCATAGACTACAGCTGAATTCTACTCATCAAAATTGAAATTTAGAGACCAAGATCAGAATTTTTGGTTGGGAAGAAGGCCGGGCTTGACCAGACCCTAGTTCGGGACTTTGATCTGAAAAGTGGAAAATTAGGGCTTCTGCAAAAATGGAAATTTTTGAAATCTATGACCACGGCTGGAAGCTCCTCAGAAAAATAGAAGCTTAGAGCTTTGGATCAAACCTTTTGATTGGGCAGAAGGGTGGGATTTATCAAACCCTAGTTCGGGGTCATGTCCAGTGAACCTGGAAGTTGCAAAGGCAAATTTGAGGGGTGAAACTTTGCAGCTTTCAAATTATGAGTATACCAGCTTGATCAGCTCATCAAGGTGCATATTTCTATCCTTTCGAAAGTTTGAAATTCAAAGGTTGAATTTTTAGGGTTTCTCTGACAAACCCTAATCCAACTCCAGATCCAGTTCCTGCAAATCAAGTGTATTGGGTTAATCCTAGAAGAGAATGGATTGGTCACCTACATAAGTGAAGAAGTTCCTGTTTCAGAGGGAGATGAGGCTAAGGCCTTACATAAGAAGATTACAAGCAATCTCGACAGGTATGACTCATCTAGGTATGTTTCGAGATTTGTTCATGATTACATTTATGGTATGTTTGTCTTCATGTTATTATGGTTAGTACAATCTTGATTAAATTCAGACTTGTCGTATCACCTTAATAAAATTATGAATGCATGATAGAAGATATTCATTGATTAGGGTGTTGACACTTATGATTGTACTAATGCATTATGGTGTTGTATGAGGTTTATGTTGTCCACTAACATGAAAGGTACACCAAGAAAGACAAATCATGTTCTAATTCAATAATGTATGATCATGATGACATGAGGACAAAGATTCATCCATTGTCATGAATCACTTAGAAGATCTATTTGCGAGGTATGTATAACTTGGTTCTATAATGGTTAACCTATGAGATATGCAGGTTACTAGCACAAGTCATTGAAGAGAACAAGAAGACATCGTGTGGGTATGTTAGACATAACTAGCTAACATACCAATCCAGGTATGTTTTTCCTATATCAAGTTAGAATCATACCTTGTGTTAGGATCCCTTGTATAAGTATACTTGATATGATTGGTTATGTTTATTCATAAAGTTAGAAATGTAAGTAATCAAGGGTTTATGCATTTTATGTCTCTTATCTTGATTGATGATTTAACTAACTAGAAGAGTCCTATGATCAAATAAGAATATGCATGAGTAAAAGAAGACTTCCCTGAAACCTTGAATACTAATGTTTATTATCTGTGTTTGAAATGATCATGACTATACATGTTTGAGATCATTGTGTTTTGATAGTATTAAGATTATACTAATGAATGTGTGATTATGTATGAGACCTCGAGGATAACACAATGATGATACTAATAAGCATGCATAGTGATAGATATAAGTTCAAGGACAGGTAATCCAGGAAGCAAAGATCAAGAGGGATCTCACTCCAGTTGTTCCTGCAAGGAAGCAAAGATCACAAGGGAGCACACTCCAGTTGATCCTGCAAGGAAGCAAAGATCAAGAAGGAGCACACTTCAATAGTTTCTGCAAGGATGCAGATATTCAGAGGGAGTTGACCACTTCTCACAATCCACATCAAAATGGAGTTGCAGAAAAGAAGCAAAGACTGAGAGGGAGTCAACCCAACAAACAAACAAAGATAAGTATTTGAATTATCATTTCTTGCATATTTTATTGTCTAAATAATACTGTTCAATAATGTATATACTCATGTTCCTAGAATTAGGTTGTGTATTATGCATATTAGAATAGTTGCATTGATGAATAATATACTACTAATATACATGGGTAAGTGGCCTATGGCACTATACAACATTCCATTGCTACTTATCTAGAATGAAACCTCTTTGCTGACATGTTGGGAGTTGTGCACACTCTTAACAATGTTTTGGTAGAGATTGGAAGGCATCTAGAAAGTTACGGGATATGGATAAATGTTGTATTGAAGCATTGGCTAAGATAATTGCATGACTGTATGACATATTTCTTTATGTGTAAGAATTTGTTCTAAAAACTATGAGATGTTTTCTAATCATGCAATTTAACTTGTTGTGTGGGAAAGATCGTATACCATCACCTACAAAAGAAGGACTACAACATTTGTTCAGCAACAAAGTTAGCTATTGAAAATATTGGAAGATATTGAAGTTCCCAGGATCTGGGAAGAATGCCATGATCGAGGAGTACTAGTCGATCATGAAGATGTTTGGGATGCAGTCCCAAGACCTGAAGAGGAGTCTATAGTGACTTCCAAGAGGATCTACAAGATCAAGCATGCTGCAAGTGATAGCATAGAGACTTTTGCTCCTGTAGCCAGATACACTTCCATCAGATCAGTATTTGCTCTAGCTGCAGTGATGAAATGGAAGATACACTAGATGGATTTCAAGACAGCTTTCTTGAATGGTGTAGTTGAAGAAGAAGTGTATGTGGAGCAGCCACTTGGTTCTGAGACACATGACAAGAAGTCATATATGTGCAGAACTTGGTATGGTAGGATAGACAACTTTCTATCTAGTTTGGGCTTTACCCAGAGTAAATCAGATTCCAACCTTTACTACAAGGTTGAGGAAGGAAATCTTGTGATACTCTTATTGTATGTGGATGACCTGTTTGTAACAAGAAAGGATAGATTGATTGCCGACACGCAGTGGAATCTTGCTACCGAGTTCGAGATAAAGAACTTGGGAATGATGCACTATTTTCTAGGCATGCAGGTGTGGCAGAGTGCAGATGGAATCTTCCTTGGACAAGGGAAGTATGCAGTAGATATCCTGAAGAGGTTCAGGATGATGGATTGCAAGGCCATGGCTACACCTATGGCATCGAACCTGAAGCTTCTGTGTAATGCTTCATCTGAGCTGGTTGATGTCTCTATGTATCATCAGATGATTGGGTCCTTGATGTACCTGACGAACACGAGACACTTTGCGGTGAACACATTGAGCCAATTCTTAACGGATCCGAGGAGTGTTCACCTGGTTGCTGTAAAGCACATTCTGAGGTACCTGAAGGGTACAATTGATTATGGGCTCAAGTATGATGCGAATCAAAAGTTTAACCTGCAGGGTTATGTTGATTCAGATTAGGAAGGCAGTGCTGCAGACAAGAAGAGCACATCTGGGTGCTACTTCAGTATGGGATCAGGTGTGATCTCCTGGTTTAGCAAGAAGCAATCCTGCGTAGCACTGAGTACAGCTGAGGCAGAGTATGTTGCAGCTTGTTCAACTAGTTGTGAGGCAATATGGCTACGGAGGCTACTGTCAAAGTTATTTGATCTCCCACTGGAGGCTATTGGTATCTTTTGTGACAACCAGAGTTGTGTGAAGCTATCTGAGAACTCAGTGTTACACGATAGGTTGAAACACATAGAGATCAAATACCACTATATCAGGGATATGGTACAGAGAGGAGCAGTGAAGCTCCTGTATGTTGCGACATATGAGCAGATTGCAGATGTACTGACAAAGCCACTAGCCAGAGTGAAGTTTGAGTACTTCAGAGAGAGGCTTGGAGTTCTTCAGATTGACGACACTTCAAGGAAGAAGTGATGGACACATTTGTTGAAGCCATTCCAAGCATGTTGGAAGGAGGATCCTTCACATGCCTGTGGATGTAAGTGCTAGATGATGAGCATCAGGACGATGCTCCAGTTATTGCTCTGTATATGCATTAGGATGATGCTGGATATGATCAGTTGGATCATTTATATGTATATGTATGTATGCATCATGTTGGATGCTGGATATGATCAATTGGATCATCTATATGTATATGTATGTATGCATCATGTTGGATGCTAGATATGATCAGTTGGATCATTTATATGTATATGTATGTACGCATCATGTTGGATGCTAGATATGAACAATTGGATCATTTATATGTATATGTATGTATGCATCATGTTGGATGCTTAGACCATGTATCTGTATATGTATCAGGTGGATAATGTGTATGATCAGGTAGATCATGTATGTTGATATATATCAGGTGGATACATTGTGTGGATCATGTATCTATGTATGTATCAAGTGGATACATTGTATGATCAGGTGGATCATGTATGGTGATATGTATCAGATAGATACTTGGTATGCATTAGGTGGTTGCATTGTATGATCAGGATGATCATGATGACGAGCTTCAGGATGTTGCTCCAGATGATATGTATCAGGACGATATAGTGATGATGATCAATATGATCATGAGCATCAGGATGATGCTTCGTGCGATGATGACCAGTTAGATCATGAGTATCAGGTTGATACTTGGACGTCAGAGATGATATGTGGCAGGTTGTGCAAATAGCATGTAATCAGTCCTTAGAAATCCGATAGGTTGAGCTGTGTGCTCGTAATCAGTCCTGGGATGAGGTATTTCTATGTAGTATGTAATCAGTCCTCAGAGATCCAATAGGTTGAGCTATGTGCTCGTAATCAGTCCTAGGATAAGGTATTACTACGGAGACATGTAATCAGTCATGGAGATCCGATAAGTTGAGCTGTGTGCTCGTAATAAGTCCTAGGATGCTCTTTAGAGATCTTGCTGATTGTGCTACAACACATAAATGTTCTTGGGATGCTATTTAAAGGTATTGTCTATTCACATGGAATCAACCTTGGAGATCCGAGAGGTTGAGCTGTGTGCTCGTAATAAGTCCTGGGATGCTCTTTAGAGATCTTGTCGGTCGTGCTGCGGCACATAAATGATCCTGGGATGCTCTTTAAATGTATTGTGAAGGGGATGCATGTAATCAGTCCTAGGATATCTTGCCGGTCATGCTTAGGCACATAAATGTTTCTGGGATTCTCTTGTCAGGTATTGCATCAACACATAAAATTAGTCCGGAGAGACCACCTCTATTAGACCATTCACACAGATGATGAAGACCTGCAGGTGGTGGGCCTACATCCAGTATGAAAAAGGACTAGCTCTGTAGAACTTCCTATGATGAGTAGATTCAGAGATTGATTGAGATAGCAGCAGCAGTGACGATGACGATGACTCAATGATGATTATCCAGTGACAATGATCCAGAGAAGAAGACTTGTGCTAGAAGACCTGTGTCGAGAAATACCTTCCTAGTTAAGACGGAGTGTTGATGTATATGTAACTTAGGAATGTATTTCATATATGTTTATTGTACTCCTATAGAGATGGTATTATTCCTCTATACGGAAGTGTTTGTATTCCTATAGAGATGTTATTATTCCTCTATACGGAAGTGTCATCATTTATATTGTAAGTGGCGTAACTTATACTTGATGGGTTATTAGACCACCTTGTTGGGGTTGGCCCTGTATAAGTCATGTGGATCGAAGGGTTATTAGACCGCCCTATTGGGGGTTGGCCATGTGGGTCAAAGGGTTATTAGACCACCCTATTGGCTATCGGCTCAGTCAGCATTATGTTATGTGGTTAAGTTAAGGCCGACCTAGTAAAGGTTATTAAGCAAGTCAAGTCAAGTATAAATAGAGTGCGGGAGGCACTCTATTTCATCATTCTATTCTCACACACACTCTTTGGAGAGTGGTGCACTTGTGGAGGAGGAGAAGATGCTACTAGGAGATGTCTATCTCTTATGCTTGGGTTGTATCATTGCTCTATCTATCTTTGAGGAATTTATTGGGGTTTTTCACCTTTATGGTTTTCCCCAAGTAAACTCTGTGTCTCTTGTGTGCTTGCATTATTGTGTCCATGATTGATATGTTGTAGATATGATGTACATGTTGTTCTCTCAGTTAAGATTCTAGATCATATTGAAGTAAATTCTAAAAAATTAACAGAATCTCTGGTTTCATTACGACTAAGTATCAAATTGATGTGTGTCTCCCTAAAACTGCGGAAACTTGGTTCCTGTAGCCCCCTTAGATATCTGAGGTGAGACTTCACTCACTTTACGGGTGTTTTTGGAAAGGGTAAAACCTTTTTGTGCCGATGTCTATGGGATTTGGTGTCGATGTTTGTTTACAGCAGTTTGACGAGAACCCTTGTCGACAGAACTATGTCAATAGACAACAGTGCGAAGTGAACCCCTGTCAAGAGAACTGTGTCAACAATCAGTCGCCCCTTCACTTTATGAGGGAATTGTAAAAATATTCAACCTATGAAGGATAAGCCGTCAATTCATGTATATCCAAAATGGTGAACACTGGAAGAACACTGATCACCAAAAGGGACTGCCGACCTTTCATTTACGAGAGAAATATAGAGATATTTAATCTACGAAGTCTAGGCTAACAATTTCCGACTTCCGCTGTAAATAGTAGGGATTCGGGCATAAGCTAAGTTTTAACATTTAAAAAATGTTTGTCCCGACTTCCGTTTCATGACAAGAAGGATCAGCCATACCTTTGTTTAGTGGATAATTGTGAACACGTTTATCTAGCAATTCCCTATATCCAGAATGGGTAACGCAAGAAGGATCGACCGACCCTTCTTTCTGTTTAGAAATATTATGAAAAGAATACGGGGTAAAAGAAGGGTCAGCCGCCCCTTCATTTATGAGGTAATTGTAAAATTATTTAACCTGTGAAGGATAGACCATCAATTCATTTATATCCAAAATGGTGAAAATTAGAAGAATACTAAGCACAACAAGGGTTGGTCAACCCTTCATTTACAAGAGAAGTGTAAAAATATTTAATATACAAAGTCTAGGCTAAGATTTCTAGACTTCCAACTTCCGCTGTAAATAGTAGGGATTCGAACAACAAATAAGCTATAAAATTTTAAAAATGTTTGTCCCGATTTGTGTTTTCCAACAAGAAGGATCGGTCACCCCTTCGTTTAGTAGATAATTGTGGACACCTATATCTAGCAATTCACCTATATCCAGAATGGAAAACAGAAGAAGGATCAACTGACCCTTCTTGCATTCTAAAACTATTATGAATAGAGTACTGGGTAGAAGAAGGGTCGGCCACCCATTCCATTGCAACCTCTCTTGTAAAAATAGAAAAACTTGGAGAAAGAGTGGTCACTCTTTCTCTGAGAATATTTCCACTTGCAAGCAAATTGTGTGAAGCAATGTTCCTATGAAATTTGCATTTAGAGTGTCGATATCTACTTTCTCCACTCCTAGAAAACATCCCTAGAGGAAGGAGCGGATGCTCTTTCTCCTCAGCATCTACTTCCGACACCCTAAAATAGAAAACCCTGAGGAAATAGCGACCTCTCTTTCTCTGACAAAATTTCAACTTGCCAGCGAACTCTTTCAAGCAATCTTTCTATAAATTTTGTTGTTAAAATGTCGATATCTAGTATCGAGGGTGACACGTGGAATGCTCAAATTGTGACACATGGCATATTTGATTTTTACAATTAGTTTACTGATTGTTTAAACAAATATTAAGGATATTAAAGGTGCCATTTCAATATAAACCTAAGGATTTAAGTTATAGTAAACCCAATGCAAGAGCAGCAACATCGAGGGAAAAACCAAGAAATACATGACCTTCAATAATACTCTTTTTATAATAATCCTATTGATAATGTTTTATTAAAAAATATTGTTTTCAAACTTAAAAATTAAGGCATATTTAGATAACCATGTATATTATGCAAAGTAACGTAAGGTAATTTACAAACATTACTTGGAAAATCAACACAACACCATTTTCAGATCTATACAAAATAACTAAAATGCACTTCCTAGAAAAATATGGTTCCTTACTCAATCTAAAAAATGAAATAAAATAATTATTAAATCGTGTAAAACGAAATCCATGTGGGAATTCATGCTTTGTTAGCTGTAGTTTCACCAAAAGTAGTTGGAAAGAACAATTTTTGGAAAAGACAGCCATATGAGGAGAGAGGACAACACAAACCCAACAAGACATGTAATTGTTCTCGCCAATATGTATCTCCTGGAGTTTTTCTACATTCAAAGAGTTTTTCTCCAGTAAATAATCACTATGTTGAATTGATGGCCTAAATTTTTTATTTTCCATTATTTAAACTATCATCCAAAAGAAATTCAAACTTTATTTAAATTGAAACAGAATCTGTAAATCCAAACATAATCGATAAATAAGATAGGTTAAGAATTTAGAGAAGAACAAAGAATTAAGAAAATTAATTAAAATTAATATTAAAAAAAACTGCAAATATTTTATACAGGTTAATATCCCTATAATAACGTTTTCAAAAATTAATAACCGGTCAAAAATACGTTTGAACATCTAACTTGGCAGTCAATCATGACGGTCACTAAATTATGTTTTCCGTAAAAGATGGGAAAAATGCCTTGTGATGGGCATTTTTCCCGAAGGCATTTTTCCCATCAAATTCCAACCCTGCGGCTCGGACCCAAGTGATGGTGTAAGTCGTGTAAGTCTAAACAATATTCCAATACAGGGTTTAATTTGCCTCAAAACGTAAAGTTTAGATTCTTTCTAGATACAAGATTTAAATCCTTCAACATAGAGATTAAATTACTTCAATTTATAGAGTCTAAATCATTAAATTACAGAGCTTAAATTCTTCAAATATAGAGTTTAAATTTATGCAAAACATGGAGTTCAAATTTATATAAAAAAATACAGAGTTTAAATTTCTTTGAAGCGCAGGGACAAAATCCCTCCCCTAAACTAATAGAAAACGAAAAATCTAAAAACAAACAAGTAAACCTTATAGAAAATGAAAATCTAAAAACACAGAAGTAAACCTAATCTAAATATCGTGGTGGGTAGGCCGCGTGGTTCCCTCAGTAGTCAATCTCCATTGATTTTTCCCCTAATGATCTTGTCCTTGAGGGAGTTATGGCAGCTGGAGGGGACTACCTAGAACCTACCAAAGTCGTTGGGATCCTCTCGGCATCACCTTGAACTCCGGTGGCTTGAACTCAAATGGATTTGTCGCATTGAACAAGGAGACCTCGCATATGTTTGATCAATTCATTTTTTTTAGTTTCGATCTTGCGGTCATTGGTATCCTCGATTCTCTTCTTCAATGAATCCAAGTCCTCTTTGTCGCATTTCAAGTTCAGCTTCTGCTGAAGTTCTGCTATATCCTTTTCTAAGTTTTCCGCTCTTCATCTATTTGCATCAATGACTCTAGTCCTTCCAAGAGGGCCACGACTGCTACCTTCCGCCATTATAAAAAAAGGAGATAGGCCTGAATAATTGTTGTAACAAGGCTTCTCGTACAAGATCTCGCGGCCACTAAACAGAGCACTAATTAAAATCCAGAGACTTCCCTTTTCTCTGACTTTAACAACCAAACGTTAAGGAGTGCCAGTGGAGGGAGAAACAATCGAAGAGGGAGCTAATTTATACAACATTTTTGGAAAACATGAGGGAACAGGGAAAGATCTGATTTAAATGAGAGGAAATGAACAAAAAAAACAGAACACAGATTGGAAGAAATCTCCACAACCGTCAGAATTAAATATCAAAGTACTTGAAAGAGTGTTATATGACATTAAGAGTCAAAGACCTTACCCAAGACCTGGCAGAACTTATCATGACCAACCTTTGATTTAACTGATGGGACAGATTGACGACTAGGGTTCATAATTGGGATCATAAACTTTTCAAGTCCATCGTCGATCTTCGATGGGGCGATCGAACGGTATAGGACAATTTCACTGGGTTAAGTTGTTCATAGTTTAAAGCTCAGGATGTGATGCGAAATCTTTATGAAATATAGCTAAGCAGATGTTGAAGTCCACCGTCGATGTGGATCGACGAAGATCCAACGGTTTTGAATCATTTCGTTGTTGAAAGATGCTCGAGGGTTAATTAAAAGAATCAAACGCGAAATATTTGTACATCTTAGTTTACCGCCGGTTTGACATCAACTCTATTGAACAGACATTTGGAAATGGTATATTTAAAGAACAATTTGGCCAAATTGCCAACTTTGGAGAATTGCCAAAATTGTTTAACTCTGCAAAATAGTAATTCCTTACTAATTAAAACAAGATTGAAAGAATATGAAGATCAATGATGAATCGATGCCATTATAAGGATGCAATATTTTTTATGAAGAGGCATGATTTTCCTAAAAAACACAATGTTTCAAATAATAAAGTTCTTTGAAAAGATATATAACCATACAAGTCAAATGTATGAAGAGGACCAGAGGTGTCTCTAAAGTTTTGGTAATTACATATCAGAAGCAAGAAAGAGGCCAGTGAGATAGATGAAGCATTACAAAAGTTCGAGCTTCCACTAAAGATCTGAAAAACTGAAGTTAAAACTATTATAAATTAGAGGGTGGTTGGGTGGTTCTTGGGGCAGGTTGAGGCCTTCTAAGGGGGTTTTTTCCTCCTTACAGTCGTGGCTGGAGAATTAGGGTGTTGGGGAATCCTTGTTTGTTGAGCAGGTAGAAAACCAGGGGTGTAGGTGCATCCTTTCTGTAGTGGCAGAAGAAACTAGGATATTAAGTTCTCCATCAAGTTGGTAATTTTAAAACAATTTTGTATAATATTAGCTTACTAATAAGAAATATTTGATGGTTTTACCTTTGAGGTTTCCACGATAAATTAGTGTGTTCAAATTGTTAATTGTCTTATTCACGTTACTTATTATTATTTAACTTGTGCTTAATACTAATTGTATATAAAAGGTTTGAAAAAGGCAATATTGTTCCCCCCCCACCTCTTAGTATTGTTGGATAAACCAACACCTGTCACATAGTGCCGTAGTGATCGACTAGGGTCCTGTGTAGTTGATGCTCTAGTGCCTCTGCTTAATATTTTAAGTGCTTGGGCCTATTGTCATAATTTTGTAGGCCCCTTAAGGTAAGATTATGTCCTTTATACTTTTTAAGCCTTCTTTGGACTCCAAACCTCATGAACTATTTACCCTGTCTTTTTAGGTACTAGGGACAAAAATAATGCTAAGAATGGGGTCCCTTTGTGCAAAGATTTTGTACCTTGTCCCATAGCACTTTAGCTGATGAACACCTTCCAACTTTATCTTTCACATGATCATATATTCCATGCAAGATGATATCCATTTCCATTTCATTATTACTTCTTATCTTCTTCATGAATGCAGTATTTTGTGGTCTTTTTAGAGCGATGTAACCATTTACAATACATTTCCAAATATCAAAACCTTGTGCATGTAAATGGAGTCTCATTCTTATAATCCAATGAGATCAAAATTTGATCCATAGAATAGTCGAACCCCATTTGCAGAGTAGAGACTTTCATGTTCATCCATGTGCTCTAGAGATCTTCGATCCAGCTATCAGACTCTCCTGAAGGAATTGACTCCCTGATTTACCTGCACCAACTGGAAGGAGGCTCCAACACCCTAATTTATAGGCTCCAAACTTAAGGAAGCTCCAACTCCTCGGTTTACTAGATCCATCTAGAACAAGGCTACAACCCCCTAATTTATAGGATCTAACCTTAAGGAAGCTCCAACTCCTATGTTTACTAGCTCCATCTAGAAGGAGGCTACAACCCCTTGGTTTTCATAATTTCCAACCTATAGATAGGAATCCATTTGATCTAGGTCGTGTCCAAGAAGCACAAGGGGGACAACAGTTTGACTAAATGAGTCGGCTATGTTATGGCAGAATATTAATAAAAAGAATGAGCAAAAGCAGGATTACGCAATACAGATAAACACAAATACGCACAGACAATATGCAGGAATGTGAATTGTTCTTCTATTACTTGCAAAAATATCAAAACTGATATATATTACAATGTTATACATTCTTATATATAATTCTAAGATGCTTGGGTTCCTTCCCATTACGTTTAGTTACAAAGAAGAAGTTAGAACGGTTCCAACAGTTCAACCATTACAGTTGAATGGAAGACAGAGAGGCAGTCTGCCAAAGTTTGACAGTCACTGGTCGCATGTCGACATTGCATGTCGATGTCGCGAACTGTGAGGTTGCTGAACATGTTGAAGGTGCAGAACATGTCACAGTATGTTGAAGTCGAGACTCGTCGTATTTGTGTCGAAATCAAAAACTTTTCGAGGTGTTGAAGTTGTCAAAGACATGTCACATCGAAACTTGTCGAAGTTGTATCAACAGCGATGACTGGTCGAGGATGTGTCGAAGTTAGCATCCGACAACAAATTGCAACTATTATGTGGATCAGACCTACTTCCTTAAGAAACAATGGACCCCATTGTTTGCTCGTGAAGGTGAGGAAACTTGTCGGCCACTTCAGTAGCAGAGTACCACTTTCCTTGAGATGGGATTTGGCCAGATTTGGAAACCTGAAACAAGGGAATTGTGTTCGTCCTTGTAAGGCATACTTGTCGTCCCACAATGGTGTCGCAAGGAAAAGGCTCCTGAACATCCGGATGGATGTCTTCGGGTACTTCTGTGGAGAAGTCGTTATGTTCCAACAAAGGTGCATAGTATGGTCAAAGCAGATCCACATTGAAAATTGGATGCAGACACGGGCAAGTAGGAATGTCGAGATGGAAAGTGTTTTTGCCAATCTGTCGAAGGATACTATACGGACCATATCGCAAAGGCTTGAGCTTCTTGAAAGGACTAGTGAAGTTCTCCTTCTTAAGATGTAGCCAGACCTTATCCCCAATTTGGAATGTATGAGGAATATGATGCTTGTCGTGTCAGGCCTTAGCTTTCTCGTTTGCTTTGTGCAACATATCCTATCCTTGCTTCTAGATGTCGCAAATATGTTCTCGAAACTTGACTACTTTATCAACTTCTCATTAGCTGTGGTCTATGTCGGAGTTTGGCTATGTCGAGGAGCTGATCAAGTCAATAGGCGCTAAGGGTTGAAATCCGTAAAATACTTCAGAGGGACTCTTGCCTATAGAGTTGTGCTGAGCATGATTGTAGCTATGTTGTATGTAGGGAAGACTATCATCCCTTGTGCATCGATGCAGGTGATTGTACATGCGAAGTAGTTTTACTACCAAGTGATTCACAACTTTTGTCTTTCCGTTGGTCTGAGGATGGAAAGATGTCGATAATTAGAGTCATGTGTCCAGCTGTTTCCAAAGGATATTCCAAAAGATGCAAACGAATTTGGCATATCGGTCGGAAATGATGGTTATGGGTAAACCAAAGTGTTTCCAAACATGTGTAAAGAAGAGTTGAGCGGTCTACTGCACTGTCGTGGTCTTCTTACATGGTATGCGAATGGCCATCTTGGAAAATCGTTCGACCACTACTAATATCGCGTCATGCTGATGTTTGGTAGTAGGATAACCCGTCAAGTAGTGCATAAAAATAGATTCCCATGGTCGACTAGGAACTGGAAAAGGTGTGTACAATCCCTATCGTCATTTAGGTGGCTTAGCAATGGCACAAACCACGCATGATCGAATGTACTTGTTGACGTTAGATTTAAGTGTAGGCCAGAAGAAATACTTCTATAGAATAGCAAGTGTCTTTGCTACTCCAAAATGTCCTACAGTCTTGCTGTAGTTCGCATCCCAAATGAGTCGTTTTCCTTGCTCACCAGTTAGTACACAAAGTTGTCCAAACTTGTATATCAAGGTGTCTTTCAAGAAATAGTCAAAGTCTGAGGTTGATGCTTATTAGTCTGTAACTGCTGGTAGATTGATAAGAAGTCGCTATCGTCCTCATAAAACTGTTTCCAAGTGGTCATGTCATATCCCTGCATACTCATCACTGTCAAAAGGAGAGTAATGGGTGGTCAACTGAGGCAATATGCAGCGGCATTAGCTTTTCCTTTTCGATACTTAATCACCAACTGGAATTGTTGTATGTAATTAATCCACTTGAGTTGTCGGTTTGTCTGCAATTTTGATTGTGTCGGAGCGAACTGTAGAGGCTTGTGATCAGTGAGAATGATTGTTTCCTTGCCAAGGATATAATGCCTCCATTGCTTGAGAACTTGCACAATGGCGTACAGTTCTTTTCCGTACATCGAGTATATTCTAACTGTGTCGTTAAAATTCTCGGAATGAAAAGCAACTGGGTGACTAGACTGAGTGATCACTGCACCCAAGGCATAGTTCGATGAGTCTGTCTCAATCTCAAAGGGTTGATGCAAATCAGATAACACAAGTACTATTGTAGTGCAAAGCCTGTGTTTGAGTTGTTCAAAATCTGCTTGATGTGTTTCTGTCCATTGAAAGACAATTTTCCCATTTCCCTTCATCGACTGATTCAAGGGCCAGGCTATGTGAATGAAGTCGAGTGCGAATCGTCGATATGAATTCGCCAAACCAAGAAAACTTCTTAGTTCTTGAATGCTTCTAGGAATGGGACAATATTTGAGGATCTGTACTTTACCTAGATCGACGTGAATTCCTGGAGAGTTAATTACATACCCCAAATATTTGATGTTGGTCATCGCAAAAGAGCACGTGTCCATGTTCAGATAGAGCCGATGTTGTTGGAGAGTGTCGAGGACTTGTTGAAGATGTTCGACATGTTCTTCCCATGATAGACTGAAAATCAATATGTCGTCGAGATAGACAATAACCCATTTGTTGATGAAAGGTCGCAGAAGGTTATCCATATGTCGCATGAAAGTAGTAGGTGCATTGGTTAAGCCGAAAGGCATGAATAACCATTCGAACAATCCTTCCTTGGTCATGAAAGCAGTTTTCCACACATATGAGGGCTTGATTGGAATCTGATGGTATCCCGACTTGAGGTCAAGCTTAGTAAATAATTTAGCACCTTTCAGACATTCGATAAGCTCATCTATCCGCGGCAGAGGGTACCAATTCTTCACTGATATTTTATTGAGAGCTCTATATTCAATGCACATGCTCCAAGTCCCGTCTTTCTTCGGAACCAGGACTACTGGACTTCCACAAGGAGAGGAGATGGGTCGGATATGACCTTTGTCGATTAATTCTTCAATTTGTCTGTGAATCTCTTCATTTTCGATAATGGATCTTCTGTAAATAGATGCGTTAGGAAAAGAAGAACCAGGAACAAGTTCAATGGAGTGTTTTACCTAGCAATGCTGAGGTACTCCGTCTGGATCTTGAAAGAGCTTCTGGTACTGATAAAAAATATGATCGATTTGCTGCTTCTATTGGGAGCTACATTGGTTAGTGACTTGACTCCACGGGGGGTTCACTAGTGAGGCAATATCATATCACGTCCATTCATATTGGGGGGTTGAATACTCTTAAAAACCTCAAAAATATATTGCCCCGTATTAAGGGGTCAGGGGGGTTTTTTTATTTGACATAGTAATATAAATATTGGGGGTTATTTTATTTGGGAGTGTTGAGGAATAACCTCCAAATCGTGGGATGGATTCATACGTCCAAATCACGGGCTCAATTCATACCCACCTAAGACTTAAGGACCTTCCATTTTTATTTGATATTGCTTATGATCCTAAGTTTTGAATAAATTTGATAATAGTGTACCAATGATAATATCGATGGAAGTCTCTTTGGATTATTGTCCTTGAGCAATGTAACATCCCAATAATTTCATAAAAATTTAAAAAAAAATTATACCAGCATTAAATGTTAAAATTGTGATTGCGGAAGTAATAAATGCTTGTTAAGGCAGTATTAAATAATAAAGTCATTAATGTATATAACAATTTAACTACTATGTCCTTTAACTAATGATGCTTTAAGACAGTGATGTGTCTTACCTCCATAAAAATGATTACGACACTAATTTGTTTGTAGTTGTAATAATTGAAATTTCAAAACAATATAAGATGGAGTTCTCCTTGACAAGGTACTGACAGTTTTAATTTTGGGATGGTGATGAAAGGGTTCCTGCGAGGTGCCCCGAGACTTACTTAGCTAATTAGCTAAAGCATTTGTACCTATCATTCTTGCGAATATTCGCAGGTAAGGATAACAATGACAAAACAATGTTTAAGAGTATTTATATTTTCCAATTAGTTGTCATATTTGGTTAGAGAAATTATAAGTACCTCCTTGTTTCAGGTATGGAATTCTATCCAAATTCTAAATGTATTATTTCGAAAAAAAATACAAGTTGCAAAAGTTAATAATCTTTAAACAGGGTTCAAAAGTACATTATCTTGGTAGAAATATCTATGCTTAAAAATCTTAAGATTAATTACTAGATTTGAAGAATGAATTGCTAATATGATTCTGCCAATATTTTCCAATTCATGAAACCTTTTACTACCAGGTGAAACGATTGATGGACAAATTCAATTTGAACTTTATTCCTTTATTGTAACATCAAGTTTCACTTACTATTTCAATGCTTGGTATTTTATTTAAGATAACTATGGTAGCTTCTACTTTCTCCATTTATAATTTATATATATATGGATATAGTCTTGATATTTATATAAAGTCAAAATCATATTTTATTTAAGAACATAATACAATCACTACTACATAAGGGGAGTTTTTAAGACAATTATTTAAGACGAAATTCCCATTTCGTCTCTAATATTTGGAATACCTTTTTATTGTCTCAACTAGTTTTTAATTTTTTAATTATCTTAAATTAAAAAGGTAAAAATGGGTTCTCCCGCATCCATATTTCAGCTTCCGGTGGGCGCCAAACATATCTTCCCTCCGCTCAGCCAAACATCTCTTCCCTCCACGCCAAACAAGATCTCTTCCGGAAACTCTTCCCGAACAAATAGCTTCTACCAGATAACCAACCCGTATTGATATGCCAGGTTTCGGCTGCACAAGGAGCTTCTGGGGTTTTTTCTTCCAGAGGAGGGGTGGTTTCCCCTAATTCCAGCCAAGCTTTCATTCACTCGCTGTTTCTGGAGCTATTTGTTGCAGCCATTAGGCAGCGCTTCATCCGCATACATGGTCGAAGAGGGAGTGTGTTTGTCATATTGTATATTTGGGTTAGGGTTTTTACTTATTACATCTTCTACCTCAGGATTTACAATCTTCCAGCCCCTTTTCAACTTGTATTACACTCTGCGGCGCCCCTGTTTTACCATTTTACTGGGTAAGCATGTTTTTATTTCTGGGTTGTCTTAATTAGCTCAAAGACTATATTATCGTCTGACTAAATCTTTCTTGGTGCTTTCAAGTCGATTACTAGGTTTATTTTTGCAATCACCATGAGCTCTTCCACCGCTCACAAGGTGGGTGAAGTTTTATTTTATGTTATAACTTAATATAAGTTTATTGCATCATTTTTCTGTTCAACTGAAACAGCGTGGATGCAGGGCCAGGGCCTCAGCAAAATAGCTTCCAATAGGCTCCAGAAGGAACTTGTGGAATGGCAAGTGAACCCACCTGCTGGTTTCAAGCACAAACCCACTGACAATTTGCAGAGGTATGTATCTACATGTACCCTTAAATGCAGAATCATTTATATTGCTTTCTGTATTTTGAAGCGATTGGGTAGCAAATGTATTTAAGGGCAGAGTCAATACTTCTGACAGGGATTTCTTCTGTTTAGGTGGATAATTGAGCTCACAGGGGCCCCTGGCACAATGTATGCCAATGAATCTTATCAGCTCCAAGTGGATTTCCCTGATCATTACCCCATGGAAGCTCCACAGGTTGGCTCCTTGTATTTTTTCTCAAATTCCCATGTAACCTAATTATGAAAATTCTCGGTCGACTCTTAATGGGTCATTAATTTTTTGTTTTCTATTTTTTACAGGTTATTTTTCTCCCACAAGCGCCTATGCATCCTCATATTTACAGCAATGGTCACATATGTCTAGGTATGTATCCCGTTGCCGTAGAGTTTAAACATTGGCATTCTATCAGGTCTGTTATGATTTGTATTTATGTTTTTTTCTGGAATTAGATTTGAAATTTGAATGCATACTGTTTTCTTGTACTGATTTTGGCATGAAATTGCTATTCTTTTTGTTTATGTTTTATCTTTAATGTACCTTGAGATCTATCTAGTCTATTCTAGCTCTTTTTAAAAATCAAAATCGCAAATGATTATGTAATCCTTACATTCTTCTTATTCAATATGCATATTGCAATCCAATATTTCAGCAACAAGCATAAAGTGTCAGCAATGCACAATGAAAACTACTGATATATTGATGTCATGTAATGAAAATGATCTTCATAAAAAATGTTGATTGTAGAATTTATGGTCTTATTGTTTTAGTATTTAGAAGGCAATTTCAAACTTTCTACCATTCTCTATCCCAGGCTTTTGTTTTGTTATACGCCATATTAATTGTTCCTTTCCAATTAATTGATGGAAGTCATGCCATAAAAGAATGAGCACTTTATTCTCAGCTATTTGAAACTAGTTGAATATTTCCATAACTTGCATTTTGTGATCAGCATGCAGTCAGACTCCCTGCAAGGGCTTGATTTTCTATTCTGGCAATGCGTAACCTTATTCTCAACTAGTTGAGCCGCATATTCAATTATGAAATTTTATTCTCGTGAATTGTGAATGGAATGTGAATTGGAATGATCGTGTGTGGGAAATTGAAATGGTTAGAAATCAAATTTATTAAATACTTGATCGATGTTTGCTGGAACGTAACATGATATATATGAAGATAATTAACGCAATTTTAGTTGGATGGCTAGAATCCATTTTAGATACACAAATTCTATTATGTGATGTGAGTTCTGAATTGGTATGACGTCCTCACTAGGAATTGATGAATGGAAATCTGCGCTGGAATTATTCTCAATTGTTACCAGCATGCAAGGAAATTACATCCATGTTCCAAACATCATGAATATCTTTATTGTATGCCTTAAAAGTATACACCAATATATATGATGAATAAATGTATGGCTGAATGTGTAAGAAGAATGAGAACTAGGGAGTGCTTAAATACACGAGAGAGAATGAGTGGGAGGTCCATATTACTTTATTACCAAAAAGGATTTGTGTAATGGAATGGGGTAATGCACCCAACCATATGGTGAATCTAAGATGAGTAGTGTGTGCTAACTCCATTTTAAATTAATTATCATATTAATGGAAAATGACTTTTCGAGGACAGAGCATTGGTTGTAAGCAATTATTTTGTTCTTTTATGAGATCTGAACTTCAATTTATTGAAAGCATATGATGAATATAACCAGCTTAAAGACATGTTGCAGATTTGAAGACAGTCAAAGGAATAGTCCATAACAAGAATATCGAATTGACATGAGAACATAAGGTTTGCAGTTAGAGTAAGAAGTTCACTTTGGTAAACATAGCGTAAATTTCTAATGAAGGGAATTTAGCAGGAAAAGTGAAATTTTCTTGCATCACCATGTAATATGCAGAGCACTCTTCTATACATTGATGTATAGATCAAACCCTAAGCCAGATGTTATTTGTCTCAGTGTCATGAGATGTAAAAGAGAAGCAAGTAGTCATGGAAGGTTTTCTTATTTTAGGCATTATGATTGCTTGTCACGGGAAGATTTTGCGAGGATTTTTCATCTACTATAAGTAGAATCACAATCACAATAAAATACAATTTTTCATTTGGGATCTGGTAGATATAAGAAATTTCGAGTTTTTAAGTAACTCAATAAAACCAAACCCGCGAGTTTTTAAGTAACTTAATAAAACCAAACCCGCGACCTTCAGTGTGCTCCTAAAGCTTTACATAAGACCAACGCTCTAACCAATTGACTTACAGGACCAATCATCAATACAAACCGGAAAAACATAGTGAATCAAAATGCTATGTGCATTTTGCATACATGAAATTTGGGGTTTTATTCTTTACATGTATAAGTGTGGACCCTTTTTAACTATAGGGTGAACCATTATAATGTGATATTGGTGCATTATTATAATAAACAACTTTTATATGGTTTATTGTAATAATATTACAATGTACCGATAATATTTTCTAACCTAAGTTCTAACTATCTAAATCTTATATGCATGTGATTATTACCAATACAAACTTTTGATTTATGCAATCATGCATTTGATGGTTAATACCATAGCAATGAAGCGATATACAATGCAATCCTGACCTTACTCTATGTATTGATAATGAACGACATTACACTAAGCATTAAATACGACACTGGTAAGGAAGTGACGGTTATTAATGTCGCTGCTGCATCGATCTGACAGATTGATGGTGTCTCGTCCAAACATTAATGGTTCTGAACCAACTCTTTAGTGGAGTGTAATGTTGTCTATCCATGTTGTCAAACCACGTGAACCCTGGTTAAAATGTGACTCACGAAATCGAACTATGCGTAGTGAACAAGCAGCTCTCCTCCGAACTGTACATGGGATTGACTCCTTGGCATGCAGCGTTGGCATTGTCGTAGCTGTTACAATAAATGAGGTATTTATGTTATGGTTTCCTGATTCTCAAAGCATCAGGCTGTCACCTTCTCGCTCGTCGATCACAATAGATCTGGGTCGTTGAATGATAAACCCTAAATTCTCGTTGTAAGTAATGCTGGAGGGTTTCTCAGTCTTCACTTTCACGTTAGAATTATACTATTATTTTATTTAGCATCGTGTTTGATTATACTAAGATGTGGCAGGGCTCCTGTTTGTTACAACTTGATAATATGATATAAAGGGGGTGTTAAAAATGGGTTGATAAAAATGGATACCTACAATATTTAGTGAAACTAGGGGTTTTCTTAATTGGAAAGGCATATTGGGAGGGGGGTTCAACAATACAATTTTAGGATGCATTTTCCAATATTTAGTGAAATTAGGGGCATTCTTTAATATCACGCGAACGATCGTGCTATGAAACAAGTTCATTGAGTGAACCCCCCGTGCTTGACTCGTTGATGCAGTCTTCTTAGAATGTTGTGGCTTGATCATGATTAGCGCGAACTTCTGAGCATGATTGATGAGCTTCTTTGTCTGTTTGGAAGATATCGGTGTGGATTTTGGTGTAGGTTGACGCTCTGGTATGCTGAACCATCAATTTCAGATTCTGACAATCACCTCCTGAGGCCGTGACTGATAACTTCCATGTTTATCCCAGAGGTAAGGTTTCCCAAACAGGGTGTCGGCTATGGAGAGTGGTGCCATGTCACAGAGTACTTCATCTTCAAAAGGCTTTATGAAGTAGGCTAGTTTGCATTGTCGAGTGATACATAGTTCTTGTCCATCCTTCATCAAACCGATGTTGTAAGGTTGAGGATGAGGAGTGGTAACAAGGCCTAGTTTCTTCACAAGTTCTTCAGAAACGAATTTCTTTTGGCTCTCATTGTCCACAATCAGATGCAATGGGTTGCTCTGGTCCCATATCCGTGTATGGAACAGGCGTTCTCGCTCCTCCTCATTGACAATAGTCGAGGCTACTCGAGTTGCCGAGGTTAAAAGGGTCGTCATGTCTGGATCCGATTCTTTCATCATCTTGTCGAACACGTCGGAGGTCGACACTTTTGTCAAAAATTTCTTCTGAGCTTTGCATTCAGACATATCATGCCAATATGAGTCATTGTAATCGCACCAGTTTCCAGTCGGCGGTTGTTTTCTACGTTCCCTTTAGTGAAAAGGCTTCTTACTGTTTTCAAGCTTTGGCGGTGTCGACTGAGAAGATTTCGACTTGTCGAAGTCAGCTGGTGCCTTCTTGTCGGTTGGTCTTCCTGATGTCGACTTTGTCGTGAAGCGTGATTTTCCTTTCTGCTTGGTTTCCAGTTTGTTGGCCTAGTGGAAAGCATCCGTAAGTGTATTGATAGTCAGAAATTCCATCTCCTGCTGGATGTACTGGGACAATCTACTAACGTACTTCAAAACAAGCAATTTCTCTTCTTATTGGACTCCAAGTCTTGCCATAAGTTGGAAGAACTCATCGGTGTAACTCTATACTGATTGGTATTTCTATTTCCTTAGCTGCTTCCACTTGTTATACTGCTACTCTAGGTATTTCGGCGGGTAAAATTCCTTCCGAATGTGTTCAATGAATTTATCCCATGTTTCGATGGGGTCTCCTCTTTTCTCCCTCTTTGTCGAGAGGTTCTCCCACCAACAATGCACAAAGGTAGACATATTTAAGGATGCAATGGTGATGTTTTTAGCTTCCGAGAGTTGATTTACAACGTAATAAGATTCCAATTGTCGATGGATTCCATGTCAATCTTACCTTCAAGATTCAATATGTCCAGGTTCATTTTCACTTTGAAGGGGCTGATTTTATCGGAGTGAGTTCTCGTCAAGGATCCTCTGGATGTCAAAGCGAATTGCAAGAGAATCTCATTGAACTGGGAGAACATTTCAGTCCATTGTCGAGCAAGAGCTTGCTCAATAAGTTTTGTTGTCTCATCGGCTGCATGTCTATTGTTTGTTTCTTCTGTCATCTCTGGAGATCACATCTGCTTGGATTGCTGAGATTGCGAGCGAGTTTGAATCGGCATAAATCAGGTAACTTTGAGAGAAGTGTATACGTAGTACTTAAGCACAAACAAAACTGAGTGCTCTGATACCAATGATCTGGGTCGTGTCTAGGAAGCATGAGGGAGACAACAGTTCAACTGAATGAGTCAGATCTATTATGGCAGAAGCTTAATAAACAGAATGAGCAAAAGTAGGATTACACAATACAGATAAACACAAATACGCATAGACAATATGCAGGAATGCAAACTGTTCTTCTATTACTTGCAAACAGATCAAAACTAATATATGTTACAATGTTATACATGCTTATATATAATTCTGAGATGCTTGGGTTCCTTCCCATTACGTTTAGTTACAAAGAAGAAGTTATAACGGTTCCAACAGTTTAACCTTTGTAGTCGACTAGAAGACAGAGAGACATTCTGTTGAAGTTCGTCAGTCGTTGGTCGCATGTCAACGCTGCATGTCGATGTCATGAACTGTGAGGTTGTTGAACATGTCGAAGGTGCAAAATGTGTCGCAGTATGTCGAAGTCGATACTCATCGAAGTTGTGTCGAAATCGAAAACCTGTCGAAGTGTTGAAGTTGTCGAATTCATGTCGCGTTGAAACTTGTCAAAGTTGTATCAACAATGATGACTGGTCGAGGATGTTTCGAAGTTAGCATCCAACAACAAATTCCAACTACGATGTGGATCACCAGTCCTTAGTAAACTCCAACTCAATATTTTTACTAGAACCAATTGGAAGGAATCCCCAACTCCCTGAGATCACAAGCACCAACCTAAAGGAGACTTCAATCTCCTATCCTTGCCCGATCCTGCCACCCTAATATGAATAAGAAGAACAATATTACACTTCCAGTGTATCACTTTCTCCATCAACCTATACCTATATCTATGTACTTATACATGTATCAATGTCCCTGTACCTATATCTATCATTGCCACAATCATTGTATTGATGTCACTATCACAATCCCTATTTGCCACAATGACACAATCATTGTCTCTGTCACAATGTCAACCAGTACATGCCTCAAATATATCCTCCAAGAATTCCAACAAATTCTTCCAAGTTATACTTAAGATGTATAGAAAGACAATAAATATGCCTACAAAGAGTGTAATCAAATCCCATAAATAATCACCAATAGACTTCATCTATTTTCACCTTCAAACCCTTACATCATAGACCTCATAGTACATTCCAAAATATTAGAGGGATATCATGCCAATAAAATTACCATGGAATATTTCAATACAATCACCAATAATATCTATGCCAAGATCATCATAGAATGTGCCAATATAATCACCAAGATCATTATTAAGAATGCAGATCCAATGTGCCAACAAGTTTGTGATTCTTATACCGTATGAGAAAGTTATGCAATATTTTTTCAACCTTCTTCTCTTGAATTTTCATTGTCACAAACCCTAACATTCAACAAGTATAAATCTTAACATGTAATGAATAAAGATATTAAACTTTTACCACATATTCTTCAATATCTCTACGACATTTCCTATAAGGGTCATTCTCTAGAATGTCGTGGATCAAACGTTATAGTGAAAATGCCAAAATGACTTGTTTAAAGATGATTTTTGAGTCATTTAAAAGCCCAGTATTCCCAAGTTCATATCTTCAAAAAATATAGCGAACCAAGACTAAAATTTTAACCATGTGTTCTTGAAGATCTATTTTGCATCTCCTCCAAAGGGCACTATTTGAAACATTCTGCTCCAAAACTTATAAGGAAAATGCCAAATTGACATGTTTGAAGGTTATTCAAAAACCCTAACTTTCTGAGGTCATATCTTCAAAACTGTAGAAAATCAGCATCTGAAATATTTACCGTATGCACTCACAAGTCTTGACATGTCTCCATCCCATAAACATTTCATGGTATGAAAATCCCAGAAACAAAGATATACTAAAAATTCCAAGATGACCTAAAACAAAAAATACCAAGTAGAAATCATCGCAAGATTTCATCCTCCACTAGAATTTCGGCCTTCTTCACTTCATCTTGTGAGAATTCTATATAGGATCAATACCATAAAAGAATTCTAATAGACAAGAATCTTGAAGCAAGAAGTAACTCAATTGATGGAAATACCATCTCATGTGTTATTCCTCAATATGAATACAATATATTATACTTCTCAAGAGAGAAAATAGAATGCCTTAAAGGCAAGCTGAAAAGCACAAAAAATTACAGCTTACTAAAAGCATAAAAAACCTCTAGGTGTCAAAAGCACTTTCCAAAACTGTCTCAAGGCTCACGAATTGGCTATAGCTTTAGATTTGGTTGATGTTACCTTTTCACTTTGTCATCCACTTTCAAGCTTCCAAAGGGCTTCAAAGGAGTGAAGTTTGTTATTGAAGTGATTCAAGATAATAGTTTTTGTATTCATGAACATATTTTTTAGATTCACTCCCTCTTTTGTATTTATCGATCTCTATATTCATTGGACATTGCATAAATTGTATTTCATTTCCATCCAACCTTGATTTTTCTATTATAAGTTTTATTGCTTGTCAATTCAATCTCCACGGTTATAAATATTTTTCAAATGTTTTTTTCATATTGTCAGGTATTTTTTATGTTTCTAAAATTTCCTCTATATGGTTTCTTGGTTTATTTGGGTTAGATAAATCTTATTAAAAGTTGTAGAGAGGAACAATGAAATTTTTGTCTCTTTTTTGAGAAATTGGATGCATCCATGCCCAATACTCCAACTACGTAGGGGTGAAACTTAAAACGGAGTTTATATTCGGTAATTCATCCCCATTGTCATTTCCACCTCATTTTATTCACTGTGAATTCGTGATTCATCCAACGAGCTCCTTACAAACATATTCTGCAACATTTTCATTCATGATTCATCCAGTGGGATCCTTATATGACTGGGTTGCTGTGAATTTACAAATATGTGAAGAATTTTGCACTATGGATTGGATTTTCAAATATGTGTAGCATTTTGAATGTGGAGAACAGAGTTAGATGTAGGGTTTTAACTTTCCACAACCAAATTGTTTGAAATTTGTAATGCATTATGTGACTAGTCTATGGAGGAAAATTATCAAATGACCCACACTAATGAACCAACAAAAATCCACACTTCCTAGATTGTTCAAACTCACTTCCATTTTTTGCAATTTCCAAACCTTGAACGGTAGAATTATGCAGATAATATGAAATGGGTTGTGTAAAAAATTAACACCAACCTTAGATGTTATTCCTACGACATGTTATCTTTCCTTCTTTTCCCAATTTAATGTTTCATCTCAATTCCATCTTGGAAGATTGATCTTATTGTTAGACTTCTCTTATCTCTTATGGTCATCTCCCCCTCTTCTACAAACCCATCTACAAACAATGTCTAGAATTGGTATAATTGATCAAACAAGTGATTTCTTCATATTGTTAGTTTTTTGTCTTTATGTTTTTTAAATTTATTCTATATGGATTCTTGGGTTATTTAACTAGCCCATAATAATATAACATTGCTTATTAAATTTTATAGAGAGGAATCATGCAAATATTGTCACTATATTAAGGTCTCTGACTTTTAATGTCATAAAAGTGGGGCATTTTGGTTGTCTTTTATCCTACGCGTGAACTTTGTGCATGTTAAACGAACGAAATGCATGTGATCCATTGGATTTGATTCCTTTGAGATCGACAGTGTTCTTTGCAAGTCAACTTCATGGCCTTCATGATTGCACGTGGGGGCTTCAAATGCACAAAGGGGCTTCAAATGACCAAGGGCGGAGATGGAAATGGTGCTAAACAATTGAACAACTCACACCAAAATTTGAAAAGCGTGTAAACACGTGGCAAAATAATGATGCAGACCCACCCAGAATCAAATCGACGGTGGAAATGGGTTTCAGCGCTAGAAATTGCACGGTCGTTAAACTTGGAAAGGTGGAGTGGAAATTAAATTGCTTACCACGTGGCAAGCATTGGTGGAGTCCGCTATGAAAAGTGATTAAATTTAAACCGCTCATCACAAGTTCTGAAACCACTTAAGCATATGTTATATAAAAGGTTTATTCGAAGTTTGAAAAAGTGCTTTTATCGGTTATTGACTGAAGGAAAAGAAGCCACGAGAAACACATCCTTGTCTTCGTCAACAAGAACAAAATTCAACAAGATCACTTCATAGGTAGCTCAAAACCCTTAGTGTTCATATTTTGTTTCCAAAATGGATAAAACCCAAGACCTTCTTCACTTCAATGAAAATTCAGATCAAAACGATGAGCTTGTAGTTAACAGGGAAATGGATATTTTCAACCCCATTGTGTCTGTGTAGTATGTCGCAGTCTAAAGAGAAATTAATGGAGTTTAAGCCACGGGGAAATGATGTATTTAATGTTTTTGGTTATTTTCTATATTATTTTTGTGTTGAACAAACCCTACACTTCCCCGAATTTGTTGGTTGTTGTGCGGCGAATTATTCGCAGGCCGAAAGGGTAATCATTAATGTAAATATGACCAAAATTCTATGTCGAGTAAATGCGCAGACTGTCCGTGAGGTTATATGTTTACCTGAAACATTTCCCAAAATCCCTGAGTCGTTTAAGGAAGAAAATTTGGTAAAGTTTTATAGAAATTGCAGTCCAGCAGAAAAAGACAAGTTTTTATCACAAGTCTAGAAAGATGGTCAGTCGCATGAAAACCTATCGTTCCCTTTGAGTATTGATGTCTTTTAGGGAGATACTAGTTAGTTTTGTCCTTGTTGAGTCAAATTTTAGGTCTAGATAGAGATAAGTCAATCACGGAAGTTAGGTTAGGTTTCCTTCTGCAAGTAATTTTACCTGAGTCACAGTAGAGTCCGGTGTGTTGTTTTAACTTTGATGAATTCCTGGATGAAGTGATTCATGTCCAGTTGGTGGATTTCCACGACTTGAAGCATTTCAAATACACTCATATCTCCTGAACCTATTCTTGTGTTCAAATATTTCAGAATTGAATTTTCTTGGTACCATCTTTTCTCGTGACCTTCCAAAATAGATCAATATGTTTGAGTTTACCAATACAATCATGGTAGAAGTTTAGAGAATTATTTTTAATGCTGAATTTCCCCAAGTGTTGGAAGAAATGAAAGACACTTGGCAGCGTACACCAGAAGGCCAAACAGGTGATTAGTTCTTGTATAAAGAACATACTATAATTAGAGTGTATGGTTTAACTGGAGCACCATATTTGTTGCCAACCTTTTTAACACCAAGGGTTTTTTCCTTAGAATTTATTAGAAAATGGCTGATTTCAGAAGAAGAACATTTCGGTGATTTCAAAAAATCATCAAATGTGAAATTCCCACTTAAAGTTGGTCCATTCATCATTAAGACTAAGGCATCCCTATCCATAGTAGAACAATTATTGAAGATCATGGATTTCCAAGAGGTTGAAAGGATTAACTATGATCCTCATCAAATTATATCGCAAAGGAGACATCAAAATAGAAACGAGATTTTTATCATCAAATAGTTGACGGACTAAAATAAATGGCAAATTTATTCAAATTTGAACAATATAAGAAAGAAGTGAATATGGAACAAACAAGCAATTTGGCAATGCTGGTTCAGACACCAGCTAAATATAATATCACCAATAAGAGAAGTATTTCAAAAATTGATAATATGGAAGTTGATGAAGAAGTTTCAAGCAAGAAAACAAAAGTGTAACAACAGAAGGAAATTATTAGTATGGAGGAATGAGATTTAATTGTTCCAGGAAAAAACACTTTGATTCTCAACCACCTGCAAATATGCAGCAATATTCTTTTTTTAGAAATAAAGGAATCTGGAAATAACTCTCAATATAAGTCCATATTTGATGTCCTTTCACAATATTCATAAACTAAGAAGAAGTATTTGGAAGAAACTCAAAAATTATACCCTCAAGTAAGAAAGTTGGAAGAAATTTTTTTTCCCTTCTTACAGTTACAGATCCAGAAAGAAACACTATAAGGTTTGCAGTGGTGAACGATGAGAAAGTTTATGAAATGGAAGTTAAGATTGATGCGATTAATATACCTAATAAGATTCAATTTCATAAAAAAATAGGAGATGTCTTGTATTCTTATTTATTACGATCCACTTTAAAATTTTCTAAATTGCAGTCTATGATAGAAAAGCTGGAGAGTCAATTGAGGTAAGAGAAAGAACAAAATAAAGAAAATTTGATCCAGATTAAAAGACTACAAATGGAACTTGTGACTGTGGGAGTTGAGCCAGTGGACACTCAGTGTACCAAAAGGCTCCTTGATGAAAAAGAAAATACTATTCAATTGCTCAAGAAAAAATTGAAGGTGCCAAATAATCAACATGTGCAATCTCGAGAGTTGACAGGATTACAACAAGAAAAGGAATCCATATATCAAGAAATGATGGATCACAAAGGTAAAATGTTAAAGTTACAAGATGAAAAGCATGCTTGGGAAAAAGAAAGGATTGAATTGTTGTCACAAATTTCAGTGTTAAATACCAATTAGATTGAAATTGAGCAAGTGCCAGAGAAGCCAAGGGATCAATCTCTATCTACAGATGAAGGAAAAATGGAAAAGTGATCCATACAGTAACTAACCAGTGCTATGTCACAAATTAGTCTAAAATATGTAGAGATAGAATAGTTGACAGTGAAAAACCAGAAGTTGAAACAAGAAGCAACTAAAAATTCTGAAGAAGAAAAAAATCTTTGAGTGATAGAAAACAATTGCAAAAGAAAGTTGACGAATTAAAAGATAAATTGACAGGGAGGATTCCATTACAATGAGATAAACACCTTATATGGGATGCAATATTAGTGGAAGTCACCAAATTCTGGTCACATTTGAATTCTATAGAAGATAAAGATGCTATAGTAAACATAGCTCTCCATAGGTGTAAAGTGGAAAATGATACATTATGCAAAAGGCCTTCAGAAACAACTCAAAACACAGTCAAATTTTTAAAAAACCTAACTCAATTAGATATGCAGAGTTTTGGAATCAAAGACAAACCATCAATCATCATTTTGGAAAGAATAATTATTGGCAAGCACGATCGTGTTAAAGAAGTACAAGACAAAGCACAACAGATGGTCCTTGAAGTTCAAAATTTTAAGGAATTATTTATGCAGCCTTTTGAAATTTGTCTACCTTCTTTTTGGAGTCACGATGGAAAATTATCACAGTTTGATAGTACAGGATTGTATGGATCACTCGAAATTTGAAGGTTTGGTCAAAGGATTAACTGGAAAGACAACAATTGATAAACTGACCGATGATTTTGAAATACTTGAACAATTTATAATGATTAAGAAGGATCTACCAGCTGTATGTTACACAACATGCATAAAATTGGAGGTGATGGTGAAAGAAATGATGGATTATGAAATCCCAACTCAAGAGCATTGGAAAATTGTTGAAAATTTTGGGAAAATAAAATACAGGTTATATTAAGAATGAATATTCAAGTGTCTTAATTTGAAATGAAGTTGCGGTTCATTTGTTAACTTCCCGAGTGTTACATCAGCTCAACTCAAAGCAACACTATACCAGCTTGGTCGACAACAAAACAAATGTTCTTGAAGTTTAGTAGAGATTTCTTTGAAATTTCTTTTTTAGCGAAGAATCAGGTAGGGTTTATTCAAAGAAAATTTTGTATAAATTTTGATTTTACAAAGTAATCAGGGTTGGATCTGAGAGAAAAAAATACAGTGATGTAATATTTTTTGAAGACTTTATTGAAGAGAAGAAGTACAAGTCTATCGGAAACAAAGATTCATATGTTGTCACTTTCTTCAGTCTTTTTTTTTTTGTGAATTTATTTCGTGTTACACCATCTTATCGCTTTTCCTCATATTTGACTGTACTATTGAGTTAGAATTCATTTTATATGCTCTGATTGACACATTTTAATATTTTCAATGTTCTTTCTTCCAAATTAATGCAGAATTCATCCTAGTTAGATGCTCTCTTTTTTTCCCAAAAGAAAAAGAACCTCTTGCTATTCATATTATGAATCAAATAAACTATACATATTCTTGTCCATAAAACTCAATGATCATGATAATCATTTGTTACATGTGAAACATAATTGTCTCCCAAATGGCCATTATTCCTGAGTGATATTTCCCAACTTCCGACTTTCAACAAGGAGGATCGGTTGCCCCGTCGTTTAGTAGGTAATTGTGAACACCTATATCCAACAATTCACGTGTATCCAGAATGGTGAACACAAGAAGGATCGTCTGACCCTTCTTGCAGTCTAGAACTATTATGAAAATAATACTGGGTAGAAGAAGGGTCGACCGCCCCTTCATTTATGATGAAATTGTAACAATATTCAACCTACAAAGGCTAGGTCATCAATTCATGTATATCCAAAATGTTGAACGCTGGAAAAATATTGAGCACAATAAGTGTTGGCCGACGCTTCATTTAAGAGATAAATGTAAAAATATTTAATCTACGAAGGCTGGGATGACAATTCCCGACTTCTGAATTCCATAGTAAATAGTAGGGATAGGTACATTGGCTAAGTTATAACATATAAACAATATTTATCCCGACTTGCGAAAATAAGGATCGTTTGCCCCTTCGGTTAGTAGAGAAGTGTGAACACCTATATTTAGCAATTCACCTGTATCGAGAATGGTGAACACAAGAAAGATCGACCAACCCTTTTTGCAGTCTAGAACTATTATGAAAATAATAATGGGTAGAAGAAGGGTCGGTTGCCCCTTCATTTATGAGGAAATTGTAAAAACATTCAACCTATGAAGTCTAGGCCATCAATTCATGTATATCTAGAATGGTGAACACTGGAAAAATACTGAGCATAGCACAAGAAGGGTCGGTCGAACCTTCATTTAATAGATAAATGTAAAAATATTTAATGTACAAACGATGGGACAACAATTCCCAACTCCCGACTTCTGTAGTAAATAGCAGGGATCGAGAGATTGGCTAATTTATAACATATAAACAATATTTATCCCGACTTCTGACTTCCGACAAGAAGTTTCGACTGCCCCTTCGTTACGGTAGAGAATTGTGAACACCTATATCCAACAATTCATCTGTATCCAGAATGGTGAACACAAGACCGACCCTTCTTGCAGTCTAGAACTATTTTGAACATAATACTGGGCACAAGAAGTGTCATCCGACCACTCATTTATGAGGAAATGGTAAAAATATTCAACTTATGAAGGGTAGGCATTCAATTCATGTATATGTAGAATGGTGAACACTGGAATAATATTGAGCACAAGAAGGGTTGGCCAACCCTTCATTTACGAGAGAAATGTAGACACAACCAAACCCCTTTCACTGGCCCTTTCGGCATCACCCTGTAAATAGTTTGAAGTCTCACCCAAAGCGAATATGGGGGGTTAGAGAATCAAGCTTCTGTAACCGTGGTGATCGGGAAATTGGATAAATTATAACATATACAAAAATATTATCCCGAATTCTGACATTTGACAAGAAGGATCGGTCGCCCCTTCATTTAGTAGAGAATTGTGAATTCACCTGTATCCAGAATGGTGAACACAAGAAGGATCAACTGACCCTTATTGCAGTCTAAAACTATTATGAACAGAATACTAGGCACCAAAAGGGTCAAACGCCCCTTCATTTATGAGGGAATTGTAAAAATATTCAACCTCCGATGGCTTGGATGTCAATTCATGTATATGCCGAATGGTGAACACTGAAAGAATACTGAGCATAAGAAGGGTCGACCGACCCTTCATTCACAAGATAAATGTAGACACAACAAAATCCCTTTCACTAGCCCCTTTGGCATCACCTTGTAAAAAGGTTGAAGTCTCACCCAAAGAGAATATGGGGGGTTACAGAATCAAGCTTCTGTAACCGTGGCGATGCGTAGATGTGGTTAACAACCTCGCTTAAAATTCTATTTAACATATACTAATGGGATAGAATAACATATGACTTCACACTTCGCAGCTATCGCAGTATACAGAACTACGTTGAATCTCTACGGTATTCACCAGTTAGCTACAAATTCATCAAACTAAGTTTTTCTTCTTCACATTCATGTACTTGTATTCCAATTACTCAATGTGTAATTACCATTCACATACATATGAAAGTAAATACATAAACGCACATAAAATCATATACAAAACATGTCATAAACTCATACACATAAACACATTGATTTACATGATTTACCCCAGGCGGGAGCTACGCCCATAGGAACTTTTCTTTTATTATCTCAGAAGGGTAACAGTACCAGTCTGTGCAATTAGCTGCATATTCTTCTCTACAATCAGATCTTTACACACTCAGTTGTAGAGTCTATTCTCTCATTATCACTATTCTCTTCTAAGGTCCGTCTAACCATCAAAATCCCAACAACCCTCTTGTACCTAACCCTTCCTCATAGAAACTTACCCTTTTATATAGATGTGCCCGAAGGTCACATATTACAATAACTATGGGCCAACCCCCATAGTACCCAAAATCCAAAAACCCCATGCTTCTCATGTTGACCACACTAAGCTTTAACTTCGTTGTCCCTTTGGAGCCACTTCCTCTGACTCTGATGCTTTCTCGGACATCGCAACTCTGAATTTTGTAGTGCCTCGCCTAACTGTACTCACCTTCAAAACTTCCTGTACTTGGGCCGCGCCCAAAATGCCTCTAACACTTACTTGTGACTCATCCCTGAGTCACTAACACTACTGGGCTTCTTTGACTGCACATCACTTGGGATGTTCATCGTCGCAAAAAAATCTTGAAAAGTTGCACTTAACTATTCAACTGCTTCCTTAGCCTCTTGCTTGTATTCTTTGATCATTTCGAGCATCATCACAGATATGGGTTCTTGCATTTTACCCTTTACTGTACTCTCTGTCGTGTGGAGTTCTTGTAATCTCTCCTTGATTTCTTGAGAAAGTGCTAATGCTTCTTATTGCATAGACTGTAACTTCAACGAAGTTTCAGCTTCATTTTCCCTTAGTGCCTTCAGCTCGTTATGAATCTCTTTCGTTTCTGCCAACTTTTGGATCTTTTTCTTTAGTGGCAAATCCTTCATGGCCGTGTTCATAGAATCAAGGTCCTTCTGCCTCTTGTGATTTTCATCCTAAATTTTTTGTAATTCAGGATCCTCTTGGAGTATACCCAAAACCTTTGAGAATTCTTCTAGAAAGTATTCACACCTCGCAACTTCTGCGGAGATGTTCTCAATTGATGTTTTCAGCTCTTCAGCTCTTGCTAATTCTACCTATGGCGGAGTTCCAGGTTGTTACCGAGACTCTAAGTCAGCAATATTTTCTTTGTAGGAAATCTCCATATCTTCCATTTTCACTTGGATATTGTCCACGGTAGCACCAATCTTAAGAATGGTCGCTTCCACTTCAGGATCCTCTTCGCAGTCTGGGATCTTCGCACAGACTTCAGCTACGGTTTTCATTAACTTTTTCTACCTCTCATAAGCATTTTCTAGCTCATTTTTATTCAACGTGCATTCATTCTTCAACTCCTTATAACTATCTTCCAGCTTCATATGCTGGTTTTATGAGATCATATCTCTATCTCTAATTTCCTCCACAACCTGCAGATGTAGATTATGCAGTCCTTCAATGGGAAACATTCCACATTGATATCCATATGTGCGAGCTTCTTTTCACCTTTAGTTAGTTTATCTGATGGGAATATCATGTTCATCGTCTCTATGCGAACTAACCTGGGTCTCATTGTCAATGCTAGATCTTTTATTTTTCTTCTACTAGACTCCTTTTATCAGTCTTCGAAGTCAAATTCTCTTACCAAGTCTCTATCGACTTGTTCTACTCTTGCCACCATACTCTTCAGTTCTGTGATGCTCTCTATCATGCTCGCTTGGAGTTCCTCTTTCTTGTTGTATTTTACTACGAGCATCTCTTCAAGATGATCATGGACTCGTTCTGCGATGGAATAACAATCTTCATGATGCAGCTTTGCATGATGACAAGTCTTATTTTCTTTTTGCTTCTTCCTCTTCGACACTTCTAGCACGACTGTTTATGGATTCTTCCTCTTCTCACCTATTGGAAAATCAACGGCTTCTTGTTGTTCTTATTTTTGTTCCTACTCTTGGCCATTTGTTGGCTCATGGGTGTCATTTTTATTTACGCCTTCCTCATATGTAGTAATGAATGTGTCTGGCACATCCATTTTCCATTCGGGCGGCCAATCTTCAATGATAAGATCAATTCTCTACGCATCCAGTTGGTATAGGCCTTCATACCATTCTGCTTTTGATGGTTCTCTAGGTTGTATGAAGATAAAGTGTAAGCCCACTTTGTATCTCAGATTGTGAATATATGTTTTTGTTATGGCCTTCAGAATACGTGAAGTGCGCTTGATAATTTCTCATAACTACTCATTATATGCATACAACTGCACATTATTTAATTTCATCTGTCCGGCCTCGAAATGGCCCACATGTTCATGTATTTGGGTCCTCGGAAGTATCCAACGGCCATCGGTATGTTTTGTTGATACTTAGTCTATTTCCATCATGCTAACACGATCAAGACTAACAACCAGCTATAATGGAATTGATGTCCATTGTCTTGCGTATCCGCAACATCATGTAGGAACTCATTCAAAAGGTAAGTTTCCCAATTATACTAGAGTCCATCCTTAGCCTTCGCAGCCAAGGAGACTGCAGCAGTCGACACCTCGGTCGATCGACATTTCCTTAATACCTTTCTTGTGAGTAGTTGAATCGTGAACCTCGTGGTGACATCCTGGATTTGATTCGTTTGATATCCATGGGTTCTTTTTACCAAGACGAATTCACTCTTCATCCTTCATGCAAGTTCTTTGTCCTTCCTCTTTCCTACGAATTCTTCTGTAGGGTCAGCGCCTCTTTTACTTAGGTGCATGATGCTATGGATCAGGTCTACGTTGATATCAATCTTGCAGTCCAACCACAAGTAACCCTGGTGCATACAGAAGATAAGTGTTCGCACAACCACTGTGAGCTCTAGGATTCTATCAAAATGAGGAATTCGCAGTAAATTCATCAATCCCAAGGGAAGCAATGGCACAACCCAGTCTTTCGCATGCATTGTTGTATGCTTACTAGTTTCATCATCTCTCCTACACATGTACTAGTCTGGCTGAAATTGTGGGTAATTCATCTTGTGTAGCAAGTCATGATATTCAAACTTCCATTATGGAATCTTTCCTAGCAAATTCTCCTTTTCGCACACATGACTCGACATGGGTGGCAATGGGATCTCATATTACAGATTCTTCTTGAGTATCACAACTGGTGCATCCTCTTTTCTCGGAGGGATGTACTTGGGTACCAATAGAATTGTCCTCTTGCGAGGTCACTCTGGAAGATAATCCTTTGGAATTTTTGTGCCTTCGGCTTCTCTTGCTCAGTAGCCTTCTTCTTATCTTTATGTTTCTGCTCTGGTGCATTTCGCGGTGAAGCCCTAGAGGTTCCAACTCTCTCTGGGATTGTTTTCTCCATTGGCATCTTCATGATTCCTTCCAAACCAAAATGTTTGAATTCCATTAATATCTCCTGTAAGATCTCTTTTTCAAACATACACTGTTGGATTACTCTTGCTCTTGACTGGTAAATGCTCAGAAATTACATGCGGTAAAAATTAAAGTCACGGTAAAGACCGGTAACTATGCGATCCTTACTATTTGTAGGGACATCGACACTAAGTTGTACCCAAAAACGGCTAAATTAGGATTAAATGATATGTTCGTTGGCCAAATCCTTCTTAGATATTGGTCCTTTTGTTTCATTGAATGTGTATTCGAAGGACAAATATGCATTAAAATCAGAAACATCTAGTGTCCAAAAGTACTATATATTGACTACTTTCTGATCAAAACTGTAACAACTAGTTTTCTCTAGCTTCACTGATGGTTAGGTGAGTGGTGAGGTTCACTTCGCATTTCCTTTCTTTCTGATTGAACTTTGCATCGCTACTCCCTTATTTTACTTCGCAACTTTTATTTATATGTGTGCTTCCCCATATTGGCAAGAAGGATCGGCCTCCCCTTCGTTTAGTAGAGAATTGTGAACGCCAATATCCAGCAAATCACCTGTATCCAGAATGGCGAACACAAGAAGGATCAACCAACCCTTCTTGTAGTCTAGAACTATTTTGAAGATAGATACTGGTCACAAGAAGTGTCGGTCTCCCCTTCAACCAAACCCCTTTCACTAGCCCTTTCGAAATCACCCTCTAAACAGGTTGAAGTATCACCCGAAGCGAATATGGGGGGTTACATAATCAAGCTTATGTAACTGTGGCGATGTGCAGGTGCGGTTAACAATCTCGCTTTGCGTTCTATTTAACATCTACTAATGGGATAGAGAATACATAATTACGATGAATCTCTATTGTATTCACCAGTTAGCTATGCATTAATCATACTAAGTGTTTCTTCTTCATATTCACGCACTTGTATTCCAATTACTCAAATTTTGATTACCGTTCACATACATATGAAAGTAAATACATAAATGCACATAAACTAATATAAAAAACATGTCATAAACTGATACGCATAAACACATTGATTTACATGGTTCACCCCATGCAAGAGCTACGTCAACGGGAACTGTTATTTTATTTTCTTGGGAGGGTAACAGTACCAGTCTGCGCAATCAACTGCAGACTCTTCTCAACAATCAGAGAAGAGTCGGTCGCCCCTTCTTGCAGTCTAGAACTATTATGAAAATAATACTGGGAAAAATAAGGGTCGGTTTCCCCTTCATATATGAGAGAAATGTAAAAATGTTTAATCTACGAAGGTTGGGCCAATAATTCCCTACTTCTGACTTCCACAGTAAATAGTAGGAATCGGCACATTGGCTAAGTTATAACATAGAAACAATATTTATCACGCCTTCCAACTTCCGACAAGAAGGATCAGTCGCCCCTTCTATGATGATTGCTCCTTCTATGATCGATTCAATCTCAAATGACTATATAAAATGTGCATTCGATCTCTCATGGATAATGCTAGCATATTTTTTCTTAATCAATCAATCGATTTTGAAAATGAGTGGCCATTCCTTATCCATCGATCATTAGCCTGAACATTTGCAAGTATACATCTAATATTAAAACACTAATTTATAATTATAAACATTGTATGCATTCTTATATTAATTACTTAATATTTACTGTTTTGCAAATAAAACATGTCTACGTTGTTGAGCCTTAGTCAATACCAGGAAATCTCATTCCTTCATTTGTTAAAAGATCACAACCTTGGTTTATTCAAGAATGGATGGTATGTTGAGATGGATGAACCAGATAATTTGTACCCGTATTTATATCTATTATGCTTGGATGATGAAGGAGCTCCAACTCGAGCTAGAATATTGACATATGTGGATCCCATTACTGACAATTTATTGCATGTTCAAGTTGAAGTGGTCGAGAGAGACAGTTGTTTCCTTCTATGGGTTGATCTTATAATTTGTAATTTTTGACTAGATCTAATGAAAAGTGGTCTCAATTCAGATCTGGTTTCCTGTGTGAAGAAAGGGTGGGTTTTCCCCTCATATGATGTAATCAGTCTGGAATTAATACTGCGTCATCTTTGAAGAAAGGAATTTTTTCGGTATGGAAGAAAAGAATCCTGGTTACGAAAACTTCATCTGTATTGGATTACATGAATATTGAGAAGAAGTTGACAAATGTAGGACATGAAAAGATTCTTATCTACCTTAGAAGAACATTTCTCCATCATATTGAAAAATATGTGACCAAATCTTCCTTCAAACCACTCAAATCAAGTCCTTCTATAGCGATGATGTGGAAAGCGACTAAGAGATTCGAAAGTTCAAAAGACGTTGAACAACAACAGATCAAATACTTTTTGTTCAATGAGAAATTTTTTTCTATTGATGTAACAAGATGTCTTGTTGCGCCTCCGCATTTACAATATCGAAAAGTTGATGAGGAGGTCATGGAAAACATGGTTATATCTCTTCTCTCAACATTTACAACAACATTGAGAGATGTTATTCTATTGCCTTTTGATAAGGAGACCACATTGGGATTTCTTCCTAGAAATGAAGACGAAATTAATTTTCCTTCAGTAAATTTTTATATATTGGATGGGAAGCATACTATTTCTACGCAAAAAAAAATCATTGAAACTGATAAATATCAATCGGTCCATTCAAGGTATCGGCATCGAACAAATCGTATTCTACATAAAGATGTTCATCGGCACATTATCAACAAATTATGCAAACAACAAAATTTATCAAGCAAGGAATTTGCAGACACTCCATTCGTTTCTCAAGTTGTAAAATCAAGGGAGAAATGGATATCCTGCAGTAGGTCATCCCGCCTGGGAAAGGGAAATGTTTCCAGTGATGCTTGGTAGGTATATAATTTTTCTTCTTATCAATCAAAGTCGTTAGATTGCTGCCTGTGTTATGAAATTAGCAAATTAAATACTATGTTCAGTTTTATATGTTTGCAGAACTTCCAAGGTGAATGTATGGATATATTTGTTGTTCAAACAAAGGACATCCTTAAAGACAAGCTAACTCTTGTTTTGACATCAGATCGACTATGGAGCAAATGGATGTATGTATTCGAGCTTTACAAAAATGGTTCCTTTCCATGCTCACCCAAGAGCATCACTCAGGTTGATTTTGTTCAAAATAAAATAAAGAATCATGGATCTAATTTTTAGACCATTGTGTGATCTTGATGAAGATGAATTGACCACTGTGGCAGACAATATAATCAACGGTTTAGTTTGGATGGGCGCATCAGTTGACAAAAATGTTTGCGCAGAAACTTTATATCAATATTGCAAGTGAATCAAGGATGAGAGGTCAACCAGGCATTCGATCGTTGAATATTTCAAAGTTCATGATGTTCAAACGATTCCATCAGAAATTATCACTGACCATGATGTCATTGAAATCTATAAAATTGCACCAAATCATCTCCAACAACTGTACAGTATTTTATGCTCTAAAAAGCAAGCAAAATATCTGGCTAAAACGAGAAAGAAAGAATCTGAAGAGGATTATGGTACCAAATTACCAAATGATGCTAAGAAAATATTGAATATATATATATCAATAAAGAGGGGATGGGTATGTCCATTGACGTCGTCAAAGATAGTTCAAAGCTTTCTTTTCAATGTTGTTATCCTGCATCTTTGGTCAACACACTAAGATCCATTACATTTTTTGGTGCGACAATCAGCTGTGAATTTGTTGTTGCTGATATGTGTAATTATGATAGTCCCTGGACAAAAGAAGATACGCTTGCGTTGTTGTACTACTTAGAATCAAATGAAGCGACATGTACTTGTAATTTTTTTTGCTGATATCGAAAACTCTTGTATGATTTCTAAAGCTTTCACAATTTTCAGCAAGAAACCAAAAAAAAAAGGTAACATGTAATCCTACCAAGGGAGTTTATAGATATTTCTCCAAGGACTTGTTTATAGGATTCTCTATTATACAGTGTTGGAGAATTGGAAGGGATGAGAATAATTTGTCTACTTTTCAAATGGTTATGGATTGGAAGGATGAGAACCTATCAATGATTGATTTACCTTTTCCCAACTTTAACAATGATAGTTCGAGAAGCCATGTTTTTGCAAAATAAAGGACACAAGAATTCTGGGATTTCTTGCTTGGGTTTTCACCCAAGCTTGTGCAAATGTGCACCTACTAACTTCATCGTAGCAGTCTCGATTAAAGCAGTAAAAAATAATGTAAAAACAAATATTGATCTAATATGTGCAAGAAAGTAAATCTATAGTAAACAATAAAAACTCGAATGATCCATGTAAAACAATTTTTTTATTTATAAAAATAGCTTTGCAAATAATTGATTACCTCAAATGGTGAGGATGGTTGAGCTTGAGAAGCTGCAATGGTGAGGTGCTCTAATGCTCCAATGATCTCTTCTTCTCCAAGGTGCTAATGGGGATCTTCAAACTCAAAAAGGCAGCTAGGGCTCTCAAGAAAGAATTTGGAAGCATAAGGATAGGATGAATGTGGATGAATAATGGGGAGCCTCTATCACCTTTTTATAGGTTTTTGGTGATAGAAAATACAACCGTGGTTTTAGGTAACCAATGGTATTGATAAAAATGGTTTAGGTTTCCTTTTCCTCTTTTTCCCGCTTTTTTCCTTTTTTGAATATATTTTATATTTTTATTCCCTTTTAATTGATTTTCGGGAATTTTGGACCCCTTTGGAGGTTTTTTTGTATTTTTTGAGGAAAACTAAATATTTTGAGGAGAAAAATATGGATTTTGGCCTTTTTGGTGACCTTTTGAGGGTTTTAGAGGTTAAAATGGTAGGAAAAGTGGACAAATGGGTCATGTGAATAGGGAAATGAGCTAGTGAGCACTTTTTGAGTGTTAACATATTGCCCCCTGATGTGTGAGGGAAGGAGCTCATTGTATGGCCGATAGACATCATAGTTCTTTTGTCTTTTTCCTAGGTTTTGGAGGAGAGAAGAGACTGATTGGAGACTGGAACAACGGTCCCATACAAACTGCAAAAACTGAAAATGCATGGCCTCAATAATGAATAAGGAATAATCTCAATATATGGACAAGGCGGGCATACCCATGCTCATATCAAGACATAAAAATAATAATGAGGCCCAAAAGGGGACCTGAACAACACATGTAGAATTGCTATGTACATCATAATGGTCCAGAGGGGACACAAAATTGGAACATACTCATGGTCATACCATGACTGATCTGAATAACTGATACACTAGAAAATCAACAATCGTGCTGAGTGGTGTTTCAACACCTGTAGGGACTCAATAACTGTGAGTCAAAAGATGAAAAGCATACTAAACTGTATACTCGAGGAAGTATACAACTGGGGTACTTCCAAACCAAGTGCAGGCCAAATATCAGTAAGAAACTATAACTTGGGGTTTCTCAAATAGACTCGCCAATGTGCTCGAGTTGGGGGACATTTGGGGTCTTCGACTAATAACTGAAAGGACCAATACCCTGTACGAGTCTCAACGATGCAATCAAGGTGTTGACATCGAGCATGTGAGAAATAGTCATTCGGAGAGAGACTAAGGAATCCTTTCAAAATGATCCGTAGGCACTCACCGCTGATGGTGATGAGTCCAAGGCACAGGAACCTCTGCGTCTATTCTCTAGAATAGATTGGTTGGCGTTGACAAAGGGAGACCTGCAACTATCAAGGAAATGATGTTTCCTTAATAGGAGTGCGAGGTGTACAACCAAAAGGTGATAGTATTGTAGGTAGGACTGCCATACTGTGGGGATGGGGAAGAACTGATGTCGCAGAGTGGGGGGGGGACTTAAAATTCCTTTGTTAAGAGCATGAAGGCATGGATGACCTGGCAGCATATGAAACTAACTTTAGGTATGGGGATCATAGCTTAAGGGATCAGGGGTAAGTACTGTAGTGGGAGTGACTCTGGGGGGGTAATTTGACGGATAATATCAGGAAACTCTCAGGGTGACATATTGTAGAATACTCTGAACAAAGGTGACCATAATGGGGAAGCTACCATGATAGTGTGACTAGACATGATCTGTTGTGGTATCGAGAGGCACTATTGGGGCCTTCTTGATTGTTTAAGGAACTCCAAGAAGGGGAAAAAGTGTGCTCAAAATGGTATTGTCGTGTGGATTTGTACGAGCCCAGGACAGTTCATGCTCGTGGTTGCTTTCATTTTTAGAGAGTTTGAAAGCAATAAGAAGACTCCAGGGGGTTTCTTTTTCGTGTGTTAGTCTCCCCAAGGCCCGAAAAAGCATAAAATAATGCAATGAAGAACTCTTCTAGCCGATGTGATTAGAGTATTCCTTTTTCGTAATTAGTCTACAAGGTCTGAAAAAGGGGTAAACTTATACCAAGTAGGCTCCCTTTTAGATACATTTAACGAGCATGAAAGGAAGCAAGATTGCTCGACAATTTTTTCATTGTTTTAGGAGTCAGAAAAGAGCTTAACAGAAACTCCCTAAGTGCCTTTTTCATAAAGGAGTTGATTGACCCGAAAAAGGGATAAAATTATACTGAACAAAAGTAATGGTGAGGCAAGGAAGAAGTGTTTAATCAAGAGACGAGTATGGGGAATCAAGCACAGTGATAGGGGGGAACACTGATGGGGCTTCCTTGCGGGTTGATGAATGATAGAAAAATGATGCCAAAAGTGCAGTATGGATGGAGTGAAGGGCTCATGTATAAGTTGTGATGCACAAATTTTGTAAAATCCGGCAGTTGTCGATGTGGCATGCAAATCGAGGTGGCAAGGTGTGAGGACACAATGTCAAAAAAGGTTTCTGGTGAGAGCGATAAATGATGTCAAGCATCATCACGAGCACAGAAAACTGAATCTAGCGATATAAAATTCGTAAAAAATGGACAACGGTCGATGTGGCACACAAACCGAGGCAACGAGGGGCGTGTGAAAAGTGCCTTGAAAATATGTTGGTGAGAGCGAGAAATGATCTCAAGCATCATCACAGGCACGAATATCTTAATCCGGCGATGCAAAGGGTGCGAAAAAATGAGGTCAAATGACTCTGGAATGGTCAAAGGAAAAAGCGAGGTTAAAAAATGGCTATAAATAAAGGTGATCCTACCAAGCCAAGGATGTAGTGGTGGGGAGAAAGGATGACCCATGGGGGAAAATACTAGGCATATCAAATCGAATCAAATATACAAGTGACATGTGACCTCAAAAATGGTTGATATCACGAATGTGAAAAAGTGAGCAGGTTAGTGACCTTCCCCTGCGCTATATGCATGGGGTTTGTGATTGTGGATCACATATGTGTTGGTTTGAATGATGGGATCATTAAAGTGCTGACATAGATGCGATGGGGTAGGGTCAAAATGATTGATCATGCCCCCTATCCCAAGTTCGAGGTAATCTCTTATGCCCCTGAACTCAAAGGTGTCAATGCGGTGCAAATGCTGTCTTAGAGAGGGATCAACAGGGCATTGACCAACTACTGGAGGGGGGGTGTACCATGAGGCTGTGGGCCATGGTGGCATATTGAAGTGATGATATGATGATGGGGAATCGCGAGGTGGATTCCCCTAGTATCGTCGACGAGAATGACGATGATGATGAGTAGGAAAGGTTTTGGGCCTGCCCCCATGCTGTGGACATGTGGTTTCCTCTTTGATTTGAAAAAGTTGAATATGTGGGTCGGAGGGATCAATGGAAGGGGTCAACCAAACAGAGGGGTCTCCATTGGAAACCATGTAAATTATGTTAATATCTTCCGAGGAGGAAGATGGTGGGGGATGAATTTCCTCAATAAGAGGAGGGGATGTCTCTAGGTAGGCATTATTCAGTTCGTATAAAGCTACTCTATAATCTGGGAGATCAGGGCAATGATGTGAGTAATGGCCATAAATGCCGCATATTGCACAAAGGTGATTGGTACACAGTAATTTATCATGAGGTTGAGGAGCTAGTTCAAGTTTAACAACTGGGATGTTAGCATCTTCATCTAACATTTGCATGTGTTCCTGAAGTGTTGGTAGTTGTGGACATTGATGGGTAGCATGGCCTAGATCGTTGCACAAAGAGAATTTGGGGGAAGCACGAAATTTCATGGGGTTCTTTGCCAGCTTTGGGGTAGGTGGGGCAGTGTGGGTTGTAGGTGAAGCAGTGTAGGTTTGTGGGCCTCTACCCCCTATGTAACGGGGTGGAGAAGGTGAATTACTAGATGTTGACATGGTTCTTACCCCTGGAGGTGGTCGGTTTGTCACAGTGATAGGTTGGACCGCTTGTAAAATGACAGTTGGTGTTGGGGGAGGGTTTGGGGCGGGCAGGTACCACACAGGTAGTCCTAACATTAATCTGGCGAGATTAAGTGTAGTCATGACTGGTGTGCTGATTGCGCCTGAAGGGGGGAATAAGAACAGGGTAATATGAATTGGTGTGGCTCCTATATGAGTGGGCACTGCGGGTGGTTGTGGTAGTAAAGGGGGTTGTTGGTTTGGTACTTGTGTGCTGTGCGAGAGGGTGCACAAATCATATATCTCAGTTGTCTTCAAAGGGGGTGGAATGGATTGGAATGTGGAAGTCATAGGTGATTCCAAATATATCCTGGGTTCGATTGTGCAGATGAATGATGTAGGAGCATTCTGAACAGGTTGTTCAATCATGAGGAGAACATTTTTAGGAGCAGCGGGGGCATTGGGGTTGTAGTATGTTATTTGATCAATTTTGAACATGTCCCTCATGGGGGAACATCATGATGTGGAAGAAGGACGAAGAAACGGCCTTCATCGCATAAATGTAACTACGACCAAGTAAGAGGTTGTAACCAAGTTGGGCATTGATAACATCTATATCGATTAGTATCGTTTTGCCACCTAGTTGAATGGGAACGTTGGCCAATAGGATTCAAGGTTGAGCTGAACGGCCATCGTAATCTCTTAATGTAGTTGTTGATGGCTACAGTGTGGGAGATCCGAGCTTCTGTCAAACAAATTTCGACATTACGCAGGTGGAGGCACCTTCATCGATGATGCATCGATGAATCACAAGGTTTCGAATGGATACAGAAACCTGAAATGCTAATGTAGAAGTAAAACATGGTTTGGCTTGGTCCAAGTCAAATGCCATCATTCGTGAGCTGTTAGGGTCTATTGCACCAATGGCGGACAACAGTATTTTCCTCTGTGCTGGACAGTTTTTTAAGACTTCTAAGGCAGACATAGTAGCTGGGGACTGAGCAAGGTCATCCACAGTGTTATAATTTGAGGCGGCACAAGCATTGATGTTATTGTTGATTTGTCATAGGGGCAAGCGAGGGGATTTAGGGCCCCCATCCAACGGTATAGTAGATATACATAAAGGATTATCTGTGGGAATAGCATTGGTGGTGTTATCAGTGGGCATGGCTTCCGGGGTGGGGCCGTATTGGTTTCTGCGGGTTTGGAGGTGGATATCATTTGATAACATCATTAATAGATGGTGAGTACCTGTATCCAAGGGTTGGGTATCAGTTGCAACATAAGTGATTTGTTGTTGTGGTGTCGTGTTTCCTTGAGGGGGATTCAATGAGCGAGTGTTCAAGACTCCTTGTGTGGGTAAAGGATTTTGTAACACCATGGATTGTGGTTGAGGTGGGGGTGTTGGTTTTGTCGCACGTCCTTGGCGTAGGGCGTCATCGGTCCAAAGTTGGCGTGCTTTCTCTAAATGGGGGAAATTATGTGTGTAATGGACATATACCCCACATATGGAACAAGGATGGTTTGTTTGTAGATTTTGGTTTTTACCCTGTTTCGGTGGTCAATCAAGGTTTTGGTTGGCGGGGGCAGCATTATTATTATTTTGAGGATTAGGTTGTTGACTGCCTTGGTTTTGGGGTTGGTTGTTTCCATGGTTGCGTCCTCTTCCTCGGTTCTGTTGATTGCGTTGGGCGTTCTGGTTTTGTGGTTGGTTATGTTGTGCATACACTTGCCCTTTGGAAGTAGGGGGATTTTGAGGTTACGTAGGTGCTTGAGCAGGATGTGGTGGATAGTAAGTGGGGGGGTTTGGAGGTGGTCTAGGAGCCTGTTGTGGTTGCTAGTAAGTTTGAGCTATTGGAAGTGTTGGGGTAGAAGGTGCTTCCTATGGTTGGTAATAAGCCGATGGGGCTTGTGAATGAACTGGGGTATGTGCACCTTGCTGATGGTAATACGTAGGAGGTGCAACTGGAGGTGGATAGGCTACAGCTGCGTGACCATAACATTGTCGTGGGAGCATAAGAAGTTGTAGCTCCGGAATGAGATGTGGCCCACGAAAGATCGGGGCCGTTATTATGGGGCATAATAGAAAAGGGTTGTTTGTTTGATGTGACAATTCCAATAATGCCATCAGCAGCGTGTGATGCCCCAGTGCATCATTCCAAGAGGAATCGCCGCAGGGGGCGTCAGGTAAGATTGTGTATAAATAGCCAGACTGGACGTAGATTAGATCAAACTATTGTGCTTTGAGTATGGCTTCTTCTTCCGACTGTGGTTGTTCAGATGCCATGTCTTTGGCTATGGCTGGAAGGAGATCTTTTAGGAACCAATGAAGGAAAATTCGGCCATCCAGCTTAATTTTGCATAGACTACGGCGTTTACGCCACTGATGAATATGGTCCGTGATATGGGTAGTCGTGTTCTGTCTACAAGACAATAATATTTCGACTCCCGCGTCGTAGCAGACGGGTAGTTGAAATAATTGTAGGAAGGTTGAAGCAAGGGATGTGAAAGTGGGATGGATCTGATGAGGCTGTTCTATATACCATTTGGATGTTGAGCCAGTGAACGTTCTTTGTAACAAATGCAAACGAATGGAGTCATCTACTATGGAGTTAGAGAAACACCATAGATGAAAAGATATAATGTGGTTTTGTGGATATTCACTAACCTTCCCCTCTAACTTGGGGATGTCTGATGGGAGTTTAGTAGGCATGTGGGGCCAAGTAGGATCATGTCTAATAGGATCATTTGTTAATCTTGTCGGGTCTGGTAGGTTAATACTAGCCATAAATGGCAAATTGGTAGAAGAGTGTGATATGGTCACCGGGTTGTATGTGCTAGTAGTAGCATTGTTGATTAGGCCACTGCCCCAAAAGGGAATATTAACCATGAGGGGGATATGACCTCCAAATAGAGTCCTTGTGTTGGTTTGAGAAGGGCCTGCACCTCCAAGTGTAACTTGGGTCACAGATGGGTTGGGATTGGGTATAGTAGTTATTGGGTTGGTAGTTGCATGTCCCATCGAGGGCATGCCTAGAGTAGGTGTAGGTCCCATTGAGGGCATACCTAGAGTAGTTGCTGTAGTGGTGGCTAATGCGGTAGTCGGGGTGGTGATGGATGTTCCACCAACAGTCCCTGTAAAGAAAGGGTTGGAAGTCATGCCAGCCATGGGGCTAATTGGTGCTGTGTATGTAGGGATTTATGATTCTTCCTTAGAGTCAGATGTGAAATAAGGGGCATCAGAATCGGGTGACGAGGCTCTATGTCGATGACATGTGGATTCAAATGACAAGGCTCTATGCCTGTGACGAGTGGTGTCAAGTGAGACAAACTGTGGGGGTTCACCCCAGAAGCACCGGGAATGTCTCAGGGACTCAATGGTGACAGATGGAAAATAAAACTAGTAGGTGGTGGGGAGTGAAAAGCTCCAAAGCCCTAATGCAACCCTGTGTGCAGGAGGGGAGCGCAAAAAAAAATGGCACTCAGGCCAACAAATGGACTCAAAACACTTATAGTAACAGTTGTTCTACGATAAGTGGAGTGATAAAAAAAGGTGGTCAAAGTACCAATAAGCAAGTGGCTTCTAAAAATAAAAATGGTAAACTCACTAAACCATAGGGAGGTAAAAGAGCATGCAAACCCCTAACTAAAAAGGTATTATTATTCTAACAAAACATATTCTTTGCAAGGTGATGTAATCCAAGTCAAACAATACGAATCATAGAACCAAAGGCCAATGATATCCCCCTACCGGGAGGGACACCAGGTAGACAATCCTAGAAGAAAGGTCACCAAGATAGCCCGTTCATGACACATCCAGAAAGGTGAATCTGCAGCTCATGTTCTATCGCCGATGTACTCCCATATGGGTAGTACACTAAGAACAATGAGTAGGTATCCTTCGGTGACTGAATGGATTGTGGTATTCCATTCAAGCCTTCGGAACAAGTCTTGCTACTTCGACCCTCCTAAAGGAGAGGCCTTTCCGACAAATTGGTTTATAACCGTGTCAATAAGTACTAAGGGATTTTGGTACCCTAATAGTCAACCACTATGTTTCAAATGAAAGTGAGTGAGGGGTGTTATTTGGATACCTATACCCTCAATCCTACCTAACTACAATGTTCTTTTGATGTTCCCCAAGTGGGGTTAGAAAATTGGTTAGGTTAAGTAAAAAAAATTATGGCTCACTTTAATTTATGGTGACAGAGTGTGTGTAAGTGTGGTTATGTACCAAAATAAATTGCCTCGCATGGGCGAATGCTTATCAAATTAAAATGTTGATTTTAACTTGAAAACATGAAAAAATTAACTGTAAATGCTTGATAATTTTCTTTTCAATAAAAATACTGGAAAAACCTGTAAATGGTACAGTAAAGCAAATAGCAGAAAAGTGCAGCTAGCAAAATGGGTGCAATACAGGGGTCAATCAAGTGCTACAGCAAGCCAAAAGTAAACAAAAGTGCTATGATCAGAATATAGAGTATGAGAGGGACGACTACAATGGGTAGAGGATGAACTGAAATGATAAATAACACTAAATAAAAAATTGGAGAAACTTCTATGAAAAATTTCTTAAATATAATAGGATATTTGGATTCCTTGTTCGAAAACACCCAATTTTTAAAAACAAATCGTCTCAAACAAAGTTTAGGAGAGGGAGATATGGGCGTTTGAAAGTTGAGTCACGCTATCAGGTGATTGGATCACAGGTTTGAAGGAAAAAGGTGCGATCTGGATCACGATTTTGAATCACGGTTGAGGGGATGTAAGTCACGATTTGGAATCACGGCTATGGGTCGGAAACTCGTGATCTGGATCGTGGTTAACTATGAAAAAGTTGCGATCGGGATCAAAAACTTAGAGTTTTGAAATTGTGTCTTTCGGCTAAACAGCCGCGATTTGGATCGCGCCTATGGGTTTAAAAACTCGCGATTTACGAAACGGAAAAAGTCACCGAAAACGAAAGCCAAAATTTAAAAATCGGGACTGTAGAAGCTGCAGAAAGGGCCAAGGGCTAGGGCAGCAAGCTATAGGCTCAATGGTAAGCCAGATCTACAATAATAAAGCTAAATAACAACAAAAATAAGAAGAAAACTAGATCTAACCAAAGATTCAAGGATTCAAAGTAAAGCGGAGTCGCCAAAAACTGTTGCTTGGGTTTTCACCAAGCTTGTGCTAATGAGCACCTACTAACTTCGTAGTAGCAGTTTAGATCAAACAGTAAAAACTTATGTAAAATGTAAAAAGTTAATCTAACATGTGCATATTAAAATCTACAGGAAACAATAAAAACTCAAATCTACAATGTAAAATAGATTTTATTTATGAAAAAATAGCTTTACAAATGAGATTACCTCAATGGTGAGGTTGGTTGAGCTTGCACAACTGCAAGGGTGAGGTGCTCCAATGCTCCAATGGTGTTTCTCTTCTCCAAATGCAAGTGGGGGATTTGCCAAAAGGGGCACTCCAAAGATGGATCTAAGCTCAAATGGTGGCTCAAGATCTCAGGAATGAAATTGGCAGCATAAGGATAGGCAAGAATGTGGATGAATAATGGGGAGACTCTATCACCTTTTTATAGGTTTTTGGTGATGGAAAATACAACCATGGTTTTAGGTAACCAATGGTATTGATAAATATGGTTTAGGTTTCATTTTCCTCTTTTTCCCTCTTTTTTTCTTTTTTGAATATATTTTATATTTTTATTCCCTTTTAATTGATTTTTGGGAATTTTGGACCCCTTTGGAGGGTTTTTTGTATTTTTTGAGGAAAATTAAATATTTTGAGGAGAAAAAGATGGATTTTGGTCTTTTTGGTGACCTTTTGAGGGTTTTAGAGGCTAAAATGGTAGGAAAAGTGGACAAATGGGTCATGTGAATAGGGAAATGAGCTAGTTAGCACTTTTTGGGTGTTAATAGGATCACATAGTTTCCAAACTGGTCTCTTCTCGAGGTACAGTTCTTTCGTTGTACGCAGGAGGTAGATTTTTTATCAAGTCACCAGATATAATAGTTATTTCTATTGCAGAGACAGTACAACAAGAGCTTTTTATGAACAATTTCTATCATGAATTCGGTATAAACCAAGGTATTTGTATTAACATTTCAGATATCTTCTTTCATTGTATTTTACTTTTCTTGGTTGGTTATGTTCAATAAATTCTTCAAATTCCCATTCTACTACAGCTTCAAATAAAATTATACTATCCGATGACGACATTGAATATGATAGAGAATCCACAAAGAATTACCAAACTGGAGAACAAGATGGACAAGAAGGTTACTTTTTTTTTCAAAGATCCTGGTTAAATTAACTAAATATGAACGGGGATAGTGACCTTGAATACTTGCAAAAAGTTATATAAAATGTATACCTACAAATTTCCAGGTCAAGATGATTGGATTTCTATTCAACATGTGGATCATCCACAACCAGAGCTGGCATCAACGATGTTTGTGGATATTAGCCAACAAATCACATTGGATAATAATGAACCAGGTGAGAGCTTGGACAATAATGAACCAGGCGAGGGCTTGGTTTCAAAACATGGTATCTCTAGCAATGTTACTCACCACTCAAATGTGGGCCTAGCATTGACAGGTAAAAGACAGAATATTTTCTACTGAAATTGATAATAAAAAAATTATTCTGAAATATATAATGACAAGCAATATTTCTATGCAGCTCCCCATACAAAAATGTTATTGATATTAAAAATGGAAGGTTTTCTATTTCGCAAGAAAGTCACAGAAAATTACTCCAAAAGAGAAAAAAAGGGAAATCAAAAAAATATTGTTGGAGGGAAAAAAAGTAAAAAAGGGGAAGAAAGTATTGTTGGTGAATTTGAATTTAAACACAAGGAATCTTCATATGAGTCACGAACACATACCATGCAATTTTTTTGGATTATGTATTTCCAAATTCAATGTTGGAATTTGGTCATCTAAATGTGGGGTCAATGAGGGGAAGTCACTGTTTACAAAAAATTTGAAGGCAGATAGCACAGAAAAATCATATGGGGAACACATTTTATTTTTGTGATTTCGAGAGAGATGTACCTACGATAAAGAAGGAAATACACAAAAAAATATGGAGCGTGTGTGGGAGGAGTTCCCAATGAAAACTTCAAAAAGTAATACATTAATGATTGTTTTGGAGGGTGATGATGTGAAAGAACATCTATTTGAAAACTGTATTTTGAGTAAGCCCTTAATTGCATCATCCGCTAGGACAAATAGTGAATTGGTACATCAACTCTGGCAGGGTTTTAGTCAAATGCATGAATCAACTGATATCAGAACCTTCAATGCCTTCTTCTAGTTTAGTGACAACCATCAAATGTAACTTGTCATTGCCTATTTCAAGAGAGGGAAACACTATATGTAACCTACAGATATTTTAAATCATTCAATATGTTTTCTGTTTTTTCGGTGACGTTGCTATTTTTGTCTGAATCTAACATATTATTAGTTTAGTGTGATGCTTTTATTAAATCATTTGAATCTATGAAATTTTGGGTGATTTTTGTATTAATCTTTGGAAATCAAAATCTTCATTTACATTTGCATGTTTTTTATCATTAAATTCATGAACAAAGTGTTTCTTGTTGTTGTTATATATATAGTGATAGTTCTTGTATGCAATCCGGATATCACCGCACAAGAAACTATTGCTCCTGGGAGTAGAGGGATTTCTCTTTGGAGTTTGGATGTTATCCAACATTGAAGATTCTTCCAAACAACCTCATTTTTTCCATAATTGCTATCGTTATTATGCACGGATGTTCAACCCCGATATTATCAGTGTTTCCAAAGAAAATTTCAACGTTGCTTTGTGGTTTTCCTCGCTCGACAACATGGAAATTAAAAAATTCCTTGGTATATTTGAATGGTTGAAGAATGAAGAAGTTGTATTTATTTGGGGTCGAGAGCAATGTAAACTTAGTACTATTTATAATTACTCAATGTCTGCATACTATAATGTTGGTGAACTACTCAATGTATACAAAGATTTGTTCAAGGATATATTTATCCAATATGGAGATATATATAAAAAAAATGGACATGTTGTTTATAGAAGAAGGGCAATATCAATCAGCAGATAATAGCAAGGAAAACTGCTTGAAAATGCCAACTAGTTGGACATTTGATGGTTCACAAGAGAGAGAAATAACTAATAAAAACAATGTTGTGTTCTCTATTGAATTATCTCGGGCCTAGTTCAAAAATGGGCCATTGGTTAAATACATTCAACTTCAAATGACCGTCATATTATACAGACAACAATTCATTTAGTGTTTTTTATATTTTTGACAACTTCTACATTTAATTGATGTAAGTTTTATTGCACAATTCTCATATTATTTATGGACATCGTATCATGTATCTGGTGATGTGTTTCAAAAATTGCAGAACAAGAAAGCAATATACTTAGAAACATTGAAACATAATATTTTATTGACTAGGTTGTGTGTGTGTTTTTTTGGTTTGCAAATTGTACTAGAAGATTTGTTTCTAGTAAACCATTGATTATTTTCGATTTCAATGGAGTTTTGTTACACGCAGTTCATAAAAAATAAAAATAAAAACGGATTGCCACGAATACTGGATATCGAATCAACCACAAAGTATTATTTTATACATCCAGGATTAAGGGAATTTTTTGAAAAATGATTTAGTATAGTTGAAGTTGGGGTATGGGCATCTGCACGACAAAAAAATGTTGACGAGTTTTTGCCAACATCATTACAAAGAATGGGATTGCAAAGGGAACACTATAGACTAATTTTAACACAATAATATTGTTCTTGCATAGCCAAAGAGGGTTATCAGGGTGATGGAAATCCTTATGTATTTCTCAAGCCTTTAAACAAATTTTGGGACATTTTGATCCATGGTTGGGATGCTATGAATACAGTGATTGTAGATGACTCGAAAGAAAAACATGTTTGTAACAAGGAAGGGAATTGTATTATAACAAAAACATATACTTGCCAAGATGTCAATGACATATTCTTGTTAGATCAATTATGGCCTTTCTTGTTGCACCTGAATGGAGTGACTGATTATAATACTTGTAAAGTGTCGAGTTTGATTTTCAAAAATGCAAAATCAGAGCTTGAAAGTGCCAAAATATGTTTTCAAATTGCAAATTTAAGTATTGGAAGTGTCAAAAGTAGCCTTACAAAAGGGAAAAATAAGGTTCTAAAAGTGCCATTATCATATTTATCATATCAAAAAAGCACAAAAACCAATTTCAAAAGTGGTGATATCGGTAGGGTGCAGGCATGCGTATGCGACATAGATAATTGAAGTTTTGGCTTGATTTTATTTTGGATGTTTCCGGTTCGGCTTACGCCTGGATGAGTTTCCAAATGATTGTGGAATCCTCTATGGTTTTAACACATCTTCTCATGGGTATTAGGCTACTCCGGTTTAGGGGTGCCACCCACACGTGTTCTTATCTCTTGTACTTAGTTGATTTGTAGTATGCACATGTAGCTGGAAAATTGACTAAGTGTAGAAGTTCAGGAGGTAGGAGTACGTAATTCCACAGGTTAGGCTTAGTCTGGCCGAGTGCTTCTAGGATGACCATGCCCTCAATTAGCTTCCAGGAAGTGCCGCACAACTTGATGGAAATCGAAAAATTGAGTTTGTTTGTTAGGTCCATGACAAATGATATCAGGGCATAGAATGCGAGAGTTTCACCACTCTTCTTGTGAAGATATGGTATCAGAGCGCATAATGCAGGCGCTTCACTACTCTTCTTGCAAAGAGTTGGTATCAAAGCTTAGAACATGGGCTCCTCACCACTATTCTTGTGAACATATCAGAGCCATATTGACGCAAAGGTTGATGCGGACCGGAGCAGTAGCTTGGTGGAAGTTGGGCTCTTCACCATTCTTTTGATAAAGGGATGGTATCATGACGGAGGTGGTTACTACGGTTGTGAAGTTTGGTTGGGTGTTCATGGAGGATTTCCTATCTAGAAATGCAGCAATGTCTTGGATGATGGCAAATGGGAGAAAGGAAGTGTTTCTATGGGGATCAATTCGAACACACATTGAAGAATGTTGAAGTTACCAAGACTTGCATGGAAGGATAGACGAAGGAGCACCACATAAGAAGTTCATTTGGTTACAGGAGGTGCACAACAACAATGTGAAATGAAGAATACACTAAGACTTGCAAAGTCACAGGAGTAGATGCCAAGTCAGTTCGAATGGATCGGGTGCACCAAACAACAAAAGGAGCAGGCGGGTCAAGGAATTTCAAAGCATTGCAAACTTCAACCAAGTTGATGGGAACGTTGATTCCTATAAGAGTTGATGAAGGCTTGCGAAAGTGACAAGTTTGATAAAGGAGGTGTCGTGCAGACCTACAGGAAAGCACACCTTAAATGTGTTGCAACAGATGGAAAAGAACTAGGATGTGGAAGCCTTGAAGATGGGTGCCCAAAAGGGTTCATCTGAAGTATGGCACTACTACATATGGCTCAAACGTTCCATGACACTTTGCCAAGAATAAGTTAAAATTGATTTTTTTGTGTCAAAACAATTAAAAAATTAGGAAAATTTTGATCTTTCCCCCAACAATAGCCGCTATAGCAACGCATGCTCCAAAATGTCGCTATAGAGACAGATGTTTGTCGCTATAGCGACATACCTGTGTTCATCTCTATAGATACATACATGTGTTCATCGCTATAGCGACGCACGTCGAGGAAATAACTTTTTTTTTTACTTTTCAATGGTCATTGGCTTTGTGTTTTTTTTTTTTAAATTTGATCGTTGTGCATTTTAGCTGGAACCGCGACCCTCATTGATCTATAAATACATGTTCTGAAGTCATATTTCCACAAATCATTTGCTATAGTTGCAACGATCTTTCTGTTGGTTTTTCGTTCTATGATTTCAAGAGTCTAGTATTGGTTTGACACATCGAATTTTTTATCTCCTTCGTTTTCTAGGTTAGTTTGACTGCAATGCACTATTCTTTCTTTATCTCCTTCGTTTTCCAAAGAGTCATATTAACAAATATTATTACATACAAAGTTAATAGGTTGATACTTGATATGACTAATTTATATCTAGATTAAAATAATTTCAAACTTTTACTTTGTAGAAGTTGAAGACTTTACTTAACTAGATGAATGATCAACTTACAATATATTTGGTGCCGAATTGCTTTATCAAAAATATGTCTCAAATAGTTAAGGCTTTACGTCATTGATGCATAAATGACAAAGTGTTTTTTTTGCATGCATTGGAATTTGTTATTTTGAAATTTTGGTATGTTGTCTTAAATAGTTAGGGCATTGCATTGATGCATAAATAAAAAAATGCTCTTTAGTTTTGTCTTGACCAAAGTTGCAAACTTTTTCTCAATCATTTCACCATTCAAATTGGCATTGAGGTGGTAGGTCTCTCCATTAATTTGTCATAACAACTACTTTTCCTTTTGAGGTATGGCAACCTTTAGATATTCCTCGAGCCATGACAATCTTTAGATATCCTTTTGTGTTTTCTCCACAATTGTTTCTTATCCCCTTTAGATCCATCATTTCCTTTCTTCTTTTAGGTTCATTTTGTTTTGTAGTGCTCATTTATGCTTTTCCTTCGAAATGTACTATTTTTTTCAAAACAATAATAACATCCATTTTTTATATGAAAATAGAAGAAATAGTTACATATTTATCATTCCTACTATAGTTGATAAGAAATAAACGACTAGACACAATAAGAAATACAAAAATCTTAGTATGTCTTATGTGATCTCAATTCCTTGAAAAATCAATGTCATTTGTTTGCCGAAAATATATTTTTAGAGTTGTTTGATAGTTTTCCTTTATTGTTTGCATTATTGCTTTACTCAATAAGGTTCAGACTCTTTGATCCAAATGTGAATATTTCTTCATTGGGAGTGATGCCAAATTTTCCTTTTGCTTGTTAACTTGAATTCATGTCCATTAATGTCCTTCCCTAGAAGGAATATTGTGTGGGGGAGCTACTAAAAACTACTCTAAGATAGCAAATTCCTTTGCATTTTTTTTTTTTGTCATGGGTTTCTATTTTTTCTTCAATTTTTTCATCTCTAAATAATTCCACTTCAAGTGTTAGTGTTCAACACCCTTCCACTAGGTGGAATTTATTTTCCACTTTCCTACCTGTCTTCTAGAAGCATTCTTCGAAGACTTGTTAGTGTCACTTCCTTGTGTTGGGTAAGAAGTCACCATACTCAAATAATCCTCTACATTTCAAGGCTATTTATTCATAGTTAAGTTTTTCCTTTCAGGTCTTGCGAAATACCTCAATCAATATATTGTCTAGTATGCCTTCAGTGAAATCAACATTTGCAAAACAACTTAGCATTGGGTATGATATATCTATTGTTGGTTATTGGGAAGAAAAAATGAAACTTCCTCATTTGACTTTGAATCTTCAAAATGGAACTCCAATTTTTCCTTGATATCATGGAATCCAATGTTTGTTGGTCACAATTTCCCTTTTTATAACTAGAAGTCTAAATCGTGCCCTAATAAGAATTCATTACCTAAAATGTTCAAAAACAACTATTTCTAGATTGTTCAGTTGATATTTGTAACTAGTAGTTTATATTTGGTTAATTTTATGAATAATATTAAACCATAAGGTTCTATGTTCAAAGTGCCCCTCTCTAATTATATGTTTTATGTCCACTCTAGGAGATGTTTACATAAACTATATAACTAGGAGTTGTTTCAATGGCTTAAGTTTCAATGGATCTTGTTATAAAGTTTCAATGGATCAGTGATGATGATGATGATGATGATTATGATGATGATGATGATGATGATGATGATAGATTATTTAATGAGTTTTTTTTGTTATCATAGGCTATCAGAATGTCAAATAAATATACCTCGGAAGAAAACAATAGGAGGTATGTTGAGATTAAGGAAGCATTGGAGGCGAAGGGTGATGGAAAGTGTTATTTCCATTGCAATGATTGTAGAGGTTTGAAAACTAGAAGACTTTTAAGAACAACAGCTTAAAAACATTGTAAGGAGAAGGTACATGCTAAAGGGGGGGTATGAATATCATCCCTTGGTAAGATGTTATTCATTACATAATGTAGTTCTTGTAATAGTACTAATAATGTATTCACAATTTTTTTTTCATTTTAAATATATGTGTTTTATATCAGACACTAATGTTATTGCATTGTTTGTAAATATAAAGACAATGCCCCCAAGATGTCAACCGCCAGAGAGCTATTTGCCACATAATAGTAGAAATACTACTTTACAAGACGACGAGCATGGAGATCATGCTATTGAAGATCGATTTCTTAATGATCCTATGGACGAAGATGACGTTATCGATACTAATGGTGAATATGAGATAAATAGATTGCTCCAAGACACATTTTCTCCATTGGATGAGGACAACCTCCATGGTATTCATGATGTTCCTCTACTCAAGAAGTCCCAGGAACCTCTTTATGAAGGCTCAACAACCAATATTCTATCTACTATATTATTGTTGATGAACTTGAAGGTTTTGAATGGTTTATCAAACACGTGTTTCACAAATCTCCTAAGGTATGTAAAGTTGACTATTTTCCTCTATTTTTAGTGTTAATTAATTCGTAAATTAGGGATATGAAATATTTATGACGTATATTGTTTACATTTCATTTTTTGTCAATGTTGCAGAGTGTTGGGTGAATTTCTATTACCACCATCAAATAATTAACCACGCACAAGTCGAGAGGTATTCTTGATTATGAAAGAAATTGGAGTGGAGTATCAATCTATTGATGTATGTCCTAATGATCATATTATATATTATGAGAAGTATGCATCAGAAAAAGAATTCCCACAATGTGAAATTAGTAGATATCGAACTGATCATGTAAAAAAAGAGGTCCCTCACAAAGTTCTTCGTTATATTCCCATAATTCCACGTTTCCAACGACTATTCAAGTGCCAAAGTACAACACAGTTTATGGATTACCATGCGAAGAACATAAGTGAAGATGGTGTTCTTCGAATGCCTGCAAATGGTTCTGCATTGAAGAACATCAAAGAAAAATGGCCAATTTTTAAAGATGAACCTCGTAATGTCAGAATTTCATTGGCAGCTGGTCGTTTCAATCCATTTGGTGAGCTTCGTTCTACTTACTCAGTGTGGCCTGTTTTCATCATAAACAATAACCTACCTCCTTGGATGATGATTAAGAGAGAGCACACAATGTTGGAAATGATTATTCCGGGTATTTTTTTTAAAGTAATTATATTATTTCATTAAGTTATTTGTTTAATTGATGCATGAGAACACCTTTTATATATTGGGACGAATAACTAAATAGCAATATTATATGTTTATTGATCAATTAGGTAAGTACCAAGTTAAAGATATGAATGTATATATTGAGCCTCTTATCGATGAGGTATTGAAGTTATGGGTTCGAATCACTATGTATGACATCTCCAGACCAATAGGGCAGAAACAATTTCAGTTCCATCGAATACTTGCATGGACAATTCATGATGCTCTCTGATTAACACAATTTTGTGGTATGTAACTTTATGTTGCACGTCGTTAAAATTATATGTTTTTAAGGTAAAAACATGCATTTATTTTTTAAATTGTAAATATTTTGATTCTAAAACATTAATACATATATCTCGCAGGTCTTCAAACAAAGGAAAAATTTACATGTCTAGTATGTGGTCCTAGGATAAAATCTCGTCGTTCAATAAGTTTAGAAAAGGAAGTGTTCAATGAGTACAGGAACTTCCTCCCTAAGAACCATAGGCACTGAACTATCGAAAAAAAAATTCAATGGTAAAGAAGAGAATGGAAAGAAACCACGAAGAATGACACCTCACCTATGGAAGTTGGAATATAACAGAAATCGTCGAGGTATGCAAATTGTATATGTAGCATATAATATGTTCATGTAATATTATGATTATTATATTTTTACTGAATTTTCTCTACCATGGGTGTCATGAATTATTGTAAATGTGTTTTTGTTTATGTTTAATGAATGTATTTAAGGCATGAATGGGATTCCACGAGGAATGAAGAGTTATCCCATACAATTCAATAGGTTTCCTTACTACGAGCACCTACAAATAACTCATTTGTTCGATACAATGCATATTGGGAAAAATGTAACAGAAATGATATGGCAAACATTAGATGGAAGGTCTGACAAAGATAAAATTGGAAAAATTTGTAGTGACATTGCAGGAGACAATCATGCATTGCAAAGTGTAATTATTTCCAATGCTGGAAATGGGTACCGAAATATTAGTCTTCCATGGTTATTGACAGAGCAACAAAGCAATGCTATAAAAGAGGTCATTCAGAAAATAAGGTTTCCGACGGGGTTTTCATCGAACATACAAAATATCTTAACCAAAAAAGGGGATTTTGGCGGTGTTAAAACTCATGACTGGCATATATTCATTAAGGTAATTATTTGCGTATATAATTTCCATTAAGTAAATATTTTTAGTAATTGTTCTCTCCTATTTCGAAACATTAGATAATTGTTTGCTTTTTGCTACAATATGTTCTACCTGTGGCTCTCCCGGATAGCTTTGACGACAACATAAAACAAGTTATATATGATCTTGGTAAATACATGAGCTAAGTAACAATTTTATATGCATGAAAAATGTTCATTCTTTTTGTTGCATTCCTTATTGACATATTGTGATTTACAGCTTGGAACTTCATTATATATGCCTCAATATGGTTGATCATTGTTATTTTCTTGCATTTTCTGTAGGTGGCTTTCGTCTAAGGAAATCCATAAATAAGATATTAGGTATTGGAAGAGAGAAATTCCTCATCTAATGTGTGAAATGCATAAGTATTTACCTCCAACATTTTTCAATGCACAAGAACATTATCTCATACACCAAGTTGAGGAGATTGAATTGTGTGGACCTATAAACTCAAGGTCAATGTGGATGGTGGAAAGGCATTTGAAGTCATTGAAGGATTCTGTTAGACAAAGAGCACGTCTTGAGGGTTCTATGGTGCAGGGCTATTTTCTATATCTATCCATGGTGTACATTAGTCAGTATCTTCCAAATTTTAGCAAAAAATATCAATCTGCCTCGCATTTGGCATGTCAACTCCATCAACAAATTTGAAGGGGAGGTCCTATTGGGGAAAGGTAGAACAAGGAAAGTGAAAGGTAATTGAATGGTGTACATTTAATTTATTATACAATTAATTTTTCAAGTTATGTAATTTTTATTATTCCATCAGTATTTTAAGGTAAACTCAATTGCCTCTAATGATAGCTAATTTACAATTCTTAATTGTTATTTTTTCATATAGTTGGTCGCGTGTGGGATTCAATACATTTATACATTGCAAACAATCTTGATTGGATGGAGATATGGATCGAAAGATGTACATAATACTATGGTACCTTATCATGGGAAGGGCTTAGTAAAATTATTAAAATAGTGCATCGTCATCGAGAAGAATATCCCGAAGAACTTACGCAAAGGGAAATTGATTTAGCATGTGGTTTAAAAGATAAAAAGGAAAGTATATTTATCCTGCTCTTTTTTTTCGTTGTTTCCCATTGTATCAAAATATTTCTCTCGTTTATGTCTTCTTATATATTTATTTACCGAGACAGGCATGATGCAGTTGATACATCACAATGCTATGTGGTGCAATCGTCATAAATTTTGCATCAAAAATTTGGATCACAAGAGGAAAACATTTTATTGTGGGATAACTGTAGTTTTTCAAGTCACTAATGTCTCCTATAGAAGTGACAGGCATCCAGAAGCATCTTAAAATAGGTATTATGGTTATTTGGAAGATATACTTGAGTGTGACTTTAATTCCTTTAAAGTAGTTTTGTTTGAGGTCAAATGGTACAGGCTACGAATGAATGAACGTGATCCTGAAAGAACTATTATTGAGCATGCCAATGGATTTACCATGGTTAATACAAGGGCACTTGAACCAGGTACAGAGCCTTATGTTCTTCTAAGTCAATGTGAGCAGTTCTTTTACTCAGAGGTTCCAGGTAAAGCAGGTTGGTCATGCATTGTTAGATACGATCCAAGAGGAAGACCGATCAAGTATAATTCAGAGGAATAAGACAATGTTGAAGAAGAAGGTGATGCAGATTAGGAGTAGTTGGTCGCCGATGTAGATGTGTCAGATGAAGAATCCAATCAAGAAGTTGATCATCCAAATGATGTAGTAGACAATGAAATTGACATTGATTATATTGATGATGAATATCTAACCGAAAATTACATTGATCATGATCATGATATGAGCGATCTTTTCAACGATAACGATTCTGAACCAAATGACGATATAGATGTTGAGTTAGATTAAGAAGAATCCAAATGACATTGTAGAAATGTTGGAATCTAGGATGTATGTGAGAACATCTTTTTGCATAATGTGTTATGTTTACGACTATTTATTTATGTTTAAACCATCATCGTCATCATCATCGTCATCACCGTCATCACAATCTTCATCATCATCATCACCTTCGTCATGATCATCATATTCATCACCACCACCACCATAATCATCATCTTCATCATCATTGTATTTGTTATCATCTTCATCACCACAACCACCATCATCATCTTCATCATCATCATTGTCTTAGTGTTTTTTCCTTTCTCTTGTATGTTGTCATATGTTGTAATTAGAAACATTGCTTCTTAAGTATGGCAAAAAACACTATTTTTTTTTGTTTACATAGATTTTGTCAGGTTATGGGGAATTGAGAGTGATGTGAGGGGGGGGGAGGGGCCATGAGAGCTTCCACCTTCACGTGGTTGGCCCTGTTCAGTAAAGAATATTAAATTATTCTCGAAACAAAGAGAAGCTCAGTAAGGCAATGCACAGTTATCATGCTAACCCAAATGGCATGCTTGATCATGTACTGCACAGGGCGAACGTTGATCTTGTGCTTAATTCGACGAGACCGTTAGTGCCTAAATAATGTTACCTAATGGGACGGTATTCTTACTTGAATATATCCATGTTATGGTATTCTCTACTTGAATAGTTACTTGAAAAAAAAAATTCCTTGAAACTTCTTTTTTCCTTTATCTTGTTGGTCCCTTCCTATCCCTTTTGTGGAATATAGGTCAATATAGAGAGTTTTATTGCTTTCCTCTCCTATGCTTTTCACAGCGAGGAGTTTGTAATGTCCCAAACCCAAATTGACCGCTTGGCCTCAACTTGATGAGGTGAATTTGGTTCAGAGGTTTCGTTAGATAGTCTGTTGACAATCTGTTGTAGGTAACAATTCACATCAATTAATTTTCTTTTGAGTGGAACTAACTCAATATGTGATTCACTGTATCTTACTATTGATTTATGGAGAGATCACTTCACTAAGGTTGAGAGATTACGAAGCTTCTTGTTTATCCTTGAAGATTGTCTATTTGTCCCATGATACAATATTAAGTCTAATCATTAACTATCCATTGAATGTTGAGTCTATTGGATTTAATTTTAAGAGTTTAATGACCATGAGAGCTTAACATTTCACACCATATTCATATGCTTTCCACAAGATGATTGATAGCAAGTTCAATGACATAATAATACATATTTCTAATCAGCAAAGAGGATTAACTAATATTTATTCTATGGAAAAAAAGTACATGCATGTAAGTGAAGTTTTGCAAATCAAAAAGGAGAAGTTCATTTAGCACTTAAAGAGTGATAAGTCGACGGCTGTAGAAGACTCCTAATGTCTTGATATAGATTCCACATTAAATATATAAATTCAGTGGCGCATAATATAAAACTCCATAACTCTGATTTATGTCTTCACAAGCTAGCTCTAATAGATATAAATCTGAATCTAAACATGAAAGATATGGCTGTGATTAAGCAAGAGATTCATTGTGTCTCCCTCCTGTAGATGTTGCCGATATGGTAGAGCTTATTTCCCAATTTGAAGTACCACACAACTCACATTTGTAGGCTTACTACTGTAGCATCTTCCTTTCTTCTAAACAATCTGATTGTTATTGAGGTGTCTATTGATTTTTCATTTGTTTCATGTTTGTCTCCACATTATTCGAACAATGATTTTTGTAGCTACACGTGACCACTCTTTTGCAAGTTACACAGTGCCAAACTTTCAACGATTTGGCAGCTTGATCGTTTATACAATTGATATAAGTGTATCAAGTTCCCAATAGAGATACCAAGGGTTGTTTACAGTCACAAGTGTTCCCTTTTTCCAATTGAGATCAGACATCCTTCATATTTATGTACCATAATTTTGAGGCTGACTTGTGTCAAAACTCTTTTCCCTTTGCATTCATCCTTTGTTGTCTTATTCTACAGATCTGCTTCCCAATTCGCTTGCTTATCCTTTGTTCTAGTATTGTTTTCTCTTCACAAGGCTTAACGTTTGACAACAATAAAAAATTGACATTGCATGGTATGCTTCAAGGTTGTATTAATATCTCCAAGGTTCAACAAGGCATTAAAAGGACTTCAAGCCTTTTTCAAAGGTAAGGCATAATGACACAATCTCTTCAAAGACTAAGCATCAACCTTCTTCATAAGTTATGTTAGGTTTTTGAAGCTCTATGGACTGTCTTCAAATCTGATCATGCTCTCATTGATATTTGAATTACTGATATGCCACATTCTTTTTGTCATAACTTTTAGATATTTGTCCTTTGACTCATTCTCAGGTCTACTAATTTATGGAGCTCTAATATCGCCCTTCTCAAGACACCATCACATCCACACTCCTTTCTCATGCAAATTTTTCAAATTTTAACAGGACCATCCCAAATTATTCACCTTTGATTAGATCCTCAAACATTTTTTGTTGTCTTCTTCATGAATATTATTCTTTATTACAATCAGCTTCATACTATATTTTGGTTAGGATAATGTTTTCTCTTTCACGTTTCCAAGGTCTATTCTTGAATTTGATTCATGAGGTTTTTGACATGTTCATGCAACTATTGAAACTTCTCATTTACTCAGTTGATCATCATATTTTCTTTAATGCAACAATGAAATTATTTATCAAACCCATGTAGCAGACTTTAATAGAATCTTAGAGATAATCCTTATAGAGTGTACTGTCGGTCCTTGCTTCAGATTGCATTATTCAACTCATGCTATCCCTTCTCCAATGCACTAAATTTGCTCCAAAACAGTCCTTGTATTCATATCAATTTGATTTTTCAAGGTGATGCTACATTAGTGCTTGGTGGTTTAAAAAATGCTCCATGGGATATCTCAAGGACAAGTTATATATCTAAGAGATTCCTTAAACTTCAAATGAGTGAGTTAACCCCTCATGAATGGTCAACAGTTTAGGATACAATTGAGATCATAGTAAGCTGCATCAAACCATTCTTACAATCATCAATGTTAGTTATGCTTTTCACCCAACTTGAGTATAGTCCTAGGATTGTTCCTTCAAATATTATCCAAGCTACTATAAAATATTTCAGGCAATTGTCATCAAATAATGTCATGAGTTGCTCTTCTTCTGAACTTGGTACTATTGTAGCATAGGAAATTACTCCCCCCTGATATTGTACTGCTTTTCTTCCATTTACTACTGGTATGGATCAGATTGCTACTTATTGAGATTTGAATTACTAATATGTCACATTCTTTTTGTCATAATTTTTAGATATTTGTCCTTTTACTCATTCTCAGGTCTATTAATTTCTGGATCTCTAATCTCACCCTTCTCAGGACACCATCACATCCACACTCCTTTCTCATGCAAATTTTTCAAATTTTAACAGGACCATCCCAAATTATTCATGCCTGATTAGATCCTCAAACATTTTTTGTTGTCTTCTTCATGAATATTCTTCTTTATTACAATCAGCTTCATACTATATTTTGGTTAGGATAATTTTTTCTCTTTCACGTTGGCAAGGTCTATTCTTAAATTTGATTCATGAGGTTTTTGAAATGTTCATGCAACTCTTGAAACTTCTCATTTACTCAGTTGATCATCATATTTTCTTCAATGCAACAATGAAAGCTCATCAAACCCATGTAGCAGACTTTAATAGAATCTCAAAGACAAGCATTATAGAGTGTAATGTCATTCCTTGCTTCATATTCCATTAGTCAACTCATGCTATCCCTTCTCTAATGCACTAAATTTGCTCCAAAACAGTCCTTGTATTCATATCAATTTGATTTTTCAAGGTGATGCTACATTAGTGCTTGGTGGTTTCAAAAATGCTCCACAGCATATCTCAAGGACAAGTTATAGATCTAAGATATTCCTTAAACTTCAAATGAGCGACTTAACCCCTCATCAATGGTCAATAGTTTAGGATACAATTGAGATCATAGTAAGCTGCATCAGACCATTCTTACAATCATCAAGGTTAGTTCTAATTTTCACCCAACTTGACTATAGTCCTAGGATTGTTCCTTCAAATATTCTCCAAGCTACTTTAAAATATTTCAGGCAATTGTCAACAAATAGTGTCATGAGATGCTCTTCTTATGAACTTGGTACTATTGTAGCATAGGAAATTACTCCCCCCTGATATTGTACTTCTCTTCTTCCATTTACTACTAGTATGGATCAGATTACTACTTATTGAGATTTGAATTACTAATATGTCACATTCTTTTTGTCATAACTTTCAGATGTGTGTCCTTTGACTCATTCTTAGTTCTATTCATTTCTAGAGCTCTAATATCACCCTTCTCAAGACACCATCACATCCACACTCCTTTCTCGTGCAATTTTTTCAAATTTTAACAGGACCATCCCAAATTATTCATGCCTGATAAGATGATGATGACTATGAGGGTGTTGTGGTACAATCATTTATACATTGTATTGATACAACTCATGTATACTTTAAGAAAGGAAGATAACCTGGAAAGAAATCGAGCCACTAGTTGTCAGCTCGGGTAGTATTAAACCCTCTAGAATGTAAACCTTTAAACTCTTTGGAAATCTAATTCCAACACAGAGAAGTTCCAAATTCGCAGGGAAGTATCACTTACCTATTAATAGGTAAGGTGGTCGCCCTTTATTTCAGACTTCATGGTCAAACCTGCCAAGAGTGAATTTGAGATGTTAAATTCAAAGGATAAAATTTAAATTCCAAAATAGTAAGATTTTCATTGCTATAATTAAAAGCTATGCGGATACCTATTAGACTAGGTAACTAACAACTGAACTAGCGAAAGATTGGAAATGATGCAGGGAGTCATGGGCTGATTTCGCCATAGTAACCATAGCCTCATAGAGTTAAACAAGAAATCTCATTACTGGAAATGATAAAACCATACAAAGAAGCATCGAACTACTAAACTCCCTAGAAGTGCCATATTCCATGATGACTTCGAGACTCAAATTTGATGACTGAATAATTTGGGATCGCAACATATCGACACGATTGAAACCAGGGTGCAAAATCTTGTGAAATGTGCATGGATCAATGGGTATCTTTGGTGTTTCTATTAATTTCAACACAGGTTAGTTGAGGCATTGGAAAACCATAGACCTGTTGTTAAGGATGAATTGAAAGAAGCTAATCGACTCCTATCAAACCTACAAAGACAAGCTAAACAGCCTGCAGGAAGGGCAGTTAATCAATCAATGCAAGAAGCAAAGAAAATGGAGAATCCGTTGCGAGAGACTCAGGGACCTGTTGAGGCCTCGGCTGTGCAAGGTATGCAAGGTGCTGGAATGGGTTCCTAAGCTCTCAACAGAGGGAGAAAACCCAGACTGAAAGGCTTCAAAAGGCCCTACACAAGGACAGTTCTATCCCCAGCCTATTTGGAATAGTAATCTCCCACGGATATTTGGCCTCCACTGGCACTCTATGAGTTGGTGAGTTTTGATCCTAGGGATCAGTTTTCCAATGAAGAAAAACAAAGTGCATAAAGTCTATAAACACAAATCTACTTAAAAGAATATAAACTAAGTTAGATCTACTCTAAGAAGATGTCTTGAGATAAGTGCAGGTCGGCTTGATATGGAAATAGATAAGCACATTCATCAATTAAATAGAAATGTGAAAGAGATCAATGACTTAACTGCTCAAGTTACAATTAATCAATTAAAATTAACCAATGGAAAATTGAGGGTTATATGCATTCAAGATTCAACATGTAGCTGATATGTTAATTGAAAAATTAACATCAATTATTTATTGAGAAAACCATTTGCAGAAATCAATAATGTTTTAATTAAATAAATTCTTTCAAAACATCATAAACACACATATCATTAGCAGAGATAAACCAGAACTATAGATCACTGTGCTTAATAAATTGCAAAAGGTTTAAACAACATTGATAAACAATATGGAGTTACAATCAACATTCATCAAAGAAAATTGATCAATAGACAAAACAAGATCTGAAAATAACTTTAATGTATAATGAAAGTCTGTAAGAAATTACAAGATTTGTATCAAACAGGGTATCTCCAGTTTCTCCTATAGATTTTCTCCTCCAAATTCCATCATCAATTTTGACCTCCTCAAGGCGCTGAATTTTTTGCTTGTCTTCCTCACAGCTGCGTTTGACTTGCTCAACCATCAACTTTGGCGGGAAAGCATATTCAATGAGCTCCATAGTGGGAAACTGCAGAGTTTCCATGATGTTATCCACTGCATACCATCATCTGTTACACATAGCTTGTGCTTTCTAAATAATGTCTTCAACTAACTCATTGAGATCAAGCCAAGTGTTCAATGCAGCTCTGATTTTCTTGAACTGAAAACTGTTAAGAATGGGGATGTCCTCTGGTATGTTCTTGATATACCCCTTCCATTCAACAATGTTTTGATTTGCGTTAGAAGCTTGTAGCCTTTTGGCTTTCTGTCCTTCAAGGACAACAAACATGTTTGTGATTAAGGATATTAGGTTTCTGTGGTTTGCAGTACCAAAAGTCATATGAGTTTCCCTAATCTCATCTAGGGTGTTAAATAGTTTCCCCAGTAACTTGTGATGTTCTTCATTGACTTGAAGGGCCAAATCCTTAAATTCCTGGGGTGAGAAATTAGAGAAATTAGCAGAGGCTGCACTTGCAGTTGCATCCTCAGATTGCTTTTCCAGCATAGCTATCCTCTTTGTATTGGTAGAATTATGAACTTGTGCATCACGGAGTTCTCTCTGAAGGGGGTTGTTCTTTCACTCCAAATCCTCTATCATGTCCCCCCATATCTTCCTAAGATCAACAACATAAACCCCATGTTCTTCTTTGGTCTTAAGTAACTCTTCTTCAGGCCTTTTTAATTCTTCCTTCTTTTGATTAACCTCCCTATTCAGTACCTAAACTGAATCAAAATTTGCACCAGCAAATGCCCCTAAGGCTGCAACTATCTCTATTGCTTCTGTTTGGGGATCATTTTTTTTATGAGCCCATATTATTTGATTTGGAACAGGTGCTTCTAATCCACCTTGATCCTTGCTTCTCTTCTTACCCCTCTTTATCACTACTTTATTTTCTTTACTATAAAAATAATTCCCAAGAGGAACTACAACATCATATTCATACTCAGTCACCAATTCTATATAAGTCGAAGTGAAACTCACTGTTGAGATTAATGAAGTTGTTTGAGTGTCAGCGGGACTAGGTATAGGCATGGTAACTTGAGGAGTAGTCATAGGGGTGGAGACAATCTGAGCAACTGATGGGACATGGGTTGGAGAAGGGATTGAAGTGAAAGCTTCAGAGAGTGGAACATGATCATCCTTAGTAGGTGATGATGAAGAAAGAACTGTGGCTGGCTCATTAATGGTGGATGATGATAAAGTAGATATGGGTAATTACAGAGGGACAGTCGAAGACTAGATCTCTTCAAAAATAGATGAGGGAATGGAAAATGGAACTGAGTTGTCTAAAAATGGAGTGGCTCTGGAAGTCAAAGTATGTAAAAGTTGTGATATGGAAAATGGTGGCATCACCCCTGGAGACAAAATAGAAAGATCTTGAATAGATGACAATAAAAGTGTTGAAGTTGTAATGTCAAGAGCAGTAGTAACCTCCAATACCTGTTGATCAGAAAAAGAGTGATCCATCTCAATAGTGTCTAACAAATATGTAACTGTTTGTGAATCTATAGTCACTTCTTGAGTCACTGATACTGGAGGATGTGGTCCATCATCAATATCACTATCAATGACCTCAAAAGTGGGAACCTGTTATGTAGGGATTAGGATTTTATGTCTCTTAGCTGGGTTGGCCTCAGCTATTATTAGATCATCACATACCTATGCAGCTACAGCAGTCACTTGAATATCCATAGTAAGCTTAGGAGGTTCAATTGTTTGAGTATCCAATACTGAAGTGATATGTGCTAACTCCTGCTTGAAATGATGAGAGGTTTGCAACAAGACTTTGACCTGTTCAGTTATTTTTACCCGAGGTGGATTCTCCATGGGGGATTTACCTTTATTCCCATCTGGATAAGTAAGCATTAGAGGGGCATTATCCTACTAGATCTCCTTTTCTTCTCTATCCCTTCTCATTTGCTCAAGCAGGTTTAATTCCATTGTTCTGTAGCTCAAAAATTTAGTTTTAAGTTCTCTCTGATATTGCATAATCTTATGCTACTCTTCTATGCTCTTGGCCCTAGCCAGAACCTCAAAAAAAGTATTCAGTCCTTGGTAGATAGAATCATCTAGGACTTCTTCATGGACATAGTCCATCTTCATGTGATATTGTTTAAAATGTGCATCAAGGAATTTCTTAGGATCATGTTTTCTTTTGGGAGAAAAACCCAACTTTAAAGGATCCACCTAGTCACCAAGCACTGCAGCCCAATTTGAGGTTGGGATGACTAATGGCCCAAGGTTTAAAGAGAATTTAATCCAACCTTTCTTTTTGGGACCGGTGAGCTTCTTGTACACACCATCGGTAACAGTCTAATAAGAAACTTCTTAAATGACCAATCTATCAAGAACTATTCTAGGAAGAAGATGAATGGTGTTACTTCCCCAGAATCTGATATATGAAAAGGCTCATAGACATACCAATCACCAATTGTATTGGTGAAGGCCCTGGCATGAGCTGAAAAGGAGGGTGCCCCTTGTTTGAATATCTTGAAATAAATGGTGCCCAGGAAATGGTCACAAATGTCACAGAGTAAGGGCACAAAATTGCTCTCCCATAGTGCTAAGTGATAGATATGAACTGGTGGATCTAAAGGGGTCCAATTCCATCCCAAGTTGGGATATTGGAACTCTGAGCAAAAGACATCAATAATGAAGGCTAAAAAGAAGAAGTGTGGTTTCCTCATGGCAGGTGCCTTTTGATAGTCTTGGATAGTTGTTTTAAGTTCCAATGACAAGATAAACGCCCAAGGGAAGGATTCACCCATTGTTAAGACATGATGATCTATTGGATCCCATTTAGCTTTGAAGACTGAACAATTGGGAAGGCTAAAGAGCCTGCAGAGCATGGCCACCAGTAAAGAATAAGGCTCCTTGAACCAGGAAATCGGATAGAGGTTATCGGCTTTAGGTATGAAACTGCTAGGCTTAATCATCCATGATTTCAACATTTCATCGAAATTGTACCTGGTTTTAGAGGATTGTATGAATTCAAGGCTAAGGGTCTGCACAGCTGGCTTAAGATCAAAAGCTCTGATAAAGACTTCAGGGCCGAAATTTGTCAATTTTGACCCCGTACTGTCATTGAATGACCGCTCTTTAGGGTTAGCATTGTATACTATCCATTTAACCACATCTATATATGGAAGGATAGCGGGTCGAGCAGCAATGGCATGCAATTGAGAAGCCCTAATCTTCTCATATGCAGATTGGTCTCCCTTAATGTCTGAAAGGTCGTCATTATCAAAAATTGAATAAATTTTGGACCAGTGCATTTGATAATCTTTAGTAACCCTCTCACTGGTATCTGAGAAGATACCAAAATTCGGGTCTTTGGTCAGCAAATCCCTGTGAATTGTCTTAGACCGAGTGTTCCGTGACATTTTTTGCAAAGCTTGGAAATTCTGATAAATAAATCAAAACTAAACCAAAAACGGAAAAATCATCAATAGCAAATGCGAAAATGACAACAAACCAACCTGAAAATAATTGAAAATTCATGAGAATGACCCCTGGTAAGAAATCCACAGTAAAATCCACATAGCGGAGCAAATTTCCAACAATGAAAATGATAAAAAAAATGGAAAAAATCTTATATTTATCGATTTTGGGCCGGGTAAAATCTAGCTCGTAGGATTTAAAAGAAATGGACGGCTAAGATTAACCCCTGCAGGATTCAAGAGCGGGTCACAGGTCTTATTTTCAAACTTGTATTCATAATTCCCGCAATCCACAATCCGCAATTGCGGGTTGTGGGATTACAACTTTGCAAAACAACGGACAAAAGAGTTTCTGCAATCCGCAATTGCGGGTTGCGGGCTTCGGAAATGAAAACAACCTTTAAAATTAAAATAACGTTCTGCATCCCGCAATCCGCAATTGCAGGTTGCGGGTTGCGGAAACACACAACGCAATTTATTAAAATAACAACTTTCCACAATCCGCAATTGTGGGTTGTGGGTTGCGGGTTGTGGGGAAGAAATTTCCCAATAACATTAACAAATCCTTCCCACATCCCGCAATTGCGGGTTGCGGGTTTTCGGGTTTTCAGAAAGAAAATAACATTTTAAAAGAAATCAAGGCTTTCCACAAATCAAGAAAACAACCAAAACTTAGAAAAAATTTCAAAGGAAAAATGGTAATTACACAAACCAAAAGCAAAGGTATGAGATCATAACAAACAAGTTTTAAGAACCTTGTTATAATCATAAACTTACCCAAATACCTTTGTATTTACAAAAATTGGGCTCCCATGTTCAAATGAAGCATGGTATATGTTGTACCTACAACAGGACCATTCGATCGGATGATCGACGGTGGTGGTTAATTCTACCATCAAGAATTATCCCACATTTTCTATGAAGGTTTATTCATATGTGTTTATATAGCCTGACCTTCCCTATCATTATCCACGCATAGAGTAGAGGTTATGGTGGGGGCTCTAGGTGATTGGACTCCACGAGAAGCTCACCAGCTTGGAGTTCGAGACGACCTGTCAGCCCCCCTAACATTTTGGCGAACGCGACACTGAGGCGTTGGCGAACGCGGCACTGAGGTGTTGGCGAACTTGGCACTGATGCAAACATGGTGAATGTGGTGGTGAACGTGGCACTGAGGCATTGGAGAACGTGGTACTGATGCAAATGTGGCATTGTTATGGTCATGTGTAATATGGTTGAGCACTAAAAGTTTTTTTTTGATAAGCGCTAAAGATTTTTTTTTAGAATTTGAATCTGCATATAAATAATATAAAACATAATTATATTATTTTTATAATAATTAAAAATTATTTTAAATACCTAAATAAACAAAATGAAAAGATATGATGACTCAAAGAGGTATGAAGACAAAGATATGGGGCAGTTTTGAGGGGGGGAGCCTTTTGATATTCCATGGGGTAGGGAGAATCTCGGTTTCACCTTGATTGTACTTGAGTCTTGAAAATATTATTGCTCCATGGGATTCATTCATCTTAATATATCTATTGGTTTTTACCTCATGCAACAAAAAAAAATTCCTAAGGATGTTCCCATCATTTGAGTAATGGAAAGAGCTTTGATGTGTAATAGGGTAGTTTGGTTATCAACGATGGTGATAGAGGAGGAGGCATGTTTATAGTACCTAGAATATAGCTCTATGATCTCAAGGAAAGGAAATTTCTTACAGATGATGCATTGGGATAACTTAGAAACCCAGGGACTTCTCTATGATTATATTGATTTATACGTCCCATATCCAACGCCACTGATATGTTTAGGAGACTAGTTAGTCATATGAGTGGAAACATGGGTAATTTCATCACTAAATGGAGGGCCTTAAGATGAATATATATCACTATAATCAAAGTGATATATATTATACCTTGACAAGGAACTTCCAAACCGGTGTCTTTGTTGCCTCTAGGCATCGTTATAGACATTCGAATCAGACAGGGGAAAGGGGAATTTAATGATCATAATATTAGAAATGAGAAATAATTAAAAATATTTTTTAAATGATATTGACCAAGATGAGGCTTCTGGAACACTTACCTAGTAAACCAAAGATAAAAATGATTCATCAACTTCAGTGATACAAGGTCGACAATGTTTTGTGTTCAATTGATGTTTGCTTAACTGGATATGTGAGTAAGCTTAGTCCATTGGAAACTATGTTATATATAGGGGCTTGAATAGACCATGGAATTCACTAAGTTATTACATGTTATAAACTGAGGATATCTCCATTAATGGTTGGAGATCCTAACATTATATGTGAGTAAGCTTAGTCCATTGGAAACTATGTTATATATAGGGGCTTGAATAGACCATGGAATTCACTAAGTTATTACATGTTATAAACTGAGTATATCTCCATTAATGGTTGGAGATCCTAACATTATATGGCATTCATAGTTGTGTTAGGGTGGCATCGATGCTTTGTAATCTAAGATGGAGAGACATGTGTCCTTCTATTATTAATGATTGATGGATAAAGAGGTTGAGACTACCTTAAAACTCATATCATTGGTGGGTAAGTCCCCATTTGGATTTAGTATGTGGTGGTAGGGGTGGCCCCTCCTTGAGAATATTCTTTACTCCTAGTATGTGTAGTAGGAAGTGACTCCTCTATGCATGAATGGTTGTGATCAACTAGATTCATCATCAAGGTTAAATATTAGTCATTGGTAGGGGGAACCACTCATGTCAAGTGTCGATCATCCCTCATTGCACAAATGCCAAGATTGAAATTTGAATCATTCTAAGTGATTGAATTCCATGATGACTTCGAGACTCAAATTGTTAGTCATTGAACTAACCAGGAGAGAGGTTTCATTCACTTACATTAATATAAGATAATTATGTGGATGGTTATATGTGGGACATCTATAGATAAAGCATTAAAGGGAAATTTTCTCATACCTAGCGATGACTAATCAATCCTAATTTTTAGACTCTTTGGATAATGATAATTATTACCCACTTTACCTAACTATTTATTTCTATCTCGTAGTAGAATGAAAGTCTCACCTATACAAAAAAAATCTAAATGATAAAAAAATATTTATGTTATTTTGAGTGATTGTATTGTGTCATATTTATTGAATGAATGCAAAGAATAATTACAATGTATGTATGATTAGGATTAGTATCCATGCTAGTAATTATGTTATTTTTAGTGATTGTATCGTGTCATATTTATTATTGAATGAATGCAAGGAATAATTAGAATAGATACATACATGATTAATATTAGTATCCATAGCATGAAAGAAGTGTGGACATAGGGTTGGATTTAAATTAAATATTCGTGAATTTATCGGTATGATGTTGTTAACACTTTTATAAGACAAATAGTCGATTGAGTAATTTAAATTTCTAATGTATACTCAAGGATTTTAATAATTAAAGTTTAGATGGACATATGTCATACTTAATAACTCAATGTCATAGATGGACATATGTCATACTTAATAACTCAATGCCCAATTCAAATGGGATACATTTACGTTTATAAGTTTATCCGTTTTCAAAGTTCAAGACTAGGTTGGGGATGCGGGTTATAAAGAAATTGTATTGCATAAAGATCAAGCTTGAATGTGGCAATTTAGGGTTAGGGCAAAAGTTTTTTTTAAATATGTGTAACTTAAAATCCTAGCTCAATTGGGATCTTAGGTTACATGTTCAAATGTGATTAAGCGAGCCCTTTATGGTTATTAGTTGTTATTGTAGATGATGGTTGAAATTTTTTCCATGTGAATATCTTGGGAAAGAAGAGGCATTCCATAAATTTTTGTATAGAATAAATTTGATACACAAACAAAATACATCTATATTAACTCTAAATATTTTTAGCACCTATGTTGGTAGCGAAAGCATAAACTAAAAGAGATCAATAATAATCACACAAGGAACACATAGATTTTATACAGTAATACCCTTTATAAAAGGGAAACATCCACAAGGAAATAGAATCGATATTCTTATTATTCAAGGAGGGGATCATAATACACACATCAGACTTGTTCCTCTTTGCCTCTACGGGCTTACATATATAGCCTTCCTCCAAGTACCCAAGGCTTCTCCTCTAGTTCTCCTCCAAGTACCCAAGATGGCTTCTCCTTTTATGTAGACACCTCAATTGACCAAACAATCAACTCCCCCACTGTGTGCACCCAATGGATTAGTCAACATGTCAATAAGGGTAACTACCTCGTAGTTGATGACGCTAATGATGAGGATCGTGACGAAGATGTTGATGATTATGAAGATGATGAAGATGACGATGATGATGAGGATGATGAGAATGATGATGAGGAGGAGGAGGAGGAGGAGGATGATGAAGATGATGAAGATGATCATGATGATGATGATGATGATGATGATGATGATGATGATGATGATGATGATGATGTTGATGAGGAAGAGGGTGGCGATGCTAATGATGAGGATCATGACGAAGATGTTGATGATTATGAAGATGATGAAGATGACGATGATGATGAGTATGATGATGATGATGATGATGATGATGATGATGATGATGACGATGATGACGATGATGATGATGATGACGATGATGATGATGATGATGATGATGATGATGATGATGATGGTGATGATGATGATGATGATGATGACGACGACGATGATGGTGAGGATGATGATGATGATGAAGATGATGATGATGATGATGATGATGATGATGATGATGATGATGATGATGATTATGATGATGATGAAGATGATGATGATGAAGATGATGATGATGGTGGTGGTGGTGGTGAATATGATGATGATGATGAATATGATGATGATGATGATGATGATGATGAAGATTGTGATGATGGTGATGATGATGATGATAACGATGGTTTAGACATAACTAAATTATTGCAATTACATGTGCATATACACCATGAGCGTTAAAGGTCTACATGCACAATATATGTATATAAGACCACAAGAACTAAAGGAACACAAATTAGTGAGTTAAGAATGTTGAAAACCAATTGTTTGGACAAATCCATTATTGTAGCTAGAAGAGTAGAGAATTTGCATGGTGAATATATAAGGTGTATATAGGTCCACATATAAGGTGTATATAATGACCATATTCATGAAAATTATATCTTCAAAGAACTGTTAAAACTTTGAGAGCAATCAAGGAAGAGACTAATGACAAAATTAGGGCTTGGGCCTATTTTTGATGCAGCCTCCCAAATGGAACCTAAAATAAGAGGTGTTGGAGGGATATTATATATCTTAGAGACTCACTATGTTAGTTTGAAAGAGGGGATTGGTGATTCAACGTCAATAATCAAATGGATAAAGGGAGAATATATGATGAGGAACTTCCATTTACAACCTCTATTGGATGAGACAATTAACATGGAAAACACTTCAATAACTTATCTTCAATTAATATTTTCGGTCTCTAAGCTGTGTAACACCTTTATTGGCAAGGCAAAAAAAACACTTACAAGTATTGTAGGAGGGTGCGAGGAGACCCTTTTATGCATGAATTAGGGCTCTCAAAGAAAATAAATATTGTTTTCCATGAATAAATTATCCACTTTATAGACACTATGAAATAAGTATGGCTTTAAATATGCCCCATAGTTGAATTTGGTTTTTTCAATCATTGTGTCAGTTTTTTTCTAGATTCATGTGCCATTTCACAAGCTTTCCTAAGAAAATTCATGTAAGTCAAATTTTTATAGTGCCCTAAGAAATCCTCAATAATTCCAATAATTTATATTTATTGCATATGTAATGTATACCAAATTTCTAGTGAAAATAAATTAGGTGTTAACAATTATGTACTGAGGTTTGGTGGATGGATATATTAGGATTCAGGAATGTTGAATTAGTGTATTAATATTTTGTTCTCATGAGTGTGTTAACTCATCTTACCACATTTGATCCCTCATTCTAAAGTGCTAACATATGCAATACTAACTCATTCTTCTAAGTCTTTCCTTATGTGCATGTTTAATAATATGGCTATATCAATCTTGATATTATTCCTCATTTCAATACTTAGTTTCATTTCATTTTCCTTATGTAAGTGATCATTGCTTGTATATATGATTTATTACCCTTGAATCCCAATCATAAGATAGCCTCTTATACCACAAACTATTTTTGAAATAAAAATAGGACAAAGTAGTATATGAAGATTTTTTTATCGATAATTAAATATGACATAAAAGGGGGGAAATCATATCCCATTGATCACTAACCCATTAAAAACCACTAAATAACTAAATATTAATGATAAATTGGACCCTAACCCCTGACCTCCTAGTCTATAAATAGCCAATAACAACATCACACCTAACCTACTAACTTTGATGTCCCCATCCTCTAATCAGTCACTAACCCACTAACCCCTAATCCCCTAACCACTAACCTTTAATGACCAACCCATTGACATCTTATCATTACTAAACCTTATCGACTTAAACCCACTAGCACTCATCTTCCTTATCTTTATGACCCTTAACTAACCATATAGTACCCCCATTAACCCAACTATGCTTACACCTAACCCACTCACAACATTGACATTATTTTATTTTATTTTTCTTCTATTTTTCATCCTCGTGCATATTATTTGCATCCATTTTACGTCTTTTTATAGTTCTAAGGAGACCCAAATTAGATGTGAAAAAAATCGCAAAAGGAGACATAAAAAATGACACAAATTGGATGTCAATAGGATGCAACAACAATGCAAAATAGAAGAAAAATATGCATAATCAATGAAAATTAGAATCACAATGGACACAAAGAATAAAGTCAAGATGATAAATAGGCATAGAAAAAGGATTCTACCTAAAGTTTCCATTTTTGCATACTTACAAGTTAGGAAAAAAATAAAAAGGCTAGGGACATAAAAGAAGATTATCCATGACTATAGTGTAGCAGTGGGTGGAAATTACTCCAGAAAAATTAAAAAACAACATCAAACTCATAGGCACCCCCCAATTTTCTTGGATTTTCCCTACCTAATCCATTCATTGTTGCCAAGAGCCACGGTAGAGGGAGACTGATTGAGAGAGATGAGAGCATCAAGATCACAGTGTGTGAGGAGCAGAGGAGATCAGTGTGCCCAAAGGAGACGGCCATTACGTTCTAGAGGAGACCGAGGCAGCCAATATACGGATGGAGACAAATAGGGGCCAACCAATGTCTTCAGTAAGGCCATCTGAGCCATGGAAACAATTCTGGTGTTTTGAACCTTCAATTTGTTCAATAACATAGCTAGCACATCCTGTATCTTCCTTTGTGAATGTTTAAACACTGGTGACATTTCCTAGGGTTTGAAAATAATCAAATCTTCCTAGGGTAACTGTGTAGATGATATGGTGAGGACTAGAGTTCGAATCCTAGCGATATTCTGAATTTAATCTACCTTGGAAAATTGCGCAAATACCCAAAGCTTGCTAGTACAAGTTCATATTTTCATGTTAGGGATTGTTATTGTATTCATAGAAAAATGAGCAATAAACATGTTTCTAAATGCTAGAGGGCTTACACAATGAATAGTCTCTTTAAGTCACCTTAACTAGAATAGATTGAAAGAAGGCCACTCCTCCATGCAATTCACCATGCATCTTGATCATCTCTGCATGAGAGAATCAAGGGAATCAAATAACTTTTTGACACATGGAATCTCTATAAATACCTAGATTTCCTTGCATCCCAAGTTCCTAACACTTTTGGAGGATTTTTGATGTTTTTTGTCAAACTGAAAACCTCATCTAATGTGTGCATTTGGTGACATATTTAGGGATTCAAATCCTTTCCCAAAGGGATTTGTTGTCTCCAACGTCTACATAGGTGTCCAACAGAGGGGTCCACTATAGCCTAAGTATTGGCATATTCTATTTCTCAGAGAGGGAAACTCTCACCCAGAGTGCAGTGCCAGGACAAGAAAAACTATGGGGCTTGAGAAATGTGAGAGTTGTGACCAACCAAAATGCAGGTTAACTCAGAGGTTCCCATGAATCAACCAGAATGTTGCAACCACCCATAACTAGAGCAATAGACATAACAGTAGAAAGCATTGCGCTTAACCATTCATCACATAAACTAGATAAAAGGTGCATCATTGGACACCATAATAGATATAAAATGCAACTTCATCAACATAGATGAATGAGACAATCATATTTTTCAAGTGGGCTCTTATTTCATTATTGCATATGATAATCCAATACATGGCTAGGTAACACAAGTAATTCTAATGATCAAAACAATATACTATCATCATTCTAATTAGGCCTAAGCCATTGATTATATCCATCGCAGAGTGATGGGAAGGCACATGCAGATATTGGCTATCAACATTGTCTTTATGCTCAACTCTGCTTGATTGGCTCCTAGTTTTCTTTTTCTTCCTTGGCCAGGTGGCACTCTCCTTACAATTCCACCCCAATTTAACTCTGAAAACAGTAAACAAAATATTTACTCCAACAAAACAAAGAAGAAAGGGGGAACATCACTGTTAGTTTCCTATGATGCAAATATCCCAACATGGGAATGCTCAACATGGACAGTTGCCTAGATGAATTCAACCTTCAACATCAACATGATTGTGAGAGCAACTTGATGGAGCACCAATATGTGTTCTGAAGGTGAAATAGTTCTTAAACTAAAAACACATCATGTACTCGGGTAGCTCTTCTACAAAACCAGTGAGCACAATGACCAATTACCCAAGTAGCCTAGTGGTGGGAGCTGAGCCATATTCAATCTTCAAATAAATAGTGTTTGTAAACTTCATAAGTTGTAAAAGTTTGATTTTTTTTATTGAAAGGGAGTGAAATCTAGGTGAAAGTGAACAATGGTATTTTTTGTTAGGGTAGATTCTTAGAGTGGTTACACTCATTAAAGAGTTGTTAACAGTCATTAATAATTAGGTCTCTTGATAGTTGAATATGTAACCAATGTAATGTAATAGATTGAAATAGTCGCCATAACTCTACAAAATGCTCTTTGCTTCAACCATCTTGAATGAGATTAGGCTCTTAGTTTGCAAGTTTGACCTTGGAACAAAATGCTTTAGGGTTTGACCGTTTCAATGAGTGAGATCCGCAAGTCAGTGCTAATGAAGGAGATCCAGCAATATTATATATTTTTTAAATCAATTGTGGTTTGTGATAGTTAAGCATATATCAACAACATATCCCTGAGTGCTAATGAAGGAGATCCATATTTATTGGATGGTATATCCATGTATGAATTGCTGAAGATACAAACAACCAAACAACCTTGAGGCTATAACAAGAGTTGTAGCAAAATGTACTTTACATGTAAAATAAGTTTTAGAATCGATAGAATGAAAACAACAATGATCCATACATTGTAATTATAACCAGAGCATCAAGCCGCCTTAAAGTTACCATCCATCATCATCCTGATTGATATTTAATTTGTTAAATCCCTAATTATGACTAGCTGGGACTATTTAATTGTATTTACTATCAATCCCCCCATTACGGACCAAAAAACAACAAAATCTTAAGAAGTTCAAGCCAAAATCTTAGAAGGTCAAGCTCTCTGTAGCAACGGCAGCAAGGGAGCACCTTTAAACTCCACAAAACAGTTACAACACATATGTAAAATCAATGGTTGATATGGAATCAACAAAAAAAATCAAACGGTTGAGCTCCAAGTTGTCCAAAACTACAAATGAAAGGGAGGGAGAAAGGTAGGTTGTCAAATGACGACACATATGGAGCTTCATATCTCCTACCAATGGACCTTATCAAACATATCAGACCCACCACCATGTTAAATGCCCCTTGTCATGCCTAGTACTGTGATGGACATATGGTCCCTCTAAAACCAATAACTAAATAAACAAATCTCAAGGGAAACAAGGATAGTTAGTCTTGTAACCTAAACCTATTTCTCCCTAGGACTAGAAGTGGATGAAATTAAACACCATAAATGCTAAATGTATAATATAATTTTCAGAAAAAATAAAAAATAAAAAATAAAAAATAAAAAAAATACACACATATCAACCGAATCATTTCTTCTAAATGGTGGTTCCGTAGTGAACTAGGTCTCAAGTTGGATGTCCATGGCAGGCAATGCAACTTCCCAAAAGTCCATGTGGTATTCTTTTGCAATGGGGCCATTTCCGGCATATGGTTCAACCCATTGAGCCAACCCTTGGGGTTATGATAACCCTATTATAGGGTAGAGTTAGGTGTGAGGATTCCAAGAATGAAAAAATGTAGGGGGATGATTATTGGAATCCCAATGCAACCAACCATGATTATCTTTCATGACTATAAAGAAAATAAAAAATATGCTTATAAAACACTTCTATCTGGACAAAGAATAGATAGAGTGATGGGTGGGGTAATTAGTATTTCATTGCGAGAGGAAGGTCCTAATGTTAGGGTGCATAGGCGACCTCAACCAAGTCATAGACAACATGGACAAGTATTATGTTATAAATGTCTCGAATTCTTCTGAAAAGATTGTCAAAGTTGCATATAAATCTACTCGTTGTCCATATATATATAAATAAGTTGTTTAATAAGAGTGTGGAAATTGTTTGAGAATATCTGGAAAGCCCTAAATTTTTTCTTTTACAACAACTAATAGTATTTGCATTGATATACAATAGGCTACAATCGAAGCGGTGATTGTAGGTACCACCAAAATAATCAATTTTGTACCTAAATAATGTTTGGATGCAATAAATAATACCCAATTTCGATGATTGTAGGTACCACCAAATAGGTACCTGTCAGATTTATCTTCCTCAAGTGAGGAAGCTAGACTATAAGAGGTTGAAAGCGGGATGTCTAATACAATATCTAATAGGTCAAGATCAACTAAAGGTGAAAAGGTAAGGAGAAAATTTCATAGATGCATGGAACTTTTTGTTTCTGAAGGAGCATCATGTGGTTATGATAACGAGTGCATAGGTGAGATTGAGTTTCCCCTGAGGTATAGACATCTTGTCAAATGATGGCTACATAAGGAGCTACCCCAAGTGGACACATATTTATTCCTCAATGGGAGGACTTATCGCATTGCTACGTCCTCTTTACATGGACTGGGGATATTTTCCATGGATGGCATAAAGGTGTCATATGGAACTGAAATTGAATTGATGGAGTATGTCGGTCCATCCTACAAATACAATGACTGGTTGTTGTTGGTCTGATATATGCGAAGTATGTGAACATACGGAGTGGCAGCAAATTATTTTCAACTAATGGACAACAGTCTGAACAAAGGAGAAACTATGTATATTGATGGAAAGCCAAAAGCTTCAGGAAATATCGCAGGGTTTATAAATAGCACACGACCAAGGTCAACAAATAAGCTACCCAATTTCCTATTTGAGGGGTGTTGAATATTGTAACTTCTAAGAATATTATATTTGTATATTATTTATTCAGGATATGTTCCATACCTCCGATGTGATTATACTATGAATCCGGAGATGTTTATTCCTCCGAGAAGTTGTGGTAACTAGGGTTATTAGACCCACCATGTGGGGGTCGGCCCAGTCAGTTATAATAGGGTATTTAACCTAATGGTTAAATACGAGCCTACATGTACTTGTGTAAAACATATGTCAGTGTAGTGTATAAATAGAGGAGGTGTGTTCCTCATTTGATACACTCACTCACTTGAGAGAGGCGCACATGTGGAGGAGAGGTCTGCTATGGTGGAGGAGGAGATCATGTCTTTGGTTTGCATCTTTGTATATTGCTGGTCATCTATATTGAGGAAGCTTTACTGGGTTTTCTACCCCATGAGGGTTTCCCAGGATAAATTTGTGTCTCTTGTGTTTATGCTGTGCTTGTTGTTTCTTCAATGATCCTGTATATGCTATTATTGTGAAATGGAATGTAATGCTGCTATTTTATGTCTTAGCATATTAAATTTTAACATGATAGCAAATCTAAACTGAAGGAAGGCAAGGTATGGCACTTACGACACTTGCTTTACTTACGACAATTTGAAGGTTAGGGTCTTATATAGCAAAAACCAGTCATCGTGGAACTTTCGCTATAAATCCATTTTGGTGAAGTTTCAGGATAACCTTTACAGGTCGTAGATAACATCTCCAGGTATCTTGTATCCAAAGGGCACCCTTAGATTCGTTGTACTTTGTAAGTTATGATCAGTACAAGTTAGGGTTTCTGCCTCTTCCAGATCTCAGTCAAAATCAGGTGACCTAGGAAAAAAGGTCATAACTTGGGCTAGGAAGCTCCAAATGAAATTTAGTAAAAAGTGACAGGTAGTACACAGATTGTACTATCTCAGGAAACTTTTTCAGAGGCCGAAGCTGAACCAGTGACATGTGGCATGCCGTACAAGTTCGCTCTCCTGTTTTATCCCATAAACAGGTCACGTTGCGACACTTGGCATAACTCTCTCTCAGAGAGTCCAATTGAGGTCATACCTATCGGGATGGAAAGCTAACAGGGCAAGATATCTTAGGAAAATTTTTCAAAGGCCGAAGTTCAAACAGTGACACGTGGCACGCCGTACAACTTCGCTCTCCTGTATTATCCCAAAACAGGTCACGTTGCGACATTTGGCATAACTCTCTCCTAGAAAATCCAATTGAGGTCAGACCTGTCAGGATGGAAAGATGACAGGTCAGGATACTGCAGAAAAAATTTTCAGACCCTATGGAGTGAAAATTTCGGAGTTATAGCAGAAACAGTCATGTACATATTTCTGTCAAAACAGAATTATTTTTGGAGCACCTTTATTCATGGCTTCCGGAATTTAGGGTTTCGGAGAAAGTAAGAATTTTTGGAATCGGAATCCACGGCTGAATGCTACTCAGGAAAATCGAAATTTAGAGACCAAGATCAAATTTTTTGGTTGGGTAGAAGACCGGGCTTGATCAAACCCTAGCTCGGGATTTTGATCGGAAAGATGGAAAATTAGGGCTTCAGCAAAAGTTGGAATTTTTGAAGTCTGTAACCACAGCTGGAAGCTCCTCAGAAAAATAAGAGTTTAGACCCTTGGATCAAACCTTTTGATTGAGCAGAAGGGTGGGCTTCATCAAACCCTAGTTCGGGATCCTGTCTAGAAGATACAGAAGTTTCAAAGGCAATTTTGAGGGGTCAAATTTTGGAATTGAAGTATGCTAGTTTGATCAGCTCAGCAAGACACATCCTTCCATTCATTCGAAAGTGTGAAAGTCAAAGATTGAATTTTTAGGGTTTCTCTAGCAAACCCTAATCAAGCTCCAGATCAAGTTTCAGGGGGAGTTGAGGCTAAGGCCTTACATAAGAAGACTACAAGAAGTCTCGACAAGTATGACTTAAGGAGGTTCAGGTATGTCTTGAAATCTGATTCTTGATTAAGTTCATGATGTGTTTGTCTTCATATTATTTATTAGTACAATCTTGATTAATGTTAGAATTGTCTTATCACCCTAGTAACAGTATGAATGCATGTGAATGATCGAAGACATTCATTGATTAGGGCTATATGATTGTACTAATGCATTATGGTGTTGTGTGAGGTTGATGTTGTCTGCTAACAAGATACAGGTACATCACAAAAGACAAATCAAGTTCCATGACCATGACAACATGAAGACAAAGACTCACGAGGTATGTATGACTTTGTTATATTATGTTTAACCTATGAGACATGCAGGTTCTAGCTCAGGATCTCTAAATCATTGAAGAGATTGTTTAGGTATGTTGTACATAACTAAGCAGGTATACTAATCCAGGTATGTTTTCCTATGTCATGTTAGAATCTTACCTTGTGTTAGGATCCCTTATGTAAGTATACTTGGTATGATTGGTTAGTAATCAAGGGTTTATGCATATTATGTTTCTTATCTTGGTTGATGATTTAACTAACTAGATCAAACAAGAATATGCATGAGTAAAAGAAGACTTCCTTGAAACCTTGAATACTAATGATCATGACTGTACATATTCAAGATTATTTAGAGTTAGAATGTTTTGATAATATTGAGAATATACTAATGAATGTATGTTTGTGTATGAGATCATAAGGATGACACTAGTGTACACTTGAGCATGCACAGTGGTACAGAATGAATAGAAGTTCAGGAGACATACAGAAGATCAAGCGGGAGGCAACCACACAAACATAAAAGATAAGTATTTGAGTTGTTATTAGAAATAGTAAATGATATTGCTTGTATGCATATTTGTATTCCTAGAATATATCATGCTGAGTGTAAGCATTCATAAAAACATTGAACAGTATACTACTAATATGCATATGATTGGTAAGTTGGACAAACATTCCATTGTTGCTTGTCTAGAATGAAACCTATTTGCTGACATGCTAAGAGCTGTGCACACTCTCGATAGTATGTTCTGGTAGAGATGGAAGGCATCTAGATAGCTACTGTATGCATATAGTATATGGGAAAGTGTTGTGCCAAAGTATTGGTCAAAATAGTTGCATAACTATGTAAATGATATCTGTATGCATAATAGGTTATCATGTCAATATGATTTGATGATTATGAAGTATTACTAATCATGTACTTAATTTTGATTTGTAGGAAAGGTCATGATGAATGATGAACTCTGAATAAGCGATGGATGTTCAACAAAAGATTTACAAATCAAACACACTATATAAAGCTTGTGGTTAAGAGATTCTCTTAGAAAGAGGAAGAGAATCATGATGAGATGTTTTGCTCCAAGGGACTAGATAAGACCATTCTCTTAATGATGTAATTAAAGAAGAAGTGTGAATCAGGTTCTGTATGGGTACCCAGGATCGGTAGTCAATTGATGAGCTTAATGATCATCATGGGTGATGTGGATCTCAACCTTTGCTACAAGGTTGAATATGGCTTCTATACACATATGACATGGATGCAAGAAGGAACTCACCACAGAGTTCGAATGATTTTGAGGCTCATATTAGTAGACCCATCTGACGAGAGATGGCACAGATAGATATGCAAAAGATCACTCAATGCAGAGTGTGAATAATGGACAATTGACAGCTTCATGACAAAGCTCAGGCTTTACCAGAAGTAAAGTTGTTCCTAACCTTTACCTTAAGGTTGTGGATGATGAACCTATCATACCATTATTATATGACGATGATCTCTTTCTGACAAGGAATGAGAAACAGGTCATGAAAATGGCTGCAGAAATGAAAATGAAAGATCTTGGATTAATGCACTACTTCTTAGGTCTAGAAGTATGGCAAGATCCAAAAGGAATCTTTTAAATCAAGGTAAGTATGCTGTGAAGTTTCTAAAAAGATTTGATATGTTGGAGTATAAAGCCATGGCCACTCCCATGGACTCCAACTTGAAGTTATTAGTTAATGACTCATCGTATTTAGTGGACCTAACCCTATATAGACAAATCATTGGGTCATTGATGTATTTAACAAATACTAGGCCAATATATGCTTCGATGTAAATACCCTAAGTCAGTATCTAGTAGAACCTAGAAAGGTTCACTTAATAGCTACAAAGCATATAGTGAGGTACCTAAAAGGTACTTTAGATTTTTGGTCTATATTATCTTGGAGGTCATGAACTCTGTTTACATGGTTACTCAGATTCTGATTAGGCAGGAAGTGTCTTAGACAGAAAGAGTACATTAGGTGGATGTTATAGTCTTGAATCTGCCATGATCTCATGGTTCAGCAAGAAACAATCTAGTGTGGCTCTCAGTACTGCTGAAGCAGAATATATGGCTGTCTGCTCTGCCAGCTGTGAAGCAATATGGCTTCAGAAGCTTTTATATGGAGTGTTTGACTTAGAAATGGATCCCACTGTGATTATGTGTGACAATCAAAGCTGCATTAAGATGACTGAAAATCCTGTGTTCCATGATAAGTCAAAACACATAGAGATCCGATACTTCTATATACGAGATATGGTGCAAAGAGGAGTTATCAAGCTCGAATATATAAGCACTGAGGATTAGATTGCTGATATCTTGACTAAACCTATGTCTCGAGTGAAGTTTGAATACTTTCGAGACAAGCTTGGTATAGTTCAAAAGAACTCTCCTCGAAAGGGGGAGTAGCATAGTATCTGATAACAAGTCTGTCTCATCAATGATGAGGTTACCTATTTACTACACTTAGTTACTTAGAATTATTTTTTTAGGACCCTTATATTTTTGCTTTTGGTGATAGATGTATTAGTGAGAATACATGCTTTTGATGATAGATGTATACATGCTTTTGATGATAGATGTATTAGTGAGAATACATGCTTTTGATGATAGATGTATTAGTGAGAATACATGATTTTGATGATAGATGTATACATGCCTTTAATAATATATGTATTTGATGCTATTGATGAGGATACATGTTTTGATATACATGTTTTGATGATGAGGATACATGTTTTGATATGCATGTTTTGATGATGAGGATACATGTTTTGATATACATGTTTTGATGATGAGGATACATGTTTTGATGATGAGGATACATGATGCCTTGATGTAATTGTATGGATGAAAATACTTGTACCCATGATTGACATATGAGGGGATTGGATCATCCCTGACTTCAGTCCTAAAGAGAGTCATAGACGTATGTCTTCGAGAATGAAGTCCTTGGTGGACTTGAGGGGATTGGATCATCCCTGGACTTCAGTCCTAAAGAGATTCGTAGACGTATGTCTTCGAGAATGAAGTCCTTGGTGGACATGAGGGGATTGGATCATCCCTGGACTTCAATCCTAAAGAGAGCCGTAGACATATGTCTTCGAGAATGAAGTCCTTGGTGGACTTGAGGGGATTGGATCATCCCTGGACTTCAGTCCTAAAGAGAGCCGTAGACGTATGTCTTCGAGAATGAAGTCCTTGGTGGACATGAGGGGATTGGATCATCCCTGGACTTCAATCCTAAAGAGAGCCGTAGACGTATGTCTTCGAGAATGAAGTCCTTGGTGGACTTGAGGGGATTGTATCATCCCTGGACTTCAGTCCTAAAGAGAGTCGTAGACGTATGTCTTCGAGAATGAAGTCCTTGGTGGACATGAGGGGATTGGATCATCCCTAGACTTCAATCCTAAAGAGAGCCGTAGACGTATGTCTTCGAGAATGAAGTCCTTGGTGGACTTGAGGGGATTGGATCATCCCTCAACTTCAGTCCTAAAGAGAGCCGTAGACGTATGTCTTCGAGAATGAAGTCCTTGGTGGACTTGAGGGGATTGGATCATCCCTAGACTTCAGTCCTAAAGAGAGTCGTAGATGTATGTCTTCGAGAATGAAGTCCTTGGTGGACTTGAGGGGATTGGATCATCCCTGGACTTCAGTCCTAAAGAGAGCCATAGACATATGTCTCCAAGAACAAAATCCCGAATGAACAGGTAAGGGGATTGGATCGTCCTCGGACTTTATTCCTTTGAATTGAGCCGTAGACATGATGTCTCCGAGAACAAAATCCTGAATGAACAGGTAAGGGGATTGGATCATCCTCGAACTTTAGTCCTTTGAATTGAGCCGTAGACATGATGTCTCTGAGAACAAAATCCTGAATGAATAGGTAAGGGGATTGGATCGTCCTCGGACCTTGGTCTTGTGAATTGAGCCGTAGACATGAGGTCTCCGAGAATTGAATGATAGGACTGGATCGTCCCTGAGCTTCGGTTCAAAAGGTACATGATAGGACTGGATCGTTCCTGAGCTTCGGTTCAAAAGGTACATGATAGGACTGGATCGTCCCTGAGCTTTGGTTCAAAAGGTACATGATAGGACTGGATCGTCCCTGAGCTTCGGTTCAAAAGGTACATGATAGGACTGGATCGTCCCTGAGCTTCGATTCAAAAGGTACATGATAGGACTGGATCGTCCCTGAGATTCGGTTCAAAAGGTACATGATAGGACTGGATCGTCCCTGGACTTCAGTTCAAAAGGTACATGACTGGATTGCATCATCCATGGATGTATGTCCTAAAGAGAGCAGGATTGATCACCCTGGAAAATGTTGATCGTATGATGACGATGCTGATGACGATGTTGATTGATCGTATGATGACGATGCTGATGAAAATGCTGTTGATCGTATGATGACGATGCTGATGTTCGTATGATGACGATGCTGATGATCGTATGATGACGATGCTATAGATCGTGATGAACCAGATGTTGTAGATCAAGATGATGTGACAATGCTGATGATCGTGTGATGATGATGCTGATGATCGTGTGATGATGATGTTGATGATCATGTGATGATGATGCTGATGATCATGTGATGATGATGCTGATGATCGTGAGGATTCAGATATTGATGTTGCTGTAGCTGTTTGAGTGCTGTAGAAGATAAAGACTCAGTACTGAAGATGTTGATGTTCCAGTAACTGGTTGAGTTACTGATGATGTTGAGAAAGCTTCCAATGATTTATAGATGTATCATGTATGATGTATGACTCGTTGCTCCTGCAGATGTTGTTATAATATCCTTCTCATTAAGGGGGAGTGTTGAATATTGTAACTTCTAAGAATATTATATTTGTATATTATTTATTCCGGAGATGTTCCATACCTCCGATGTGATTATACTATGAATCCGGAGATGTTTATTCCTCCGAGAAGTTGTGGTAACTAGGGTTATTAGACCCACCATGTGGGGGTCGGCCCAGTCAATTATAATAGGGTATTTAACCTAATGGTTAAATACGAGTGTTGGCCCGGTTTTGCAACCAGGCTTAGTGCTATGGGCACCTACTAACTAGTAGTAGCAGTTTCAATAGAAATAAAAACCATAAACTAAATAAACAATACTTTTCATGGATCTAAACAAGAATCTAAGCAAATAATGTAAATATTTCAAAATCAAGAACAAGAAACATAAGAAATAAATTTTGTATTGAAAAGTGGGGGGCAAGCAAGTGCTTGCGATATTACCTCCAATGGTGAAGGTTGATGTTGAGCAACTCCCAAGATGAGTAGCTCCAAACTCCAATAGGTCTCTTTCTCCAAGGTTGCTTCAATGGCTAAAAGTGCTCATGGGAGATTTCAGCAGCATAAGGATGAGATAATGGAAGGATCTGAAATGAGGAGCCCCTACCACCTTTTTATAGGTTTTGGTGGTGAGGAATACCATTTGTGGTTTTGTGGAAACCAATGGTATTGACCAACATAGTTTAGGTAATTTTCCCTCCTTTTTCCTTTTTTGAATAAAAATAATATTTTAATTCCCTTTTTAATATTTTTGGGAATTTGGACCCTTTTTGAGGGTTTTTTATGATTTTCTTGGAAAAATAATCTTTTTTAATGGAAAAAGGGGTGTACTAAGGTCTTTTGGTGACCTTTTGTTGGTTTCAGAGGCTCAGATGGTGGAAAAGTGGACAAATGGGTCATGTGAGTAAGGGAATGAGCTAGTGAGCACTTTTTAGGTGTTAACAGATTGCCCCCTGATGTGTGAGGGCAGGAGCTCATCGTATGGCCGATAGACATCATAGTTCTTTTGTCCTTTTTCTGGGTTTTAGGGGAGAGAAGAGACCGTTTTGGAGGCTGGAGCCACGGCCCTTGGAAGCTGCATAAACAAAAAATATTACATGGCCTCAATATGAATGAGGTATAATCTCTGATAAAGGACGAGGCGGGCATTCCCATGCTCGTATCAAGGCATATACAAAACAATTAGTCCCAAGAAGGGGGATCTAATACGTGAAGAAATATACTGGTACATCATAATGGTCCAGAGGGGACATTATTGTGGGATATACTCATGATCATGGCTGATCTCAATAACTGATACACTGGAATAACTGTTGAACTGCTGAAACTGAAGGTGTCCAACATCTGTATGGACTCAATGACTATGAGTCATCTCTGAGAAATAATGTAACTGTATACTCAAGGGAGTATAAAACTGGGGTACATCTGAATACTGTCGCCATACGCAACCCGGATATGTATAGAAAAAATGTAACTGGTTGTATTCATAGTTTGACTCTCAAATGTGGAGGAGTCAGGTGGTAACCGGGGTCTTCGACTAATAACTGAATGGACCAATACCCTGTGCGAGTCTCAACGATGCGATCAAGGTGTTGAAGTCGAGCATGTGAGAAACAATCATTCGGAGAGGCACTGAGGATTCCTCTCGAAATGATTCATAGGCACTCATCATAAATGGTAATGAGTCCAAGACACAGGGACCTCTAGGTCTATCCTCTGGAATCAATGTGGTTGTCGTCGACAGAGGGAGACCAGCAACTAACAAGGCAATGATGATTCCTTGATAGGAGCACGAGGTGTAGAACTGAAGTGATGTAGTATTGATGGTAGGACTGACATACTTGTGGGGAAGGGAAATAACTGGGTCAAAAAGTGGGTAGACTCAAACTTCCTTTGTTCAGAGCATGATGACATTGTTGACCTGGCAGCGTAGGGAACTGACTTGTAGGTGTGGGGATCATTGCTTTGACTGAATGGTATATATTGACTCTGGGGGGAGGACGAGCTGATAGGTGCCGTCGAGGAATTGTCAAGGTGACATACTGTAGAATACTCTGAACAAAGGCGACCAAAATGGGGAAGCTGCTATGTGAGTAGACGTGATGTGTTGTAGCGCCAAGAGGCACCATTGATTCCTTCTTCGTGGTTTTAATGAGCTCCAAGAAGGGATAAAAGTATGCTCTGAAATGGTACGGTCCTGTGGATTTTGTGAGCCCAGGACGGCGCATGCTCATGGTTGCTTTCATGTTTAGAGAGTCTGAAAACGGTAAGTGGACTCTATTGGTGTTTCTTTTTCGTAAGTTTAGTCTCCAAGGCCCGAAAAAGCATAAAATGATGCGGATGGAGAACTCTTCTAGCCGATGTGACTAGAGTATACCTTTTTCGTAATTAGTCTACAAGGTCCGGAAAAGGGGTAAACTTATACCAGGTAGACGCCCTTTCAGATACGTTTATCGAGCATGAAAGGAAGCAAGATTGCTCGGCGATCTTTTCATTGTTTTAGGAGTCAGAAAAGAGCTTAACAGAAACTCCCTAAGTGCCTTTTTCGTAAGAGGGGTTGCTCGGCCCGAAAAAAGGGATAAAATTATACCGAACAAAAATGGATTGATGAGGACGAGAAAAGGTCTCAAGCATCGTCATCTGTTTGGAAAACTGGATCCGGTGACATAAGGATTGTCGAAAACGGAGAACGGCCGATGTGGCACGCAAACCGAGGTGACGAGGGGGCGTGGAAAAAATGCTCGGAAAATCTAAAGGTGAGAGCGAGAAATGGTCTCTAGCATCATCAAGGGCGCGGAAAACTGAATCCGGCGATATAAGACACATCGAAAACGGAGAACGGCCGATGTGGCACGCAAACCGAGGCGACGAGGGGGCGTGGGAAAAAATGCCCGGAAAATCTAAAGGTGAGAGCGAGAAATGGTCTCTAGCATCATCAAGGGCGCGGAAAACTGAATCCGGCCATATAAGGCACCTTGAAAACGGAGTACGGCCGATGTGGCACGCAAACCGAGGCCACGAGAGGGGCTAAAAAATGGTCAAAAATGGACCCCGGGAAAAACGGGAAACGGAAGGAACCTCTATGAAGTTCTCGCTGTGCTGATCCCAACGGTACCAACGGTTTGATAAATGGACTTCGTATGACACCGCAATGGTTGTTTGAAATTTGTGGAATTTCTATAAATAGGACGTGGGGCCCAATATGACTTGTCATTGTCACGTGCGAGTTTGATAGAGCAGTCAGAGCTATTTCTCGATTTCCGGGAGATTTCACCGTTGGTTTTCGATTTAGCGAGTTGCAGGTAACTCTATTCGCCTTAACCTAGTCAATTATGTCTTTTTTAGTTGGCGGTGGGCCCCCGAAAGCCGCGAAACTCCACGTTGACTCTCCAACGTGGAACCGCGCGGGTTTCGGGGCGGAACCCGCGATGAACCGCGCGGGTTTTAGACTCACAGTCGCGATGTTCATCGCGACTGTGAGGTCGGAACCCGCGATGTTCATCGCGTGTTCATGGGTGACAGTCGCGATGTTCATCGCGACTGTCTGGACGAAACTCGCGATGTTCATCGCGGGTTTTTTCATGGAACCCGCGATGGTCATCGCGGCTTTTGTGGAAAAGCCGCGATGGTCATCGCGGCTTTTTGTGAAAAAGCCGCGATGAGATTTTTTTTTTTTTTTTTTTTTTTTTAAATTTTTATGCTGGGGCTAAAATTTTCTGTGTTTTCTTGGCAGGATGTTGCGGAGGGCTCAGTCCGTATGGCGGGAGAGAGATATTGATGCCGAGATTGTGGCGAGGATCGAGGATGATGGGGGGGTGAGACAGACCTTAGCCATGAGCGGACTCTTGAAGTTCGCTCAGATACCTTATATTCGTTCAGTGAGGAGACTCCTGAACAAGCTCGTTCAGTGGTGGGTGCCGGCAGAGGGTGCCTTTATTATTGGTGGTGAGAGGTTGGAGATTACTCTCACTGATGTATATTTTTTGACCGGTTTGCCTCGCTTGGGTGAGGTGGGTGATATCTCTCCGAGGTTGCCTCCAGGCGTGGATATGGAGGACCTCTTACAGACCTTTTGTGGGGATGACGCTGTTTTGGTAAACAGCTCTATCAGTCTGAAGTTCCTACGTGAGTGGGATATGCGGGCCGTTGGTGCCTGTGTTCTGAGGGTTTTGGGTGCTGCTGCACCACATCGTATGTCTGGGGGGCAGACGGTGTTGGTGGACTCCGTTCTCCGGGGTACTTACTATGCTTGGGCTCAGATGTTCTTGGCCGGTGTCCGGAGAGATCTGGACAAGGCCGTGAGAGAGGGAGGTGAGTTCTGTTACGCCTCATTTTTATGTTGTTTTTTCTTTGAGCGGGTGCCGACCCTACGGCCACACGTACCGGTTCGTGCTGGTCTACCTAGCGAGCCTCGTATGATGAGGTGGGGGCAGATGATGCCTCGTGCTGGCGGTGGTATCCGTGGCTTCTTTACAGAGGATTTTTTCCAGCAGTGGGAGCAGATGCCACTGGTGATCGAGGACTATCCATACGCCGGTATGGACTACCGGGGAGACCCGGAGATGCCACGTGCCCCAGGACAGGCCTGGAGCTTAGACGGTATGTTTTTGTGTCTTATGTGATGTTTATACCATATGTATTATGATTGGTCATGATGATGTCTGTTGTATAGTATCTGATGGTTCTACTTGCTTTGTGCAGATATTGGTCCGGTACCACCACCTGACTATGTGGCTCGGCAGGGGCGGGCGATAGTGGTTGCGCGTCCTCCAGTACCTGTACGTCCTCCTCGTGGTGGAGGATTTGGAGCCCGTGGGCGAGGGGTTGGCCCTCAGGACGATGCTATAGATGGTGTTCGACGGACTTTGGCCCGGATCGTAGCTAGACTTCCGGAGGATGGCTGGAGGGACCTTGATCGGGACATTTTGCAGGGATGTCTCGGTGCACCGCCCGAGTGGCAGTCACTGTTGTTGAAAAAACACAGAAAAGTCGCGATGGACCGCGCGACTGTGCGTCCAAAACCCGCGCGGTCCATCGCGACTGTTCGGCCAAAACCCGCGCGGCCCATCGCGGCTGTTCGTCCAAAACCCGCGCGGCTGAATTTTTTCATTCGGCCATCCCGATTTTGAAAAATATTTTTTACTGTACTTTCTGCCCATAGCACATTTTTTACAGTATCAGATTCTGCATATTTTCCAGATTTAGAAAAAAAATTTACTATTTAAAAGTGCATACATAGAAATCTTTTTAAAAATTTTCAAGAAAGTGAAAGAAAGATTCATTTTGCATTCTTTATCTAGATTCAAATTTTTTCTTGTTTACTTCTTTAGAATCTTGCCCTTAGCAAATTTTATTGAAACGAAGAAATCCATTTATTTCTTTTAGAAGTTTATTATTTGCTTTCATAAATCCAAAAAATCCATTATTTTTTGAGTTATTTTTGAAAAAGCAAATTAATTTCTTTTAGTGAAAAAAGTCTTAAATATTTGCTTATTATTTTTCGAAAAGTCCTTTATTTTTTGAAAAATTTCCCTTAAAGCATTTAATTTTTTCAAGTTCAGTTTACAACACCTCACGTGCACTCACACGATCACTTAATTGAACTAAGACTTAAAACTTACCCTAATTTGAACACACTCTTAACCCCACTTGGGGAACACGAAAAGAATTCTTGTAGCTAGGTAGTATTGGGGGGATAGGTGTTCCAATAACACCCCTCAGTTCATACATCTGAGACATAGAAGTTGTCCAATTAGGGAGCTAAAATCTCTTAGTACTTTTTGGCGCGGTCACAACCGGTTTGTGGGAAGGCCTCTCCCCTAGGAGGGTTGAAGTCGCGAGGATGGTTCCGGAAGCCTGAGTGGGATACCGAAACCCATTCAGTAACCGAAGGGCTACCATTCGCAGTTCTCGGGATATCCCTGTATTGGGATATTGCGATCAAAGGACCAAACGGCAGATTTACCTTTTCTCGACGCGTCATGAACGGAGTATCCTAGTAGCCTGTCTTTTTAGGATTGATTACCCGGTGTCCCTCCCGGTAGGGGGATATCTAGCCGTTGTCTCTACATTCATATTGTCTGACTTGGATTTCATCACCTTGCAGGGGATATCGTCTGTTTGAGTCACAATACTTTTAGATTAGGTGTTTGCATGATCTTTACCACCTATTGAGTCTAGTTACACCTATTTTTTCTAGGAGCCGCTTGCATGTTGGTATTCTGACCGGTTGTTGCATTCCTCCACTTATTGTAGCACAGCTGCTGGGATAAGTGCATTTTTTAGGATTGATTTTTTGGCCTGTGAGCCTTCTTTTTTCACTCCCCTTTTTATGCACCCTTGGTTGCATTAGGGTTTTGAGTCTTTTACGTATTATATCCCCAGCGGAGTCGCCAAAAACTGTTGGCCCGGTTTTGCAACCAGGCTTAGTGCTATGGGCACCTACTAACTAGTAGTAGCAGTTTCAATAGAAATAAAAACCATAAACTAAATAAACAATACTTTTCATGGATCTAAACAAGAATCTAAGCAAATAATGTAAATATTTCAAAATCAAGAACAAGAAACATAAGAAATAAATTTTGTATTGAAAAGTGGGGGGCAAGCAAGTGCTTGCGATATTACCTCCAATGGTGAAGGTTGATGTTGAGCAACTCCCAAGATGAGTAGCTCCAAACTCCAATAGGTCTCTTTCTCCAAGGTTGCTTCAATGGCTAAAAGTGCTCATGGGAGATTTCAGCAGCATAAGGATGAGATAATGGAAGGATCTGAAATGAGGAGCCCCTACCACCTTTTTATAGGTTTTGGTGGTGAGGAATACCATTTGTGGTTTTGTGGAAACCAATGGTATTGACCAACATAGTTTAGGTAATTTTCCCTCCTTTTTCCTTTTTTGAATAAAAATAATATTTTAATTCCCTTTTTAATATTTTTGGGAATTTGGACCCTTTTTGAGGGTTTTTTATGATTTTCTTGGAAAAATAATCTTTTTTAATGGAAAAAGGGGTGTACTAAGGTCTTTTGGTGACCTTTTGTTGGTTTCAGAGGCTCAGATGGTGGAAAAGTGGACAAATGGGTCATGTGAGTAAGGGAATGAGCTAGTGAGCACTTTTTAGGTGTTAACAACGAGCCTACATGTACTTGTGTAAAACACAGTGTAGTGTATAAATAGAGGAGGTGTGTTCCTCATTTGATACACTCACTCACTTGAGAGAGGCGCTCTTGTGGAGGAGAGGTCTGCTATGGTGGAGGAGGAGATCATGTCTTTGGTTTGCATCTTTGTATATTGTTGGTCATCTATATTGAGGAAGCTTTACTGGGTTTTCTACCCCATGAGGGTTTCCCAAGATAAATTTGTGTCTCTTGTGTTTATGCTATGCTTGTTGTTTCTTCAGTGATCCTGTATATGCTATTATTGTGAAATGGAATGTAATGCTGCTATTTTCTGTCTTAGCATATTAAATTTTAACAAGGGGCATGAAGGAAATCGTGTATTCATATGTGAAACAAAATCAATAGCTACAGGTGAAGAGTTGTTGATTGATTGCGGTTTGAATCGAACAGATGTGGGGGTTTCTATTATGGGGGTAATTTTCTTATACAACATTTAACTCAACCTCTAATCAATGACTTGTTATTTTTCTCTTGCATCAATTTTATTTATGTCATGCTTTTTATAATATACACATGGTTAATTATATGTCATACTTTTCATTAATCATTTTTAAGAGACAATGTTATATATGTAATTTTCATTTTTAATATGTCTTAATTCTTATATTGTGGCAGGGTGATCATGGCCATATGCCACAAGCTGACCGTGGAAAGTCACCAATGGTGACGCATGAGGTAAATGTTAGTTTAATAGTACTTCATAGCATCAATGTAATAGTAACCACAATTCAAGATTATATTACATCTCTTAACATTTGACATTTTTTTTGCTATTGAGCTCAATATTTCAATATGACATCATTCTTATTGTATTGTGGCAGGGGGGCGGTACTCAGAGCACACCTACAGCTTCTGGATAGGTAAAGTTGACTGTCATAGTAACAATAAATTTTTTTTATATTAATCAAGTTTATTATACATGGTTGAATTTTTAGTTATCGATATGAATATGTCTTGCTTATTGTATTGTGGCAGGGTGACCGTGGGAAGGCACCAATGCTGTCGCATCAGGTAAATGATAGTGTAATAGTACCTAAACATGATTATAGTACAATTTTTTGTTATTATATGCATTATATATTTTTTACGTGAAGTTTTATTAACATTCGTAGAGCACACCGCATCAATGTGATGATGTGGTCAATGAGGAAGAGATAGATTATTCAACCGACCCAACGGATACAGTGAAACTGGCTTTGAAAAAGTGCAATCAAGATCTTCTTGATCTAATTTTAATGGATCCAATGACTAAGGAAATACAAGCACAAATGTATGAATTGAGGAGAAAGATAAAAAAAATACGGGGTAAGTGGCATCTTTGAAATTTTTTACGAACTACATATATTCATTTATGTTATTTTAGTTCTATTTTTTTGATATGTTCTAATCAATTGAAGTTTTAGTATTTAGGATTATTTGAATCCAAAACTCGTGTATCAAGAACAAGCTACAAGGGCCGGTATTGGTAGTAGCGATGGTTCAAAACATCGTCAATATACCATACCATCGAGGCTATTTTCCTCTCCTATACAACAATGCACTTTAGATGCCACGCCCTCAACGAATGTTGGAAGTCAACATGGCCCTTCAACCACCACTATTCCACAGGATGATGGAGAGGATGGTGGCATCGAATGTGATAGTTACTATCCTGGTGCAATATGTGTGGCTAGCAAGGGATCATTGCCCATTAGCTTCTTGGTGAACGATGACTATATTCCAATCAAGATACCGAAGATTGCAGGTATTATTTAATTTATTATCTGTTTTTTTCATGTAATTCAAAGACACATAACTCAAATTAGTTTTAATTAATGATCATATGTTTTTTGCAGGAAATAATGTTTTTTATAAGAACCTGCATGATAAGGCGTTGGAGATTTTTGGGACCACCATTCGTACACTGTGGAATGCCCAAAATGACAAATTGAAAGATGATTTGATGAACCACGTGGTCAGCTTGTTTGGTGAAACCTTCAACAAAAAAGGTGTCACCGCAGCAGCAGGATTAAATTTGAAATATATCAGGGCAGATTATAGGGGCAATCTGCAAATTAACCACAAGTATGAGCGTCCTCTGATGGTTCTAGAGAAGGAGTGGAATGCGCTCATCGAGGATGAAAAGGAGAAGGCATTGAGAAAACAAGGAAAGACCAGGCCAATTGGTTCAAGAAGGTTTGGCACATATCATATTTTCAATGAACAATGTTCATTTTTTTTTAACTTTTAAATATATTTAAGTTGCAATATCTAACATATTTGCAACCTTTCATAGGCTCTCTGACACATCTAAAGCAACAAAGGAAATATTAAAAAAACATGAGCAGCACAAATTGGTCCAGGGTGGATATCAGAAGCTAAGGGCACAAATTGTAAGAATCAAACGATCATTATTTGTAGCCAACAATTAATTGATTTTTCTAACTATAGCGAACAATTAATTGATTTATCATAAGCACTTTACATGGTGTTATGCATTGCAGGGAAATTCTTTTCAAGAGTAAGCCACTGATGAAGACTTGAATCTTGGCTTCAAGTACGGTTTTTAGCATGTGCTGGAACATCGAAAAAGCTTGGGGCAAACCCCAATTTACCCATTGATTCACACAGAGGTAAATAAAATCAATAAGGACATCATTATAATGTACTTGCGTAATCTATTCATGAATGATTACATTGAAAAATGAATGTCTTTTTTTGTTTTCGGGGTGAGACCAAAAGCAGCGAAGGTAGCGGTACCGAACCGGTAGCACACGCTGGTGGGGATTTGCCTAGCTATTTAGGTATGTATGCTATAAAAAAATTTATTCAATATGATTTTAAATACATAATTGATGACATTTACTAATTAATATTTTTCTATGAATGGCAGAGCATGTACCTTCTCATGCTCAGCCGGGAGAGGAATAAATGGCAAAGCCAATGAACACTCCAATTTACTCAGCTAGTCAGCCAGCAGGTAAAGATCATTGTAATGATATTGGAAATAATTAAATATGTATCTCAATAATAACTTCGCATTTATATCTATATAAATGTCTTGGTTTTTGCAGATGATGCCCCTGTCCATCCACCTCCACCCCCTGCTAATCGACGTACCAGAAGTATGGTACATGGGTGCATATCCACACAATCAAAGGAAAAAGAGGGCACAACAACTACAACGGTCAAGACAACGAAGATGAAGTCCCCCTCTTTGAATTTATGAGAAAAAAAACAAAACATAAAAAATGTAGTTGTAAACATTTGAGATTTGTATTTGACTGAGTGAAGGTATGAACTATTTTCAGTTTTGTTACAAGTTTCTTGATCTAGTCGGTGCACGGAGATATTTTAGAATTGAGGTTTCAAATCTGTATGTTATTGCTCGGATCATATGTTTGAATATGTGTGACATGTTTAGATGACTATGGTTATCCTCAAGGAACTGGCCACCCCTTCCTGAGTTAACCTGAGGAATATGAGATGACCATATCGTTTATAATTGGTTTACTGCTATTGTTGTTTTTGTTTTCAATACTTTAATGATTTATGTAGCTCTATGTTTGATTGTACTGTACTGATTAGAATAATTAATATAACTATGTTTGTGCTTTTTGAAATTTATATGCGAAATGTTTGTTCACTTTGTTGCATAGCTTATTTTTTAATATGTGTGACATCTTCTAAGGACTATGGTTATCGTCAAGGGGCTGGCCACCCCTTGTTGAGTTAACCTGAGGAAGATGAGATGACCACATGACCTTCCTTATCCTGGGATGATGATTATGAGCTTCCTCTCATTGCATGAGACACATGATACGTATGAACACATACAATTGAGAAGGTCGGATAACCCACCTTGACAATGACTTGATGTGCATGAGCCTAGTATGATGTCATGTTGCCTTATTATGATACGTTGACTTGCATGTTTACTTGTATATGATGTTTATCCTTGTGATGACTCGTGATTGACCCCTTGCATGGTAGCGTTGAGCTATACAACCCTTAATTGTTGACGTCCAGCTTGTTAATGACCAGCGTGACCCCTTAGGATTGTCGTCCACCCTTGCGTTGACCTTAATAGACCTCCTTAGGTTCCATCCACCACAGCGTTACCTTATATGAATTTTTTGCAGTACTTTACCATCGTTTTTTATTGTGTGTTGGTCGTACTACTGTGCTGCTAATGTTTTTGATTTGTGAGGGTTGGATGATCTATTTTAGGGTCTTTTACAGTTCAACGTTCTCTCCTTTAACATGTATGTTGGTCTAGTTGAGTCTGATGCATCTAACCTAACGCTAAGAGGTTGAAGTCTGAGGATAAGGGATGTCTGCCCCAACATCTGAATAAATTTTCTTTCTCCTTAGTCATTTCAGCATTGCAAATGATAATGCGACATGTCCACAATAATGAATTTGTTTGTCTTCTCAGTGTCAATGGGCATGTTGTAGTTTCCATCTTCAAATGCAACTCAAAATAGCAATGCAATTATTGAACTTCTATAATTCCTTATATTGCTAATATGTTTATTTGTATATGATTAACTAAAATCTTCGTACATTGCAAGCTATGCATGACTTTAATGGATGTGCATTTGTACAGGTTGGATACATTGTGACTTCATGCTTATTAAATGAGAATCATGACTTCTTATGATTGGTTATCAATACTATCTGCAATGATATTATTGGGTGGAATGAGATGTTTCAAATTTTCAATGTTTGGCACTTACTATGGTAAGATCTTGTCTTGGAACCTCTATTCTGAAATAAATTATGTTGCTTTCTAATTTTAGTAGTTTTCCTGTTTAACCTATGGTGTGCATCCAGACCACTACATAATTGGGAGCTAAACTAGTTGTTACTTAAGTTAAATGTAGATTTCCCTGTGCAATTGCAAAGATTTCAAGTGTCATTTTTCCAACAAGTGTTTGCAATATTGGGCTTTGGGTCTACATAGAGATATAATCTATAGACTATAATGTTAGCTAGAACAAATTTAGCAAAAAAACAAATTTAAGCATTGTTCCTTTGATCAAAGCCAATTCTAAATAATAATAAAAATCAAATGCGTAGATGTTGTTACAACTTTGAAGAGCTAGCCTTAACAAAAGTTGAAGTCTTTATTTGTAGTATACATGATAGGAGGACCATGGAGACAAGTTCCAATTCCCAAGGAAAAAATAGAGACTCAAGATAATCCCCTCGAAGATTATCATTCTCCAAACGCTGCTAAACCAGGCCGAATATAAGGCTCAATGTGTTGATAATCTTTGACTGCAATATGGGGATGACTTAAGGTCATTTTCCATGCCCATTTCACTTCCTAGAATGCTTGAAAATAATGACCTTAGTTTTACAAGGTCAAATAGTGTTGATTGCTTAATACTAACCTAGACCTCAAATAGTTGCTCAGAAAGAATTAGTTTGGCTAGATCTCAAACTAGAAATGAAAACATTTAGGCCAAATATTATTTGGACCCTCTTATCTTAGATTATAATGAGGTCACATAAGGCTGAGAGACTTGTAGAACACTAAATGTCAACTGTAAATTTAAAAATGCCCGGGAATTGAACAAGATGCAATTTTCAGAATTTGAGTGAACAAAATGACGACCTAGAGTAAAAGGAAATCGGGGCATATTTTGATTACATTCTTTGGGGACATCAATTATGGGTGGTTTATTGGATCTGATATAGTACTGTTCAAGCCAAATTATGTACAAACACATGAAGAAACTTTGTTTGGATTTGAATTCCTCTATGGAAAACTAGGATGGTTGTTTGAACCACAAGTATTTTTTTATATGTGTGTCCTTTTATGGCTTATTTTTTATATTTTATATTGTGGTATATTGTCATTTTCTAGATATTTAGAATTTTTCTTTTATCATTCATTATTGAAAGTGGACATTTGATGGAAACATGTCGGTGTTTCCCTTTAGACCTTCCAAGGAACCAAATCTCTTAGTCATGAACTGTTACTGGATTGGCAAAAACAATCTTCTGTCCCGTTCTCTATAGAATTCCTTACAGTAACATGAATATAGTCTACCAGTCATGCAGCCTCTGTTCTTGCATTGATCTTTGGTTATTTGATTACTGTATTGTTCTTGTATTGATCTTTGTTTATTGATCAAAAAAGGAAATCTAGGTAGTTTTGAAGTGATTCTGCGCATGGACAGTAGCAGCAAGAAACATCTTTCACAAATCAAGGCATGTAAACAGTGATGGAGAGGGTTATTTGTCAGGTCTGGTCACAACTATGGATTTTCCAAACATTTCTCAGCCCCAAATTAGTCCTGAAATGGAATTATTGACATCCCAAAATCATTAGGTAGCAACCCTTTCTCAATTTCGTGTGCATATGAAGAAATTTTGGCTTGAATTTGAAAGATGAAAAATGGTGTTTTCCCTATAAGACATCAGTGCTATGAATTATGGGCATAGTAACAACCCTGAGCCATGAAACCCATGCATCATTTTTTAGGTTCTAAGCATAAATAGCCTTTAAACATCAGGTGTACCTCAACTTTGAGTGTGTAACATCAACATTTGTTGGGATTGGAAGTCGATGTAGTGAGCTCATTTACAACCTTCAAAATATATTTGGAAATTGTCACCTTAAACAAGTCGTCCCATCCAGTAGTCCCCTTGCACAGGTTTTGGGGAGGCTAGTTGCTAATTGAAACTATTATTTGAAGCATTCTACCCATTTGAGATTGTGTGGAAGTAGTGTTTATTTATCAGCTATAGAGGTTCCAGATTGATGGTATTTAGCATTTGGTATGTGGCTAGATAAAATCTCTTTACAATTAGAAATAAGCTCCAAGGACCTACTATACAAAACTTGACAGATGTCTTGCAAGATCTAGCAAAGACGAATCCCTTTTGATCAAAATCTCTATGTCAAAATCATGGGTGGTGATCTGTTAATTATGATGGTTTATATAGATGAAATAATCATCACATGGTGAGTTCAACACAGTTCAGAAGGTAAAGTCTTATGTGTTCATCCTTTAACACGTCTAATTTAGGCCTCCTTCATTACCACCTAGGTACATAATTTTGGCAAACTAATGGTGGTATGCTAATATCACAAAGTATGCCAAGATTTTGTTCACAAAATTTAGGGTTGTTGAATGTAAATTGACAACTATGCCTATGAAGGTTTCCCTGAAACGTTCAACCACATCTGAAACTGTACTAAAAAATGAGTCAATGTACAAATAGTTGGTGGGAAACTTGATCTATCTCACAGCCACCATAGTGGTTTTGAGCTTTGCATTGAATGATATTTCCATATTTATGAGAAAAGGTCCATCACTGGATGGAAACCAAGAGGATTTTAAGGCATGTGAAGGGTACCTTGGAGTATAGAATAATGCATTGTTGAGGATAATATTTTAGACTTACATGTTTATACAAATTCAAATTGGTTAGGCTCAATTGATGACATGAAGTCTACCACATGGCAACTTTCAGCATTGGCACAAGTTTAATTTCATGGTTGAGGAAGAAGCAACATGTTGCATCACCTTCCTCCACTAAAGAAGTGTATAGGGAAGCAATGGTTGCATCTTGTGAGGCAACTTGGCTAACAGGGATACTTGCTAATTTTTAAGTCATACAAGAGTATCCAACTACACTTTACTATGATAATAAAGGTGTCTGAAGTTGGAAAAGAACCCTATCTTTTATGGTCAAACAAATCATGTGGACTTGCATTGCCAATTCAACTGATTGTGGATAATGAAGGAATAAAACAGCAATATTGTAGAACTCGGGCGAAGATTGTGGATATATTTACCAAGCCTAATGGTCCATATAACCTTGTTCATTTTAGAGATAAGCTTAATGTAATTTCTAGTACGACCATTAAGGGAGAGTGATAAATTATGTCTAATGGTCATAATTAGTACTTTGGTTATTTATGTTAGAGAGTACATGTTGCAATAAAGTGAATGTGTTATGACTTTAGGTTATCTTATATTTTTAATAAGCATGTGATTAAGTGGATTACGAACAATCACCTTTTTCATGTACTCACATAAATGACATTTGAGAAAGAATGCAATTGAATTCAAATAGTTTTTTTATTTCTCTCTCATTTTGCTAGTATAAACTTTATGCAATGTCATTGCAAGCATTGTATGCATTTTTACTGACATACCATTCTTTCCTTGTACAATATTAGCTTCCTTATTTCCTCAGTTTCTATTGGATATATAGTTATTTCTGTTAAAAGTATCTCATATGGAGTTCTTACCTTTATTCTAAGAAAGCATGTTATCAAGTGTTTCTACACCCTCTCAATATGACTCCATCTATTTTTGGGTGTGCTTGGTCCCCATTCCTCCCACCTATATAGGTACTGATGTTACGAGTGCCTAGAAGATGGAGCATAACATACCCTAATCCCAAACCATCACTCCTTTGCATCTACTTGGAAGCAAGAAGAATGGATTTTGTTACCTCCCAAACTTGCACTTCAAGTGCCAAATCCCTAAAACACAAGCACAACCTTAGAGGAACACAATCCATTAGAGGAAATTCCAAACATGCTTGAGGGTGTATTTACCAACAAACAATGTGAATGCTAGCCAAATCTTAATTAGGATAAAAGATACACATTGACATTTCCAAAGATAAACACAAAGATTCCAAAGGGGGAAAGAACCACAATTAAACTTATTCCAAACAGGAAACAATAGTACTTCGATTATGGCCCTTCACAACACATTTGATGCAAGAAATTTTGGCATTAGTCTTCAACAATATTGAGTCCAAACACATATGCCACAAAAGAGAATGCTTACTTTCATTACCTTCAAAATATTGAACTAAGTTCCAAAGAGGAAAATCACCTAATCCAATGCTTACTTTCATTGCCTTCAAAATATTGAACTAAGTTCCTTCAAGTGACCTCTTGTTTTCATGATATATGGCATTGTTTTGGTTCAAGAAGCCCACCTCCTCTTTAAGTTTTTACTTTTATTTAGTAAGTTGTGTTATTGTTGGTTATGGAGCCTGATCTCCAGATTCAGAGATATTATTATTTAGCCGTGTCTGTACCCCAGGTTTGGTTATGATTCCGGCATGATCCCCAGGGGGTCTAGTTGCACTCCCCCAGCTGGGGGGCATAGGGGCCAATGGGCCTTGTCGGTGGTTTGGGGGCAGATCCCTAGAGAAAGGGGGTTTGGGGGCAAGGCCCCTAAGAAAATGGGGGTTCGGGGGCATAGCCCCCGAGGAAAATTTTTGGGGTTGTTTTCGCAACCAGTTTTCAAGCCCATGGTTTTGGGTAACCCGTGGTATTTTCCCATTGTATTTCCCTTATAAAAGAAAGACATTGTAACACAGCTAGGGTTGATGTATTAGGTTTTATGCATTGTAAAGATCTCTGAGATCAAGAAGAGAGACTGTGAGACAGTGAAGAGGAAGTGCAGCAGCTGTTCTGCAGGTTATATCCTTTCACTTTGCTGGATAGAATAATAATAAGGACTGGCAACTTCAGTGTGGACGTAGCCCAAGTTGGGTGAACCATGATATATCTGTGTCTCTCTTGTAATGTGTATGTGTGATTATATTTGCATTTCTATTTATTGATTATTGCTCTGTGATTTTGTTTTTCTAACAATTGGTATCATAGCCAAAGGTCTATTTGCCAGATAAACCCGCATGAAGCTAGGGTTTCTGGTTCGAGTGGGAGCAATGGAAGAAGAAGGAAAGTTTAAGGTCGAGAAGTTTAATGGCCAAAAATTCCATTTATGGAAGATGCAAATGGAAGACTATCTATACCAAAAGGATCTATTCTTGTCGTTGGGAGGAGAGCAAAGCAGCCGGCGGCCATGAAGGACGAAGAATGGGAGGTTCTTGACAGAAAGGCTCTGGGAACAATACGGCTGATCCTGGCTTCATCCGTGGCTTTCAATATCTCAAAAGAAATGACAACGGAGGGTTTGATGAGCGCATTAAGTAAGTTGTATGAAAAACCCCCGGCCTCCAACAAGGTATTTCTAATGAAGCGTTTATTTAATATGAAGATGTCTGAAGGTGGATCTGTTACTGATCATTTAAATGAGTTTAATACGGTTACAAATCAATGAAGTTCTGTAAGTGTGAACTTTGATGATGAGATTAGGGCTCTTCTAATATTTTGTTCATTGCGAGAAAGATGGAATAGCTTGGTCATGGCTATATGTAACTCTCTCTCTAGTTCAAACACCTTGAAATTTGATGATGTTATTGGTGTTATTTTTAGCGAGGAAATGTGAAGAAAAAGCACAGGTGAGACATCAAGTAATACATTGACCATGGAGAGCAGGGGAAGACAAAAGGAGAGAGGAAAGATATAAGGTAATCACAACAATTCTAAAAAGGGAAGATCCAAGTCCAGACTGGGAAAAATAGAGTGCTGGAACTGTGGAAATAAAGGACATCTGAAGAAAGACTGCAGATCTCTAAAGAAGAAAGGAGATGCAGAGAAGGAAACTACCCAGGAAGCAAATGTAGTAGGTGATGTGTTACAAGATGCTTTGATTCTTGCATTAGATAATACAAGTGATTATTGGGTAGTAGATCCAGGGGCTTCATATCATGCTACACCCCATAGGAAATATTTTCATGATTATGTTCCAGGTGATTTTGGACATGTTTTATTGGGTGATGATGAGCCATGTAAAATTGTTGGAATGGATAAGGTATGGATAAAAGTTAAGAATGGAACTGATTGGTTGTTGAAAGATGTTAGGCATATTCCTACTATGAAAATAAATCTGATCTCAACAGGGCAGTTGGGAGATGGTGGTTGTCTATCTAAATTTGGAGAAATGTGGTGTAAGATCACTAAAGGATCAATGGTGATATCAAAAGGAGACAGGGTAGGTACGTTGTATTTATGTCCTCATAATACTGACCATTCTATCTCTTTAGCTTCCACAGGAATAGATACAGCATTGTGGCATCATAGGCTTGGCCACATGAGTGAGAAGGGGATGCAGATTCTCCACTCAAGGAATTTGCTTCCAGATTTGAAGCAGATAAGTTTGGAATTCTATGAAAACTTTGTTTATGGAAAACAGAAGAGAGTCAGATTTCTTAGGGTTGGGAAACAGAAGAAGAATGAAAAGTTAGAGCTTGTGCATACAGATGTATGGGGACTAGCTCAGGTACAATCTCTTGGTGGCTCTCATTATTATGTTACATTTATTGATGACCAAACTAGGAAAACTTGGGTTTATTGCATTAGACAGAAATATGATGTGTTTGCTACTTTTAAGAAGTGGAAAGATTTGGTTGAGAATGAGATAGGAAAAAGGTTGAAGTGTCTCAGATCTGATAATGGAGGTGAGTACTGCGGCAAGGAGTTTGATAGTTATTGTTCATACCATGGGATTCGTAGAGAGAAGACAGTCCCAGGAACACCACAAGAAAATGGTGTGTCTGAAAGGATGAACAAAATGATCATGGAGCGTGCAAGGTGTATGCGATTGCATGCAGGGTTTCCCTTACAGTTTTGAGCAGATGTTGTAAATACTGTTGTTTATTTAATAAACAGAGGACCTTCAAGTGCTTTGGATGGTGGTATTCCAAAGGAGGCATGGACAGATAAAAAGGTAAACTACTCATTTCTGAGAACGTTTGGTTGTGAAGCATTTGTCCATATTGATCAAGAAAATAGAACAAATCTTGAAGCTAAATCCAAGAAATGTACCTTTATTGGATATGGGGTTGATGATTTTGGTTATCGTTTATGGGATTATGAAAATCACAAAATCATTAGAAGTAGAGATGTCATATTCAATGAAAAGGTCATGTATAAAGATTAGTTGCAGGGAAAGAAACAGGAAAAGGTAAACACAAAGTACACAGTACTTGATGAAATTCAAGAAAATGAAGTTCCGAAGGTGTCAGAAAATCAAGAACAACAGCAAGTACCTGAAACTCCTGCAACTGCAAGAAGATCTACCAGGTTAAGTAGACTCCCTGAACAATACTCTCCTTCAATGTATTATTTGTTGATGATTGATGCTGGTGAACCAGAATGTTATGAAGAAGCAATGCAGGTGGAAACTAGAAAGAAGTGGGAGCAAGGCATGAATGAGGAGATGGACTCATTGGTACGAAACCAGACTTGGGATCTGGTTCAGTTGCCTACTGGTAAAAGAGCATTATAGAACAAATGGATTTACATGTTGAAGGAAGAAGAAGGAGGTAAGAAGCAGTACAAGGCGAGACTTGTTGTAAAGGGGTTTGCACAGAAGAAAGGTATAGATTTTGATGAAATATTTTCTCATGTTGTTAAGATGACTTCAATTAGGACTATCTTAAGTCTAGTGGTGGTAGAAGATTTGCATCTTGAACAATTAGATGTAAAAACAGCCTTTCTCCATGGGAATTTGGAGGAAGAGATATATATGCAGCAGCCACAAGGGTATGAGGTCAAAGGGAATTACAATTTGGTGTGCAGGTTGAAAAAGAGCTTGTATGGATTGAAGCAAGCTCCAAGGCAGTGGTATCTAAAATTTGACAGGTTTATGATAGAACAAGGTTATAGTAGATGCCATTCTAACCACTATGTTTATTTCAAGAAGCTAGACAATGAAAGATATATTATCTTGTTATTGTATGTGGATGACATGCTTGTTGCAGGGTCTAACATGCAGGATATAAATGTACTCAAAAGGAATCTAGCTAATTCATTTGCGATGAAGGATTTGGGTGTTGCAAAGCAAATCCTTGGTATGAGAATAACAAAAGACAGGAAAAATCGCAAATTGACATTGTCTCAGAGTGAGTACATACAAAAGGTGTTGGAGAGGTTCAGAATGCATAATGCAAAACCAATTAGTACACCTTTGGCCAGCCATTTCAGTCTAAGTAAGGAAATGTGTCCCAAGACATAGGAAGAGATAGATTACATGTCCAAGATTCCCTATCAATCAGCAGTTGGCAGCTTGATGTATGCCATGGTGTGCACAAGACCAGATATTGCACAAGTAGTGGGAGTTGTGAGCAAATATATGAACAATCCAGGTAAAGAACATTAGAAGGCAGTACAATGGATTCTCAGGTATTTGAGAGGTACTACCACTCAGGCATTCTGTTTTGGAGGTTTAAACACTGTTCTAAAGGGATATGTTGATGCAGATATGGCAGGTGATAAGGATAGCAGGAGAAGCACCACAGGGTATGTGTTTACTGTAGGTGGAACAACAGTAAGTTGGATTTCGAAACTGCAGAAGGTTGTTGCACTTTCAACAATGGAAGCAGAGTATGTTGTTATTACAGAGACTAGAAAAGAGATGATTTGGTTGCAGAGGTTTATGGAGGAATTGGGTAAGAAGTAGAAGAATAGCAAGTTGTATAGTGACAGCCAGAGTGCCATTCATCTTGCAAAGAACTCAGAATTCCATTCTATGACTAAACATATACAGCTCAAGTACCATTTCATACGCTTTGTTTTGGAAGATGAACTGTTGAAGCTGTAAAAGATACATACTAGCCAGAATACTGCAGACATGATCACAAAGGTAGTGACCAGAGAGAAACTGAGTTCCTACTTAGTTTTAGTTGGCCTTCTAGCATGAAGGTGAAGATGATAAAGTTGCCAAGTCCAAGGTCCAGCAAGTACAGCAACGGTGGAGTTGTTGTGATCAGTCTCCAAGTGGGAGATTGTTGGTTATGGATCCTGATCTCCAGATTCAGAGATATTATTATTCAATCATTTCCATACCCCAGGTTTGCTTATGATCCCAGCATGATCCCCAGGGGATCCGAGGTAGTGGTTTCACTCCCCTGGCTGGGGGGCACGGGGACCAGCGGGCACCCGTCAAGGGTTCAGGGGCATCGTCCCTGAGAAAGGGGGTTTGGGGACAATGCCCCCAAGTTATGGGGGTTCAGGGGCAACGCCCTTGAGAAAATGGGGGTTCAAGGGTGTAGCCCCTAAGGAAAATTTTTGGGGTTGTTTTCGCCACCATTTTTCGAGCCCATGATTTTGGGTAACGTGTGGTATTTTCCCATTGTATTTCCCTTATAAAAGAAAGACATTGTAACACGGCTAGGGTTGATGTATTAGGTTTTATGCATTGTAAATATCTCTAAGATCAAGAAGAGAGACTATGATATAGTGAAGAGGAAGTGCAGCGGCTGTGCTGCAGGTTGTATCCCTTAACTTTGCTGGACAGAATAATAATAAGGAATGGCAACTTTAGTGTGACGTAGCCCAAGTTGGGTGAACCACGATATATCTGTGTCTCTCTTGTAATGTGTATGTGTGATTATATTTGCATTTTTGTTTATTGATTATTGCTCTGCGATCTTGTTTTTCTAACAAGCTGGAGGACCAAAGGTATAGGCTAAGTTGTCCCAAGTTTCTCAAATTCTTCAATCTATTTTCTTCACTCCTTTAATAGATGTAATGTTTCTTGGTATTTTACAGGGTCTTGGCCTATCATCGCCAACCTTTCCTCCAACCTATGTTTTTCATTCTCCAAGTTCTTTACCCTGGCTTCCAAATATGTATTTTCATAAAATATATATTACCAAACTTATTAATTATGCTCTGGTTCTCAACATATACCATGATATATTTTTCATATGCAATAATACTTTAGGGTTTTTCTAACCTGACATGATCTATTGGTGGTGCCCCTTGAGTCTGTAGATTTATTTGGGTTTCCCTCCAATATTGTGGCTTCATTTCATAGGTTAGCTTGGTAATCTATGGCTCAAAGGTTGTGACAATCACTTCCCTTGTGATCCCATCATAACTAGTTAAGATTCTAGATGGGACCATGGAGTCATCGAGCTCAAAATTACTTAGGGAATCCTTAGTGGCCCTTCTCTTTTGTTCGGATTCCCTAGCTACGTCATTTGGGTCCAACATGTTGAGGGGATGGACCATGTCTTCCCATGATATGATTGATTCTACACTTTGAAGAGCCTTGTTAGTTTAAATGTCAAGAGTAACGCCTAGGATAGCCAAATTTATCATCTTTAGGAATTTGGAAGATGAAGGAGTGGAGAAGATAAGTTGTTTGGTTTTGTTGGGGATATTTGGTTGACCTGAGGCTTCTAGGTCAATTTTTTTCCACCTTCCTTATGAAATTCCAGGTCATCCCCCTTTGCTTTCTTTGGGGTTGGCTCTTCCTCATGCTTTTCATTATAGATCTTGTTCTTTGAGCCAGTTGAGACACATGCTTCTAGTTCCAGCAGTTTCTTCTACTCATGTTAAATTCATCTTTCTGTTTGCATGCTCTATCAAGTTTTCAATTTTCTATAGGAAATTAATTGTGCATCATTGTACTGTGTTTTGGATATGATTTTAATTTTCCATTTTTATTTCTGACACTTGATTTGGAATGAATGAGGTAGTTTTCCTTCAATATCATTGCCATTTAAATTTTATCTTAAACTATGTATCCAGGGTGCATGCACCCACTCCTTAGGTGTGCACACCTCACATCACGTGCATACACATGCACTGTGTGCATGCCTCGCCATGTATATTCTGCACCAGCGTGTGTGCCTCTGCACTAGACGCATGCTTGAGTGTATTTGTAAAATGCTTGGTTGAATACACCTATGTCTATAGTACACATGGTTAATGCCAGAGATAACACTTTACCATGGGATTAGTCGGAAACAAGGTTGTTGCAAATTTTTGGAGCCGCCTACACCCTTGTTGGTTGAGTGCATGATGGATGGCGTTACGGATTTGAAGTTTAGATCCATCCCACCATTATTTCTCACCCTTCTTATGGCAAGTTTAGCAAGAATAGAAAAGATCTGGAGTACTCTTGGACTCTTTGGAAGAGTACAAGTCCCCTTATGGAGCCAGATGTTTCCACCCAAAATTGCAGGCCCATTTTGGCACTTTTGGAAGATCGTCTTAAAAGTATTGTGATGCATATTAGGGCCAACGTTTTGCTTGCAGCTATTTGGTTTATGTTCAGTAGGAGAGGTTTTCTTCAAGGCTGTTCAGCACCTTTAAATTTCCAGAATTCCAAGTGATTGTGAACAGCACTAAAGTTTATTAGGTGTATTCCAGTTCTTAGCAGAAATTAGTGATTGATGGAGTGTTATTCTGAAAGGATATTTCCATTGAATGACTTTGTTGAAATTAGGTACAATGACCCACAGAAGAAAATTTCTATTGAATCCCAGAGTGAGAATGTTCAGAGCTTAAATGAAATAAATCTTGTAGGTGTACTGATTATAGGCACTGTAGCAGCAACTGTACTCTAATTAGTAGATGTCCATCATCTCTCATGGCTGCCACTTCAAAATAAATCTTTACTGTAGCATTTACTTTGATATTTGTCCCTAATATTGGTGATAAAAAACTCTTTATCCCTGAATTAGTGGCAACTTAATATTCAAGATTCAAGATGATTGGTGCTTCCTTATCCTTGGGAACATTTTCATTGGTGGAAAAAATATCTGAAGACTTTTAAGCTGTTGTTTGTAGATCAGAATCTATGCATGTGCAGGATTAGCTTTAACATGGAAGGGGTTGCCGGCAGTATAACCCCGCAATATGATTAAGATAGAAAACTCAGATTATAAAGATAAGAAAAAAGGGCCCTACTTTCCTCTAATGGACAAACATTAATAATGGTAGTTGTTTAATGCTTGTTAATATTGTTGATCAACAACCAATTTTTTCTCATCTCCCGAGGTCAAGACCCTTAGAAATTTTTTGTCAATGTTGACATTTGCAACATTGTTAAAATCAATAGAAAAAATTTCAGGCCCACAATAATGTCAACACTAGGCCATGCATGATTTGCAGAACAAAGGCGCCCAGAAACTGGAAGGCTATAACAGAACCTGAAAACAACATCTAGTGCAGGGGAGTGTGAAGACATCTGTAACCCAAGGCAGTGTGAAGACATCTGCAAGCTAGGGCAAGGTTTTTCTCTCAACTTCTTGTGCAGTAAAAATAATTGAGAGGGAAACATCACAGTAGCAATAATGTAGGATTCAGTAGTCTAATATTAAGGGAATTACATTTTCGTGAGGTTTTGTTTCTAGAAAGTAAAATTTTCTATAAGGGGAACCAATAAAAAATGTCTGATGGAAGTACAAAAAAAAGCTGTGTTTCAATATAGAAGCAAAATATATGTTGAGTTGTGTGTATTGGTCTCAGAAAATACTTGGAAAACAATTTTGTTGATAGTCTAGTTAATTAGACAATGGATATTTAGACATTTTGAATTAATATGAGACTACATACAAAGCTTAACTCTGAAAATAGTAAACAAAATACTTACTCCAACAAAACAAAGAAGAAAGGGGGAACATCACTATTAGTTTCCTATGAGGAAAATATTCCAACAGGGGAATGCTCAACATGGACAATTGCCTAGATGAATTCAACCTTCAACATCAACATGATTGTGAGAGCAACTTGATGGAGCACCAATATGTGTTCTGAAGGTGAAGTAGTTGTTACTCTTAAAACACATCATGTACTCAAGTAACTCTTCTACAAAACCGGTGAGCGGAATGACCAATTACCCAAGTAGCCTAGTGGTGGGAGTTGAGCCATATGCAGTCTTCAAATCAACGGTGTTTGTAAACTTCATAAGTTGTAAAAGTTTGATTTTTTGTATTGAAAGGGAGTGAAATCTAGGTGAAAGTGAACAGTGGTATTTTGTGTTAGGGTAGATTCTTAGAGTGGTTACACTCATTAAAGAGTTGTTAACATTCATTAATAATTAGGTCTTTTGATAGTTGAATATGTAACCAATGTAATGTTAGGTGTTGTAGCTGGGATTTAGGTGGTTAAAGTTTTAAACCACATAACAAACTAAGGGTGCTTCAAATATAGCATGTATAGTGATTTATGGGTGTCAAAGATGTATCATTGCAGTGTCACTAATGAAAAATATCTTTAATTTTCTCTTTTCCATATTTATGAATATGTGCACCCTAATTTTTAACAAAAAACACCTTAAATTTTTCCATTTGGCAATGGATCAATGCAATATTTTGAGTATCATGTTCATTCCGACACATCCCTTTGTCACCTCTTTCTTTGTAAATGCTCAACCATCACCGCTATTTTCTTCATTTTCATCCCTTACTTAATTTCTTCAATGATCAATACATTCTCCTTGTCAATTTCCATTATTTCAGCCTTCTTATTGTCAATCGCTCTTCCATTCCTAATATAATGTCCATTCATGTGATGCAAACTAATTTTAATACCACCAAGCATATTCTTAGTTATTGTTAGATCCTAAATGTTTTTGTTCCTTTTCCATCATAAGCATCACAATCGCATCCTTCAAGAATTTTTGGATGTCCTCTCTCTAGCAGTCTTGTTGCCCTCTTCAAGCATCCCCATATTATCCCTTGACTTTCTCCTCTCTACCACTTTTGAAATGTGAACACAAACTTGATTTCCTCATCTAGTAGACATTGTTGAATCAGAATGTCACTTCCTGACTTCTGCTTTGCCTTCACAAGTCCCCCATACTAAAGATAAATCCTTTATTCTATCACTTTCCTCTCATCTGTGGATGGGATAACATGAAATCTGGACAAGTTTGATGCCAAGCATTTTAGCTCCTCGTTATTAAGGAATAATAAGTGTTAACACCCAAAAAGTGCTCACTACCTCATCTACCCCATTACATGACTCATTTGTCCATATCTCCTACCATATTTTCCTCCAAAACCTTAAAACCCCATTAAAAAGCCTCCAAAAGGCCAAAAAACCCCTTTTTCCCCTAAATATAATCCAAAATTCCTCCAAAATAGCAAAAACCCTCTAAAAAGGGAATAAAAAATACAAAAAAGAGGAAAAAGAGGGAAAAAGGAAGCAAAAACCCTATACAGCTAACCTAAACCATATGGTGCCCAAAACCATGGGCCAGCACTCCACCACTAAAAAACCTATAAATAGGTGATGGAGGCCCCTCATTTCATATCCACAATCAACCACACCCTTACTCTGCCAAAATCACTCTTGAAACCCTAGCTCACCCTTGAGCTACTTTCACATTTGAGTGCCCCTTTGGCCAATTTCCAAAACCCTTTGGAGAAAGAGGAAGGAACAACACTGGAGCTTGGAAGCAACCCTCCTGGACTGCTGCAAAGGCTTCATTAACCTTCACATTGGAGGTATAATTAATACAAAAAACTATTTTTATTATCTTGTCTTTTCTGTCTATGCACATGCTTAGAGTAGTTACTATTTTACTGTACTGTCTTTCATTTACTGTTTTTCTGAACTGCTACTAAGGAGTCCCTTCTCCTTAGTAGGTGCTCATTTGCACAAGCTAGGGTGAAAACCCTACCTACAGTTTTGGCGACTCCTCTTGTGTTCCTTTGAATTTATGGTTATAGTTTTAAAGATTTTTAATTTTCTGCAATATTTTTTGTTTTTTCCTTTCGGCTATCCCTTTCGGCTGCCATAAACCGCATTTTTTGCCCCCTGCAGTTGCATTCCGACCGTGTCTTTCAAGCATTTACCTGCGATCCGACCACGGCTCTCAGACTGTTTCCGGCGATCTACCGGCGGTTTCCAGTCTGTTATCTGCGATCTGACTGCATCTATTAGCTTGTTTCGTGCGGTCCGACCGTGGCTATTAACCCATTTTTCCGTGGGCCGCCTACGACTTTCAACCATTTTTCTGCAACCCGCTTGCATCTTTCGGCCTTTTTCCCACATCCTGCTTGCGGCTTTCAACCATTTTCCTGCAACCCGCTTGCGTCTTTCGGCCTTTTTTCCTACGTCCCGCATGCGGCTTTCAACCATTTTTTTGCAACCCATCTGTGACTTTCGATCCTTTTTCCGTGGTCCACACGTGTCTTTCGACCCTTTTCCCGTGGTCCGCACGCGTCTTTCGACCAAATTCCCACAATCTGTCCGCGACTATCGACCTGTTTCCCGCGATCCGACCACTCAAATTTGCCACAGACCCGCGGTCTGTTTTCTGCACTTTTTTCACTGTTTTGAACCCAGCACTTTACTACAGTATTTTCTACACCTGCACAACCATCTGTCCTATCTGCAGCCATACTTCCCTACAACCTTTTTTCTATAGTATTATTTATGTTCCATTTACAGAATATTTTTTAAATTTCAGTATTTTAATTGAAAAGAGAAAATTTTGCATTTTACAGTTTAAATTTCTGCATTGATATTTTTAGTTAGAAAGTTGCCCACCCCGTGGCACTTTTACTTGGGTTCATCATCTCACACGCACACACTCTATCACCTAATTCAAATGAGCCCTAAAATACTACTTAACACAACCAACATTCTAACCCCACTTGGGGAACACATAAGAATTTTTGTAGTTAGGTAGGATCGGGGGGATAGGCATCCAAATAACACCCCTCGGTTGCTTACACTTGAGACATAGCTGTTGTCCATTAGGGAACCAAAATCCCCTAGTATTTTTTGACATGGTTTAAAACCAATTTATTGAGAAGGCCTCTCCCCTAGGAGTGTTGAAGTCGCCAGACTGCTTCCGGAAGCTTGAGTGGAATACCGTAATCCATTTAGTAACCGAAGGATACCTTTCGCAGTTCTCGGTGTATCACCCATATGGGGATACAGTGGCGATAGAACCAAATGGCAGATTCACCCAACCGAACGTGTCATGAATGGGGTATCTTAGTTGCTTTTCTTCTAGGATTGACTACCTGGTGTCCCTCCTAGTAGGGGGATATCTTTAGCCACTTGGCTCTACTATCCATATTGTCTGACTTGGATTTCATCACCTTGCAGAGGATATGTCTAGTTGAGTCAGAATACTATTTAACTAGGTTTTTGCATGCTCCCTTACCTCCTTTTGGTCTAGTGAGTCCACCATTTTTATTTATTTTCTAGGAAACCTGCTACTTATTGGTATTCTGACCATTTCTGTTGATACTCCACTTATTGTAGCACAGCTATTACAGTAAGTGTTTTGAGTTGGTTGTTGGCCTGAGTGCCATATTTTTTTTAAGCTCTCCTTCTGCACACTCAGTTGCATTAGGGTTTTTGAGCTGTTTTTCACTCAACATAACCCCCAAACACTTGACACCATCTGTCACCATTGAGTCCCCGAGACATTCTCGATGCCTCCGGGGCAAGCCCCCACAGCACGGTTCACTTGACATCACCCGTCATAGATGTATATCTTCATCACTTGATACCACTCATCATAGATCTCGAGCTTTGTCGCTTGACTCCACTCGTTAACGGCATAGAACTCCATCACCCAATCTAGACACCCCTTATTTTACCTATGATTCTGAGGCAAAGTTTGAGAACCCCACTTACACTGCACCAACCAGCCCCATGGCTGGCATGACTTCCACCCCTTTCTTTGTAGGGACCATTGGTGGAGCATCCACCACCACACTAGCTACCACACCTGCTTTGGGTATGCCCTCAATGGGGCCCACATCTACCATTCCGATCACTGTACCCATTCCAGTATCTGGCATACCTATCCCCACTCCATCAGTGACTCACACTACCCTTGGCGGTGCAGGAACGTCCCATACCACTTTCGTTCCTCCACTTGGGGGAAACATCCCAAACCCAGCCCCTCCACTTGGGGGCATTGGCCCCAACATGGTCACAACCACTAGTATGTCACATCCTTCTACTAGTTTTCTATTCATGGCTAGTCTCAACCTTCCTGACCTAGCTAGACTGACTAACGATCCCATCAGACACGACCCTACGTGGCCTCACATGCCTACCAAGCTCCTCTTCGACATCCCTAAGTTTGAGGGAAAGGCAGGTGAGTACCCCCAGAACCATTATGTCCTTCCATCTATGGTGTTCCTCCAACTCCATAGTGGACGACTCTGTCCACTCCGTCTGTTACAGCGCACCCTCACTGGCTCTACAGCAAAGTGGTACATCGAGCAACCCCATGGGACCCATGCCACCTTTACTTCCCTTGCCTCGACTTTCCTGCAGTTCTTTCAGTTACCTATCCACTACAATGCGGGCGTTGAGATCCTACTATCTTGCAAATAGAACACAGCTACCCACATCACTGACCACATTCATGAGTGGCGTCGACGCCGCAACCTCTGCAAAATCAAGTTAGACGACCGTATCTTCATAGATTGGTTTCTAAAATCCCTCCTTCCTGTCATTGCCAAGGATGTGGCATCCGAACGACCCCAGTCTGAAGAAGAGGCCATCCTCAAAGCTCGGCAATTTGACCTTATTTACGCCCAGTTGAGTTATCTTTATTCCATCATACCTGACGCCCCTCGCGGTGATTCCTCCCGACACGATGCATCGGGGGCATCCCATTCCGTAGATGGCATCATTGGCCGTGTTGCCTCGCATCCCCAACCCTTTTCCATAGCACATCCTAGCCATGGCCCCAGCCTTTCACAGGCTACATCACAGTCCGGAGCAACCAATTCGTATGCTCCCATGGCACATCACCATCATTCCCACGGACCCTCGTGTCCACCTCAGTGCTTTGGCCATGCCACCCCTGCTTATGCACCAGTCACACCTCAGCCATATTACCACCCACAGGCTGCACCAGCTCCTGTGTCCTCTCAAGCCCAACCTGCTTATTACCCGCCACAGGAAGCCCCTGCGGCAAACCCACAACCCTTTCCGCAGACATATCAACAACCCCCACAAAGTTCAGCAACTGCGCTGCCTCCACCTACTTATTATCCACTGCAGCCTGCTCCCGCACCTGCACAACCCAGAACCCACCTGCTGCCCAAGGGCAAGTGTACACCCAACAGAATCCACAGCAGAACCAAAATAACCAGTTCCAACAGGGCCAACAAAACCATGGCAAAGGCCATAACCATGGGAACAACCCCCCTCTAGACCAAGCCGATCAACCTCCCAATCCCCCAAACAACAATAACGCGGCACCTGCCAACCAGAACCCTGATCGGCCCGCCTAAGCAAGCCAAAAATCCTAATTTGTGAACAAACCATCCTTGTTCTATTTGCGGGGTCTATGGCCACTACACACATGCTTTCCCACATTTGGAGCGATCTCGACAACTCTGGATTGATGATGCCCATCACCAAGGGCACGCAGCTCCTCAGGTGCCACCCAACCCCCCACCACCTCAGCATTAACCATTGGTGCTACAAACCCCTTACTAACCCAAGGCATAGTGAACACTCAGCCATTGGCTCCCCCTCAAGGCAACCCGCCACCACAACAGCAAATCACTTATGTCGCTCCTGATCAACCCATGATAGACTCAGGTACCCACCACTTGTTAATGATGTCATCCGTCGATGTCAACCTCCAAACCCATCGAAACCAATATGGCTCCACCCCTGAAGCCCCTCCCGCCGATAAAAACACTAACACTCATCCCACTGATTAGATGTTACGTATACCTCCGGCTCCATTAGATGGCATCTCCAAAGCACCTCACTTCCACTTCGTCGCATCAACAATAATCCCAATGCTTGTGCTGTGTCTAATTACAACATTGTAGATGACTTAGCCCAGTCTCCCGCAACCATGTCTGCGTTAGAAGTCTTTAAAAACTATCATTCACAGTGCAAGACTTTGCTCTCCGCCATTGGTGCTATTGACCCAAATGATTCACGACTGATGGCCTTCGATTTGGACCAATCTGAACCACGCCTACCTTCCACTTTAGCGTTCCAAGTTTATGTTTCCATTCAAAATCTTGTCATCCATCGATGCATTATCGATGAAGGTGCCTCTACATGCGTTATGTCCACATTTGTTTGGCAGAAGTTGGGATCCCCTACACTCCAGCAGTCCACCACTGCGTTGCGATCCTACGACGGCCGTTCGGATCAAACCCCAAGGTCTCTTAGCTAATGTCCCCGTCCAGTTGGCTGGTAAAACCATGCTCATTGACATAGAGGTCATCAATGCCCAACTTGATTATAACCTCTTACTTGGCTGCAGCTACATGTATGCCATGCGGGTGGTTGCCTCATCCATTTTTTGTACCATGATGTTCCCCCATGACAGACGCATAGTCAAGGTCGATCAACTCACCTATTACGATCCCAATGCCCCCGCTGCTCCCGAAAATGTTTCTCCCCATGGTTGAACAACCTATTTGTGGTGCAACTACCTCGTTTGTTTCCTCCGTGGGACCCAGAGTTTACTCAGATACACTGATGACCTCAACATTCCAATCCATTCCACCCCCGTCACCCGCGACCGAAGTATCTGACCTATGTACCCTTTCCCACAATACACAAACACCCAACAATCAACCGCCCTTGTTACCCAAACCACCATTGGTACCTAGTCACATTGATGTTACACCCATCCACACAATCCCTTCAGGGTAATTTTTAGGGGCGAAATTTAGCCAATTGGCTATTTTTGGGGCCTTTTTTCAAAAAATAAATTCGTTATTTATTCATTTTTAGTCTCTAATATCGCCTATATTTACATAAAATATGTTTTTTTATCATAATATTCGCCAAAATTTACATTTTTCAGTAGTAAATTGGATGTTTCACATTTAATATTCGCCTACCTATCTATATACATGTTTTTTTTCAATCCAAAATAATCGCCTAGGATACTAAACTTAAGTATAATATTAGAATCCTTAAAAAATACCCTGATCCCCTTCCTATTCCCTCTCTCAGGAGTAGTAAGCGCCCCGGTTATGGCTACTCTCAGCCTCCCCGAGTTAACCTTAGGATTACCCGTGTGGTATATTTTGCCTCCTGTTCCCCCGCCGACACCAAATGTCGTCCTGCAACCAGTGCAACCCATTGCCACTACTAGTCAACCACCTCCCAGTGTCACTACCCCTTCATCATCTACGAATCCCCCCCCTCTTATCAAGCACAATATGGGTAGAGGCCCACAACCATACACTGTTGTGCCCCCGCCCAAAACAGTTAAACCCCCCCCCCCCCCCCCCCCCCCCCCCCCCCGTGTTTCATGCTCCTCCCAAATGCTCATTGTGTGATGAGTTATGCCATCCGACTCATCAATGTCCACAATTACCTGCATTACAGGAACACATGCAAATGCTTGACGACAACCCCAACATCCTGGTTGTCCAACTCGATCCAACCCCTAATCCTCATGATAAATCACTGCGTACCAACCACCCTTGTGCAATATGCGGTATTTACGGCCATTACTCACATCACTATCCTAATCTCCCAGATTACAAAGTAGCTCTCTACGAGATGAATAGTTTGGACCTTGAGACGGCACCCCCCACAATTGAGGAAATCCACCCCCCAGTATCACCCTCATCCAGAGAGATTAACACCATCTATATGATCTCTTCGACTACCACTCCCTCATCAATCGATTTGACAACTCAAAGTTTCCACAATGATGAGGAGATTCTAGAGGCTCTCACTGCCCCAGATTATCCCTAGGAAGACATGCACCATCATTCCTATTTCCTCCCGAAGAGTCCTCCTCCACCACAGCCACCCAATTTGCGGTTGAGTCCAAAGATTTCCCTTCCCACTAAAGTCGACTAGTTTAAGGATCCCATTCCCACTCCTGATGCCTTTGAGGAAGGTAACATGGCCAACATCTCACCCACAATCCACATTGATATCTCTGCCCCAGCCGGTGCTCTTGAAATCATTTCATTAGAAGCCTCCTGCACTCAGCACGAGCTCAGAGAGTACATGAAACTTTTCCAAGAGTTTTGCGCTATCTTTGCCTGGTCCTATACCGAAATGCCTAGTCTTGACCTTGCTATTATAGAGCACCACATTGACACCTCTGAGTTAGGGGGCATAATAGATTACCTTGACCCTGGGATAGGGGGCATGATCAACCATTTGAACCTTTCCCCTCACATCTATCTCAACGTTTCAATGAACCCATTGTTCAAACCAACACATATGTGATCCACAATCACAAACCCCATGCACATAGTATGGGGGCAAGTCATTAACCCTGCCCACTTTTTCACATGCGTGATCTCAACCATTTTTGAGGTCACATGTCACTTGTATATATGATTTGATTCGATACACCTAGTATTCTGCCCCCGTGGGTCATCATTTCTCCCCACCACTGCATCCTTGGCTTGGTGGGCTCACCTTTATTTGCAACCATTTTTTAACCTCGTTATTTCCTTTGACCATTCCGAAGTCCTTATGACCTCCATTTTCCACACCATTTGCACCGCTGGATTCATATTTCCATGCGTGTGATGATGCTTGAGATCATTTCTCGCTCTCACCAGAACCTTTATTGACATCGTGACATTTCACCTTGTTGCCGCAATTTGCATGCCACATCGGCCGTAGCCAGTTTTTGATATACTTTATATCATCGGATTCATTTTTCCGAGCCCGTGATGATGCTTGAGATAATTTCTCGCTCTCACCCCTAGATTTTTTGGGTATTTTTTCCAAAACGCCCCCCATCGCCTCGGTTTGCGTGCCACATTGGCCGTTATCCGTTGTTGACACTTTTTATATCACCAGATTCATTTTTATGAGCTCGTGATGATGCTTGAGATCATTTCTCGCTCTCACCAGGTACAGTTTCAACATGGTGTCCCCGACACCTTGCTACCTCAATTTGCGCACCACATCGACCGCCATCGGATTGTTCCACATTTTTACGTGAGCCCTTCACTCCTTTCATACTGCAATTATTTTGTTATTTTACCACCATTCATTATCCTGCAAGGAGGCCCACCAGTGTTCCCCCCCTCCCTCATTCTTGGTCATCATCAGTGTTCCCTGATTGAGCACTTCCTCCTTGCCTGGCCATTCCTTTTGTTCAGTATAATTTTACCCCTTTTTCAGGCCGGACAAGTCCCTTACGAAAAAGGCACTTAGGGAGTTTCTATTAAGCTCTTTTCTGACTCCTAAAAAAATGAAAAGATCACTGAGCAATCTTGCTTCCTTTCATGCTCGTTAAAGTACCTGAAAGGGCGTCTATCTGGTATAAGTTTAACCCTTTTTCGAACCTGGTAGACTAATTACGAAAAAGGAATACTCTAGTCACACCGACTAGAAGAGTTCTTCATTGCATCCTTTTATGCTTCTTCGGCCTTGGAGAATAACACCACGAAAAAGAAACCCCATGGAGTCTTCTTATCGCTTTCAGACTCTCTAAAATTGAAAGCAACCATGAGCATGAACTGTCCTGGGCTCGTACAAATCCACACAACAGTACCATTCCATTATTTCAGAGTCTTCTTATCGCTTTTAGACTCCTTAAAATTGAAAGCAATCATGAGCATGAACTGTCCTGGGCTCGTATCAATCCACACGATAGTACCATTTTGAACACACTTCTTCTAAGTTCCTTAACCCATGAAGAAGTCCCCTCGTGCCTCTTGGCACTATGATCAATCATCTCGGCAGCACCCCCAATCAGGTCACTTTTGTTCAAAGTATTCTGCAGCCTCCTTCCATTTTACACCAACTTGAGTACCACTCACCCCAGTCACTATCCTTGATCCATTACAGCTATGATCCCTTTCCCTCCAGTCAGTTTCATATACTGCCCGATCATTCCCCGTCTTCATACTCTGAACAAAGGAAGTTTGAGTCCACCCACTCTACTTGCCCAGCTATCCCCCACAGTATGTCAGTCCTACCATCAGTACTCTCACACTTCGGTTCTCCACCTCATGCTCCTATCAAGGAAACATCATTGCCTTGCTAGTTGCAGGTCTCCCTCTGTCGACGACAGCCCCTCTATTCCAGAGGATAGACCCAGAGGTCCCTGCGCCTTAGACTCATCACCATCTGCAGTGAGTGCCTACGGATCATTTTGAGAGGATTCGTCAATTCCTCTCCGAGTGGTTGTTTCTCACATGCTCTACTTCAACACCTTGATCGCATCGTTGTGAATTGTGCAGGGTTTATATCCCTTCAGTTATTGGTCGAAGACCCCAGATTTCCCCCGACTCTAGCACATTAGTGAGTCACTTCGGAACACCCATTTATATGTTCCTGTGGATGTCCGGGTTGCGTTGGCGATTGTATTCGGAAGCCATCCAGTTATATGCTTCCTTGAGTACCCAGTTCAGTTCCATTCAGTGTACCATTGAGGGTATGACTCCCCGTCACTATGATCCAGTAGCTCATCAGTTCCTCTAGTACCACACTCAGCAGCACTGTTGTTATTCTAGTGTATCAGTTGTTCAGCTCAGACATGGTCAGCCCAGCAGTATGTCCCAGATTTGTGTCCCCTCTGGACCCTTATGATGTACACAGTGGTTCTCTATGTATCTTATAGGTCCCCCTTTTTCGGGCCTCACAGTTATTTTTTATGTATCTTGATACGAGCATGGGTATGCCCGCCTCGTCCATATATTGAGATTCTTCCTCATTCATTATTTGTGGCCATGCATTTTTTAGGTCCCCATATTTTGGACCCCATTGTTATTATTGTTCTATATCTTGATACGAGCATGGGAATGCCCACCTTGTCCATATGTTCAGATTATTCCTCATTCATTATTGAGGTCATGTACTTTCAGTTTTTGCAGTTTGTTCGGACCATTGTTCCGGGCTCTAGTTCATTTCTTCTCTTCTCCACATCCCAGGAAAACCATAAAATACTTATGATGTCTATCGGCCATACGATGAGCTCCTGCCCTCACACATCAGGGGGCAATATGTTAACACCCAAAAAGTGCTCACTACCTCATCTACCCCATTACATGACTCATTTGTCCATATCTCCTACCATATTTGCCTCCAAAACCTTAAAAATCCATTAAAAAGCCTCCAAAAGGCCAAAAAACCCCTTTTCCCCCTAAAAATAATCCAAAATTCCTCCAAAATAGCAAAAACCCTCTAAAAAGGGAATAAAAAATACAAAAAAGAGGAAAAAGAGGGAAAAAGGAAGCAAAAACCCTATACAACTGACCTAAACCATATGGTGCCCAAAACCATGGGCCAGCACTCCACCACTAAAAAACCTATAAATAGGTGATGGAGGCCCCTCATTTCATATCCACAATCAACCACACCCTTACTCTGCCAAAATCACTCTTGAAACCCTAGCTCACCCTTGAGCTACTTTCACATTTGAGTGCCCCTTTGGCCCATTTCCAAAACCCTTTGGAGAAAGAGGAAGGAACAACACTTGAGCTTGGAAACAACCCTCCTGGACTGCTGGAAAGGCTTCATCAACCTTCACATTGGAGGTATAATCAATACAAAAAACCAATTTTATTATCTTGTCTTTTCTGTCTATGCACATGCTTAGAGTAGTTACTATTTTACTATACTGTCTTTCATTTACTGTTTTTATAAACTGCTACTAAGGAGTCCCTTCTCCTTAGTAGGTTCTCATTTGCACAAGCTAGGGTGAAAACCCTACCTACAATAAGCCATAATGCTCCTTTGCTTCCCATCCCCATACCTGGTTGAGACATTTCTCTTGGCATTCCCAACATGTGTATTTCTTGGAGAGAATGACACATCTAGAAGTTAATTATAATATTTTATTTTAGAATGGTTGAGTTAGAACTCTAAGGAATTGGACCTTTGGAAGGATCCTCATCTTAATTTCTGCATTTTAGAATTAGATCAAATGGATGACTATATCATGTTAATAATAGCATAGTCACACATCTATTTATTCATATTTCGAACCGTCTTGGACCTTGACTCTATCACCCTAATTACATTGTCCCTAGCCTACCATTTCACCCACTTACTTCAAAGAATATTTTAAATATTTTCCTAAGGTTCCACCCCTTGTGCCAAAGGATAGGAAACCTAAAGTGAGAGGAGGTGTCCCTAAGGCTATGTGACCATATCCGCTACCCCAGTGTGTAAAATTTGCAGATCCATCGATCTGATCCGGATCTAGATCCGTCATGGCAACAGATCCCCTGGATAAGGAAACTTATCATAGTTCCATGAAATGAATCCTGCCGATAATCAAACATTTCTAGAATTTTTTAAACACATCATGAAACTTCCAATGCTTCTGTGACACATCGATCCACCCACAAATTTCTTTTTTATGAGAAACTTAAAAATCCATAAACAACTAAAGGATAAAAGTGTAAACCCCATTCCTTCTCAAGGTTTGCTCTAACCTTATGTCAAGATATGCTCATGAAATCTGATATATCACGGTTTGCTTTCAAGGTTTTCGTTTGATTTATCTTTATGGTCAAGGTTAGCTATTAAGGGCTAATTTATCTTTATGTGCTATGTCATTTCTCACTCCACCCACACTGTTATTTAGTCCTGCCATTTTCTTCAAGAAAACCACTTTATTCACTACCGATATGGACATGTGGATGTCAAAAAAAAGTTGTTATGACCAACTTCATGCTAATCCTGAAATGGTTTTCAAAATTATCAATATCAATCATGGTTATAACTTAGCAAATTATCAGTTATGGTACATGAATAGCTAATAGTAATATGCATGAAAACTCTCTTTTTATCGCAATAACTTATAGTTCTACTCTTTATCTATATCTTGTTGCTCTCCCTTTTAATGTCATTTGCTCATGGAGTGTTCTACATAGTTCCATTGTCCATTAACTATTGATTTAACTCTCTAGCCACTACTGCACTTTTTTGTCATTCACATACATCAATAAAATTGTCTTTTTTTATCTTATGTTAGAAATTGTCTTTTTTTATCTTATGTTAGTGATATACTAAACAATTTCTTTTGAATTTCTATGGTCAATTTTCATGTATGTTGGTAGGTTCACGTTTAAATGAATCTAGGTTCATATTTTAGCACATCTTTTTGTATTTAAAGTATGTCAAAGTTTGTGCTCTCTTCTTTTTTGCATTTTTTTTCTATACATTCTTCAAATCAAAGTTATCAAAACTAGAACCAGTCGAGGGTCGAACTGGAACCGACCTATGAACTGCTTTAGTAAAAAATACATAAAATATGCAGAATTTTGATAGAAATTATATATATTTGTGTACAACAATCTGAGAACCAGTTTTGCTCTTTATTTTGTGCAAGCTTTGCCTTGTTTTGTTTAATGATATATTGATGTATGTTGTTGACATGAAAAAACACATATAGCATTTGCAAATAGTTTTGTAATTTGAGGGGCATATCAACTATTTGTGAAGTTACCCTAGTGTACTTTGGACAATGTTGTAATAGGAATTGGGATATTGGCATACCTTTTTAAAGGGGCAAACATGGACCTGGAATATATAAGATGGCCTAATCCTAGAACTCTCAATAACCTCAGGGTTTCTTTGGGTTGATTGCTTACTACCATTTATTCGTTAAGGGCCAACCAAAATTACTTATTTGATTTATTAAAGAAAAATTCCTTTCAATTGGTTGGTGTAGCTAAAGAATGTTTCAAAAGGTGAAGTGAGATATGACAACTATCTCGATGCTTATTGCACTTACCATTTATGGATTACCAATTTCTTGTAGTCACTTACCATACAAATATTTTTAATTCCAATTTCTAAGTTTTTCACGACTCTTTACGTAGCAAACAATTGTCTACAACTTGTCAAAGATTGCATCTGATAATCATGTTTTGATTCACTTTAGAGGCTAAACCTAGCACTAAATTCTCTTAGAGAATATTGCCCCTCGAAGCAAGGAGATATAAAAGCATATTAAGATAGTGAATACCCTGTTTTGAAATCAAGATGGATTTTATTTGTTCAACTCCTTTATGTACTTACTACACACGTGGATTTCTATATGAAAACGTGGATTTATGTATGCAAGACAGTGAATGCCAATATTTTAGAGTACTATTTTTAGTTTTAGGGACTATTTTTAGTTTTATGGACTATTTTTAATCAATTTTTGCACCAAGAATACTCATTACTCTACAGTCCAATATGGGGGAGATGTTGTCGCATATGTATGTATGTGTCAAAAAAATTAAAATAAAGCCATTGCATTTGTTGGGTCAATTTAAATTTTACACAATTGTTAAAAAAAATTGAAACCAAAATAGATCTAACTTAAACCGTAATCTATCAAGCACCTAGAGGGATCAAAATTTCAAGAAATTTGATCCCTCTATGTGCTTAATAGATCCATATCTCTCTAGGGAACCATCAATAGATGACTGGCCTTTTATCATACACCCCGCTTCTAGATAGCTTTGTTGGATCTTTATGGAAAGTGTGATTTGGAGAGTTCCCTGCATCACTAAGACCTCTGGCTATGTATGAGTGGAATCATAAACAGATAAACCATGTTAATGATAGGTTTAAGCAGATGGTGTGAACTTCCTAAGCCACAATGAGAACACGAGTGCCTAATAAGCATGGAATAATCAAGGGCTGAGCTTTTCCAAGTCAAAATTATAAATCTAAATCCAATTTACTTGTCTCATCCTTCAAGCTAAAATCCTTGTTTATTTCCATAAGTAGCACGTAGTTGTTCATTATATTTTTTTGTCATTTGAATTAGAATCTGCATTTAAGGCCTGTAAGTTAGGTACCAAACCATCAGTGGAAAAATATACCACCCTCACTCCTCGGTTCAATAAATCATTGGGGAACGGATCACTAATTCTAAAGGGCTCTTCAATGAAGGCAGCAGGTCCAGCAACTATAATGAGACGGGAAAATCCTCTTAAATCGCTAATAAGAACAACCTCCTTCCCATTCACCTTTAACTTCATATTAGCAATGGTTTCTTTCCTTGATAGCTTTGCTAGTTGTACATTTTGTGCCTTCAGTTCCATTGTATAGAGAAATGCAAACAAGGCAACTGCAGCCAAGTCAATACCCAACCCCTTGACGATCTCTGGAGCTAGATCTGCATTTGGAGCATTTCTCAGTGCAGCAATCAGACGAGATAAAGCAATCAGGCCTCCAAGACCCCCACTTCCTATAAATGCAAGATAGAAAAACATCCTAACAGTTCGGAATGGAGACAAAACTTCACTTCTTATCTTTGTTGCAGTACTACAGATGAGAATAAATTCAATGTTAGAATAAGCCAAAGATTGGTGAAAGATCTATGTGAGATTCATGAAATTAGCACTGCAATATGCAACATATGAATGTAGACCTACTACAATATTGCAAGAGGGTCAGAACTAGACAAACTTTTCCTTAGAATTAAAGTTACAAATGAGAATGCAAGGGGAAACACAGGTAGCTAAATGGATTGTAAGAGACATTTGGTGGAATGCACTATGGTGGGTTCATATTATTAGGCTATATTATGTGGTTTACAAGACTTTCAACGTCATTTTTTTTTAAATAAACAACTCTGTCGCTCTAGCAATGACCTATTGTGTAACTCTCCGACGAGCTTGCTATACTAGCGACAGAAATTCCATCACTAGTATAGCACGCCCATCGAAACGTTAAAGGGGATTTTGTCACTATAGAGACGCATGAATGTGCAACTCTCCAATGGACTTTCTATACTAGCGACAGAATTTCCATCGCTAGTATAGCAATTCTGTCGGAACGTTAAAGGAATTTTTGTCGCTATAGCGACGCCACCTCCTTTAACATTCTGACAAACAGGCGTCTCTCTAGCGACGATAGCTCCTTAACTAGGTTGTTTAAAAAATCAAACCTCGTCGCTATAGCAACACGTTCATCATCGCTATAGCAACAATCGGTCGTCGCTATAGCAACAAAGATCACATATTAAAATGGTTTTTTGAACATGTGTCCTTGTCACTATAGTGACAACCGAGTGTTGCTATAGCGACGATAAATGTGTGGCTATAGAGACGGGTAAGTGTCGCTATAGCAACACCAATTTATTTTTAATACAACCCACATTTCATGTCTTTTGGGTCACTATAGCGAAGAACATTGGAAAGTGTTGCTATAGCGACGAAAATGTTGCCACGAAAAAAAGGGATCTTGTTCATCGCTATAGAAATGCATAGGTGTTGCAATAGCAATGATCTTCTGTGGGAAAAATGTGCACATGTACTAGTGTGGCATACTTGGTTGGAGTGTGCCAGACAACAGAAAACTGATGGCAGTTTCATTTCTTTGTGATTTGGACATGTTTTCTTATGCATTGGTAACACGGGAGGTGCAGAGGCGACTATACTCAACCAAGGAAGCCAAGGAACGCAGACCATTAGTAAGCTGGTTTGAAGCGTAGCATACTTAGTTGGGAGTCTACTAGGAGTGCGGAATGTTGCTGGAAATATGGCATCATTTCAGCAAAAGTGGTTAAGTCAAGTGACTTTCCCAAAAACATCCAAAGGTGCAAGGTGGTGTGGATGGAGAAATCTCATTGCAGAACCAAACTGGTTGCGAGTGTTTTAGAAGAACGCGTTGAGGGTTGTTGAAGTAGCATGCCTATGAAGCAGTTAGGAGGTGAGTGTGCGACAGAGCATCAGGAGTCGTTTGGGGATGACTTGTGAGAGTTGTGAGGAAGGAAGCTTTCCACTGTTGAGCGGGAAATCACATCTTGGTAAGATGAGCAACATCGTAGCAGGTGACCATGAAGTATCTTGGTTACGAAGAGGTATAGCATGGGCAGACTTCTCTGGAGAAAAGCAAAGCTACAAAAAAGTGTTCATCAAATCCTAATGATGCGGAAAAATTGTGGAAGGAGCGGCAAACAACAGAAGTAAGAAATACTTTTGTCTTTGTCTGAGGCAAGAAGGGTTGCCTTGTCTTCTCAAAGATGTGCATTCAGGAAGAAAACATGAGGGAAGGAGATTAGTAGTGGAAGCAAAGTGGTTAGGTATCGAAACGAAATTATGGTTGGAGGTCACAAAACTTGGTTGATGAGGAGCCGATTCAAGTGCCTTAAACAGTTTTGAGGTGGAGTGTTAGCTTTACCTTACATTCGATAGAGTTACGAAGAATACCGAAGTGCGAAGGAGGTTTTCTGGATGAGTTTGCGGTTCATCTCATGAATGGGCACAATGGTTGGGAGTCATGACCCAAATAGTTCAGTCATGGGGACTAGTATCGACGAAAGCAGGACGAGGTGGCAGCATACCGAAGCTAAAGTAGGTGGATGATGCAACGGCTAGAATGGGTTGTAGCATTCCTGACTTCTGAAAAGAACGATTGGTTGCCCCTTTGTTTAGTAGATAATTACGAACACCAATATCCAACAATTCACCTGTATCCAAAATGGTGAACACAAGAAGGATCGACCGACCCTTCTTGCAGTCTAAAACTATTTTGAAAATAATATTGGGAAAAAGAAGGGCCGACCGCCCCTTCATTTATGAGGGAATTGTGAAAATATTCAACCTATGAAGGCTAGGCTGTCAATTCATGTATATCCAAAATGGTGAAGACTGGAAAAATACTAAGCACAAGAAGGGTTGGCCAACCCTTCATTTAACAAAGAAATGTAAAAATATTTAATATACGAAGGTTGGGATGACAATTCCCGACAACCGAATTCCGCAGTAAATGGTAGGGATCGAGACATTGGATAAGTTATAACATATAAACAATATTTATCCCAACTTTGAACTTCCGACAAGAAGGATCGGCCGCCCCTTCGTTTAGTAGATAATTCTGAACACCAATATCCAACAATTCACCTGTATCCAGAATGGTGAACACAAGAAGGATTGACCTACCCTTCTTGCAATCTAGAACTATTATGAAAAAAATACTAGGCAGAAGAAGGGTCGAACGCCCCTTCATTCATTTCTCTCGGGCCTCATTCAAAAATGGGGTGTTGGTTAAATACATTCAACTTCAAATGACTGTCGTATTATACAAACAACAATTCATTTAGTGATTTGTATATTTTTGCCAACTTCTACATTTAATTGATGTAAACTTTATTGGTCAATTCTCATATTATTTGTGGACATAGTATCATGTATCTGGTGATGTGTTTCAAAATTTGTTTCAAAAATTGCAGAACATGAAATCAATATACTTAGAAACATTGAAACATAATATTTTATTGATTGTGTTGTGTGTGTGTTTTTTTGTTTGCAGATACTAGAAGATTGGATACTAGTAAAGCATTGATTATTTTCGATTTCAATGGAGTTTTGTTACACGCAGTACATAAAAAAATAAAAAAATAAAAAATCGGATTGCCACGAACACCAGATATCGAATCAACCACAAAGTATTATTTTATATGTCCAGGATTTAGGGAATTTTTTGAAAAATGCTTTAGTGTATTTGAAGTTGGGGTATGGATATCTGCACAACAAAATAACGTTGAGGAGTTTTTCTCAACATTATTACAAAGAACAGGATTGCAAAGGGAACAATTAGAGTAATTTTAACACAAGAATCTTGTTCTTGCATAACTAGATAGGGTTATCAGGGTGATGGAAATCCTTACATATTTCTCAGGCCTTTAAACCAAGTTTGGGACATTTTGATACATGGTTGGGATGCTACGAATACAGTGATTGCAGATGACTCGAAAGAAAAACATGTTTGTAACGAGGAAGGAAACTGTATTATAACAAAAACTTATACTTGCCAAGATGTCAATGACACATTCTTGTTAGATCAATTCTGGCCTTGCTTGTTGCACCTAAATGGTGTGATTGATGTGAGGCCCATTATGAATAAAATGAAAGTATTTTGTTAAATAATACACTTGAATTTTTGTTTGTACTAGTATGTTCAATTTCAATGTGATTATAATTCTTGTAAAGTGTCAAGTTTGGTTTTCGAAAATGCAAAATCAGGGTTTGAAAGTGTTAAAATATGTTTACAAAATTTCAATTACAATTCTTGTAAAGTGTCAAGTTTGGTTTTTGAAAATAGAAAATCAAAGTTTGAAAGTGCTAAAATCTATTTTCAAAATTTCAAATTTAAGTATTGGAAGTGTCAAAAGTAGCCTTCCAAAAGGGAAAAATTAGGTTCTAAAAGTGCCATTATCATATTTATCATATCGAAAAAGCGCAATTTAACCAATTTCAAAAGTGGTGATGTCAAAAGAAAAAGTATTCTTTTGGAACCTGTATTTGGCACTTTTGGAACCGGATTTGGCACTTTTGGAACCGGATTTGGCACTTTTGGAACCTGGATTTGGCACTTTTGGAACCGATTTTGGCACTTTTGGAACCGGATTTGGCACTTTTGGAACCGGATTTTGCTTGATTTTGGGGTTTAGAAAGGTTGTTTTTGACCCGTATTCAAAGTGACTTGGACTAGAATATGTCCAAGTTTAATGAAATTGACGTTAGTTGTAAAATTCAATTTTGGTGATCATTATTCATTGCTCCAACTCTTATCATTCTCGAGCTACTGACATTGTTGGCTCAAATTGAGATCCAAGGTTTTAAATTAGGTTACCAACAATAACCTTATGAGCATAGGCATCTTCAGTGTCTTGAAAGGATATAGCTCACCTGAAACACTCACAGAGATTGCAAAGACTAAAATTAGGAAATGAAATTGCATAGCTTTAACATAACCATTCAACATTCAAAATTATATAATACGTCCCATGTCGTACCTCTTTATACAAAACAAGGAGAGAGATGTTAACACCAAAAAAATGGTCCACACATCATTACACATTTCCCATTTTTATTTTTTATCTTCATATATTTCAAAAATTACTGGCGGTAAGAGGAAAATATCATCGTGGTTTGAAAACCTAAACCCTAAATATATTTCCTATTTATGAAGTATGAAGTTCCTCATTCAAACCATTCCAACTCAAGCATTGTTACTCTGCCGAAATTCCCTTCAAAGCTTGAATCCCATTTCCCATTTGTGTTTCAACCTGGTTGAGATTCAACACCATTGTGACAGATAGTTGGAGACACCAGGCTCCTTGGATACCAGGAGAGCTACACTTCATACAGTTGCGAGGACCTTATGTCTAGAGGTACTCATCATTCCATGTTGAGCTCTTCATTTTAATAAAGTGAAATGATTCTTTGATATACTCTCCGTGTATTAGAAAATATGATTCAATGTTTACATTTCACTATTACATCCTAATGTTTAATGTTACATTTTACTATTTAATGTTACCATTTACATTTATAGCTTGTTGCTTACTGTCACCACTTGAATTTATGAATTCTTTACCATTTACATCCATATTTAAATTTTATTTTTATAGTTTGCATGCATGCCGGAATTTTCTTTCCATTTCATGTTATTTAGATTTTAGAGTTAATATATCCCTACATGCATACTTATATTTTATTTTTATAGTAGATTTTACTATTTACTGTTACCATTTACATTTACAGTTTGGTGTTTACTGTCATCACTTGAATTTACAACTCACTATTTATTGTTTACCATTTACATGCATATTTAGATTTTCTTTTTATAGTTTACATGCATGCGAGAATTTTCCTTCCATTTCATGTTATTTAGTTTTTAGAGTTAATATTTTTCAAACTCTACTTTGGATTCCATAAGCCTTAGTAGGTTCCTTTTGTCATGTTCCAATGTGAAAACACTAGCAATCATGTTTCTAGCGACTCCCACCGGGTTAAATTTTTGTAGATCTTTGGTTCCATTTGGCCAACCTTACCCATTTGTTTTTATCTTTATTGTGTTAGGTTTGCTTAATCTCATTTGCTTACTTTAGCTGTCTGAAAATATACTTGTGTAAAAAATCAGTACCAAATTCCATTGCTTGTGTGTTTGTTGTATTTGTGGGTGTTTCTCAAGGTTGGTTAGGATTTCATTTTTTTGTTTAGTAAGATGCATATAGAAAAATCAGTGTCTATCTTTTTTTTTAAATTAGATGCTTAGATTCAGTTCCAAAAATTGAAAAAGAAAAGAAAAGTTTTTAATTCAATTTTTCATTTCAAGCAGCATTTATTTTCAATTTTATATTTATGTACACAAGACATGTGCACACATCCCACACCCTAAGTTAAATGATGGGTTCTTTACCCCTAAATAAACCTTAAAATGAATCCTAAATCAACAAACATTAACCTCACTTGAGGACCCAATAGAATTTTGTAGTTAGGTAGGACATTGGGAATAGGCATCCAAATAATTCCCCTTTGTCATTTACATCTGAGACATAGTTGTTTTCCTTTAGTGTACTAAAAATCTCTATTATTTTTTGACACAATTGAGACCGATTTATGGGGAGGGCTCTCGTCTGATGAGGGCAAGTGGTAAGAATGGAACTAGAGGGATGGGTGGAGTGTTGTTAAATTTTCAGAATTTACTTCAATCTGATCTAGGATCTTAACTGAGAGAACAACATGTATAGAAAATATACAGCATATCAATCATGGACACAATAATGAAAGCACACAAGAGACATAGAGTTTACTTGGGGAAAACCATAAAGGTGAAAAACCCCAATAACTTCCTTAGAGATAGATAGAGCAATGATACAACCAGAATACAAGAGATAGTCTTCTCCTAGCAGCAAAGCCTCCTCCTCCACAACTGCGCCACTCTCCAAAGTGTGAGTGAGAGAATAGAATGTGTAAAATGAGAGAGACACACTCTCTATTTATACACTAACTTGACTTGACCTTTACTCAACTAGGTCGACCTCAACTTAACCACTTAACATAATGCTGACTGGGCCGACACCCAATAGGGTGGTCTAATAACCCTTTGACCCACATGGCCGACCCCTAATAGGGTGGTCTAATAACCCTTTGACCCACATGACTTATACAGGGCCGACCCCAACAAGGTGGTCTAATAACCCATCAAGTATAAGTTACGACACTTACAATATAAATGACGACACTTCCATATAGAGGAATAATAACATCTCTATAGGAATACAGACACTTTTGTATAGAGGAATAATAACATCTCTATAGGAATACAATATACATATATGTGAAATACATTCCGAAGTTACATATACATCAACACTCCCTCTTAACTAGGAAGGTATTTCTCGACACAGGTCTTCTAGCACAAGTCTTCTTCTTTGGATCATCGTCACTAGATAATCGTCATCGAGTCATCATCATCGTCACTGCTGCTGCTATCTCAATCAATCTCTGAATCTACTCGTCATAGGAAGTTCTACAGAACCAGTCCTTTTTCATACTGGATGTAAGCCCACCACCTGTAGGTCTTCATCATCACTGGCAATACTGTGTAATCCTCAAGACTTATTACGTGTGTCACAAAACCTGGCGGTAGCATCCCAGGCTGTTACGAGCACTCAGCTCTCCCTGTCGGATATCCCAGGAGCACATTACATGTGACCTATCACAAAACTTGGCTGAAGCATCCCAGGCTGTTACAAGCACACAGCTCTACCTGTCGAATCTCCCAAGAGCACATTACATGTGATCTCACCACAAAACCTGGTTGAAGCATCCCAGGCTGTTACGAGCACACATCTCTACTTGTCAGATTTCCCAGGAGCACATTACATGTGGTCCACCACAAAACCTGGCTGAAGCATCTGAGGCCTTTTTCATCCTGTCCAGATCTCCCAAGAGAAAATTACATGTGGTCATGGCAAAACCTGGCTGAAGCATCTGAGGCCTTTTTCATCCTATCCATATCTCCTAGGAGCAAATTACATGCCATAGGAAAAAACCTCACAAGAGAATCTCAGGATGTTACGGGTACACAACTCCAACCTGAATATCTCCCAGGGCACAAATTATATGTCCTCCCATAGCAATGTCTCGAAAGAGCATCCCAGGCTGTTACGGGTACACAACTCCGACCTATAGGATATCCCAGACATGCTCATCTGCACAACCTAATCCACAACCACAAAGTATCATCCTGATACTCACCATACATCATCCTGATGTACACATGATCATCTTAATCATCATCACTGCATCGTCCTGATGCATGTCATCTGGAGAAGCTCGTCATCCACGATCATCCTGATCATACAATGCATCCACCTGATGCATACCAAGTATCTACCTAATACATATTATCATACATGATCTACCTGATCATACAATGTATCCACCTGATACATACACAGATACATGATCCACACAATGTATCCACCTGATACATATCAACATACATGATCTCAGTATCCACCTGATACATATATAGATACATGGTCCAAGCATCCAACATGATGCATATACAAATACAGAGTAGTAACTGGAGCATCGTCCTGATGCTCATCATCCATGATCCTCCTAATCATCATAGCATCATCCTCTTCAGATCATCTCATCATCCACGAAGCACAGCCCAGATGCACATCATCCAGCACTTACACCACCGACATGAGAGAACACATCTACCACCATTCAGGGAAGGCTCCAGCCCTTACTTTTTCACCATGGGAGAACACATCTACCACCATGTGAAAAATGGCTCAGTAATTACATCACAACCAAGGGAGAACACATCAACCATGTCAGAAAATCTCATGTGCATCTGCATCTTCCAGACCCATCACTTCCCTTTGGAAGGAACCTCGATCTGAATTGCACCAAGCCTCTCTCTGAAGTACTCAAACTGCACTCTGGCCAACGGCTTGGTCAATACATCTGCAACCTTCTCATCCGTCACAACATACTCTGCTTCGGCTGTACTCAACGCTACACAGGAATGCTTCCTGCTAAACCAAGAGATCACACCTAATACTATTTGCAGCACTGCCTACCCAATCTGAATCAACATAACCCTGTAGGTTAAACTTTTGATTCGCATCATACTTGAGCCCATAGTCAAATGTACCCTTCAGGTACCTCAGAATATGCTTTACAGCAACCAGGTGAACACTCCTCGGATCCGTCAGGAACTGGCTCAATGTGTTCACCGCAAAGCAAATATCTGGTCTCGTGTTCGTCAGGTACATCAAGGACCTAATCATCTGATGATACATAGTGACATCAACCGGCTCAAATGAAGCATCACACAAAAGCTTTAGGTTTGATTCCATAGGTGTGGCCATGTCCTTGCAGTCCATCATCCCGAACCTCTTCAGGATCTCCACTGCATACTTCCCTTGTCCAAGGAATATTCCATCTGCACTTTGCCACACCTCCATGCCTAGAAAGTAGTGCATCATCCACAAGTTCTTCATCTCGAACTTGGCAGCAAGCTTCCGCTGCATGTCAGCAATCAATCTATCTTCACCTGTAACAAACAGGTTATCCACATACAAAATTAGTATCACTGGATTGCCTTCCTCAACCTTGTAGTAAAGGTTGGAATTCGCTTTACTCTTGGTAAAGCCCAAACTGGATAGAAAGTTGTCTATCCTATCATACCAAGTTCTGCACATATATGACTCCCTATCATGTGTCTTAGAACCAAGTGGCTTCTCCACATACACTTCTTCTTCAACTACACCATTCAAGAAAGCTATCATGAAATCCATCTGGTGTATCTTCCACTTCATCACTGCAGCCAGAGCAAGTACGGATCTAATGGAAGTGTATCTAGCTACAGGAGAAAAAGTCTCTATGCTACCACTTGCAGCATGCTTGATCTTGTAGATCCTCTTGGAAGTCACTACAAACTCCCCTTCAGGTCTTGGGACTGCATCCCAAACATCTTCATGATCAAATGGTACTCCTTGATCATGGCATTCTTCCCAGATCCTGGGAACTTCAATATCTTCAATATTTTCAATAGATAACTTTGTTGCTTGAACAAATGTTGTAGTCCTTATTTTGTAGGTGATGGTATACGATCTTTCCTACACAACAAGTTAAATTGCATGATTAGAAAACATCTCATAGTTTTCAGAACAAATTCTTACACATAAAGAAATATGTCATACAGTCATGCAATTATTTTAGCCAATGCTTCATTACAACATTTATCCATATTCCATAACTTTCTAGATGCCTTCCAATCTCTACCAGAACATTGTTAAGAGTGTGCACAACTCCTAACATGTCAGCAAAGAGGTTTCATTCTAGATAAGTAGCAATGGAATGTTGTACCATGCCATAGGCCACTTACCCATGTATATTAGTAGTATACTATTCATCAATGCAACTATTCTAATATGCATAATACACAACCTAATTCTAGGAACATAAGCATATACATCATTGAATAACATTATGTAAGAAATGACAATTCAAATACTTATCTTTGTTTGGTTGCTGAGTGGACTCCCTCTGAATCTTTGCAACTCCATTCTGATGTGGATTGTGAGAAGTGGTCAACTCCCTCTGAATATCTGCATCCTTGCAAAAACTACTGAAGTGTTCTCCTTTGCTTTCTTGCAGAAACAACTGGAGTGTGCTCCCTCTTGATCTTTGCTTCCTGGATTACCTGTCCTTGAACTTACATCCATCCTTAATCACTATGCATGCTTATTAGTATCATCATTGTGTTATCCTTGAGGTCTCATACATAATCACACATTTATTAGTATAATCTTAATACTATCAAAACACAATAATCTTAAACATGTATAGTCATGATCATTCACAGATAATAAACATTAGTATTCAAGGTTTCAAGGAAGTCTTCTTTTACTCATGCATATTCTTATTTGATCATAGGATTCTTCTGATTAGTTAAATCATCAATTATTGTAAGAAACATAATATGCATACAGCAATGACTATTCAAACCTATGACTTCATGAATAATCATTATCAAGAACACAACAATATAAGATCCTAACACAAGGTAGGATTCTAGCTTGATATAGGAAAAACATACTTGGATTAGAATGCTAGCTAGTTATGTCTAACATACCCGCATAATGTCTTCTAGTTCTCTTCAGTGACTTGTGCTAGTAACCTGCATGTCTCATAGGTTAACCATTGTAGGACCAAGTTATACATACCTCGAAAGTAGATCTTCTATGTGATCCATGACAATGGATGAATCTTTGTCTTCATGTCACCATGATCATATGTTCTTGAATTAGAACATGATTTGTCTTTCTTGGTGTACCTTTTATGTTAGCGAACAACATAAACCTCATACAACATCACAATGCATTAGTACATTCATAAGTGTCGAAACCTTAATCAATGAATATCTTCTATTAAGGTGATACGGCAAGTCTAGTAATTAATCAAGATTGTACTGTAATGATATGAAGACAAACATATGATAAACTTAACCATGAAACATACCTGTAAGCCATACCTGTCAAGATTGTTTGTAATTTTCTTATGGAAGGCCTTAGCCTCATCTCCCTCTGAGACAGGAACTTCTTCACGTATGCAGGTGACCAATCCATCTTCTTCTAGGATTAACCCAATCCACTTGATTTGCAAGAACTGGACCTGGAGCTAGATTAGGGTTTGTCAAAGAAACCCCAAAAATTCAAACTTGAATTTCAAACTTCCGAAAGGATAGAAATATGCGCCTTGATGAGCTGATCAAGTTGGTATATTCAGAATTTGAAAACTCCAAACTTTCACCCCTCGAAATTTCCTTTTAGATTTTTGGATTCACTAGGAGGACCCTAAATTAGGGTTTGAGTTTCCCGGAGCTTCACCCAACCAAAATATTTGATTCAAAGCTCTAAGCTTTGATTTTTTCTGAGGAGCTTCCAGCCGTGGTCACAGATTTTCAAAATTCCAATTTTTGTAGAAGCCCTAATTTTCCATCTTTCCGATCAAAGTCCTGAACTGGGGTTTGATCAAGCCTGGCCTTCTACCCAACCAAAAAATATGATCTTGGTCTCTAAATTTTTATTTTGATGAGTATCATCCATCCGTGGTCTCTGATTACAAAAATTCCAACTTTCTCTGAAGCCCTAAATTCCAGAAGCCATGAATGAAGGTGCTCAAAAATAATTTTGTTTTGACAGAAATATGTACCTGATTGTTTCTGGTGTAACTCTGAAATTTTTGATCCACAGGGTCTGAAAAATTTTATTGAGATATCCCGACCTATTATCTTTCCATCCCGATAGGTCTGACCTCAATTAGATTCTCTGAGAAAGAGTTATGCCAAGTGTCACAACGTGACCTGTTTATGGGATAATATAGGAGAGTGAACTTGTACGGCGTGCCACGTGTCACTGGTTCAACTTCGGCCTCTGAAACCGTTTCCTGAGATATCTCGACCTGTTATCTTTCTATCTTGATAGGTCTGACCTCAATTGGATTCTCTGAGAGATATTTATGCCAAGTGTTGCAACGTGACCTGTTTATGGGATAATACAAGAGAGTGAACTTGTACGGCATTCCACGTGTCACTGGTTCAACTTCGGCCTCTGAAAAAGTTTCCTGAGATAGTACTGTCTATGTACTACCTGTAACTTTTTACTAAATTTCATTTGGAGCTTCCAATCCCAAGTTATGACCTTTTTCCAAAGGTCACCTGATTTTGACTCAGATCTGGAAGAGGCAGAAACCCTATATTGTAAAGATCATAAATCACAAACTACAACAAATTAGAGGTTTTCCTTTGGACACAAGGTACATGGGAATCTGATATTCGACCTGTAAACTTTTTAGATCCGAAACATTCTCCAAAATGGATTTATAGCGAAAGTGCTACGATGACTGGTTTTTGCTATATCAAGCCCTAGTATCGTAAGTGCAACAAGTGTCATACATGCCATATCATGCCTTCTTTCAAGCTAGCTCTGATACCATGTTAAATTTTCAGAATTTACTTCAATCTGATCTAGTATCTTAACTGAGAGAACAACATGTACAGCATATCAATCATGGACACAATAATGCAAGCACACAAGAGACACAGAGTTTACTTGGGGAAAACCATAAAGGTGAAAAACCCCAATAACTTCCTCAGAGATAGATAGAGCAATGATACAACTAGAATACAAGAGATAGTCTTCTCCTAGCAATAGATCCTCCTCCTCCACAAGTGCGCCACTCTCCAAAGTGTGAGTTGAGAGAATAGAATGTGTAAAATGAGAGAGACACACTCTCTATTTATACACTAACTTGATTTGACCTTTACTCAACTAGATCGGCCTCAACTTAACCACTTAACATAATGCTGACTGGGCTAACACCCAATAGGGTGGTCTAATAACCCTTTGACCCACATGGCTGACCCCCAATAGGGTGGTCTAATAACCCTTCGACCCACATGACTTATACAGGGCCGACCCCAAAAAGGTGGTCTAATAACCCATCAAGTATAAGTTACGACACTTATAATATAAATGATGACACTTCCATATAGAGGAATAATAACATCTCTATAGGAATACGGACACTTCCGTATAGAGGAATAATAACGTCTCTATAGGAATACAATATACATATATGTGAAATACATTCCGAAGTTACATATACATCAACAAGTGCCTCTCTCCACTCAGTACTAAAGGAATTCAACTTGTAGACTTCAGACTGAAGCCACACGAAACCTTTCTTGAGGTGTCCTAAACAAGGTAGCCTAGATGAATTTTTTCTTAGGACTCTTTTACTCGGGATCCCTCTCGATAGGGGGATATCTCGGAGCCTTATTGGTCATCACCATGTAGGGGAAAATATTTGTGAGGGATTCCATCATTTAATTTAGGTGACCACTTGCCCCTTTATCTGATAGCTTAGCGTGTCATTTTATTTTTCTAGGAGTGTTGCTTGTTGGCTTTCTAGCCATTTTGTTGATTGCTCACCTACTATAGCACACTATTGCAATAGGTGCTTTGAGCTTATTGTTGTCCAAAGTGCCCATTTTTTGTGAGCTCTCCTCTTGCACATTCGACTACATTAGGATTTTTTATCCTATTGGCTTGAGTGCCTCTTTGTTGAGAGCTCCCCTCTTGCACACTCGGTTGCATTGGGATTTTTTAGCCTATTTTCGCAATACATAATATACCTATTTAGCATCCACACTCCTTTCACTATTTTTCCTCCAAGTTACTCTCATAGAATTTGGGGAAAATCACCTGAGTAAAGTTTCTTAAACCGCTCTCATCGAACCCCAATTCGAATGCATTTTAATGGAGGTATTTCAATGCTTTACTATTGAATGTGTTTATCGATTCTATATCTTCTTTCAAGGAAAGGGGTTATGATTAAGGATCACTAGTTGTTCTTTGTTTACATTGTGCTTATTTGTGAGATATTTGTGACTCCTCTCTAAAATTAACACTCAAAACCAATTTCATGGTTGAGATCTATCTTATGCACCACAAGTATTAGATATAAATCTAGTCAGAGTCTTTCAAGTATATTTTTAGGCACCTAGTGTGACAGACTAGGGTTAATTACATATATTCTCAAGGTTCCTTCCCTCCCTCCTAGGGTCCTCTACATTTACAGAGGCCTACTCTTCCGCTTATACATTTATCAAGCATAGTCCATAAGCCATTACCCTACATATTTCTACACCTATTTTATCCACCAGTGACCAAACTAGATTTAAACCATTGGTTCTGCCTCCAATAGATAAACTTGGGGATCTACCAGATGGATACCTTAATTTCCTCCCTAAGTTCAATGGATAGAATGGTATTTTAGCTAAGGACCACCTGAATTCCTTCCAAGATTGCACCAACAATTTCTTAGTTGAAGCTAATGATGTTTTTTCCATAATGTTTGCACATTTCATGGAGGGAGAAGCTAGAAAAAGGTTCATAAATATACCTAATAATTCCATAAAATATTGGGTATAGTTTATAGATATTATTGCAAAGAAGTAGGGATGAAGAAATATAACAACCATATTTTGACTGCGTTCAATGCCTTAAAGAGAAATAATGTGAAAATGTCACTAAGTTCACCACTATATTCTGTAATTTGTATCACCACATCCTAGATACTGTCAAACCATTAAAATAAACCACCATGCTTACATCTTATGTTGCCTTCGATCCCGAGTTCTCTCTTCACCTAAGAGAAATAAAATCTATCGACCTAGAGGATTTGTTCAGTGATGCTGAGGATTTAGAATAAAATATGAAAGTTGTTGGGGTACCTATGAACACTAGAATAGAAAATCCATATAGTATGGGATATCCAGAGAGGAGAAAAGGGAAAGAACCAGAGACTTCCTTGAATCTATATGCTCTTAGCTTGGAAGAAGTTACCAAACTTCTCAATAATATGGTCAATGATGTTACTAAAGTCAAACAAGGTAAATTTGCAAGTTCATTTGTTGGGCCTGCTTCCCGAGATTAGAACCCCTAGGTGCACAGTCAACAACAATATAGAAGAGATCCCATGATGGCTCCACAATGAGAGGTAAGGCATGAAAACTCTAACCCTCAACAATACCCCAGGGATCCTCCTAATGTCATTCCTCCCATTGATGAAGAATATGACGAATATAATGAACATGAAAAATTGAATTCATCAGATCCCTCATCATGCATTCATATGCTTTTTCAACTAAACAAGATTGAATATGAATGAGACTTATTAAGGTCAGAAGGTATGTGCATGATAGGTGAATAATACATTCTAAGGGAGGAGGTTGTGCTACAGGAAGAAATTAAGAATCCTGTATTTATCCCCTTCCCATCTGTAGATGGTTACAGATAAAATTATGGCTGAGGTAAGGATGATTTACGATATAAGGCCGTGACCTAATGCTCAGAATTTCAGGTGAGATGAACCCTATAGGTCATATAATGAAAACCAAAAGGAGAATGGTAAGGCTGCACAACAACCCAAAAGAGATACGGTTCTGAAGGTGGCATATGTCAAGAAACCTATCATCCTAATCAAGTTAGATTTAAAAAGCATGGAATTCAATAAATCTCAACCCATGCAAGCACAAACGCTAATAAAGAAACTACTAGTTTCCAAGGTACCAAAGACATAGCTTCCTCTAACTCCTTTTGATATTAAGCATGAATTGAGTAAACTCAAAATACCAATACCTCTTTGCAAAGTCTTGAAATTCCTATCTCATAAAAATAAATTTAATCTTATTTGGGCCTTACAGAAACCTATACACCTATAGAACTCAAATATCCTCCCCTACCAGAAAAACCCACCACATATTCCTCTAATATAATGGGATTGAGTGATGAACCTCCCTTGCAAGATGACATAATTAATAACTTGCAATATGATGCCCCCAAAATAGTCCTCGGGAATATGCTTGACGAAGTAGAATGTATTACTCCTCCTTTCTACTTCACTTTGGAATTTTAGAACTTCCAGATGCACAATTGTCTATATGATTCTTGTGCCTCTCATTCTTTAATGTTGTTGGATGTCATGGAAAATCGAGGTCTATATATCACAATTCCATATAAAGACCTATTTTCCTTTGATTCCAAAAGATTCCAATTCCTAGGTATGATCAAATATCTAGTGGTGGGAATGGTACATATCCCTAAAAAAATTGTCACGATGGATGTGGTCATAGATAACGTTATGCCTTCATATGGTATGTTGTTATCTAGACATCGGGGAAATTCTGTGGGGGGGAGTGTTCAATTTGACTTATCCTATGCTACTATCCTAGTTTTCTTTTTTTTGGGGGGGGGGGGGACTCATAGACAATATATAGGACCTAAAATGACTTATGTCATCAGTGATCCAAAAAAACCCACTAATTTTATTATTTATACTTCTGATCAAACAAAAACACTTATTGCTGCCGAAAAGACACCTTTAGATACCTTCGGGTTATGGGACTTGTTTCTTGATGGGGCCTATAATAGGGTTGGGAATGGAGCTGGTGTTGTGCTGAAGTATCCATCTGGAAAAGAGTTTCCTTATGCTTTCAAACTCTCCTTTGATTGTACCAACAATGTAACAGAATACGAAAAACTAATATTGGGATTAGAAATGACAAAAAATATGGGTGTTATACAACTAAAAATATTTGGATATTCATACTTGATATTTAATCAAGTGAGAGGAAAATGTTAGTCAAACACCCCAGAATGAGACAATACAAAAATGTAGTTTGGGAACTATTTGATAATTTATTTAAAGCCATCAATATTGCAACTATACCGAGTAGTAGATTTTGTACCCCCTAATATAAGTCACTTATAGTATGCTTTCAAAAAAATGTATAGGGAGGCCATTCTTGATAACATTAAACAATGGCTAGTATTTGAAGAAGATGACAAAATCAAGAAATTCTTAAGATTGGTTGAAAAATATGTTGAGATGCATATAAAGAAGAATAGGGTGAGGGATATGTTAGTTCAGAAGTTGTTGAATAAGGGGATATGCTAGAAATGATAGGAGGACAGAAGGTCATACAACTTAAGACTAATTACATGCCCAAATGATTAGTCCCTTTGGAAAGATTGTTTGGTTCTAACGATGTTCCAGACAAACGAACAATCAAACTAGATGTATCTGAAGTAGAAGAATACAACTTGAGAGATGAAACAAATCCCAAAATAATCAAACTATCCAAAAGTCTAACAAGTGAAGAAAAAGATCAATACATCGATCTCTTTAGGTAGTTTGAAGATGTGTTTGCTTGGAAGTATGAGGACCTCAAAACTTATAATCCTGATATTTTTCAACACCAAATATTGTTGAGGGAATATGTTAAGCCCTTCAGGAAAAAGCAGTGCCAAGTAAATCATTTACTTTGACCACTAACTAGAAAAGAGGTGAGGAAGTTGTTTCAAGACAAAATCATCATACCAATCCATGTGGAAAATCTGGTGCTAGTAAGAAAAAATAATGGGGAAATTAGGATCTATGTATATTTCAAAAATCTAAATAGATCTTCTTTGAAGGATAATTACCCTTTCTCTAAGATGGATCAGATGTTACAAAAAATGGTAGGTTCAGAGAAGATGTTTATGCTAGATGGATTTTCAGGATACAATCAAGTGAGAATGGACCCTGATGATGTGTTGAATACCACATTTACTACCCTGTGGGGTACCTTGTCCTATCAAAGAATTCCTTTTGGAATAATCAATGTAGGAGCTGCATTTCAGAGGGATATGCATTGTTGAACTTTGGTTTTCATTGATTTCAAATAGGACTTATTTTCTTTGTGCCAGTTTAAAGAAGTATATAAAAATATGTATGCAAGTCTTGGAAGTGCGCAAGACCTACCAAGTAATGGTACTCCAATAGGAAATACTCATCGAGTGCGCAAGTCCCGCCAAGCCAATGAACTGGTGTGCACAAGACCCACACAGACATGGTACCACATTTGCATGGGTTAAGACAAGTGGCATATGCGTGGGTAAGCTTCTCCAAAAAGAAATGAAGAAGGGGTGTTACCATTTACAGAAGCCCCAACTTGTGGATGCATTGTTTGAATAAGTTGGGTATAAATAATAAGTGAAGTTGATAAATGAAAATGTAAGTTTGGAAGAATGCATGGAGAAATACTCTAAATTTGAAAGCTTCAGTGGAATAAAATGCTCAGAAGAATCAGAAGAAACATGATTTGATGAAGTTTATAAGGCAACAAGAAATGTAGAAACACAAGGAGCCGATGTGCAGATCTGAGCATTTGTGAAAAGGAAAAAGAAGCATGTGGATATATATGTGCATAGAATATATGTTGTAGAGTGGATCAGTGGTGTGATACTGTGTAATAGAAACATCAGTTTGAGTTGAACCAGTGGAATAGCACGTAGTCAATAAAAGTAGAGTGAATATATTTGTGTGCACGGACCTGAAATCAGAAATTTGTACTATCTACTTCTCAGGGTGGTCGAATGGGGAAAGGAAAGGAGATCAGTGTCTCCACTCAGGTTGGTTCCTGAAAAATGCATGTTGGTTCTTGCATAGAGTATGGGTGTCCTCGTAGACCAGAGCCTGGATCAATAAGTTGGTGCTTGTGCAAAGGATTTGTGTCCTCACAGGTTGAAGCATG